>MU006291.1:61769-661769 GCA_010093695.1 Plenodomus tracheiphilus IPT5 | reverse complement strand
GACTTGAACCCAGGCCAAATTTTGATCAAGCTCAGGAGCAAAAATCAACTAGTTTTAGACAGCGTGATTCTTAGTTCAAGTAGTTTAAGCCCATTCCTAGGTACTGAAAGCCCACGGGGTAGTGAGTTAGACTTAGGACTTGCCGCGAAACCCGTTTGATGGAGGCTTTAGGAAGATAATGTAATATACCTATGGTAACCGTAGATAAAAACATGGCGCAAGTGCAAGACTCATGTGCCCGTAGGCTACTGTCGCGACAGGATTTATCTCATGCCCTACATCCTCGCTATATCGCTCTAAAGTCTGCCTGCGTTTTTAAGGCAGTTTGAGTTTCTGGTTGGGGATGCGATGCTAAATACAGTATTAATTCTCTAATTATTATCTGTATACTTCAAATAAGAAAAATACCCTAGATTGTCTCTCGATTAATAGGTTTACTTGGCTCATGTCATGTGAGTTCGGCCGTTCGATTAATGGTGTGGGTGAAAGCATCCTCACGTGCCCGGTGGGGCGCATTGAGAGGCTAGACCGAATTCATCTAGCTTGGTGAGACGGCAAGTCGGTCAACAACGTACAACTCACTGCGGTAACAGTAACCGCAAAGTTGAACAAGCGTCACTCGTACCATATCCTACGTTGTTACTAAATTTCTCGGCGCTCGCGTTTAATGAGTGCGGCTGGAAATGGTGCGCCAGCCCTGGGTGCCGCAGAAGATGTGTCTAGGCACAATCACGCCGAACCTACGGTGATGGATGGGCTATCAAGCTCCAAGGTCACGGGTACGGACCCCTGCTGTGCCATTCTCGCATTATCATGCATACTCACATATTACAGTTGAATACCATGACCCTTCAGGAGTGTTTTCGTTGGTTCAAGAAGATCTAGCTGCTCGACTGCCACTTCGCAACCTGCATTGGAAAGCCCCAACAAGGCCCTTGAGGTCCATTGACTCACTACACGTTGACCTGGTACCCAGTAAAGAGTCTGCACATATCTCGAGTTTAGCAGCTCCGGGGCAAACCTCTAGACCTGGTACTTCGGGAACACCCACTAGGACCACAGAGGAGATACTGAGGCCACCTACCAAAGAGAAGGAGCGACGGCATCAAATTCCTGGACTGCGCCAGACCCCATATCTCAAGATATATCTTCTTAGATGCGATGATTCCGATACCTACAAATCAACCGCTCGAAAGCAGGTAAGAGAATGGGTGAAGGAACACACACCACCTTCCCAGAGTAGTACATCAAGTACTCAAGAGAACCACGATGCCTTTGAGTGGATGATTCTCCATGTCGTGGTGCCCGAGACCCCAGCATCAAGTCAGCCTCGATGGTCTACTACTAGCAATTCAGGCGAGAAGGAGAAGAGTGGAATGGCTTCAAAGTGGACTCGTGGCACGACAACCCTGTTGGAGAAGCTGCGTGCCGACTTTAACATTCCCTCAAAGTCGGCGCCAGATCGTGTAGCTCAGATCAGAGTGCCAAAAGATCGAGTCCCCCCGAAAATGCTGCCAGGTCCAGCACCTGTGAGCTCTCCAGCCGTTGTGGAAAGCCCACAGGAGCAAGAGCGGGCTTGGTCGGACGTAATCTCTCGCTTCAAGGTTCTGATACTTCTATCTTTCGATTTACGAGTTGGCCAATATGAGGAAAATATCCGAAAGAACGAAGCACAGCGATCGTTCCCTGGTTGGAACTTCAACACATTCTTCATTCTGAAGGAGGGACTTGCAAGAGGGTTCGAAAGTGTCGGTCTCGTTGAAGATGCTTTGCTCGGCTATGATGAGTTGTCGATTGGGTTGGACACAATCATCCGTGACCAGGCTAGTGGAGAGGCACAAGGTGGCACTCTACTCAGCTATACAGAAGATCTTCATCAGAGAGTGACCCAATTACTCGCTGGTAGCGGTCAGACCGAGGGGAATGGGGCAAACTCACAAGCGCAGATTCACGACGACAGACCTATTGACGCTCAAAAGAAGGACTACCGCGGATTAATCCTGGCCAATAATATATCTATCCTCGACTTTCGGATATATGTGTTTGCACGGCAAATGTCTCTACTCTTGAGACTGGGTAACTCGGCCTCTGCGCGGTCGGACCTTGCGGCCAAGCTACAGCCCCGACCAAATGCCGCCATAATGCAACGCGCAAACGATGATGGGGCAATTGGTATGAAGTCTAGTGGGCAGACTAATGAATCTGAGGACCTCTTCTCCCTGGCTGATCTCTGTTCTCGCGCTCTCAACTTTGTCACATTTGCTGGTCGACTAATGCGCGACGACCTAATCAACGGGTAAGCAGTCCTTGCTATCTTCCTTTTACTTGAACTAGTACTGATCTATCCATATAGCGCAAAAACCAATGAGACGACTTTCCCAGATCATATAATCGAGAACATTGTCCGTTCCTGGACTTTTGCTGCGCTTGACCAAGTGTTACGCGAGACTTCGACGATCTCACTTCCTTTTACCAAATCTGTCAAGAGCTCTTCAACCGGGTCATCAGGCAAAAGCCTATCTTTCAGCGGCCGAAGTAAGGAGCAGAAGATAAGTATTGCAGAGCAGAAGTCAATGATCCACCCATCCCGATCGTCGTCCCTGACCAACGGCCGATCTAGCTCTGCAGATATGCCGTATGCCCAGCCCACAACAAGTGCCCAGGTAGTCTTTGAGAACGGGCAGTATCAGGATAGACCAACACCAAATCAGGCAGGTGCGATAATCTCAAACAAGAACGGCTTACAAGAGCTCGCTGGTCTAAGGGCTCAGCTACTCGCTATACAGCGGCGTCTACTCGAGCATGTCGGAAGAACCCTGAGCTGGGAGATCGGCTGGGCCGCCATCCTGCCGTCACTGAATGGTACAGAGGATCTGAGCGAAGTCAATCTGGATGAAGATGAAGAAGCTGAGGATGTAGCTGTACCAACAACTACAAAAGAAGGTCATAGTGACCCAATACTTGGCATTGTTGCTGGAGGATTGGTCACGGCAGTGTCGTCCATCGGACAATTTCGACAGTTATACGAGGTAAGACCAAAAACTAAAGACGCGGTGAGTAGAGACTGATCTATGTCTAGGGCTTGAGTGATATGATCGTGAAGCATTATATTGCTGCCGGACAAAACAAATCAGCCGAAAGTGTCCTTGGAGATCTGGCCGCATTGCGATTGTACGTCAGCCTCAATAACTCTCAAACTTGCAGACTGATCTTGTGGTAGTGAGATGGGCGATTTCGCCGCAGCTTCTGCCTATTTTGGTCGTATGGCGTCACAAAGTTCGCTGTTTGCAGAGAGTCGATGGAACACAGTGGAAACCACTATGCTCAAAATGCATGCTCGTTGCCTCAAGAAGCTCAATCGCAAAGACAAGTATGTGCGGACGTTACTAGACTTACTTGCCAAGTCTGCTGCAAGTCGAATGGCTTTCCGAACCTCTTCGAAGCGTGCTGATTCTGCCGATGTCTCAGCAGCCCCTCAAGATTGGTTGAACGATGACAAAGTAGACACAACTGGAGTGTTTCAAGAACTGGTGGGTTACTCGCAACAGCTACCTTACGACGTAACGGTGAAGATGCCCAAATACTTTGGCGATGTCTCTGTGGAGCCGTACGTACGCCACTATGATGATAAGGACGGATTTCAACTACGGCTTCAGTTCAGACACCTCCTTGAAGATGAGATTGAAATCCGAGCAGCGAAGGTTAGGCTTGTTAGTACCGCGCAAGCACCAGGCAAGGAAATGTGGCTTGAGAATACAGATGCGACACAGCTGAAGAAGGGACTGAATCGCATATGGCTGGGCTGTAATGTAAGCTTGAACAACTTCCAATATATCAGTTCACTGACCATTAGATCAACACTATCGGACCGTACATGGTCGACAAGATCATTCTGGAGGCGAAACGGATTATTTTCGTCCAGGAGCCTTTAACAAAGACCGAGGCAACAACCCCTCTCGGTATCACTACTTCGGTTTCTGCCCATTCGGTCAAAGCTGCAAAGAAGGCGCGGATATTATGTTTTCCGCGTGCTGAAGCGTTCCACGCGCGGATTTACCTTTCGCACTTCATTCACATCGACAAACCACGTCACATTGAGATTGAGTGCACGAGCGGCTGGAATGAGATTGTTTGTGCAGAGATTAGACTGAAGTCAGCGTCTGCTGGGCTGCGTTTGAGGACAGCGAATGCGACCGTGGTAGCCGGAGATGTCAACATGGAAGACAACAAGACGCCTGGCACCGTTGTGATCGGTAACATGCCAGCCAATGCATCTGCCACCCTAAAGATACCTTACGATATGGAGACTATTCTGCAGGATCTTGCCATCAAAGTCGAACTTGACTATACCACCCAGAAAGGCACGTTTCAGTTCGTCTCACTTTCTACCATTCCAGTCGAGTTACCCTTGGATGTAAACGTACACGATCACTTCAAGAGTAACTCTTTGTTTTCGAAGTTCAACATTAAGACCGCGAATCATGTGCCACTTGAGCTATTGGATGTCGAACTCGAAGGATCAGACGAATTCGAAGTACATGGACCGAGACGGTCCAAAGAGCCACTGCACGTCTTTCCCAAACAACCCGTAGCGGTTACATACAAAATCACAAAGAAAGCCACCGAACCGTCCAAGAAGAGGCAAAGTCGCAACCCTCCATCAGGCAGCCTTGCATTGTCTGTCGAATATCGATGTTTGGATGAGGATGTTCTTGATCGTGCACGCAAGGTCTTCGCGGATGCAGCTGCTGAGAGTCCAGTGCACCGAATTGTGCGTCTCCTGACTGACACTTTTACTGACCGGTTACAACAACACATTTTACCACATCAGTACGAGCGGATTGCTTTGCTTGAGAAACTTGATCTTGGCGCTTTCGAAAACATGGGCTGGACGGATTGTCTAGAAAGTCTGCCTCTTGTCATACGCGATGATACGCAGGCTTGGTTGCAGAAGTGGCATGAAGTGAGTATCGTATTACAACCTGTGTAGTATCCTAATGACACTGCATCAGGAAAACAAGACAATAATGCTTCCTAAGGCATTGGGTTCGAATCAAGCTCCGCCAGCAACAGCGCCTCCATCGCCATATCCACCCAGACGTATGATCATCACGGTATCCATACCGCAGACCCATATACTTCATACCGCCTCACTGGACTTCTCATCAGACTCTCTAACCTCTCAGATCCCCTCAATTGCCACCGTTGGCCAACCGATCATGACGACCTTACGCATCTCGCACACCAGACGCTGGGCCCCACCAGCCAGCCTCATCTCTGCCGCCAACCTAGCCTCCGCCCTTGACCCAATCGACTTTGTCTACACAATCGAAGCAAACCCCGAGACCTGGCTCATTGCAGGCCAACGACGCGTACATTTCACAGCTAGCGAAGACGAGAAACTCGAATGGCCCATTATGCTGATTCCACTTAAACCCGGTAGCACGCTCTTGCCCAACGTAGAGATTCGCACGAAGATCAAGCCAAAAGATGAAGCCAAGACTGGGGTAAAGGACACTGCTTCTGCTGCTGCTGGAGTTGAAGAGCAGATTTTGAATTGCGAGACAGATTACCTGAGTTATGGGGAGTCGGTCATGGTGGTTCCGGATTTAAGGAGTAGTACGGTGGGAATTTCGAATATGAGTTTGGAGGGGGCAAGGAGTGTGATTTGGTTGGATGGGAGAGGGCAGTAGGGGTACTGTGGTTTTGTTATTGGGTAGGGGGTTGGTAGAAGGGAGTAGCGTATTATGTGTTAGGGAAATGATCTGAGATGTTGATGCTATATGCATGAAAATTCGAGCACCTTGTTTATCTCTGGATACAGCTTCTGAACACATCGGCGGTTCTTTTGCCCTTATCTACAGAAAGCCTATTAAGAACATTGTCCCTAACTTCACAGCTCTTTTAGTCGCGGAATATTCATCCGCATTTTGAAGTGGCAATGGATAGTACTGGCCAGGCACATGACGTTGAAACTGTTCACATGGCATGGCTGAGGTTGCGAGGGTTGCGAGGATTTATGCCACAAGGTGGTGTTGGAGAGTCAGAATATCTGTGGTTTCAGAAAAGCAAACGGGTATCATGGGGCTGATGTCGAAAGAGTAGGCCAGGGAGGCGCGTGGAGTACAATGAAAATATTAGAGATGAAGGAGGACAGCCGGTGCCGTAGGAAAATTTCAAGTTAAGCTAAGAACTTGTGAAATGATGTGGAAGTCCGAGCGAGGTGGAAGTGCAGGAATGTATTCCTAGCCATGGTGTGGATTTGGTATCATAGTGTTAGGACCCCAATGAGAAGAACTTTCATGCGACAGTCAGTCGGGTTGGAATAATGAATGATACAATATGTGGGATGAACGATAAGTTACCGCCGTGTTGAGTCGTCACGCCTATTTGCACGTAAACTGTGCCTTAGTCGATTGTACAAAGTGAGGATGATTCGTTTCATAGATGTAGATAACGAGTAGCACCAACATGCAAGCCGACCAGAATCGATGTACATTATTCCTCGTCCGCCTCAGACTTCCAAAACACCCAGGCAATAACTGCAAAACACTTCAGGACAACAGCCGTCCACAATGCACCGGAAAGTCCGACGCTGCTGTGTGCATATAAACCACCGAAGCAAGCACCAAGTAACAGCAACAACGGTGCAGCAATCCTCCTGTTCCTCTCTGCATTCGCCAACGTGAACTTGAACAGATCCGGGTCTGAGAACAAATCGCAGTAATTGCTCGTGAGCACTACACTCGTCAATCCGTTATACTTCAGCGCACGAGACGTAACAGCTTGCCCACTCGACTGGAACGCAACCGCAGCCAGCGGGACCAACACCTGCCAATGCAGTTCATTCGAAGCTTCATTGCCAAAAGTGACAATGGAAGCCGCCAAGGCAATTAGCGCAGTCTGGAAGGAGTACGACGCAATAAGCACCCATCTCTTTGCAGGACTAAAGTAGCGATGGAACCTGGCAAACGCAAAACTTCCCGCGCAGAACGAAGCAATTGACGTCGCAGCCTTGATCCACCGAATGCCCTCGTTAGGCGCAATGACTCCCAATCCAAGATAAACCGTATTCCCTGAAAGCGTACGTAAGCATTGCTATGTACTAGTCGGAAAAGATGCCGGTTCGCACAACCCAAGACCTAAGGGTTACGTACCAGTTTGCATGCTCACAAAGGAGCCCCAAATGAACACAGCCGAGCTATCCAGCAGGCCTGTAATAATATAACAAAACAACAGCACCAAATCCGCCCAATTCTTGGTCACATCAGCACGAAAATGCTTCTGCAAGCGACGTGCCGTAAACACCGAATTGTCGTCCGATTTTCCGCCGGCGGGTTGGCCGAGCAGTGGGGATGTTTCGTCTGCGGTGCGCAGCGTGGCGTTGTTGCTCATGGCTACTGGCTTTGTGCAGCAAGGAATGCTGCGTTTCGAATCCTGGGGTTGCGGTTCGTACAATGCAGGTGGGAGGGGCGGTAGTTATGTCGATTGGAGCGGGGGCCATGCAACTAAAACCGTGTTATCCGGGAAGAACGTGGGCGAGACTTGTGCAGATCGTTCAGGCACCGTCATCTCAAGCTTCAGTCAAGCTTTTGGGTTGATGGGTGTGCCGGCAATTCCAGGATATTGGTGGTCTCGCGCGTTGAATACCTTCCGAATGTGGGAATTGGGCTGCGGCAGGTAAAACACCATGCGCTGTGATGAGTGTTTGACGTGTGTGATTTTGCTGGCTTTGAGGTGCGGGGAAGCCGGTTCGCGACGCTTTTGATGCGTGGAAAAACCGTGTCTGGGGGCGGAGATGCTAGGGTCAGGATGAATGATGGTGGCTAGCGTGTAGCCAAGAGACGATGGTCGGAAAGCTTGTTGTGTCGTCATCGGAACACGGCATGGCTATGCGGAACGCAAACGTAACATAAGGCGTCGTTGCCGGCTGATGTAAACTCTTCAGTCTCTGCAACTAGTTTCGTGCTTCGTCAACTGATCAATCGGGATCAGTAGAAGGAGCTATGCATCTTCCTTCACTTCTGGTAGCGCTTGGCGTCTGTGGAGTCCTGGGTGCGCCTCTAGAACCTCAAAAACCAATAGTGGTCAATGTAGGACATGCTGGACCTCACAAAATCGCGGACCCATACAAGCCAGGGGTCAAAGATCCATATGATCGCAAAGTGGACTCAGATGCCGACAACCTACAGCCATTGCCTTACGTAAGTACCATCCTCACACACTCTTCAGTATCTCCCCTCTCCAAACCTCCAATCTAAAAACAAACAGCGTAATGGAGACGGTGCCAGTGTCCTCGGTCCCCGCAACCGCGGCCGTGAACGCCAAAACCCAGATCTAATCCGCCCTCCCAGCACCGACCATGGCGCAATCCCCAACATGCGCTGGTCCTTCGCCGACTCTCACGTCCGCATCGAAGAAGGTGGCTGGACGCGCGAAACCACCGTTCGCGAGCTGGGCACCAGCAAGGAACTCGCAGGTGTAAACATGCGTCTTGATCACGGCGTCATCCGAGAACTTCATTGGCACAAAGAAGCCGAATGGGCCTACGTCCTCGAAGGAGAAGTCCGCATCACAGCGCTCGACACAGAGGGTGGAAGTTTTGTAGATGACTTGAAGAAGGGTGATTTATGGTATTTCCCATCAGGCCATCCGCATTCGCTACAGGGACTCAGCCCCAACGGCACTGAGTTTCTACTCGTGTTCGACGACGGAAACTTCTCTGAAGACTCGACCTTCTTGCTGACGGATTGGATGCGCTTGACGCCCAAGTCTGTGCTTGGAGAAAACTTCCGCGTTGCGCCAGAAGTCTTTGATGCGATTCCTGAAAAGGAAAAGTATATCTTCCAGGGCAGTGAGCCGGGCAGTATCAAGAAGGAGATTCCAAGTGGGAGCAAGGGGTATAAAAAGTCGAAACTGCAGTTCACACATCGTATGTTGGATCAGGAACCGGTCAATACTACAGGTGGACAAGTGAGGATTACAGATTCGACAAACTTCCCTATATCGAAGACGGTTGCGGCTGCGCATTTGAATATCCAACCTGGTGCAATCAGGGAAATGCACTGGCATCGTCAGTACTTCCCCTTTTCTCGCTCAGATCCTGATCGCTGACCTCTATACAGCCAACGCGGATGAATGGTCCTTCTTCATCAAAGGCCGCGCACGCGTCACCATCTTTGCCGCCAAAGGCACAGCTCGGACTTTCGACTTTCAAGCCGGTGATGTCGGCGTGATTCCCCGCAACATGGGCCACTTTATTGAAAATCTGAGTGATGATGAGGAAGTCGAGGTGCTCGAAATCTTCCGCGCCGACAAGTTCCAGGACTTTAGTTTGTTCCAGTGGCTGGGGGAGACGCCGGCGAGGCTGGTCAAGGAGCATTTGTTTGCGAATAGTCCGAAGGAGGCGGAGGCGTTTGAGAGGGCGATTCGGGATGCGGAGAGGGATCCTATTAAGGATGTTGATAGGGATGAGGAGGATAAGGAGGAGTTGTAGATTTTTCTTGCTAGTGAGAGGCGGTGAAGGAAAGGCGGAGGCCGGGTACTTGTGCACAGGTTAGGTGGATCAATATAGTCGTTATGTAATAAGCTCACAGAGCTATCCAAAACCACATATATACGAGTATGCTAGAGTATACTGGCAATGTCAGAAAAAGGGTATCTCAAATCGCCAAAAACGCCAGACCGACAAGACCCACAGCCGCATCGCATTTCCCGGAGTTCACACCACCCTCCCTCCACCAACCATGCACGTCCCCACACCCTCATCGAACCACCGACTCTTCCTATGCCAACTGGGTAACGCGTCTAAATCCTCTTCCTCATCGACACACCCCTTCCTACACCCTCCGCTCTGCCGCCACGAATTGCCCGCCCACTTCATACACCTTGCGTACTCTGCACAATGCTGCGAGCGGTTCTTTTTGTCCAAAGTATATGCAGTGAGAGGTTGTCGAGGCGCGAGACGTCGCATTGTAATAATGGCATGTGCGTACATATCAGGTATAGGCAGTGGAATTTGCGTCAATGCCGTGGCGGTAGTTTCGAGGGACTCGAGCGCGAAGAGGAGTTCACTGTGGGAGGCGAGGAGGAAAGACACGGGTTGTCGTTGTGCCGTTAGTGAATTTGATGTGAGATTCGAGGGTCTACGCTTCAAGAGGCGTTTGTGGCCTGTCTCTATCTCTTGTAGCTGTGATGGCTTCCTGTCATCGAGTGAGGGTATTATTGGTGTGATTGCTCGGACTATCGCATCATCCATTTCTTCGAATGCGTGCATGTCTCTGTTATCGAGCTCCCATCCCAAGACCTCTTTGGAACACCCTGCCATGCCCATGTACACCAGATCTTTCAGTTCCATCAAGAGTTCAAATATCATGCGTTGCGGGATGGGGCGTTGTTCGAAGAGAGTTTGTATAGCAGGAAGAAACTTCTTTGCGATTTCACTGCCAGTGTGAAGGTTCTTGCCGTTTGCGAATGGTGCGTTGTCTGCCATCTGGAGTTCGATTCGCGACATTTGTCTAGATAGACCGGCGGCGAGATGGCGGATCTGTACAAGTGGATTTTGCGTCCAGGACGCTTGGAGGGTGGTGGAGAGATCTGTGCATACGTCATTAGGAATGAACGTAAATTGCGGCATGATCAAATCCAAGTCTGTCCAGTTGCCTGTCTTGACGTACCAGTGAATGCGACCTCCCCAGCCAGCACAACCAAAGCCTCCGCAAGCTCCTTCTCCTTTTCTCGTAATTCACGCCTTTGCGCCTGCATGCTCCGCCATGGCACAACAAAGCCTATGCTCTTCCCTCCTGTATCAATCGCGCGTCCATCCGTGACCTCTTGTGTACTTTCGACAACACCGATTTTCCCATACTTCTTGCTACTGGTGCCTTGCGCATCATCGTGGTGATATTGTAGCGCGAGGAAGAAGTCATTTTTGTCCTTTGTGTTTCGCAGGTTGCGCCAAACGCTGAGGACCGCGTTGGTGGAGAAGATCTGTTGGTAAGGCGACATTATCGAATCGTGACTGATTCTGCCCTTCACATTTCTGAAGATGTATAAGGATATAATGCGACAGAGCCTTGGAGTCTACAGCTGGCGTTAGAGGGCGGTGTTGTGTTCGCGGGAAATGATGGGATGAGACCCCTGTTTGTAAACAAGGCTCGCCAATCGAGTTGCGGGGCAACACGTGGGGTCGCGTGAGGGGTTTAAGATCGTTGATGCTATTGTCAATTGGCCATGCTAAATTCCATGACACAATATGGTAGATTCAAATGCATCACGAATCTGTGCATACGAAGTATATTATTGAAATAGTCTCCTTCGATACCGGATAGTCTTTTGGCATCCACCCAAGTCTGTTGTACATGTCATGCTCATCCAATCATAACCAGAAACAAGACACTCCCTACCATGCCTTGATATGCTGATGCGCCAATGAACACCGTAGTAATGCATCGCTTCATGACCGACCAAACAGCAATACCCCAGCCAGCCAACCCGGCAGCCAGCCTATCAACTGGTATGTCACCCAGCCAAACAGCCCTGGAATCCACTAGATCATACCAGCCATACCACTCGAGGCATACGCCATTGGCTTGATATTTGGATGCGGCACAGCATCGAACTGGGTGTACTTGAGCTTGTACTCTGGTCCGATCTTGATAAAGGCACCTTTGTTGTGTGTGCTGTCGCAGTAGTTGGGCGCAGAAAATACAGTAATGCAGCGTCCATCGTGCTCGACTTCGTAACCCTCCATGCGGACTTCGTGCGAGCGGATGATGGCTTCGAGGCCGTTGTTTTCGCAGAAACGCTTGGTGACATCTGGTCCGAATTGCAGACCAACACCACGCTTGCTAGGGCCTCGGCCAGGGTTTGTCTGTGGGTCGGTCCACAGCATCTCCATCATCAAGCCGGCCTGACCTGGTTGGCGCTGCTTGAAGCGATTTAGCTTCCGGACGTCGTCTAGCGTGACCTTGTCATCCGAGAAGAGACCACCATGAAGTACAAAGTACTTCTTGCCAATCAATGTCGCCAAAGGAAGTGCTGAGAAAGACTCTGAAAAGAGCTTGAAGACGCGCTCGGTGTATTTCGCTTTGCATTCCCCCTCGAAGCCATACATCCGGTTCATATCATCAGTCTCGTGGTTTCCACGGTTCAGAAAGAATGTGTTAGGATATAGCCACTTGTAGGCATAAAGCAGGAGCGCAATCTCGCACGACCAAGACCCACGATCGACAAAGTCACCGTTGAAGAGGAATGAGTTCTTCTCCGATGGTTTTCCAGCAAGTTTGAAGATGTTCATGAGATCGAAGAACTGACCTGCGCATAGTCAGCAGGGGGAATGTTTTTGACGGCCTGTGTCCACTTACCATGCGTATCTCCACAAACAGTGATCTCATGCCCCTCTGGAACATCGTACTCGACCATGGTGGGCTCGTTCTTGACGATCTTCATGACCTCCACGATGATCTGATAGACGTACTTCTTAGCCAACTTCTTGCCGTTCTTGAATCTCTCAATCATGTCTTCAACAAACTCCAATGTCATTGTGTCGCCTAACTTGGCGCCATCGTATGAAGGGTCGACGGCCATGTGCTCGATGTCCAGTCCCTCGGCTGCAGACGGCGCGTCCTCGACCTCGATGGCCTTGAGGAAGGCATCTCGCTTGACGACCTTTTCGCATTCGACCATGCGCAGCTTTGCGTTGGCATCATTTGGGGCCTTCTTGACGACGAGCTTCCAGTCGCGGAGGGCTTCACGATGCTTGAGAATGGCGGTGTTGGCGGAGGCGCGACGATAGTAGGCCTGGTGGTGGGGGTGTCAGTGGCATGCGATGACGCAATGCACTGGAGGAACAATACCTTGACATTGTTTGGATCAAGTTCGATGGCGGTGTCTGCATCCTGAATCGCATAACCGTACTGCTCAAGCTTGATGTACGTCTGTGAAAGGGTCAGGTACACGGTCGTGTGCGACGCTTGGGGAACGGACTTGAGCCCTGTTGCAGTAGAAGGAGGGCTCCGCGTTGTATGCCTCTATGGCCTTGGTGTAGCACTCCAAAGCCTTGTCCCATGCCTGGTTCCTAAAGGCATCATTGCCCTGGTTCTTAAGCGCAGTGGCTTCCTCGGTCGGGCTGCCCATTGTGCAATGACAGAATGCGGGACGGTCTGGGGTATGCGAGACACACGGTTACAGCGAGAAGAAGGCGCGGCGGCGGGCTGCACCTGCAGATGTTGCTCGGATGGCAGCAGCGACTTGCAGAGTGGGAATCTGAGCAAACAAAGCGACGTACTAGACGAAGGAGTGAAGGCTGTAATCTAGCGTAACTCGTCCAAGCCTCCGCTCTTCCAAAAGTTATCAAGCATTTCGGTCCCGCCAGCGCTGTCGCCTCGCCTCGCCTTGCCACTTGACGCATCAGCCGCCGGGCGATCCCAGCACCCAGCTAGACACGATGCCCCGAAAAGGCACCGCTACCGTCAAGACGCCAAACAAGAACGACAAGTACAAGACGGTTGACTCGGACAGCAACGAGATCAGCCCTGACAGCACCCTCTGCGACAGCCCCCGCATTTCTAGGGCAATTACGCCAGACAGCGAGAGTGAAGTCTCGGGCCAAGTGAACCAGGCCGACTTCACTGGTAAGACTGGTGCGTTGCCAGAACTGGTTAGCGCGCCAGCAGAGGTCCCAGAACCAGAGCGCCAGCCTCGCCAAGCTCCCCCAATAGTACTTGTGCAACAAAGCAAGGCCCTTGCCCATGCTCTATTCCCACCAGACCACGACGACGAAAAGTTCGCATCAGCTGCCCGTCTCGACCTACCACGCCACCCTCCTCCTCAGCCATCAACACGACGACCATCCATAAGGTCAAAGCAGCGATCTGCGCAAGAGCCGCGCCCGCGCCGACAGCCCTCCGCAACACCACATCCTTACGCTACGAGCCAATACAGCGCATCTGTAAAGACTAGTGGCACCGGCCAAGCCCTAGAAGAAGGCGAAAAGGCAACAAAGCCTACCGCACGTTCCAAGAAGCGACGTGCAAACCGCAGTCCGCCTCGGTCTGAAGCCACTCCTGTCGCAGACATGGCTTCCGGCGGCTCCTACATCCCACCAGGCCAGCAGCGCAACATGCGCGCCTGCATGGTCTGCTCCATCGTCAGAACCCATCAGCAGTTCTTGCAACAGGGCTGCCCCAATTGCGAGGATATCCTTGAACTAGTCGGCAATCCCGAACAAATCAACGACTGCACATCACAAGTCTTCGAGGGCCTGATCACCGTCGCCGATACAAAGAGGAGCTGGGTTGCGAGGTACCAGCGCCTGGAAGGATACGTCCCAGGCGTCTACGCGACCCAGGTCGAGGGCATCTTGCCCGAGGATGTCATTGGAGCTGTCGAAAATGCGGGCATCAACTACGTGCCCAGGGATGGAAGCGAGCAGGAGATGTTGCCCAAGGATTAGGAGTACTCCCAACAACTGGGTTTGGGAAGCATCTCTGGTGTCGAGGAGGGGCAGCATCTGTAACATCACACAGAATTTGTATTTCCAGCGATGGAGTTCCGGGAACAATGGCATTGATAGACATCAGAGCTAAGAACTACTTTAATGTCTGAACAGACATCCTGTCTATGTATTACACTACAGTAATATTACCAAAGCCTGGCAGTAACAAGGGTGCCCTGACAAGAAGTGATTGGTTGAACACTCTTTCCACCGATCAACTTTCTTTATAGTAGAAATACACCGTCAGTTCTTCCACATACGATCATAGGATCTTGAAAGCAAGGATACCAGTCCGACTCGCCAGATGTCAAGGTACTGTATTTGGATATTTTGGTGGACATCGGAACCGTATTTGGGTTGTGTAGTCGAAACCCCGTGACCGTAACCAGTAACCAGATTCCGTTTTTACGGCAACACCACCCACGTCCTGCGCCATATCCTTGCCCTATACGCATCACCGTTGTAGATGCATCTTTGCAGGCTTACTGTAAATAACAGCAACGCTTCCGCTGGTTTTCTTTTGTCCAACTCCCACCTACCCGCTATCTCGCTCCTAAACTATAGGACGCACTCGGCTTCGAACAACAGTTATCAATGTCACGGCGCTGACCCAGATAGCCAATTAGAGCGCGTCAAGCTCCTAAGCGAGTAGCTACGTGATCACTGAAATTCCTACGGAAACGCGTCCCGTTGTACGCTCCTTAAGCTACGTCCTTGTCTTAGCCTGACCCTGTACTGTTAGCGATACCGCAGTGAATATACTGACTACGTGCACCTATCTTCCCTGCCAGCAAATCCCGTGACAGGTTAAAGGGAACTAAGCCTGCGTCTTGAATGTAACGACTTAGGCGTTAAGGTATCTAAAAGAGGTTTAACTCTACTTAAAGGTATATAAAAGTATATATAAAGTTAAAATAATAAAATAATAAGAAAAACTTATTCTTTTAGTAAAAGAAGAAAGGAGACTTTATATACACCTGTTTGGAGGCTTTTTGGAGGCTACCTAGAATCCTTTCGACCTCTTTCTTAATTATTACTATGTAGCCTTATAATATTAAAGCTAACCTTGTAGGTAACCCTTATAACAAGTACATCTCGCACTGTAACCCCCACTGTACAAGAAAGCGAGGTTTTAAGTCCTATTCCTAACGGACTCCTATCGGACCCTATTAGGAGCCCATTCAGGATTGCCTCTAGGGCTAGCTTTAATATCATAGGGCCACGTGGTGACAATCAAGGAAGAGGTTAGAAGGATCCTAGGTAGTATCCAAAAGGCCTCCGAACAGGCGTATATAGAGTATCCCTTTCTCCCTCTACTAGAAGAACAAGTTTTTCTTGTTCTTTTGTACCAGATCTATAGGAATAAGACTATTTTGTTGCTTTGACCCTGCGCGTACTCCCATATACCTTTGAGCAGGGTCGGACCCCTTTCGGATACCTTAACGCCTGAGTCGTTACACTCACCAAAGTCGTGCAACAAGAGCTTTCGAACCACGCTTCTAGCTTCAGACCATCCATCTTCGAGTCACTTGATACTTGCTCAACCTAACTCACAAGTTCCCTCTCATCCAAGGATGCCCAAGCAACTCCTTCGCGGTCCACCGATCCTCAGGCCTCCACTGCAACATGCACCTCACAAACTGCAAGAACTCTTCTTTCTTTTCTCCATCTAGATTCTCTTCTAACCTCTCTAACGTCAAGCCTTGCGGTATACATATCTCAGCTATCCAATTCCCTAATAGAACTTCGGTTAGCTTCAGACGGTACTTTGGGAGCGCAGTCTTACCTTCACCATCGAAGAATTCTTTACTCCATGCTCCTCTTTCTAGCATATCTATCGGCGGCGGACCGAGCATCGCGACTAATTCCGCGAGATGAGCTCTGGTCAGGTATCGCTTTTCGGTTGGATCGATGCCGTAAAAGAGGTGTTTATCCTCATAGAGGTCCCAAATCTGTGCACCTCGGTCAATGTCTGATTTCGCCTCCGGCTTGAGACGTTACGTACCATCGCTCCAACGTTCCAGATATCAGCTGGATAACCCCATTCAGTCTTCAGCATAACCTCTGGACATCGGTAGACATCTGGTTGCGCGTCATGGATCTGAGGTGTGTCGCCACGAACTGCAGAGCCGAAATCTACAAGGACAACACGACCATACTCTTTCGGCAATCCAAACCGGCGTGTCGCGTAGATTAGCTTGCCGTCTACGAATTTCCGAGGCGAGGGAGAGGTCATTTCAGCGTCAACAAAGGCTTTCAAGATGCCCTGATCCTCGATTTCTATGAAAATGTTGTCGGCTTTTATATCTACATTCTTGTCAACAGAATTGTGGGAAGACGTGTGTTAGGCCGTACCTGTATGTATGATCTTGGTTTCTGTGTGAAGGTAATCGAGTGCGAGGAACACTTGCGACAACCCAGCTTTTAGCAGCTCGTCCGTGAAGCGGTGCGCGGGGTTTCTATTCAAGAGATCCTTGAAAGTATCCCACATTGGCTTCTGGACAAGACATCGATGATCACCACCTTGTCGGGGAATGGTAAACAAGTCGAGGGCTGTCCGGACGTGATTGTATCCTGGATGTGAAGCATTGCCTTTGCTTAAAATATTGTACATGTTGTACTCATCCTCGTCCATTCCCTCTCTTGTGAAAACTTTCAAGGTCGTATAAGCATGGCGGCTGGTTTGCTGTTAGTATAGATAGCACAATTGCCGAATGCTAACTTGCTGTAGATCACGGGCCAGCCAAACAGTTGACGTAACACCGAAACCAAGTTTGCCTACTACTTGGTACTTCGACGCGAAGACATCTCCTATGTTGACCGGATAGTAGATGCCCCTGTGGAACTCCTCAAGCTGTTCTTCCTCAAACAATACCGCGTCACTGACGACTTCGAAACCGGATGTCGGAAATTTGAGTTGGGGCCATGGTTGTCTTCGAAAGAGCGACTTCGCGAGTTTGAACATAAATAAACCTGCAAAGAGCGTGTCCTAATGGCTCTCGATAGGTTCGAGGTGAATGTTTTTGAGTAGCAGGTGATGGTAGTTAATGTTTAGATTGGGGTGACGGACAGACAAGGTAAGGTAGAACTGTAGGCTTACAGTCATGTTTTAAAAGTTATATCTGCTAAGCTCACTAGCGTGAAAATTAACAATTACTATTTTTTAAATATAAGGCTATAATTATATAATAAAGTAATAAAAAAGAATATTTTTCAGTATTAAAGATAGCTATAGTAGTTACTAGGATTTAGTTTACTTCCCCTTAGCTTACTTATAGGCCTTTAATTACTGTATTACTCTATAAATAAAATAAGTTAATAAATAAAACTTACAAAAATTATTATTTTAATAATTTTAAAGAGCTTTATAAAAGGTACTTTAATCTTAGGCGTAAGGCTAGGCGTTGTTCGTAAGAGCGTATAGAAAGGGGGGAGGGCGTGTGTAGTAATGATTTTATACTCGTGAAGTGTAGTTAGCTACCTGTCGCGCTCGAGTGTGGGTCTGCCGCATGTAGAATATTGACAAGTATAACTCCCGCGCGTCCTAGCCGGGGATAAAGATACAGCGCCTAGTTTAAGTCTCCTTTATACAACTTAGATTATAGTGCTAGTGTAGAAGTAAGGCTAGTTTTGTTAAGGGATACAGTCTGTAGGATGCCCGAAGGTTTGTATAAGCCGTTTTTCATTTACGGGGATTGAGTGATAAGGAGGATGGCTGGTAGAATAACATTTAACTTCATCAAAGCATTATATGCAAGGGTTTGGTCGTATTAATAGGCCTGAGTTGCAAGACATAAGCCATGTATAAAAAGCACACTGATTCTAGGAAGAAGAATAACATATACCTATGATTCATGTAATCTACACACAAACTACCCACCTGTACCACTCCAACCCCCCTCTCTAGTCCCCATCAACTCCACAGCCTGAAGAAGATAAAATCACTCTTCTCACCCCTTCTACAATAGAGACATATCTCAACGACACTCACACACTCTAAGTAGCACCTGACAAACTGCCCTGCGGCTCACCACCACCCGTCTTGTCTGCATTCGCCGGCTCACCCTTTTCCCCAGGCTTAGTCGCAGACTGCGCAAACGATTGCGCAAAGTCTGCAATGATATCGTCAATGTGTTCGGTTCCGACTGAAATGCGTATGAGATCCTGCAAGCACACCATTTGTGTTAGCAAAGCCTTTACCCACATACACAGATTCCAATAATTTAGTCTGTTAGAATCGAGGGCAAAGACGAGAAGAAAAAAACATATATACCTCTGTGACCCCTGAATTCTCCTTCTCCTCATCACTCAACTGCTCATGCGTCGTCGTCCACGGATGAATAGCCAAGGTCTTTGAATCCCCTACATTCGCCAGATTGGAAATGAGTTTGAAGTTGTCGACGACTTGACTTCCTGCTTTACCTCCACCTTTTACGCCAAAGGAGAGGACGCCGCCGAAACCTCCTGTGAGGTACTTTTTCGCCAATTGATGCGATTGGTGGCTCTCGAGCCCGGGGTACGATACCCAGCTTACATTTTTATTGCTCTCGAGCCACTTTGCGAGTTTCAGTGCGTTGAAGGCGTGGCGCTCGGCGCGGAGGGATAACGTCTCGATGCCGAGGAGGAGTTGTTGGGCGGCAAAGGGGTTGAGGGCTGCGCCGAGATCGCGTTGGATCTCTACGCGAGCGCGGATAGCGAAAGTGACGGGGCCGAAGGTTTCCCAGAATTTGAGGCCGTGGTAGCCGTCGGAGGGTTCGACCATTTGGGGGAAGCGTTTGGCGTGTTTGCCCCAGTCGAATTTTCCGCTGTCGACGATGACGCCGCCGATGGTGGTGCCGTGGCCTGGGTGTAGTCAAATGGGTTAGTTGTTATTTCTGGATCTTAATTATGGTTGGGGACAGGGAAGGGTACCTCCGATCCACTTTGTAGCAGAGTGGACGACAATGTCTGCGCCGTGGTCGATGGGCCGGACGAAGTATCCACCAGCGCCGAAGGTGTTGTCGACGACGACGGGAATACCAGCTTCATGTGCGACGGCTACAATCTTCTCAAAGTCGGGGACGTTGTATCTTGGGTTGCCAATGCTCTCAAGCTATTCTTTTGTCAGCTATCTGTCTTCCCCTTGGACTACATCACAAGACTCACATAAATGGCCTTTGTCTTGTCGTCAATTGCCTTCTTGAACTCCTCTGCATCATCCCCATTGATGAACTTGGTATTTATGCCCAGCCT
Source organism: Plenodomus tracheiphilus IPT5 (assembly GCA_010093695.1). Taxonomy (NCBI): domain Eukaryota; kingdom Fungi; phylum Ascomycota; class Dothideomycetes; order Pleosporales; family Leptosphaeriaceae; genus Plenodomus; species Plenodomus tracheiphilus. The sequence goes on along the minus strand of MU006291.1, from coordinate 642,040 downwards.
TGGGAAGAACACTTTGAGCTGGTTGTATGTGCCTCCATACAAATTCGACGTTGCAATGATGTTGTCGCCTGCATGCGCAAGCGCAGCAATAGTGATGAATTGTGCAGCCTGGCCCGATGCAGTGGCTAGTGCTGCGACACCTCCTTCTAGAGCGGCGATGCGCTTCTCAAAGACATCGACTGTTGGGTTCCCGATACGGCTGTAGAGGTTGCCGGCTTCCTTGAGGCCGAAGAGGCGCGCGCCCTGGGCGGAGTCGTTGAATACGTAGGACTGAGCTAATCAGTCTCGAAGACTCCTCTTGTATATGCGCTCTGCAGTACGCATGACCTACCGTAGTGGCGTAGATGGGAACAGCTCGAGATCTTGTTGCTGGATCTGGTACCTGACCTGGATTGGTATTAGCAGCACATTCATCCCACTAACTTTATGGGAGTCCTTGCCTGCATGCAATTGCAGCGTCTCAAAGTTCTTGGACAGTTCCTCGGCCATGGTGTCTGATAGCTTGCAGGAACAAGGCAAGGGGGTTCTATATCGTTATCAAGCAACGGTAGTATATGTGACAGCGCACTCTGGATATCCTGAAGAAGCAAGCTGAGGAGCAAGTTGGAAGAGGGGTCCCCTCTGCAGTACTATTGTGCAAGAAATTGGTCGCGTCACGTCATGCATCTTCCTCCCACGCGTGGGTGTGGATCGCTCCTCCTTCCTGTGACTCGGTCAGGGTCCTTACCAAGGGTTCGCCTCGGTCTGTCCAATGCCATAGCCACGGTTACTCGGTGCAGTTAACTCAACCCGCAGCCCAGAGCCCAACACGGTAACTAGAAGCTATTGTACACATCAAAACTTTCGAAGAAGCCACCTTTGAGTCAATTGAATCTGTCATAATCCCGCTCTTGGTGCTCAAAGGGAGCTCTGGGCGATGGCGTGCTCGATGTTTGGAGGGGTCCACGGGCTGGGAGAAAGCTACCCCGCGCTACAAAGGGGACCATTTGGACTAGTGGGTTACCGACTTCGGTTGACCCCATGAACACATTTCCTCTATCACGGGCAAAATGCTGAACCTGTGTAGAGATTTGGCAAGTGAGTGACGATCAGCACAAAAGACAACTTCATAAATAAACGTCCTTTTCAAATTCGTCTTACGATACGATCTATGCAAAAAGAACTACCTCCGTTTTCTCGTTGTGCTTCGCAAAGCAATCCACGAGCTACATCTGGAAATCCGTTTCTGCACTATCACATCCAACACCAAGCTTCCGTCGAATCGAACCCAAATCAAATTACAACCGCAAAGGAAATTGCGTGGGTACAATGGGAAAAGAAATTGTGCCGTGAGTAGGACTATAACGGAAAGGAAATGTGCCATGTGGCTACTACGCGCGACATTCAATGGATTCGCATACATGATAACAATAAACTCTGATAATGGATGCCGAGAACTTTTTGCTTGACTCGGGAGGGAGTGTGTAGTTGTATAGCAACAAGATTATAGAAAACGAATAAGATGGACAACAGGTTCAAGATAAAGCCGGGGGGGATGATCGTCTCATCTTCGTATTGCGTTCCGATGGGGGGTATAAATGAGGTTTCGGGGTCAACATTACATATTCAGCATCCGTGACAACGGGATTGCAGACTCCCACCAGAGGCAGGCGCATCCCAAATCAAAGACCGATTACTCCAGGTGACCGACGTTTCTTATTCCCAGACCCGAGTGCGAGGGGGCGTCATGCGAGCTGTACAAACAGTCAGCATCATCGCTTAGACGGCGGCGACTTCGGGTACATGACGTTGTCGTTGGGTCCCGTCAGCTCGGCGGTAGCTCATAGCAGCACGGTCCATTGGCTCTTCCATGTCCGGCGAGTCACAGCTATCGTAGCTGTAGCCTTGGCCGGACGGTTGAGGCCTTGCGCCTTGCGTTAGACGTGTGTTCACGTGTTGCGTGTCGAATGTACTAGAAAACGAGCGCTTTTGACCAGTCGAGGCAGACATGGGCGGTAGGCCTTGAGGGATGTACTTGGACATGCCGAAGTTCTGGCTGGACCCATCTGAGTTTACAGATATATTAGCCGACATGAGGCCAGGTGGTGAGTGGTAAGAAGGCGAGACAGGTTCCAGCTTCTCGCTGGTAATCGGAGGTTGCAGTGTCCGCAGGTTAGGCAACGCGTGACCGTTAGGATTATGCATGTTACTTGTGGAACGTGCCTGAGGAGAAGTCTGTAGAGACTGTACGGGCTGGTTCATCTGTTGTGGCCGGTTGTACTGATCCATAGGACTGTACGGGGGGATCATCTGGTTGGGACCTGGGTATTGCTGTGGCGGTTGGGTAACAGAAGAGCGGCGATAATCTGGAGCATGACTATAATCATGGACTGGCTCCGCTTGACGGGGAGGTACTTGATCATAGTGAGACTGCTGGTAGGGTTGGTGACCGTATTGCTGACTCATTTGCATCGGCTGCTGGCTCTGGTAGTTGCTGTACTGCTGTTGCTGGTGCTGTTGAACTTGTTGCTGTTGAACCTGCTGCTGTTGCTGCTGAGGGTACGATGCTGGGATCTGAGGCGGTTGCATCACAGGAGCAGAGGGCGGTGCCGCGTACTGATTCTGGTACTGATGCTGGTTGGATCCGTAAGATGGCATCTGAGGATAGCCAGTGTTCTGGGGCGGTGGCATCTGTTGATAACCAGCCTGAGGCGGGTATGACTGAGCCATGTCGTCCACACTGGGTCTACGGGCAGGGACCAGAGAGCCGTTACTAGCGTTGGAGACGGAGCGAGGTCGATCATCGATGGGGACGTTGGGCGGCTGACCATAGTTGTCGGGTGTCGCCGTGCGGCGCGCCTGGTCGTAGCCCCCGCCCTCTTCGTCGTACTCGTCCCATTCTTTGGAAGACTTGTTCTCGCGGCGCCTCATCCTGACGTCACGGCGAATGCGGACACGGCAGCCCTGCTCAGCGACCATGCGACTCAGAGACGTGCTCTCAGACAGTCCGGGGAACTTCTTGGCCGAGAAGACGGTGAAGGGAGCTGACTTGACCTCGGCGCGGTGGGTGACGAAGTGATTGCCGTCGAAGATGACATCTGGGTCCTCTGGGTCCAAGTCTTTGACCTCGCTGAGGTTCTCAAACAGTGCGAAGCTCAGTCGATATTTCCCCTCATGGCGAACGGACAAGTCCGGGAAGATGAAGTAACCCGCAGGCGTGGGGCGGTCCAGGTAGGCCATGCCCGCAACAGGCGTACCGGTGAGGACAGGAAAGCTTTGCGTCGCAGGCGTGGCGCGACCTGGAGCAATAGCGCGCGCATTCTCGAGGCTGGCATGCAAGAAGAAGTTGGCATTGTAAGCAAAGGTAATGTCATGTTCGTTTTCAAAGACACGAAGCTCGACAATCGGTGGAGGGTCGACAGGGCGACGGTCGGCACTCGATTTGGCCCCGCTGCCACAGGCACGGGCACGCTCTGGCTGCTGGATCACTTGCAGCGCGTAGCGAATCTGCCTGCCATCCTTGGTGGTGCGCAGATAGGTGCTTTTGGTCTCGTTGCTCACGACGATGTTTCCATTGGAGGAGGCCATCGGAAAGTCGGGGTTGCGCCTGGGCCAGTCAGCGAGCGGCGGGCGTGGGGATAGCACCGTCTCCACGGGTTGTGGTGAGGCCGTGGGAGGGCATGATCATGGGGGGGGGGGAGACTCACAATGACGGCAACAGCAAGACAATGGCGGCGCGGTGTTGTTGACGCAATTCCGCTCGGCTGCCAGATACACTCAATCTGGTGTTGTTAGTAGGTGTATTAAGATTGTCATCGTGGACGTGTGTGCGGCCCTTCGCAGCCGCGCCGTTGGGACACGGTCGGCGCGGCTGGTTCGCTGGAGCATGCGATGCCACGCAGCCGGCACCGCGACAGAATGGCGGGATTGGGGAAAACAGAAACTCACTGAGGATGGAGACTGGGATGAGGCAACTGGGAATGCGCGAGGCGGGTGTTGCTCGGTATTAATGGCTGATGAATCTGGGGGTTGAGAGGCAGGCCGTGGTGTGTGCTGGGACCACGACGGCGCGATGCGAGGGCGCCTTCTTCCAAGGCTGCGCTGGGCGGGCGAGGCGAGGCGAGGCGATGCGATGCGCGAGGCGAGCACGGCAAAGGCCCTGGGGATGCAGTCGTGCGAAGAGTCGACGGTGGGCGGCGTCTCTGTTGCTCACTCTCTCGTCGAAGTCGAGGCGGGAGGGCAGGGACGGGCGCAGAGGACTGGAGGAGGCTACACGGGCCCAGGTATGGGAGATGAGCGCACTCGGGCGGGACTGCTGGGCCCGCCTTCTTTGTCGACTCGGCTAAGCTCAGGCGTCGGTGCTGGGCCGCGCTATGCAACCTTGGGGATCTCTGGGGGGGGGGGGGCCAATGAAGCCGCTAGCTGGCACCACACCACCCAGCCGAGCACTACGCAGTATGTACCTAGCGGATGCATCACCGCGCTGCTGGACAGAGTCTCCTACCCTACCCTACTCTGCTCTACTCTGCTCTACTCTCGCCGGCACCAGGCCACACGCACAGCATCCGCCCACCGTCTGCATCGCGCATGCTGGGGGCGGTGGGAATCAGCTCTGGGCATGCGGCCGCCTACATGCAACGTACATAGATACAACGTACATACAGCATACCACCTACTCTACACACATACTGTACGTGCGTACGGACGTGGGCTGAGGTATCGGGGCAGCAGCGAGGGGCTGTCCAGGCGGGTGGGCACACAGCCAGCGCCGGCCTGACTCGCACCACCGTCTTGCGGGCGGACACTATGGCGGGCCATGACGGGAATCGAAACATATTGGCCTGGGGCCTGCCACGGTCGAGCTAGCCCCGGATAGGAGAGTCGAGACGTGCTGCCGCAATCACGGCCACTGCACTGGCACCTCTGCCTCTGCTGCCCAGCTGCTCAGCTGCTCCGCTGCTCCCCAGTCCCCGATAACAGTAGAGTGCCGGTAGATGGCTGGTCCTGACTCCTCTGCATGCACACCCACTTTCTCCAGCGGACGGCCGGCTGCGATGCCAGGGGTGTCCCGTCTGGGCTGCTCGTAACCACGCTTCCGTGGCGCTCTGCCTGCCGTGCTACCACAGGCGGCACAAGACAGCAAGAATGGCCTGATGATCATCGCACCCACGGGCACCCAGCAATGGCACGCCGGCCGCTGCGCACCACTTTAGCCCCGTCGTGAGTGCAATACAGGCGCCTCGCATCCATGGTCTGCCTCGCAATATGCGAGCCCATGGACGGTGCTTATTCATGCTCGGCACCGCGCACGCTGCTTGGAACCTGGGAAGCCAATGGCCGGCGAGGCGGTTCCTCCCAGCATCCACGCACTGGGCAAGCCGCACCTGGGCACGCACAGGCCCGGCGTGGCAGGCTCATCGTGGCGGGCAGCGCCTTGCCAGTTGCAACCCTGCCGCCCAACTGCTGGACACGGCTCCCACGGCGCCCATTGGCCCGCGTGCATGGAAGGCCCGTCGGAAGCATGCTGCCCGCACACTCCCTGCTGTCGTCCTGGTCCACTCTCCCACCGTCACCGTCGTCGACAACGGCCGGGGTGCGCAATCTCCCGCACAGGAGCCCACCACCCATCCCACCGCCTGCCCACGCCTTGCCCAAAGCAGCCCCAGGCCCACAAGTTCAAAGTCCACACCCATGCTATCTCCAGCTCAGCATCGCCCACAACCCATCATCATCATCACCATCTTCACCATCTTCACCATCATCAGCCTCCCGGTTTCTCTGCTGTTGGCCCAGCTCAACGTGGCCCGGCCCACCAGACGCAACCTGACCGGCGGGCGTGCCACCGTCCACTGATTGGGACCGCGAGTGCTCCGCGCGCGGCCACATGTCAGACCTGTACGTGAAGGCTGAAGCAGGTCACTCTGGCACCTCCCCGATATATTCTCCGACGTCCCAGTCGCCATTCCTTGCAATGCACAGCATCGCAGAGCCTCACTGATAACCCATCCATTCTTCCGCGGAACGACGTACAGAGCGGTGGGTGGTGGACAGTGGTCGCAGGACGCTGTAACACGGCGCGCAGCCTCGCCGCCCTCGACGAGCACCGAAAGTGGAAATAGCCATATGCACATGTCGCGAGTTGATACCCCGCGCTGTCCTGCCATCCATCTGCGCGAGGCCTGGATAGTCAACATGTTTCACTTCCTACCGACCGACCGCGTGTCGCCTGCACAACATGATTGATACTCTGCCATTGCAGCCGAGAAAACTTGCATAGACTTTTGTGCCGATCCGTGCTCCTCCACAATACACACGCCTGCCGCCTTCGGCACTTGCCGAATCATTTCTTGGGACAGGAGCATACCGAGCTCAGCCATGATTGTATCACCCAAGCCACCCAGGCCAAAACCCACCCTGGGACTCAACATTGCGTTTCATCATCAGACGGTGTTATCGTGAAAGGAGCACAAGCCCGCTTCCACACAAAATGAGAATCTAGACTTGCTGAATCACACAACGGCAGAGAATACGTAGTTTGCCAACTCAGAGCATCATAGATCACCCACCCTATCCTTCAATCTAAAAAAAAACCTCTAGATCAAAATTCTACTATCTCTACTCAATGCAACTCCCCAATCCAACCCTACCCACAAGACAATCAACCACACCAAAACAAACCTCCCTCAGCGCTAATACCAATCTTCTCACATTGGCAAACCCAGCACCCTCCCAACCCAGAACCACCTGCACCATCCCTCCAAACGCCCCCGTCGCACCCAAACAGCCCCCGCCCCATACCTCAAACTCGCACTCCTATTCCAGCACTCGCCGCATGCGCCTCTTTCCCAACTCACTGGTCGCTGCAAAAGCGCCACGCCACCCCATGATCCCGGAAATTAGGGAAACTGCGTGCCCCAGGACAATTTTTTAAATCCCCTTCTTTTTGCACGTGCAAGCATGTATGTACTGTAGGTTCTCGGTCAGGGGTTCGGCGCTACATTTTTGGGTATGCAGATCGCTGGGTACGGTTAACCTGTGGGGTGGGGTGGGGGTTTAGGTACTGTCCTGTGTGTTTTGATGTGTGTGTTGAGTGAAACTTGGGGGTTTTTTTGGGGGGTGGTGGTGAGGGCGTGGGGAGGGATGGTTGTGTATGGTGATCGATTGGAGGCGAGGGTGGTAGATGGCGTGTGTGCGTTGGCACGGCTTGATACCTAGTTGGGTGCGAATCGTCGTCGTTGATGATGGGGTGTTGGAGTTGTGGTGACGGGGCGGGAGGTGTTGCAGTTGCTTTTATTTTGCAAACGCAGAGGGGTGTGGAGATGCGGTTTTCGTGTTCACCTAGAGAGAGGGGAGAGGGGTAGGTACGGAACAAAAAATGTCTCCTTGCTTGGAAGTAAGAAACCCTGGCATATGAAGATTTTTACATGCTACTACAAACTAGTAGAGTATTTCTTATTGAAACCCCTTGTGCGGGCAGGGCATATATATATGATACCAAAGAACGTGGATGCGCTTATATACTGATTCTAACGATTCCACCAGGATATCAGAAATATGAAAGAGTTCCAGATCCGATAGACTACACTTTGCATATCAAGACGTTTGGCCCTATGTGTATTTGTAGTGCATTCAAAAGTCTGGCAGCCCAGGATAATCTCTTCAAAAATCCCTTCCAACATGGGGAAGTCCAAAGAGCTCAGTAACCAGAGATGATCATCACTATCCTTTATCCCATCCAAGAACAAGGGTATCCAAATCTTGATCAAACGTCCAATGAGCTCAGAACAAGTTTGCCCTCGAGTGTAATGTCAACTACCACAATCTGCCTTGCAGCCCTAGCAGCCTCTTTTACCTGAGCCTCAGTCTTGCTTTCATCCTCATCCTCAGTCTCATTAGCCTCAATCTCCCCCACAACGCTCTGAATATGCTGCGTCACGCTGTCAACAACCGGGACATCTTTCATCTCCACGGACTCCATCTCCACCTCGCCCCAAACCCAATCTGTACACCAACGCACAACATCTTCAACTTCTCAAACGAACCAACCAATCTTCCAAAATCAGCATAACGGTCCCTCCCCGAATACGTAAGCAACAAACGCTCAACTCTGGCCAAAACCGGCCGTCGTAGCATTCGAAGCAAATCACGCAAGCGCGCTGTCTCCGTCGTGTTCCGAGCCGCCGTGAAGCGTTTGCCGAGGAAGAGCGTGTCAGTGCTGAAGTTGAAGTAGAATGCAGTGCCGCGTACGGCAGTGTCGTGGAAACGCGCCATGTCACCGGTGAAGTGAAGGATTTCGCCGCCAGCTTTCGCCATGGCGGCACGGCGCGCCTCGCGGCAGACGGAGAAGAGGGAGGGGAGAGGAGGATGGTACTGCAGATTAGTTGTGTAGTTGGTATCGTTGTAGGTGTGGAGTTCGAGGATGCGGGGTTGGGGGTGAGGCGCGGCGAGGGTGTAGATCATGATGCGGATTTGCTCGGGTAGGCAGAGAATGCATTTTGGGTCGATGGTGGTGGTGTTTGTCTGTGGGTTTTGCTCGAGCTTGACTCGCTTGTGCAGGCGATTATCGGTTGTGGGAGGTGGGCTGCGCGGGCGACGCAGGGTGGTTTGGCTGCTCATGGGGCTGCAGGGCGCTGATTCTGGCGGTAGATCGTCTTCCTCTGCGTCGGAGTCGTTGATGACGGATGGCGAGCGGTAGACGCTGTTGAAGCACTGCAAGATTGGGAAAAAGGGCTGCTGGGAGAAGCTGAAGTCGTCTTCAGTCTCGATATACGCCTGGGGGTTGTTATCCTCGTCGAGCGCAGAAGTGGTGCTGGCAACGTGCTTCATTTTGTCCGCTGGAGGCATATTGTCGTGGCGGATTTGTAAGATGGTGCATGGCAGAGAGTCAACCTGGATGGCACTTGGGAGGGACATGTAGGTCGAGGTCGGCACTAGCAAGGCCCCTACGTCTGCGTGTGAGGAAGGGTCAGGGTGTGTACATTCGTTGCAAAGAGTTTAATACACAGTGGGTGCCTACGAACAAGTGGAGACCAGGGAGCCAAGAAGTTCTGAGTGCCCCATGTGATGATTGGAATTCACTTTCCCGTGACCTAGTCATCGCGAGTATGGCTTTTGCCGTCAGACGACATTCACCGTGAGTCCCATGATGGTTTTGAACATGAGTGCTTATCACTGACGAGATGGCTTGACCATGTTTTCTACAGAGCTATTAATCGTATTAATGTTCTTTTGCATAGTGCATATAGCTTCTATCATTGAATTTTGTCGTGTCACTATGTCTCGATACCCTGTCCATCCCCATACTTTCTAACAATATTCTCAAAAACCTCATCCAGCGTTGCCTTCCCGACGCTGTAAAACTCCACACCCAAATCACCCTTGACGCTCTCCAACAGCCTGATCAATGCTACCATGTCTCGGCCTTCGGCAGGTACTTCGAATCGAATTTGTCCACCCTGGGTCTCCCGACTAATCGTCGCATCCTCAAATGTCGTCTTGATCCAATCCTTCATAGCCTGCAACTCCTGTGCTGTAGTTCTAGGTGCCGACGCAGCAACGAGATGAATGTAGAAGTTTTGACCTGCACGCCGTTTGAGGTCCTCCCGATCCCCAAGCGCAAGCATCCGAGAGGAAACAATACCAATACGATCAGCCAACGCATCAGCTTCCTCCATCGAATGAGTTGTAAGCACCACAGCGCGACCCTTTGCAATCGTCTGCAGACAACGCCAAAGCGTGCGTTTGGCGTTTGCATCGAGGGCGGAGGATGGTTCATCGAGCACCAACACCCGTGGGTTGCCCACGAGTGCGACAGCGAGACTCAACTTCCTCTTCGTCCCACCTGACAGCTTTTGTGCGAGTTGGTTGCTCCATTCTTCAAGGCCACATGCTGCAATCACCGTGGCGACGTTATGTTCAATGTCCACTACACCCCTTGTTCTAGCGAAAAATCGCAGCGTCTCGCTGACAGTGAGTACATCCGCGGAGTCGAACTGCGGACATACACCTAGACTGGCTCGAGCGGCGATGGCGTGTGTAAGTATCGAGTGGCCTGCAATATCGATCTCTGAGTCCGATGTGGAAGGCTTGATGTCACCTCTGATCATGGAGATAATGGTGGATTTACCGGCACCATTGGGCCCCAAAAGAGCAAAGATCTCAGACTCTTGAACGCCGAAAGTTACGTCGTCTACTGCGAGGTTCTTGCCGAAGGACTTGGAGACGGAAGAAACGCGAAGCGAAGTGGTGGATACATCGAGGCGTTTACGTTCGGTAATCAGGTCGCTAGTATACATGTCCGATGCTTCTGGGTCTTTGGTGATCGTTTTTCGGAAGTGAGATGTGGGAAGGGCGAAGCCTTTGTCCCACCAGAGGAGAAGTGCAAAGAGGAATATAGCCTGGAGGACGAGGTATAGGATCGGTCCGCCATAGAGGTACAGCGAGCCGCTGCTACGACCGTTGCACATCACCGCCATTTGTTGAAGACCGATGAACAGCATGCGCTCAAGACATATTGCTGGCGATACAATGCCGAGACCAAAGAAAAGAGCGTTCATCATACCGTCCAATTCCGAATACGGCGTCGAGCTTTGTACACCAAGGATGCCTCCGAAGTACGCGAAGTAGAACACCAGTTGGCCGAGAGCCATCATGAACCAAGCCGTGACCGCACTCCTAGCAAACAAGGAGATGATGTAGCTAAGAAGTGCGCATACGATACCGTATAACACGAAGATGATGAAGATGAATCCGAGGCCATGCCAAACATGCGTGGAAGCTGAGAGCAGACCTGTAGCCGCCGCGCTGATGATAAAGATGAAGATTCCATCGAAGGCCAGATGCGAGAGCCAGAGAGGTACCGGCCGGATGCCATTCGAATACTGCATTGAGCGAACGTTGGAGATACGCTCATTCGTGGGATAAAGTGTAAAGAATACCGGGTAACAACACATTATGAGACCGTAGTAAACGATGAACATGAGCGGCTTGAAGTCGATCAAGCTCGGTATGGCGGTCGTCGCAAACGAATTGTATGCTGCTGAAATTGGAACACCCCCAGACATGACCGTCATGAAATTGGTCATTTGGCTGATGGAGCTCATATCGCGTACGTTGGCAAGAATGGTGGGATCTGAGCTGGTATCACCCATCCAAAATCCACCACTAATTGTCGTATATGGTGAAGAGTCGGAATCATCAGAGGAGCGTCTGGCGGCTTGGGCTTTCCAGTTGTCCCGAATCGCATCTTGGAATGCAGTGAAGTTGTCAACGAGTAATAACTGCTCCACAATCTGACTGCTATTACTATACCCCATCTGACCTGCGTTATAGTCACTATATGAGTATTGTCGAGTGTGATTAGTCGAGTACAGTTCTGCCATGAGATCAAATCTTGATCCCAAGTCGCTGATTTTACTAGCCGGTCCAAAGACATACTTCTTCTTGTAGAAGTCGTTGAGTTCGCTGGAACCGGAGCCAGTATATGAGGAAGTGTAGTAAGCAGTTCCGAAGTCTAATCGCATGTTATACTCGCTTATCAGATCTGCGGGAGCCGGGCATGGAATCGGTCTCTTGAAGCTGTTGATGAGGAGGGGCGCCACCCCGGCGCCGACAATGGCGAAAGCAACGGCTACAAAGTAAGGCATAAACCTGCGCTGGAGTATCTTGACGCGCTTGAGCAGCAAAATCCACCACTGGTCGAATGCTGAAATCGGCCGTCCTTCGGTCAGGTCGTAGTCACTTTCCACAATATTGACTGTGACGTCGTTTGCCTTTGTCTCGGTTTTCGGTTCGTTGCTAACGTCTTTCTCTACCGGGATAATCTGATCTCCAGTGATCTTGAGAAACAACTCTTCCATTGTCGGGCCAGAGATCTGATAGTCGTCAAGTTGATTCTTGTGTAACTCTTCGATAAGCTCGGTTGCGAGAGATGCTGTCGCAACCCGAAATACTGTTTGATGCCGTGACTGCTCTTTGTGTACCTGGCCTCCAGGAATCTGGACGTCTAAGTCGGTATGATAAGGCAGCTTCACAGTATATCCGTCCCCGAATTTGTGCTTTAGTGATGCTGCAGTACCGGAGGCTCGGAGGGTACCCTGATACATAATTGCGACATCATCGGCAAGATAATCTGCTTCATCAAGGAAATGAGTAGTCATGATGATCGTACGATTAACGCGCTCGGCTAGAAGAATTTCCCAGATTCGGCGTCGGGAGATAGGGTCGAGTCCAGTAGACACTTCATCAACGCAGCATACTGCACTACCACCCGCAAACATCATAGCCATTTGAAGCTTCCTTTTTTGGCCACCGGATAGGGTCGATGCACGAGCCTTGAGCTTCTTGTGAAGATCGACGCCCTTGGCCAGGTCGTTGACGACTTCTTCATTGATCGCCGAGAGACACTTCAGGTCGCTGAAGATGCGGATGTGTTCTTCAACAGTCAAATCAGGCCATATGACGTTCTTCTGTGGTGCATATCCTAAGCCACCAGTTGGATCTATTGTGATGTTGCCTGATGTGACCTTCTGATCGCCAGAGATGCAATTCAACGTTGTCGACTTTCCACACCCGTTCGGCCCAAGGAGGCACAGGATTTGTCCACGGTATGCCTTCAAATCCAAGCCAACTACGGCATGCACGTTTTGTCTTTTTTTGAAGACTCTGGCTAGGGTACTGGGGTGGTACGTCTTGCTAAAACCAGACAGGGTGACAGTAGGATCCGTAGCGCCCGCAGGCTTTGCGAAAGTTCGATTTGGCGATGCAGTCGAGAACAAGACATGCTCGACCAGAAAGGCAAGGACGGGAAAGATCAGAATATGTACCACGACAATGACCCAATGTACATAAAGGGGTTGCCGAAAGGTGTCCTTTTCCTCCTCTGGATCGTATGCAGGTTTAATCATGTCGACGCTTTTGTTCTTGATCTCGAACGTTGCGACTCCGGTGAGGAAGTAGCTCAAATTTGACGATGGGAAGAGTACACTCAAAAGCGCACAAGTCGCCTTGGTTTGTTCAGAAAGGATGACCGGCAATATGGCTCCCACGATGGTGATGACCACCATGATGGAGCCACTAAGTTGAGCTTTCTTGAAAAAAGATGCGCCGAATAACGAGAAGGAGGTGAAAGACAGACCGGATAAGATCATGAAGCCGACAGGAAGACCCCGAGAAAAGTCTGGAAAGATCAAAACGGAGATGACAATACCGACAGCAACCCAACTAGGGAAGTAGATGATCGTGAACGATACGTACGTTGCGATCTGTCGAGCGATTCTACCACGAACATTGGAACCGCCTGAGATCATGGTGTCGATGAGACCAGTCATGCCCAGCTCACGCTCACGCGCGACGAAAGAGGTCATATGGTACGCGATGTCGAAAAGCGTGAACACAAAGATCGGCCCGAATACGTATGTAGCAAGATTCAAATAGTTGGCTGTTTTGCTGTCATCGAGACTTGACTGGTCCTGATCGGTATAAACAATGATCTTTCCCTCAGATGGCAATTGAGACGTGTTAGTTGCTGTAGAACGCGAAATGATCTCTGTGTCCAGGGCGCGCTGTAATGGTAGCAAAGTCTTCTCCGGACCGTTGTTATCGTTTCGCACATCGGCAAACCCTCCACCCCAGGAAGCGCCCTCTCCTCTCATGGTGTAGTTCCAGACACCTGCGGAGGATTCGTTCGTGCCTTCGCTAGGACTGGATAAAAAGACGACTGCACCGTAACAGGGTGATACTCCTTTCGTGGAGGTTTGACACTCTTGTGCCATTGCCCAGGAGTCATTGAATAGCCGTGGTGTCTTTCCATTGCGAGTCACTCGTTTCGATAGCGAGTCGATGATCGATGAGACCTCTCCGCCTGTCATACCGTTGTCCACGAAGCCAACAATATCGCGCCCTGTAGTAGAGGCAAGACCATCTTCAAGGGTTCGAATCTAGGCACATTTAGTACTTTATCAAAGCTGGGTTTCGAGACAGGGTGCAAGGGATGTTGTCAACAAAGCTTCCTCAAGACCACCATAGTACTTACGTTGTGCGATGAGGATACACCGAAATGTTGTGGACTGGAGAAAAAGTTCTTGCTGTACGCAACAACCAATATGACAACGAGGGGGAATGCGAGCGCACGAATGAATGTGTATAGAGGTCTGCGGACACAAATCAAAAGAAGATTCTTGCGGATGAGAGCCCACACTTGTCGTGTGAACAAAGTCATCTTCGCTGCTGGCGAATTTGAACCTGTTCTGATCAGATGCGTAGTGATGTCGATAGCATACCGCAGGAATGATTCTACATTGGGGTTTTGTTGTTCGTCAATTACGCGGGTCCCGCTCGACGAACACCTAGCGCAATCTGCCTTGGGGTGTTTGGGGGGTTGTAACGCTGGGAGAGCCTCGCCTTGATACAAGCGGCATGCAACGTGCTTGACGCGATCGCCCAATGCGGACGCGCGATAAAAGATCAACCATCTCTCATGTCAAGGCAGCTATGTGTGTAGTCTGTGGGTAAGGCCGAAACCTTGGGATTGGTCCAATTGAGTGACGATGTTGCACAAGTGTTTTGAAAGATAGGGGAGCGAGGCTGAGCATGATACGCCTTCCCTATCTAGAGCTAGCGCACGTTTGCCTGGTGGGACTTCAAGGGACAGACCTCACTTAGAGTACAACCTGCGATGTCTTTTCCAGTAAGTGTTACTTGAACGCTATGTTAAAACGAAGAGAGCCTCCCTGATAGTTACTGTAGCTTCAGATTCCTATTTGGTCAATCTTTCTACTGACTTGCGCGCCATATCACAGCGCCGACTTGGCGCTGCTGCAATCTCTGGAGAGCTTGATTAGGCTTAATGGACCCGCGTAGAATTCCATGTCCCGCGAAGGTTAGCCTCATTTTGAATTGCCGGATAAACGCCTTTCAGCGTGGCGCAGCTCATAAATAGAGCATCCGTGCAACAGTATCCATAACTAAACCCACTCCTTCCTCATCTAAATAGATTCCTTTCCAAGCTGCGAAATTTCTTCACGGTGTATTCTCGACATTCCATCTACAGGTATTCTTTAGTACAGTTTGATGGTTTTAAAGCTTGTTGAACAAGTGTCACAGCTGCTCTTAGACAATTTAGTCAACTGAAAACCGAGTATTCATGGGTTCTTTCTAGAGTTAAATGCATCAGAAAGCTGAACAGAATGTGGAGTTTCTTGTACTAGATTTCGACCTCCTTGCTAACGTGAAATACCTGAGCATGCCTGAGATCATGTTCCTGACGCCTATTCTTTTCAGGTGCACGTCAGCACTTGGGCCGCCGGTTCTGTCAAGAGTACCAAGTCACTAACTAAGGGCATTCGATGTGCGGAACAAGATACCAAGGGGGCTTCTACGAAAGGACTGAAGGCTCAGCCACACTCCAGACCTATGAATGACATATGTTCATCCATCACCACCTTGCGAAGCCCTGCAAGGGAAGTCTGTTTCTTTCCGGTACCGGATGAACAGCGCAAACGTACGGTACACACATATAACCTGCCAAGATTCTGCCCGTCGGTGTAGATAGTTGGTGTACATCATCAGTCAGTGTGGTGCTCGAAAACGTAGGATCTGCTCGCAAAGAACGTGTGAGGGTTGCAGTTACACTGGCATCCAGCGTCCTACAGCTTTACGAAACGACAACATGTTCTCCGTGAACAAGGCGGGAGAGACAATATACGACCGACCAACCGTGAGAAAGCGCTTTACTCAAAAGATTTCAAACAACAATTATGTTGCTCCTGATTCCATGGGCCGCGTCATCAACCAAACGATATGTCGCGATTTACAGACCGGAACACGGTATATCGGCTAGTTGATGGACTTTACGATGACGCGGGAGAGAATTATGGCGATGCTGTGAGGCGATGTATTCGATACGACTTTGATCTGCGCACTAGCAGTCTAGCGTACGCGCAGTTCCAGCGGAGTGTGTATCGTGGTGTCGTCGCTCAGCTCAGCTCAAGGAAACTTATGATTATGCGATTCTACCCGTAATACCTTCATTACACATCTTAAAGGATTGCCGAATCTTACAAGTTCTATGGCCCCCGGTAAACATAAGTTGGGTTGTTTTCTCATGTCAAGATGGAAGTCTTTGTGTACTGGGGCGTTTCGATACTTCATCACCACACACAGTGAATGATTACACGATTGTGATGAATTCGCGATCTGGACGGCACGACCCACGAACCGCTACTACTTCCTTTTTACGTACACAGGCTTGATATAGCATGATGCAGGGCGCCTCGTCAGTCCATCTATGGCAGCATACCCACTCAAGCGCTTATCTAACTTTGGGAACTCGAACCGCATAATAAGAATGGTGAGAATTATTTTCAACTCTAATAGTGCAAGGCGCTTACCAAAGCAGCCTCTAAGACCAGAGGAGAAAGGCAGCATCTGCACCGCATCCCTATCAAATGTGCCGTCCTCATTGAGCCATCTGGCAGGCTCAAACAAGGTGAGATCACTCTCACGCTCTGAAAAACGAGCCTTAGGGTCGGATCGTAGAAGAGTAGCTTGTGAGGATCTCGACCGTAGATTCTCGGGTATCAAAGGCATCTTCGGGGATAGGTATGACGGCCCTGCGGTGATGAGAAGTACTGGCGTCTCAGCAGGGACAGTGTGTCCTAATATATCGCACTGAACTAGTGTTTGTCGAAAGGAAACTGGGCCCGTGTTCGAGATGCGCAAAGTCTCTGCGATTACAGCGTCAAGGTAAGGAACCGATGCCGCGAATATGTCCTTCGCTAACGGAAGACTTAGGCATTCCGGGAAAGCAGCGTACAATGATGCCCGAAGTTGGCTCTGTTTCTGTGGGTTATCGGTCAGATACTTTATAGCCCATGCAATCGTTGAAGCGGTGGTCTCATGGCCAGTGATAAGTAGTTCAAAGAGCTCGTCCATGAGAGCGGTGTCTGTCGTTACGTCGCTCGAGTTGATGTCCGATGAGTCTTGCCTGCGAATGACCTGGTGAAGCGCACATGTATCTGTGCTTTCCTTCTCATAGCGAACATGCTGTCGTGACGTTTCGATGGTCCGCCTCAGTATCTTGTACTTTCTCTCATTCGCACGAGCCAATATGCCTGTGACTGTAAAGAACAGAGTGTACATCCGTGGACTTATGCCTTGCATAATCCAGTCAAGACACATGAAGAGCGATCCCAAGACCTTGTAGAACTCAGGCATTTTAGCTCGCGGAAATGCAACGATTCCGCTCCATGTTGTGCGTAATGCAATGGGAGCATCTAATTGGGCGAGCCTAGCGTCTAAGAGGCCTAACTCAGATCCAACATTCATCTTCCAAATTCCATCAAGGGTTGCCAATTTTATGTCATCCATGAAGTCAAAAGCGAGTTCTTTCCCGGTTTCTTGTCGTATCAAATCGATTTGTCTTTCCCAAAGCTCAGAGAGCTTTAAACTGCCCTCCCAGAATCTCTCTGCTGCAACATTTCTTAGGAACAGGGGACTGAGAACTACATTCCATAGTCTTCTTTGATCCTTGAAGATCTTGTCGCTAGTCTTTAATCCTATTGTCGCCCTTGGAGCCACTGTACCGAACCAGGTATGCATTACGTCCGCACGATCGATCTCGCTCATTCGTTTGGTGGTTACGTCCTCGATCTCTCGTAAGTCCGCTAGTATTAAGGTTGGATGTGTTGTTGAGAACGAGGGGAGGAAAATCTGCATGATTGGAGAGCGCTTATTGAGACACTGCAACGAAAACCAGCTGAAGACCTCCCCAGTGATGAACTTATGCCATCCAAGGGTGATGAGATCTCCCCATGGCATGCACCGTGCAAAGCGGTTGTATGGAATACCTGGGATCGGTTTTGCGACGAGGTGTGCATTGATGGTGTACCAAAATACAACGGTAAGAGAAGTGTATACAACGAACTCAAGAGACATCGTAGATCTCGTGGATTCGAAGAAATCATGCAGGATAATGGTAGAATAGGGTTTTTGACCGTGCTTGTGACAACAAGCAAAGCGAACATTCTCGATCAATCTTCGAGATCATGTCCGCTAACAAAATTTTACAGCTCTTAACAATTAATTCTTCTCAGCCACCAATATTTTTGCTTTGGACTATCCGCGAGTAGTAATGCGCTAGACGAATCACCTACGAAGCTCGAGTTCCTTTTTGTGGCTTCGATGCTCCCGCAGCTTGTGATTAGTTGAACCAGAGCGTTCGGTTGCCAAGGTCTGACATGCAGCAAGGCTAACCCTTCGTGTGTCACCTTCTGCTTTGGGTCTTTCACGACCAATGAACAGCTTCCCAAAATGCAGTCGAGAATCATTAGACAGGTATGGATTCGATGGCTGGAATTAAATAGTCTGTGTCTTGATCAACACAATAGGAAACCATGTTAATCCAACACGCTAGATTCTATAGAATGCGGGGGTCACCTCGGAAGCATTGTGCCATGTAGTAGCAAAAGTCTACTAGGTATCAGCAGTCAAGCGATACATCAGCGTACCATGTCCAAATGCATCAAATCCACCTGAAGTTGTACCATAATCCCCACCACCACCTTCAATGTTCTGCTTATTATCGGCATTTACATAGTCGCGGTAAGCCTTGGACCACGAAGCATTTTGACCCAGGCACTCCGCATAGTAAGAGTATATGGCTTCATACCCAGGGCGCAAATTGAACCTCTGGTTGTCTGAGATCACCGACTGAAGGCCTTGGTAGCTCTGGAATGGTGTATAGGGTACAGTATGATTCGTGTTGTACTTTGCGGCGTACTCAGCACTGTAGACATGATTAGCTTTATACTTCTCCAGCACTTGTACAACCTACCCGTTCAGAATCTGACTACCGTAAAAGCCAAAAGTGTCAACGCCTTGATTGCGACCTTGCTGTCCGATGACCCCAAGAAGCGCGAAATCGAGCATGGCGTGACCTTGGTCTCGGCCGGCTTCTTGCCCTTGCATAAGTATCTTTGTAGATCCTTCCTCGGTGAAGTTTGCAATTGAGAAGAAAGGCAACGCGCCATAGGCAACCTTGCCATCGATAGGCCCGTCCCTGAAATAGTCGACGGCAAAGTCGAACATGGTCTGGTTGTCGTTGAAAATCCCAATAGCCATCAAGGATGCAATGTTACATTGATACCAATTGGCATAGTAGTGGGCTGGGATCCCATTGTGGTTGTCCAGGAAATTGCGGTTGTATTTTGCGAAAATGTCGTTGAGCATTGCCCCGAATTTATCCTGATCCTGCTGAGACCAGCCGGAGTAGGTGCGCATAAGTTCCCCAACGTTGGCAAATTCGTAGCCGTAGATTCCTGCAGCTAGAAATCTGTCTCCATTGCCTCTGATTGTCTTAAGAGTGGAAGACCATGCATTCAGAATCTTGACCGCCGCATCCGCGAACTTGGTGTCATCTGTCATGAGCCATCGAAGAGCCAGCTGGTAGGCCCCATGCGCATCGCGGTAGGCATTTGCATAGTTCTGTGGGAGACTACGGTCCTCGGGATCGATGCCACGTGTGAGTGTAGCCACTGCTATAGGAGGTCGAGTTGTTTGCGCGAGTGGTAGGGTTTCGAGGTGTTGCATAGCTCTTAGCCATGGCTGCTCTTTATTCTTGACGTGATTTTTGACGCGCTCTATGTCTTGAGAAGTGTGTAGCGCTCCTGGGTGTACGAAAGGGGTGTCTCTTCGTATCTTTGTGGGCTTCACACAGTCTTGCGCTTCGACCAAGAACGACAGGCTTGCAGCCAGGAGCAAGATTGATTTATGCATGATGCTACGAACTATGTAGTGTTAAAATAAAAATGGAGGCAATAGTCAGGTTTAGACATTGTTGTGTCATGATGGGGATCTTACCAATAAAGTTGCAACCCTTTGAGATGCGGATGAAAGTCGAAGAACTGACTTGGTTCCCTACTTTGATTATCGTCTTCCTTTAAATACATAAATACTCAAGTAAACTCACCTTGACGCCCAACTATAGTAACTATTCAGGTCGTTATCAATACCAAGGAGGGACATTCTCCACACTTCGTATTCTGGGGTGCATATTCGGGCCCACTCCGCATCCGCTCATCTAGTATTGACCGGCCCAACGGCCGACAGATGAAAGCTGATAGCTGTACTGTATATGGTATTTGACATGATAAATATCATTCGTTTGTCTGGAGTGATCTCGCCACTTCGCCCGGTCTCGTGGCTCTGTACGGCTTGCCCGGTGTCTGCACCTGCCGATGATTACTGTGAAGACGAACCATGCGGGGGCTGTCGCGAGTGGACTTCCCATTCTCGCAAACCCTGATGTACTGTCATGTATACGGTTCAGTTCCAACAAATCTCTCGCACGTCGTCAAGACTACCTCTTCAATGTATGCCGACGAAAGCAGTCATTCTTAAAAGGTAACCTTTGCTGCAACTCATCCTTTTCAAGACTGCACATGGACGAAAGTGTCGGCACTCAACGGAAGGGTTAGTGAACAGTTCCTCGTATGCATACTGAAGCCCCGTTTGAAACATCGCGAGATTGTCCGTAGGATGCGAGGTAGTGTGAAAAAGGAAAGATGAGTATTGAAAGACCGTTGATGCGCCTCGCTAGCTGCTAGTTCCCGCCTCCCCGCCGGAGATTAACGGCCAGTGCCCCACTTGGGCCTTGCACAATCTCATCGCTGTATAGACGAGACACTGGCCTGCTTGAGGGTCCTTCTTCTCTATAATCTCTCTGAAGTATATTTGATTAGAAATCCACGAGGGAATTGATTAACCTCGCAGTACTAGAAGGAAGACGAGAATTCGAATCACAACGACTGGCTACGTCTGTACTGTGTAGCATCCCCTTTCAAGGTTTGACGCCCTTGTACATCTTAGTTTTGTACTACCGAGAGTCCATACAAGCACGCATGATGCGTAGTGTTGGTACACACCAATATTGACTCTTGGAAAATTGCCAAAAAATCTTCCTTGGCAATCAAATATACACCGGTAAACCACTACCTGGTCCAGTCCTTTCGACTAATCGACAGCTTAGTAGTTTCAAACCTCTAGAATCTTCGTCTTCTTCCCAAGTAAGGGTACCTGTTGGCCATCCTGAAGTTCCACACGCGGACCTGGGATCTCACTGCTCCCTTCCCGCTTTGGCAGGTCACCAATCTTGTCCCACATCAACAGCAGCTGGATGTGGCCAGGTGTGATGCCCATTTGTTGAGACCCCCAGTGGAACTGCCAAAGTGAGAGTCTTTCGCCTCTTGCTGGGGCGCGCTTGGCGTCGTAGAAACATGCGATGTCGCCGAAGCAGAGGAAGACGTATGGAAAGCCATTCTGCATGTGTTAGCTAAAAGAAGAGCAGATGTGCGACACTGTTACTCACGATAGTGTAAAGCTCATCATAGATCTCACTCTTGTACCCCTTGCCACAGCTCCATGCATAGTCCATCTGTCCATACAGACTGTCGCTGTTGTTCGGTTGCTTATTGTCGTCGAAAGTGCAGTTGCCCTTCGAGGTCGACAGAGTATATGGATAATCTGCTAGCCGTTCGAACACGCCACAGCTCCTTTTCGAAACCTCTTTGACGAACTTGCCACTCGCATCCAAACACCCGACCTTCAAGTCCGGTGTTGCCGTCCGCCAGTCGCTGGAGTTTAGAACGTAGATGTGGCCGATACCGTTAAAGTCTTCCTGATCGATGCCGGCATGAGTAGGTAGGATAAAAGAAAGAAAGATAGACATAAATGCGATGAGCTTCTGCATGGTGACTGCCATCGTGATCAAACTGGTATTGAAAATGAAGATCCTGGTGCTGCGAGGGGCCCGTGTTGGTTTTTATAGTGATCGAGTCTGGGTAGTCAATATTGTGAACCAAATTAGAGTGCAACACGAACTTCTCAGACTCAGTCACTCGTTCCGCGCACACGACCAAAGATCACGTTGAACTGAACACCCTTCAAAGTACCCCTCCAGACGCTGCACGATAGATGAAATCCCCCAGAAATTCAATCTCGGATCCCCTCTTTCAGCACGGGCACCCGCTCGCTTCCAGATTTTTACGTGGCCACAAGGACGAATAAGCTTCGTCGAACGACCGAAGCGAGGAGTGCGCTGCTTGACAGGACCTTGCTCTTAATTGTTCACCGTTGTTCGTCACTGCAAGGGAGTGGTGCAAAATTAAAATGTTGCTTGGCCAGGTCCGGAACGTTTGTGAGCTTAGCCGTCGCACAGGTGTACGGGTGAGCAAGCCACGTGCAGCCACACGGAGAATGAGACGAATGGGCGAAAGAGAACAACGGGCGGGATATGAGAAGGAGAACGCGTTATCGTCGTCGTGACCTGCTTCATTTAACCATAGGCGTGGTCGTCATATGTCAGATATCCGTCAGCAGTGGGAGACAGGTTGATGTGGACGCGGGAGGGCTTGGTGCATACTGGTAGTTCGGCCTATCAAGGTTAGCGTGCTGCTTAGGGTTGTGGTCCCGGCCAGTAGTGAATGCTCCATGAACATTTTTCATTATTTCGTTTCTTGATGCTTCTCGAGGGTACATGCCTACTGCGTTCATGTAGACATGCCCTACCGGTAGTCGAGAAGGGACGTCGGGGGCGTCGCATGCGTAAGCTTATCTAAGCAGCTGCGAGACCATAACTATATGTTGTCGCCCAACATTAAACAATTCGAACCTCTTTAGTCACTACCTTGGTCACCATCGACGATACCAAGGTCCGAACACGATAGTAGCCTGAGACTACTCTCACAATCATTCATAGAGCGAGATCCCTGTGACGTGTCCCTTGCATAATTAGCTGATATAGAGTCTAAGTCAGCATTACGAGTCCAGCTCGTGTGGCGTCAGTCGTTCACATTCCTTGCTATTTTTAAGACTCATGCTTTACAGGCAGTGTTTGTATTTCTTCGTCCTGAGCTTACATCGATTACACGTGGAGTCTCACCGACACAAGGTGACAGTCGTCCCTTAACCATGGGCATCATAAGTCCGAATAAAAAGTCTGGTATTTCACATAGCAACCACCTTAACAAGATTGAAATTTCCTTCTGTGTCAAGACGGCACGCTCCAAATATAGTACAGCTAGGTAAGAATATGTTTCTTGATATTTTGACACTGACTTCAACTGAGAGCCCCAGAGTTAATGTATCATTGGTTGCACAGTTGCTACGAAGCATGGAAGTACAGTAACGTCTTAGTTCACGAAATAAACCTCAATCAACTTAACCACCTAAAAATCAAAGATGCGTCCATAAATCCACGAGTCAGCAGGAATTCTATTGCCAATCCATTCCAGCACCCCGCCATACGCGCAACCCAAATTTCCAGATACCATCCTTAACATTCTCACTCTCTCATCAGAAAGAAACCACCAACCTCACGCACCTACTGCCTACCATAACCATATTCATCCCTCAAAACCTTCCGCTGCAACCACAACTGCGCCTACACCATGCAACAACCCACAACCCACCACAAAAACTCTTCACCTTTCCCAATATAACCCCCCAGACTAACACCGCACAGCACAGCACACTCTTCAACCAACACATTCATTGTAGGAACCCCATAACCTTGAGGCCTTTCTCTCTCTTTTTGAGGGAATAGTCTCGTACGTTCAGCCAACACCGCACCATACCATAGTAAACCAGCTAATCTTTACATCTAGAAAAGCCAAAAGAGCTAAACATACGCTTTTTCTGCGGTGATGTTACGAAATCCAGGAGCCCCAGTAAGTAATCCATCATGGTAGGGGTAGGGAGACGAGGATGTGTAGAATACCAAACACACACTGCCTACCAATGGTACCTACCCTAGCACCACATATCGAAATTACACACAAGCACCCCACCACAAACAATATCTATCCACTCAACTGAACCCCACTCAATCTCACTATACCATTCTCACTTCATGCGGAACAGGTCGGGGGCCTCGCGTGATAGAAATATCATGAGAACGTAAAAAACTAAAAAAACTAAACTTATGCGGATATAAAAAAATCATCGATCGAGTTGCTAGCAGCCAAACCTACGAGAAGAAGAAGACAATCGGGTATCGAAGAGCTTCAACATCAACCAAAGACCCCCTACGGAAAAGAAAAAGAGAAAAGTTATGTGTGTGTAAGCTCGACTCCCGCTTCCCCTACTCATATGACCTGTGTCCTGTGCATCCCTTCTTACAACTATATGCCACGCTTACAACAACAAACAAACGCAGACAATCAACACAAAACATCCTACCCCTCATCCGGCGGCGGCGTAGGCAACTCCCTCCCCTTTTGTTCCGGACTAGGCGGATGCACAACCGTAACCGGTGTCCCAGGCTTCTCCTGCTCCTCGTCTGCTTTCCCTTCACCAGCACCATCACCACCCTGCACCTCCTTACCCTCATCACCCGCACCATCACCTTCTTCAGGAATAGCGCTCGGACTCAGCAACCCCCCATCCTCCGTCCTCGTACTACTGGCCCCTTGCCTCCGATTCCTTCGCCGTTGCCGCTCCGTATCCGCACTCTCTCGTCTTCGCCTCACACTCAGACTGCCATCTTTATTAAGCGTAGTGCCGGATCCAGATTGCAATCCTTCGAGCATGGCTGCCGCACGATCCGCAATGTCGGTCTCGGAGGAGCCTGTTGGCGCTGTAATCGCACCTGCAGCTCCACTGGCACTTGCTTCCGACTCTGCGGTTTCGGACGCAGGGGACAAAATACCTTTGCCTTTGCCTGCACCATCTCCCGCATCTCCACCGGCTTCACTGGCCCCGTCGTCGTCGACATTGATGCCGAGTTCGGGGATCTTTTGCCCAGAGGCAACGCGTACTTGGTGCTTGTCCTTTAGGCGGGCACGACGGCGGCGATCGCGTTGGTCCCGTGCTTCGGGCTTCGCGGCACGCAGTTTCTGGAGTAGGTCGTCCATTGCGCCTGTTGAGGCGGGGGATTTAGGGGCATCGGAGTCGGAGAGGGCGGTGGGGGAGAGGGGGTTGAGGTTCTGTTGGGAGGCTTTGCGGCGCATGGAGATCTCGTTGCGGCGGTGTTGGTCCTCGAGGGCTGTGTTTTTGTCGCGGGATTTCTGAGGTGCCAGGTTAGCAAAAAAGCGGCGGTGAATGATGAGAAGGGGAGACCAACCTTCCACTCCTGAACGAAGTTCGCCAGTTTGGCAAAGAAATCCCGTCTCGCGCTGTCGTCACTTGGATCTTCTCCATAAAACGCCATGATATCATCATAACTCTTCTGCATATCCTCAAGGAATACCTGTAACTGCTCTGCTTTGCGTCTCGCCTCCTTCATACACCTCTGCACAATGATGCTAACCTTATCCTCGGGATGGAATTTACTTGGGTCGGAGAGGTTACCGGCGTCAAGTGACATCTGTATGTTCTTGATGTTGTCAATGTACTTCTTGGCATCTTGCTGTAGGAGCTCGACGTTGATCTTCTGGGCCGTGACGACGCCGCTGATTTCTTCAGTGAATCCTTCCCAGCCAGAATACTGGTTGCGAACAATGCGTTCGACGATGTCGGCAAAGGTAGATTCGTTCTTGTCGTCTTTGAGCATGCCTAGGCGACCGAGGGTGGAGAGCTTGAATCCGCTGGCTTGCTTGTTGGCATCGTTCATGAAGTTGCCAATATCCAATATGAGACCCAGGACACTTATCAGACTGGAGGAGTCACGCAGACTCTCAGACACGCGCGACACTTCCAGAAGTTTGGTAGATATCTCGTCGTACTCAGCTTCATACGTGCGGGTAAGTGCAAGAGCCCTCATTCTGCTCTTCCAGTACGAATGTAGCTCGTATGCGGTGTAGAGGTATATTTGATCCTCTCGCGTCAGTTCCGAAGGATCTTGTTCACGCTTGCTTTCACTAGCATTAGGTCCAGTCCAATCTTTGGAGTAAGGCGCCATAAGCTTTGCAGTATTGTCGGGGATGTCGCAGAAGTCGTTCTTCTGCAAGAACTCCATTACTACAACGTCATCAAGAATCTTGGTGTCGCAGTGTATAATCATCTGTACCACATCCTCAACCGAATAGGACGAAAACTTGGCCATGCTGATCTGGAAGTTGTGCATCAGATCACGAGAGATGATCTGCTTCTTGTCGTCCTTCTTTCCAGACTTCTTACCAATGGCCTTGATTTCCTTGGCCATAAACAGCTTCTCAATCTCCTCGAGGACACCTTTCTTGGATAGCTCTTGGTACTTCTCCTCCTTCTCTTCTGCTGTCATACCACGCGTACCCCATACAGTAGAGGACGGTGAGTCAACCTTGTCCCAATGAAGAGCCTTGAGCTTCTTCTTCGGACGGGGGCCGGATAGCGCAGCAGACGTGGGGCCGAACCCAGGAGCTTTTGGCAGGAAGCCCGGACGCTTGCCGCCTGGCATCATCGGCGGAGGTGGAGGTGGTGGAGGCATGCTTCCGTCGCCTGGCATAGGCGGTGGAGCTGGGATTCCAGGCGGCCCGAACCCGAGCTTACCGGGAGGCGGTGGTGGTGGGGGTGGTGGGATATTAGCATTAGATCCGGGCATAGGCGGAGGAGGCGGAATGTTCGCTGGGAAACCAAGAGCACCAGGAGGCGGTGGTGGCGGAGGAGGGATAGCAGGGTTTGGCGCACCGCCAGTTGCAGGCGTCTTATGAGGATCAGAATCGAGGCTTGGTACCGAGAGTCCTGTTACACCATCACGAGCATCCTCTGATTCATCATCATAGCGCTTGACGTGAGATGTAATCTCTCCCAGCAGCGCATTCTGTGTCGAAGTGCTGAGTTTAGGCTTGTGCATGGTAATCAGTCGAGGCTTCTCAATAACGATATCATCGTCATCTTCGGGCGCATCTGACATTGTCTCGTCCTCACCAACCTGGCCAGGCAGGTTGGGAAGAGGCTTTCGGCGTGGAACTCCACTCTTGGCCCGTACTGAACCAAACGAGTTCGGCTCGAGGCCACCAAAGCTTTGCTCTTGCACACCACCCATATCACCTTCCATCTTTTCTCTGAGCTCTCTCAGCTTCTCGCTTGGTTGCATCTGCAGGGTCTTGCCTTCGAGCGTAGCTTGCGTTCTTGCTCTTTGCAATTGAATCTCAAGTCTATTCATGAGACGCTCGCGATCCATGATGCCCTGCATCTGAGCAGGATCCGTGGTAGCAAGACCTTCCTTGCCAGACTTCTTTGCCGCAGACGCTGCAACGTCTTGAGCATCCCTAAGCATCAAGTACAGTTCACGTGTCTCCAGCTCATTTCTTTGCAGCTCTTGCGCTCGGAGTCGCTGTGTTTCAGCGAGCTCTGCCTTCATCTGCTCAACCTGCCTTCCACGTAGTTCGATGATACGCTCTTGCTCAGCGAGTTGCTTCTGCAGCTTCGAAACCAAGCCATCTGCACCCAGTTCGAGTTGTGCTTTCATCTCATCGCGCTCTGCAATGGCCGAGTCGGCGATTTGACGAGCTTCGATCGCTTCATCTCGAACTTGACGGGCTTCAGAGTCGGTGTACAGCTTATCGAGCAAAGATTGAACAGTGAAATTCAGACTTTGCTTTAGATCCATGTCTGGCAGTCGGCGGTCCATAGCCACGTAGCTCAGCATTTGATCCACCAACTGAAACATCCGTAGTCGATCCTCGCCTTCGGTATCCCGCATGAGCAGCAGATGTTGCATGGCAGATACGAAGTAGTCTTGCGCACGACTGCCACTGACCTTACTCATGATAGCATCCGCGATCTGCGAAGGATCGTTGAGATCCTTCGTCTCGCCTTCAACGCTATCAACCATGGAGCTGTTCTCCTTCTCCAGAAAGTCTTCATAATCGATAGCTTCGTTGGCCATGTACCGTTCAATCTGCTTGTCGATGACATCATATTGGAAGCCTTCCATCTTGTTGAAGATGCGCTTGATGCCACATGCCGTGAATTGGGCTCGAATGTGCATCCTGAGCTGGAGATCGCGCTCAGGGGCATCGACGATCATGTTGATGAGGAACAATGTTGCAATGGCGTATTCCATGAGTAAGTTCTCCACGCCAATACCACCGCTGCGTACTTCGTCTGATGCGCCGACCAGAGATCCCATCTTGCCGCGGCCATCTGTTGTAACTTCCACAACGCGCATCCAAGCGTCGAAACGGCTGCTCTCTCCATATTGCGCCTTGAGGTTGTCAAGGGCTTGCAACACCTTCTCGTGACCCATGCCATCGCCCCAATGACACAAGAAGGTCAAGACATCGGAGACAAGTTTCCTTGTGTTGAGTCGATTTGAGATGAGAGAGCCACACAACGCCTGGATGATGGAAGGGTGATTTAGTGCATTGTCGGCACCATATTTGTTGTTCATCAAAGCCTTTAAACACTTGATGATTTCATATTCTCTGTCGTTGTCGTTTTCCGCCTTTTGTGCCATGACGCTGGGCGGGGGGGCCGGCCCTGTACCCTTTCTGCGGTTGATTTTGGCCAGCACGTTGGTGAGGGCTATTTGACCCTGCGCTTCGATGAATCCCCGAACCCATGCAATTGGCTGCGTTCTCAAACTGATCTCTAGACTTGACATTTGCTTGATGGTAATCGAATTGTCCATGACTTTCTTGACATACCACTCAGGAGAGCCCTCCTCTTCAGCCCTCATAAGGATGTCTGGATTCTGGACGCCGCCATATGTCATGCGCTGTGTCTGGCGCTTCTTCTCCTCGTGCTTGTATTCTGCGAGTTTGTCTTGGTACACTAGGGTCCACTTCTTGTCGATTTTGTAGGCCTCCATTTGCCGCCGCGCCTGCTCTGGTAAGCTCTTCCATCCTCGCTTCACCATGAGGCTCATAAACTCCTTCTCCACCACATGATCCGGCGGTCTTTGTATACTGAGCGTGTTCGGGTTCTGCCCAAAAGAGGCGGTCGAGGACGAGGGGGAATTGTTATAGTGTAATAGGCGGTGCGAATCGCGCGGGGCGGAAGCGGCGGCGGGAAGCAGACTCCCGGGGTCTAGTCCCAGGGAAGAAAAGGTGCTCTGTGAGGATGGATTCTGCGGGTAAAAGGCATTGCTGCCCCTCGACTTGGAGTCATTGGAGTAGACGCTGGCCTGGTCGGACGAGGTACGCGTATTATTGGACGAGTCTGTGTTGGCGTAGTAGGCGGAATTGCCGTTCCTGCTGCTCTCGCGGGCCCCCCACTGTTGCATGGACACGCCGCGGTCGCCGGGCTGGCTCGAGGCAATGGTGGTGCCTGCGGAATGGGGTGGTGGGCGCGGGGGCGCGGGGTTGGCATAGCCATTCTGGGGCATTGGCGAGGCGGTAAACACGGGGTACTGGTGGAAGTCACCGCCGCCCTTGTTGAGGTGGTGAGGCAGCGGCTCGTGGGCGCGGGCGGCCTGGTCGGGGGGGTCAATTGACGAGACGGGGCCAGCGCGGGCGAAGATGCCCTCTGCGGTCATGGAGACGGGCCGCTCTAGTGAGGCAGCGCTGATGGAATGGCGGTGCGAGTGGCGGGACGACTGGCTGCCATAGGAGCTCCCTGGAGGGCTGTCGGTGGTGGTGGAGATGGTCTGGCGCGGGTCGCTGCTGGCCGTCTTGTCCTTGTCCTTGTGGCGGCGGCCGAAGAATTTGCCGGCGGAGGACTGCCGACCCTTGCCATCCATCCTATATGAGGCTATAGGCCAGTGCTGCCGCCCGTCGTGGAGCGCGCCGCCCGAACGTGTCCTCGCGGGCCTCCTCCCTCGGGGGCAGAGGGCTGTCTATCCACGGTGCGGGCGCGGTGCGGCGTGGTGTGGCGGAGGGGGCGGGCGTCTGGCGGCAACGGCGGAGGCTGCGGGCGTGCGGTGCTGAAACGAGTGCGGGGCGGATGGCAGACGAGCGACGGTGGTGAGGAATGCCCTGGGGGATCGTAGCTGGGCAGCGTGGGCGACGGCGGGCTGCATGTGAGGCGCGCGAGGTTGCCGAGTACTAGCGGCTCGGTGTGTGACGGTGAGCCTGGACTTGGACTTGGACCTGGACCTCGTCGCCGTGTGGCCTCCCGGCAGGTGCAGCGGCTACAATGGACACATGGGGCATGCAGTCGTCCCAGGGCTGGCTCGACTCCGCCTGTGTTTCGACAATGCGTCTGCTTTGGGAGGTGCACCTCCTGAGACGTGCGGGCCCGTGTGGCGCAAGCAGCAGCCGTAGCGCGCCGCTGCGACATGGACGACCGCAGAGGCACTCTCCTATTCCGACGCTGACCTGGACCACCGCGGGCACTTTGGGCCGCGGCGTAGCACTGGCGTAGGCAACCTTGGAAGGCAGTATCATACCTAGGCAAGACCCGACGACCGGCGACCGAAGGCTGCACGCCCTACTACGCTGCATACTCTACGCCCGGAACCTCCCTCACCACCCCCACGGACACCTGGCGCTCTTCGCATAGCGGCCTCGCAGCCAGCTGGAACACGCCCCGGGTCCTGCGTCAGCCCCAACAGACAAAACGCCGCGCGCCCCGCCCGTCACTCGCCCAGGACTGCCATTACATGTCCTCGCAATCATGGCGGGCACCCAGTTCTTCAAGGTCAGTGGAAGATACATGCACTGGTCATGGTGTCAAGGTCAAGGCAATATATTAACAGTCCCCTTTATAGGCCATCTTCGTTCCCCTCTTCCTCGCCGCAATCCTCTATGTCCTCCTAGCCTTCCTCATCCTGCCCTTTGTGCGCCGTCACCGCAGTCGCTACAGCCAGTACCTCCCCATGCCCGCCGGCGTTCCCGAATTCTCGGCCTCGTGGCGGACCAAACTCTCAGATGCCCTGTACGGCCTATTTGCTCCGTCAGCCTGGCGGAGGGATCGCACCGTCATCGATGGTAGTGGACAGAATGATGACGAACTGTTTGACGACGAAGAGGGTGAGGGCATGGTCGGCTTCGATCCCATTGACGAGCGCAGGCGTGAGGCGCTGGAGCAACGGAGGAGTATGATGGAGGAAGAGCGAAGGTTGGGGAGAGAATTGGAGCAGGGCTTTAAAGACGACAGTGAGGACGAGGACGAGGAGAGAAGGCCGTCATTGTCGAGGCATCAATGAGCGTGACCATGTTCTTGTTTTGTATTCCACTTCCTATACCCCAGATTGTAGAATGGCCCTTGCCTGTCTTGCTTCTCTTTACTTCCGTTTCCGCGGTGCATCACATCCGACATTTGGTCCTATATCACGCGTGCCAAAGTCATGCCAAAGTCGTGCCAAAGTCGTGCCAAAGTCGTGCCAAAGTCGTGCCAAAGTCGTGCCAAAGTCGTGCCAAAGTCGTGCCAAAGTAGTGCCAAAGGAGTGCTAAAGTCGTGCCAAAGGAGTGCTAAAGGAGTGCTAAAGTCATGCCAAAGTCTTGCCAGAGGAGTGCCAAAGGAGTGCCAAAGGAGTGCCAAAGGAGTGCCAAAGGAGTGCCAAAGGTGTGCTAAAGTCATGCTAAAGGAGTGCCAAAGTAGTGCCATTCACATGGCATCATTTAGACGCGAACCATTACTACGCGGTTCTTGCTTGGAGTTCAAATGTTTATATTTGTTTTCGTGATATACAGGCTGGATGCGACCACGCCGTCTCTCTGAACAGTAAAGAAATTCGTCCGAAAATGCTCAACAAAAAGGAAAAGGCTATGCGTTTACTTTGACTGGCGGGCCTCTTTCCTCTGTCCGTATGCCTTGGTGGCGTAGTCGCCCTTGTGTACAATGAGATCCTCGGGCTTGTAGTTCTGGCGGCCGGAGAAGTACTCGTCGAGGATAGCCTTGGTGCCATCGGCGTAGCGCTAGACATTGTTAGTACATGTATCGAAAGCACACGCAGTTCATCGAGGGAACATACCTTCTGGGCATCGATGGAGGTACCGGACATGTGGGCAACCATGGCGTTGCCGCCACCCCATGGGTTCTGTGCGTAGCGGAGAGGGTGATCCTTGGGGGCGGGCTGAGGGAACCAGACATCACCACCGTATCCGCGGAGGTGGCCGCTCTTGAGCGCCTCGGCAACATCCTCCTTGACGACAATGGCGCCGCGGGCAGTGTTGACGAGCCATGAGCCCTTCTTCATCTTGGAGATGAGCTCCTTGTTGAACAGACCGCGGGTCTTCTCGTGGAGTGGGCAGTTGATGGTGACAACGTCACACTGTGCAAGCATCTCCTCGAGGGTGTCGACCCTGCGGCAGCCAATCTCCTTCTCCTTCTCGGGTGAAAGAGCCTGGTAGTCGAAGTAGAGAAGCTCCTTGCAGTCAAAGGCCCGGAGACGGCGGAGCACACGCTCACCGATACGACCGACGGCGACGGTACCAACGACCTTGCCCTCGAGATCGTACTCATTCTTGGCGACCTCAGCAACGTTCCACTCACCCTTGGCAATCTGCTCGTGGGCAGGGACGAAGTTGCGGACGAGGACGAGGATGGTCATGATTACGTGCTCGG
The DNA here is from genome assembly GCA_010093695.1 of Plenodomus tracheiphilus IPT5. NCBI lineage: Eukaryota > Fungi > Ascomycota > Dothideomycetes > Pleosporales > Leptosphaeriaceae > Plenodomus > Plenodomus tracheiphilus. The sequence goes on along the minus strand of MU006291.1, from coordinate 609,694 downwards.
CGACCGAGACGACATTGGAGCCAGTGACCTCGGCGACGGTGATACCGCCATTGGTGGTGTTGGCCGCGTTGAGGTCGACGTGGTCAGATCCGATACCAGCAGTGACGGCAAGCTTGAGGTTCTTCGCCTTGGCGAGACGCTCAGCAGTCAGGTAGCCGGGGTGGAAACTGTTCATCGCATCTGGTCAGCCCATGTGCTCTGAGATGGCAGTTCCGCATTAGCGCGTCGGGGCGCGACGCGTGGTTGCGGGGCCCTTTTAGCGTGAGTGCGGGGTAGCGTCGACGTACGGTGTGGTAATGATGACTTCCGCATCGACAAGGTGCTTGTCGAACTCTGAGCCCTCGCCCTCCTTGTCGGAGGTGGTGACCAGCTCGTGGCCTTGCTCCTCAATCCACTTGCGGATACCGAGCTCGTTCTCTGTGGTTCCGAGAAGACGCGGCTCCTGCTCGGCGTGCACACCACCCTGGCATCATGTCAGTCGCGTCCCATGTCGGCCAGGACTGTGTCAAACCTACATCGTATAGGACGAGAAGAACTTTTCCCTGTTGTGAGGCAGACGCCGTTAGCGTTCTGAAAGCATTGGGTTGGCGAAGTGACGAAGTCAATCGGGGTCCGGCGCGTGCGCTGAGGAGGGACGAGGCAGGGCGCGCGAGGCGCGAAGCAGAGCGGAGAAATACCATTTTGAATTATTGTGCTGTGAAAGACAATTGAAGCTCCGTAGAGATATATATATTAGAAGCAGGAAAGGTACTTGGGTACGTATTCCTGACGCGAACTGTCAGCCTTTCATCCCGGTCCAAGCGGATGAGGGGTTTGCGGATCAGCATACCTTTTATGGGTCGAACTGACGTAGAATGATGCGGAAGCCAAATTGATGCCAATTGTCAATGAGGGGGATGTTGTAATAAGAGTATGTGAGGGGTACAGGTGGCTTATATAGACCAGCAGTACCCACCAAGAGCCTCCCGAACTGCTTTGAGCCTCTCAAACTTTGGCTCGATAGGCGCACGACATGGCCAGCCCTCCCCACTTGGTGGTGCACAATTTCTTGCAAATCGTGGTCTCTGCCGTCTGCGGGTATGACGGTCGTGTTTGGAATTACTTCGCGTCGTAGATGGTGCGGGGTTGCATCCAATCGCGCAAACGCCTCCCACTACGCGCCAGGGGAGCTCTACAGCCTCCTTACCCGTTCGATACACAAAGAGCTTCGCCGGTGCAGCCGGAGCGTATCCTTCGGCTCATTGCCACCAAGGTAATTCGTCTGGATCCAATTACGTGGCGCTATAACGCTAGCTGGTACGTAAACGGAGGTGGGCTGAAGCTCGATAGCTACCGACAGCTAAGCTAGTACTCCACTCCGAGGACGCCCCGAACGGCTGCTTGAGCCTTGCAAATGTCTAGATTAAGAGGGCGACAGCACGATTTTGAAAGGATTGTGAGCCCCGATCAAGTCAGTACCGTCAAGTTGAGGTGGTTATCTCTCGCGTATCTTCTCCTTGATCACCCGCTTACAGTTCACGTAAGATCGTTCATCGAATTGGAAGAACGAGCTCATATGAGGCGCGGCCGCAGGGTCGCCAGCTTCGCGAAGCATAAAGCTTGATTGTAATATTGGGGTTATAACCGAGCGCTCCAGATGCCTGGCTGTGAGCTTCGCGCCGCTCGCGGCAGGCCTGATGATGGGGAGGGGCAGCGGTTGAATCTCGCCAGGTCTGCGGATGCGAACAGTCGCCGCTGAAGTTCGGTCCTGACACGGTGGAAGCATGAGCATATCGCGGAGATGGTGGGAAGTTGGTTCGGCTTCAGGAGATTGAACGGATCTAAGGTGATTGATCGGGTCTTTCTCGGGGTGCCGCCCTAACGTCGGCGCCGACCCGCAACGCGCCAGTCTCGCGTTCGGGGCAGAACGAGACACCAAGTTGTGCGTCCCTTACCCCGATACAGCAGCATAAACCGACGTTGACTGGAGCCATGGCAATCGAAAAATTGAGACTCTATGCCGCCAACATCTGTGAATCATGCCATGCTTGACTTATTTATTGCTACGTCGATGACTTCAGCTCACCTGCTTCATGTCAACTTTCATCTGGCCGAACATTCCCACCTGAATCATCGAGGGCCTCCTTTTGAAGCGCCAGGCTGGGCGGATACTTCATCTTTCTGTCAGAATGCCGCGAGATCTTTGCACGACCCCCCCCCCTCCGCAAGGTGATTACATATCTTAATAAATGAAGACATTGCGGGTCATAGGCTGCGCAACGATGATCGAGCAGAAATGTACTCCACCAACATAGTGCCCGCTATCGGTCGACGCTCTCACAACGTCATGTTCAGCAATCCGATGCCACCAAAATCGCACGACACATTATCAAATGTCCATGCTCTCAAAAAATTTATCCGATCTCAGAAAAAGTCCTGGTAACTAATGAGCCCGAAACATGCCACGCCACTTGTGACGTATTGGAAGTGAGACGAAAGATGTGAGCCGTTCTTCGCTCAACGCACCCGCGACATTGCAGAGCATTGAATATGCAGAGCCACATCAAACTGCAGCGCTCAGCCGTACAGCACTTCAAGGCCCCTGAGCCTGGAATGATCGAGATGCAAGCAATACTTAATTCGTAACATAAGAGCAGACGACAATGTTTGGGATGTTCGAGGTTGTTAACACTGTTAAGATAACACGCCTACTGGAGCCCGCAGGTGAGGTTGCTCGTTCTAAATGGAGCTGGTACGACCGCTTCAAGACACAGCTCCTTCATTCACTGTCACGATCACGTTAACCCCTTCCATGGAAGAGCGATCATCACGTATGAATTTCTCAACATTCTCACCTCTTTGCCCTCTTATACCCTCCCTACATCCTCAGAGTTCTTTTTTGACTCTTACTGCGACTCCAGGTCAAGTCAGTCTAGCCTGCGATAGACATACGTCGGCCCACTGCAACCAGCACAGCCATTACGACCCAGATGATCGCCGCAAGCGATGCTCCGCCAAGAGTTCTCTATCTTTCTGAGGACGGCGATGTGATACTTCAGGTTGGTCGAGAGCACAGCTCACGTTCATCCTTGTCTCTTCTTGTGTCATTTGTCAAACTCAGTGCCGCATCCTCCGTCTTCGAACATATGTTTGACGGTCGCTTCAACAGAGGTCAGGCTTTGTCACCAGATTCACCACGAGTCGTTGCTCTCCCAGACGATAACCCACAGAACATGTAGGACATCTGCAAGATCATCCACGGTACGGACGCTGGCATTAGTCGCGATATCAAAATTCAATATCTCATGGATCTCGCTTTCACAGTTCACTAGTAAAATTGTGCTCTTGGAATCGAAGCCCGGGGAGCTCGCACGCACGTAGGTGTCAGACCTTATGGCTGACACCGAAGCACCACCGTTCGAAAAGATGCTCTTCGTCACTTTTTTATTGGGCTGCCGCAAAAGTTCAATAGCATTACCCAATGACTGATACTGACATACAAGTCTGTGAAGATTCAAACCGCCAGGTGTCGACGGGGCCTACTTCCGCTGTCCATCTTCGGAGCGTACATGTAGTGTTGTGCAAAGTATAAAATACATTTTTCGCAAATCCTCGTCTAGGAAGGACTAACACAGCGTAGAGGGAATTCAAGAAGCTCGGGACGCGTATCGCAGCAACATGACTGGATTCTTCTTTCAACCCGATTAAAGCTTTTTCAGTATGCTCAACCGCGCGCGACACTTTCCTACCAGATTGTACAACGCGATCATGTTGAACACCCCTACTATTGTCCCTGTATTAATCTTGTTGGCAGATCAGTGCTATTACAACTCACCTCTTGCTATCAGGAATCAGATTCTCGACTAAAACAACGCACAAGGGTGCTATAACGATATTGTTAGACGCACTTTTCAGCGTATTATCTCGGTCAAGGGTCTGTGTCTCGACTGTGTCTGCAAGGAGGCTGGTCTTTCCCTATGCCCAGCCTTGCAGGGCGCATCCTACAAGATTGATAGGCTGATTTCTTGGAACTGCCAGTGAAAGCATCCGTTCGCTTCGAACGCATCTATACTGTTGGCTCATGGGTTATCAGTGCAGCCGAGCGAACAGAGATGAGGAGCCTATGGAGGATGTGCAAATTACGGACACTAGAGTTCGCACTTGTTTCAGTGGCAAAAGTTTCCATTGAGTCTGAGGAAACGACACCAGTGCGTCCAGGACGCGGAAAGAACATCTCACTGTTTCAATTAGTGAATTATGACTGCTAAGCCTTCGAAAACGATTCCTAGAAGTCAATCTCGGAAACAATTGCCAACAACCCGCAGATCGCTTGTGTACCAAGGTATATCCCCCATCAATGCAGATAAACAGTGTCATCACCGAAATGCCTCCCAATGCAACATAATCTATATTCACAGCCTCCCTCCTATCACTCCTAAAGAAGACATTACACTCCCTCATAACTCCCACCCTACCACCTCAGCCTATCCCAAACATCTCCCCCCTTGATCTCCCTCTTCACACTCCCCCCCGGCAACGCCCCCGTACAATCCACCAATCCATACCCATCGACCCCACCCACATCCACACCCAACATACTCATCTTGACCATTGCCTCCACAAACGCAACATCCCACTCACTCTTACTCGCCGCAAACTTATCAAACGGGGCCGCTGTATCCGGATCCAGCGCAACATTCGTATCCGCTTGCAGCGTGAACGGCGCCTTATTAGCTTTCGTCTCAGTGTAGAATTTATTGTCCCAGACACCGACTGTAGAGTCCATTCCTGTTTCTGCGCGGGACGGGTCCGTGGTGCGTTGTTTGGCGGCTGTGTGGGCGCCGATTAGAGCGGCGAGATCGGTGTGGGTGAATCCTTTTGATGCTGTGTAAGTCTGAGGTTAGCATGTCGTCTTTGTCATTACCATAGTACCGGTATCTCTGTATACTTGGGAACTAAATGCTTACCGAAGAGTTTGACCAAGTCACTACCCGAGGAGTTATGACTGGGTAGGATACCAATAGGACTCGCGGTACTAGAGTCTCTACGTCCGATTTTGACAGGGACAGTGGGACCACCGGGGCATGTTTTGATGGCGTGGGCGGCTGCGAATTGGATGAGGTCTGCCATGCCGACGTTGTTGTCTGTTGCTATGGTTTGGAGGTTTCCGCATAGTCGTTCCAAGCCTCGATTCTCAGTGTTTGCGCATTCATTGGCGAGGACGAGGGAGCCGTCGCAGCCGCCGTTGAAGCAATCGTGGAAGGCGCTGCGGATAGCTGCTCGTGCGGCGTCGGTGCATTGTCCGTCTGCGAGGAATTGTTCGGTGAGGGTTGTGGAGATGTTGGTCCAGACTGGGGGGCAGGATGCTGGTTCGTTGCGGGGGAGGATTGATCTGGCCCAGTTGAGGAGGCTGGTGAGTGTACGTTTGGAGCTATCGGCTACTGGAAGGGGATCTTCGGCGAGGCTGGGATTGGCAGCCTGCACGGTACTAATGACCGTCAATGCGGTGAGGAAGATGTTGCTGATATACATTATGTACAGTGTATTAAAGGGCCAGAGGCAACTGAACAGAAAGAAAGGGCTGAAGAGATATTCGAAGAAAGAAAAAGTATAGCAAGCTGATCAAGTTCGATAGAGAGAGATACTCGAGCTTCTTATGCATTTCCCATGTGTATACATTGGGAATCAACGCTGGCATTTAAGGTTCGGGCCTGCGCTACCCGACTGCGGTCCCCAGACCGTTCCCAAGGCGGTCAGGTAACACGAGAGTAGACATGACAGGCCACTAAGAAAGGTTTAGAGGAGGTGAGATCGCTAGCTCAGCTACTTTGGGTCTGTAAGTTATACGGCCAAGATTAGCTAGCAGACGTGCACGCGGGTTAGTGGCAGTACAAATGGTAAGCATCATGCTGATCAGCTTCTGGCACGCGATGGAACTGCGGAGCATTTGCCGTGTAGTGTACACCGCGTTTCTACGAGGACTATTGAATCGCTGAGCTCAGAGAATGGCTGCATATGGCGTTATTGCATGCATCGTATTCGCCGAACTTGTAGGACTTGACTTTGTTTGCTATGCTGTAGTCATTCACCGTCATGTTTTCCGAAATGTAGTTCAGGAATCACACCTATTGGACCCTTCATTTAGCATCACTGAGCCCACGAAACAACTCTTTGGCGCTCGTACTCCCGCGTCGAAACAAATTGTTCTATTGAAAGGTGTAGAGTTGTTGATTCAAGCTATTGTAAGCTTAGCGTCCATGGCAATGGAGAGGGCTTGTTTGCTACGCGAAAGATCGCCACAGCCTCCCCGGTTTGACCAATGGCCCGATTTGTTCGGGGCGTAGATCTTAGCTTACAGTAAGCGCAACGCGGGCTAATGTGACCACAGGATATGATTTGAGTGAGGTCCCTGCTGTAGAGCCTCACGAACCCTATAGGGCTTAGCGATGTCATGCATGGTGTGAGGGTCTTCTTCCACGAAATGACTGTGTCGTGGAAGAAGATGATGGACTACCTGCGTGACCAAAATCGCAATGATACCCCAGCACAGTTTTTTAGCTTATGTATTGGAAAGTTCAGGCTCTTGCCCCCCATTGCGATCGGTGTTGTTCCTTTCGTTTCGGGCAGTAGAGGATGTGGACCACGCAGTGGGAGTATTGGGATGGGCGTTACTGCATGAGCTGTCAAACCCTGAAAGAGTTACTCAAAAACCGTTCTCCAATCGAGAGATCCACAATTGATGGAAACCCAACACAGCGGGCTGAGGTCGTACGGACAACGTCGAGGGGATCCGAAAGCTGGACCCTGGAGCAGTGGGCTTACCGATGATCGTTCAAGCGAAAGCTTAGTTGTTGGAATCAACTACTACCAACTATCTCATCGTCGGCTACAATTCACTTCGTCTTTGACATTTCTGAAAACATGAAATAGACAACGTTCTGTTGAGGATCAAGACATAAATGACCGTAGTAGAGTTGAGTGCACAAGCGTACGGCGCGTAGGCGGTAAGCGACCGGTCGTGCAGATGGGCTGACAACCGCAGCAGCGGCCTGATGTTTCTGTGCAGCCAGCCACCACTTTGATCACGAGCTCTTCACTGCTCCAGTCGCTGGCATACATGTTGCGCCATGTACTGATCCTTGCATATTTCGCCCCCTCATTGCAGCAACTTGATGTCGTAACAACACGCTGTGTGCAAATGTACATCCTAGCCTAATTGTCCCGTTGCGATGCAAGTCTGCATGTATCATTCAACACATGACATACACAGCATGTTGGATCATGTTTGGACCTTTGGGTAAGTTTTTCTGATAGACTTGTTTCTGGCCGCTGAGATAAGGTTCTGACATATCGTCAGACAAGCTTAAGCTGACTGTGACTCGTGAGGAATGTGTTGTGAGCGAGCAGCAGCAGCAGCAACTGGACTTATGATGCGAGATAGTTTTTGTGTAACTCTGCAAGCTTTCTTGGGGTGCATAGATGACAGGAGTTGGTGAGATTCTCGAAGACGAAAACGTGTATCCATCGCTATCATCCGAAAGTTCGCACCGATTATACGCGTTGGTACGATGACTGCCAGTGTGTATCCTGATTCTTCTGGGTGTAGATATTGGTGTGGAAGCAGTGGACCCATGTATGCATACTGGCGGGGTTGGCTACAGATGATCTGCTCCAGGATGGCGAGACGCACCCCTCTTTCTCCCGCCCCAGAGACGTCCGCGAGCCAATCTCCACAAAACTTGATTGATAGTCAGAATGTCTCCGAGAATGTCTTCTCTGCCTTTCAGACTACCTATGAGCCCGACAGCGGAACCGCCAGTCACAGACGTAACCTCTCTATGCTCGGTTTGTCAGACGACATCTGTCGACAAGATGCGTGGACCTAATCTGGATCAAATGCAACCACATCAGCCGAGTTATTATGCACTGAAACTTTCCGCGGAAAATGGCTGTCGACTATGCAATTTCTTTTGCATCGCGCTCAGAGACGGAGACGGTCAGAACAGTGCTGCTGCCTGGTCGCAAGTCTCGGCTCAGTACCCTGGCCGACAGATCTCCCTGGTTGCATGGGGAGGAGTTGAGAAGAATTTTGATCGCATACATATCGCGACGACAGGTGACATACCGTCATCTGATGAAGAAAGTGATGCGGAATTAGATGACCCCACGATGCATCCGGATCATCAGGTCGCTCTGTCTGGAAAGGTTGAGATTTACACTTACGAAGGTATGCAAATCCCTATTGTGTCTTCTCGATTGATATTCAGGTGTTGAAGATGATCCTGCCGCCCAGCGTGGCGACTTAAATGGTCGTATAAATGGACGACCACTTCCGAAAAATTGTGGCGATTCCGACGAGGACTTTGCTACGATCGACCAATGGCTGGCAGCCTGTTGTTCACAACACTCGCACTGTCGTAAGCCCGATTCATACACATCTTTGCCTACAAGAGTGATTGATGTTGGCATCATGGAAGGTCGTGTCGAGCCTTATCTAATTGAATCGAAAGGGCTTTCCGGCCTCTATGTAACTCTCAGTCATTGCTGGGGAGGTGAAGTCGCACTGACCACGACAACCAAGAACATAGATGTGCGACAGCGCGGGATTCCTTTGGACTCTATGCCAAAAACGTTTCGAGATGCGGTGTTTGTTACTCGAAAACTGGGTATACGATACTTATGGATAGATTCCCTCTGTATCTTGCAAGATTCAGCAGATGACTGGCAGCGAGAGTCTGGGGTGATGGAAGCTGTATATCGGAACGGATACCTCAACTTATCGGCGAGATCAGCCACAAATTCCAGTGTTGGGTTCTTTTTCCAAAGGGCCCCCGAACCGCCTGCATGTCGTTTGAACTGGACAGGGACTGATCGTAGAGGAGATGAAGTCCAAGGCTCCTTATACATTCGATCGCCAGAGCAACCAGCGGAAAGTGTTCGACAGTCCCCATGCGATCGTCGCGGCTGGATTCTACAGGAGCAACTCTTGTCTCCACGCGTCCTTTACTTTGGTTCTGATCAGCTCCAATGGGAGTGCTGTGAGGCAAGCTTGAGACAAGACGGACGATTGGATGACGATGCCTTGGACAGGTTCGGTAACTTTCCTCATCTAAAGGTAGTGCTCGGGCTGAGTGCGATATCTGCATCAACATACGCTTGTGATTCGAGAAGCCATAGCTGGTGGGCGATACTGGTGCAGGAGTATACCAGGCGACAATTGACGATTGTCACGGACAAGCTCCCTGCTATATCAGGGCTAGCAATGGCTTACCAAAAGATTACGGGATACACTTACATTTCTGGGGCATGGCAAGAAGAGATGCCACGAGCCTTGGCTTGGAGAAAGCCTCGTGGAGTTGACATGCTTGTCTGTCCCAAGCAGCCAACGTGGTCGTGGGCAAAAATGAGCGGGCAAGTACATTTCGCAGCTACTTGGCCAGAGCAAGTGATGGAGGCTGAATGCACGATAGTGGGCGTGAGAGTTCAACGTGTTCAGAGCATGAATCGTTTTGATGACATCACCGCCGCCGAGGTAGATATGAGAGGCCATGTGCTGCAGGTGCTACACCGCAGTGTCCCGGAAACTCCCAGTGGGTATCCCGGAAACTCCATATTCACCATAGATGGACATGAATTGGGGTTCATAGTCGAAGATGCACCCATTTCATTGTGGCCCAACGACACAGAGCTGTACTGCGTACTCATAACAACGGGGCCATCGCCAAGTGGAATCGTTTTATCCAGGTATCAATGTGGTAGGCAGAAGGGCTTCTTTCGAAGGATTGGCTTTCTGGTCGCCAATTCAACCCGTGGCGAGAACGGACAGATGTTGTCGGATGAGCAATTTTTAAAGACAGAATTGAGGACAATCACAATCCTCTGAAAGTAGAAGATGGGCTTTTGGATGGTGTAATCATGATGATTAATATGAGTACGGAAGCTTGTTGTTGTTATTGAAGCTAGATGTCGAAACCCCATGAGGCAGGCGGACTGCTTACATCAAGACACCATCAGAGGAAATAGTGGTAAGATCGAAGCGACCTTGCAACACAGGTTTATACTTAGCACAGCATCAGCACAAGCCATCACAGTCGAGCCAAGATAGATATTCCTGCTTCGATACCAAGATCCTCTTGTCTCTTCCCGCAGTGCCTTCCTTGCATAACAGTGCACAACCACCACCACCACCCTCACTTCAGACATCACAAAACCGTAATGCCCAACTTTTTGCTGTATCACCAACGCCATATGCATACGGGGGACGAATGCTACTGTACATGTTACATATTAAAATAAACGGTTGTACAAAGTCGACTAATAGGAGGGAAAAAATAGGTTGAAAGATACATGCATAGAAATGCGCCTCCACTTCGGCGACTGGACCAGGGCCTTGAGAGATGGTTGGCTTCTTTTAATGCTGGCTACTAGTGCCATTGCGCAAATGTGTTTGTTGGTCAGTAGATCCGTTTGTTGGAGGCGTGACAAGTTGCATTGGACTTGTATCGCCGTTCAGGTACACAGCTATGCTGCCTTTACTAGCTGCGCCCTGCTCCATCTCGTAGGTTGAAGGCGTCGATGCATCGTCCATCGGCGTATGATCCGCATCCAGCATGTCAGCGGGCATATCTTCCGTTGGTGGAGGTGGAGGCGGAGGGGGCGCAGCATCTGCATCTCCATTACTTGTCCTTGTCTTCTTAGGCGAATTGACCCCGTCGTCTTCTTCTCGTTTACGCTTCAGCTCGGATGCTGAGCCAGATGGGGATGCGGCGATGTCCCACGTCAGGTCGTCGGTCTTCACCTCGCCAAGCGGCGTGCTGGGGCTCTGGCTTTCAATCTTCGTCTTGCCTGAAGCACCCTTCTGCTTCTCTCGTTCCTCCTTCTTGCGGACGGCCTTGTCCATGAATTCCTTCACGTATTTCTTGACCGTCTTCTCGTGACTAGAGCTGATCTTCTGTGTAGGATCCTTGACACGTCCGGACTTGTAGTCACCGCGTACGAGTTTCTTAGCTACCTACGATACTTGTCAGCGTGATACACCAATGGGTCGTGTACGTATCTCCAACATACCTCTTTACTCAAGCGTTTGACTTCATCTTTTTCGAGCTTCTTGCGGTAATGTGAAGTGACAGACATGACATGCGTTGACAACTAAAGGACATCAGCTATTACTCTTAGAGCATCAGACAGAGTACAACTCACAGTTGCCTCATAGATCTTCTCCTGCTTCTCCTGAGGCAGACTTCGCCACTTCTCCGTTTTTGACGTCTTCTCCGATACACTGTCAACAACAGGCTTTGGCGTATTCGATGCGGACGGCCCACTGGGCTCAACATTGGCAGTTATGCTGGAGATGATGTCTTGGAGTAGTTGCGTGTTGGCTTTGGCCTTGGGGGGCGGAGGGGGCGGCTGATCAGCAGGCTGTGACGGCCGTTGCCATTGCGTCGTGCCAGTGGAGTTGTAGAAATATGTTGACCCGTTCTCTGCTGTTGCTTGGAACCATCCAGGAGGAAGTGCATTGATGAACGGTCGCGGTCGGTGGACTGGTCGTGGAGCGTTGAAAAAACCTGATGGACCACGAGGAGCGTTCAGTACTCGAGGGCCTGAAGGAGCATTCAAGGTCGCAGGACCCTTTGGTGCTGTTGTTGTTGGTGATTGTGACCTCGATCTAGATCGCTCTCGCCCTCGCTCCCGCCGCTCAAAGTGGTTCACGGTAGGAGTAGGTGTGCCCGCGTTCGGGTCCCTCTTCATACGAGGTATCCGGTATGCCACTTCCAACTTGCTCCATGCCGCCAGTAGCTCCTTGGCCGACTCTGCCACCCGCTCATCTTCGTTGCTTGTCAGCGTCTCCATGGCTTCCTCAATCTTTGAATCTTGGATCTTGTTCCGAGTTATGCGTGGCAGCTTGTGGAGGATGTCAAGGATCTGTAGAACGACGTTGGTGTCATCTTTCCAGGCAACCAGGGTCTTTTTAAGGGTTTCGTAGCCGTGCATGCGAATTATGCGATGTCCAACTCGGTCGCTATCGCTTTGCTGTATACGGCTGAGCAGCTTTACAGCAATCCACTTTTCAGTGCACTGCCGCAACGCTGGAATGACTTTCGTAACTCCGTCTTCGTCTAGCTCTCGTGGTTGTAGATCGTTTATGTACTCCTCGTCGTCTTCACTCGCCTTCTTCTTACGGGGTTTCTTGGTAACAGCTGTGTCCCAACCATCGCCATCATTGATACCGAGCGCTTCGATTGTGGCATGTGATAAGTTTGTTGCGTTGTCGGATTGCTGTTTCCCGCCGATGAAGCCAGAGCAGTTTGGTTCTCCGCAATAACACGGCTGAGGGTCAGCGCCGTAGCGATCGACATTGTAGTTGAAAACGAGTTCCTCGCCTGCTTTGACTTTGCGCTCCACGAAGATGCCCATGCGCAGCTTGTCCCCAACGACCCATTTGTCCACGAAACAATTGGGGTTGCACGAGTGATTGCAAAAACGTCCGAGGTTGCCCTTCTTGGTTGCGTCGACAAACTCGCCTTTCGTAAGAGACATGAAGTAAAAATGCTTGATGCCCTCGTGGTCGTATTGGAGCATACGACGACGAAACGTCTTCTCGTCAATGACTTCGCCGATGTATTCGAAGATGAAGTCACCTGGGGCCATGTCCTTATTGGCACGTAGTCCAAAGCCCTTCTTGTCTGTCTTTATGACTGTGACGTCGGCGTACTGCTTCCGTTGAAACCGCTGGTTTTGGCATTTTCTGCCACACGTGCAGTCGCCGACGCACTCCATCTTGGTGGCACGATTGATACAGTCGGAGTCTTCGCCGCAGGCATTGTTGATGTGGAGGACTGAATCTGCGTTCCGGATTAGCAAACTGCTAATGCTGCTGATGTCTGGCTATGCATATCCGACTCACCCCATTCTGACTGGCAGTCGCACTCCAACGCGGGGTCTGTGGTGCCAATGTGCTTGTTCGCGTAGGTGCATTCCGAGAGGACTGTGAAGGTGTCTTTGGCCGCATCGGTGGAGTCGGGGAGGTCGAGATATAGCGGCGGTGGGCGGGCAACGACCTTCTGAGACGCTGCACGCGAGAGCTTAGGGGCCTTGCCAGGCTCCATCTTCAACACGATGTCTCCGCCGACCGTCTCTTCTTCTGCGCTGGCGGGCGAGGGCGGCTGAGATTCGTGCTTTACAGCGGGCGAGCGCGACTTGGAGCGAGCCTTGAGCCTGGGGGGTATGGCCGAGGGGGTCGACGTGTGGCCCCTAGACTCCGCCTCGCCCACCTTCACCTGCAACGGGCCCTCGCTCTCACTGCCATCCGAGGTGGCGCCTTCCTCGATCTTCATGTCACGCAGCTCGGGCTCCAGTTGCGCACTCTGCTCTGACCCGCTGTCCAGCATGTTGGCGATCGGGGCGCGGTGGGGCGCGGCGGAGGGAAGGTGGAGGTTGCGAAGATTCAAAGAGAGGAACCACGCTAAGCGATTCCCAAGGCCTCTACTACGTCCAGCGACTTGGGTCTGTTCACCGCATAGTACCAGGGCGCGCGCGCACAAAGCCTCCCAAGCACCTCTCCAGCCGTCTCTTCAGGATCCGCGTGAACCTCGTGATTCCCCCGACGCGTGCGACGCGATGCCCAGGCGGCCTAGCGCAAAGGCTGCGGAGGCAAATATTTGCTTTCTTGGTCGCGCGCAGTGACGTTACGCCCGGGCCTTTTGATCCTGCTGGGTGCACTCGTCGAAGCGCATGGGGGCGCGCGATAGCACTGGGCTTATAGGAAAGGAATGGGTGTGAAACGGCGGTTGCGACTGCGTCGTGGACATGAGGCGGTGCGGATTCGACTGCGATCGGCGAAAGCGGAGGTGCTGCGGAGGGCGGCCGAGGGGACAATGGCGCTATACAAGGGGTCCTGTGCCTGTGAAAGCGACGAGAGGCGGTCGTCTCGTGCGATTTCCACCAAGGTACGTCTTTTCGCTATGTGCGACAGGGTCGCGAATGTCTTGAATGTCACTCGGAGTAGCTTCGGTAGCTGAAGTCCCGGCTTTAACCCAAATCTGTGTCTGGCCATGCAACCTTCCGTGATCCACTACTAATCTGTGGGATGCACGCTGCCAATCATTTCCCTCGTCAATCAGACCACAACAAGGCACAGGTACAGTACACAGACTACAAGTATTGAGCATAACATCAAAAATCACATCGTAATTGACTACAAGTCCCCGGGATCATCTTTCGATCAAGTTGCTCAGTCGTCAATATTCTCATGTTTCAAATCTCCCAGTCCACACTGGAACAATGTCATCTACAACAAGACATATCACTCCAGAGTGCGAACAAGACAAATACTCTAATATCACAACATCACAGCACTCAAGAAGAAGAAAAAGAAGAAGAAGATATAGAAGATATGTATATGGATTCAACACCAAATCTCATTAAACCCAAAGTCTCTCGGTGAACTTAGCACCGCTCCTGCGCAGAATCCCCCAACTCTTGCGTATGTCTCGTGAATACGCAATACCCTCCAACTATTCAAATTACCCTCATATCACTCTATAACGTATACAACACCATCCATGTCCGCATTCACCTTCTTCATGCTATACCAAATTGTATCTCGGGCTTTCCCCGTTTCCTCAAAACAATCTTAGACCTGGTTGGAGAGGACATTGAGTAATAAAGAGGATCTACTCAGCGTGCGTATCCTCAAAACCTCGTCTTTCTCCCTCGCATACCCACAACTACTTCCCGTGATCATTCCAATCACTCCAATATAGTCTCAGAGGGTATTTCAATATCGTTACTCGCTCAGTGTCTAGTCCGACAGGTAATCAAGTAGTTCTCTGATCTACTTGGTGTACTTCATATCGTACCGGTTCTTTCTTGTGCTCTGCCTAGTTCCAGGAGTGGGCGCTCGTGATACAGCACCTCGACAGGCTGGTGTGGCCGTAGGTGCAGCCCTCCTAAGAGCGGGAGTAGCAGCGGATGGTGGAGTCATGACTGTTGGTGCTGCCCCCGGCGGAGGCGTTGTGGCTCTGGTTGCTGCTCGCGACGCTGTGGTCTTGGCTGCCCGCTTTTGGCGTGTCGTGGCTGTGGTAGCTGCCTGTGTCGCTGTGGGAATCCTGGGTGCGGAAACTCGACGAGAAGGGTGGGAGGGAGTGGGATCTGGGGCGGCAGAGGAGGAGGGGACTTCGCTAGCTAGACGACGGGCGTGGGAAGCGCGAGTGCTCCTTGCCGGTGGAGTCATCTCTACTGAGGGGCCGACTTCCATCTCTGTGTCAGCTTCTGCCTCTTCCTCTACGTCAGCCGTTGGCAGTGATGGAGAGGCCCAAGCGACCTCTGGAATGGTCGCGAGCTGGGACGACAGTCTTCGAAGGACATCACGCTGTGGTGGTGATGGTGATAGTTGTGGCGGCTGGAGTTCGACAGAAAGCCTTCGCAGGAGGTCGCGCTGTGGCGAACTAGCTGACACTGCCGGAGGAGATGGCGAGCGCCTAGTTACGGGTGAGGAAGCAATGAAGGATGGCTGGCGAGGGACAGAGGCTTGTTGGGTTCCCATGATTGGTGTACCCAATGGAGAGGATAGGTGTGCCACTGGCGATGAAGCAACAGCAGCGACGGGAGAGTGTGCGGCAGGGATTGGCGAAGAGGGCATCTGTGGTGGTGATGAAGACATTTGAAACCCATCACCATCTGCATGTGGCAATGGAGCGATTGTCTCAACATCTCCACCACGTTCACTCAGGTCGCCGTAGTCACTGCTGGAGGACTTGGAAGCAGATGAAAATGTCTCCTCACGCAGATCCTTGCCCTCATCAGCTCCTAGTACCCGTTGCTCCAAGTTCTGGCGCGCTTCTTCTCGGTCGATCTCTTCAAGCTCAGCATCAAGACGGGCCAACTCTGTGTCTATCTCTGACGTCGTGGGCTCAATATCTGCGCGCGGAACAGCAATCTCGATCTCGCCATGCAGAGGCCCTCTGGCAACGGGCATTGCATAAAGCGAGTCCTTCGACATGGTCTCGTCCATGCCTTCATCGTCCTGGTCTTGCTGAGGCTTTGGGGACTGAGCCTGCTGAGGCTGTACCGGTGACAAGATCCGTCTCCGGAGGCGTCGCTCATTTCTCTCTTTGACAAGCTTCTTCCAAAAATTTCGGCGCTCGTTGACCCTGTACTGCGTGATGCCAGCCGGTGGATCAATCTGAGGGGACGCTCCCTCGAAGATGGTCGGGAAGCTGTTGTCCCCATTGCGTCCCTCCATCGAGACCGGCCAGTCCGCAAACCGCTCTCGCTTCGTCTGCCGGCCAGAGTCGTGCTGTTCTGCACGCTTTCTTTTCGATCCAAGGACAGCCGCTTTGAGTTGCTGGATTTCTGCCTTGAAGTCTTCGTTGCCCAAGGCTTCTGGGTCCCAGGCCCGATGTTCCATTTCTCTGAGCGTAGGTGGCTCATTGCCGCAAGGTAGATGTGGTTGGCTAGGAGTGTCTTCTGGAGATGAAGACGACGTATAGATGTCATCGTCGTCATAATCTAGGCCAAAGCCCATTGACGGAGTCGGCGATGATGCCCGTATAGGGCGAGGGCCATGGGGCATATCCTCGTCATCATCGTCGGAAGGCGAGTCCTCACCACTGTCGCTTGATGTTGACGGGGAAGGTACTGAAGGCCGATTTGGTGGTGAAGCTCGGGGAGAGCCTCGATCTTCTTCTGAATGTAAATGAATAGGAGGAGAGCCGGGCGGAGTGCCACCCTCAGAGACCGCGATCTCTGGAGCAACAACGGAGACGACACTCCCGGAAGAAAGAACATTTAGAATGCCACTTGATCTGCCATTCGAGGAAGACATGCGCTCTGGTGTATGGCGCAAAGGAGATGGCGCAGCTGGACTATGTTGAATTTGGTACCGAGCTGGGGTAACTTGACTGTTATCCACTTTCGGAGGAGAACCTGATGTGAATGGACCACGATGCGGGTAGTTGGGCATCGTGTTGCGACTCGGTGTGAAGCCGCCGACCTCATTCTCGGCACGCCACTGGACAATCTCGTGCCTCCTACCCGATGGTCGCGAGAGTCCAGGGGTCAGCTTAGGACCAGACAGCACATTTCCCTGCTTTGAAATGGGGCTCGCCTCATGCGGCGACTCAAGAGCGTCCTGTATTGGACATGTAGCGTGTCCTGGTGACTGAGCAGATCTCCGAACAGGTACTTGACCTGGGATCCAAGCTGGTAACAGAGGCGATAATGGCACTATAAAAGCAGGTGGAGACACAGAACGTGCCGAAGATGATGATGAACCTGCTGATAGAGCTTCGGACTCATACTGAGCATGTGCCTCCAACGCCCTCCAGTGATTTCTTCGATCCCTTCGCATCTTTTCCCGATCACCGTTGGTGCGGTTGGCCTTCATACGCTTCTGGTCGGCCCTCAAGCCATCCATGACCTCGGTGTCAAGTTTGCGCTTCATCTCAGTCATCACCTTCTTGCCCTCTGATCGAGTAATCAACGATTGCTTAATCATCTTCTCGATTTCTGCAATCCACAGCTCCTCTATGAGCTCAGGGTCGTCTCGAAGCATTGCATCCCACACATCCGGTCCATACGTGACTCGCAGACGTGCCAGTCGAAACATGGCTTCTTCTTTTCGCTTCATGCTGTACCTCAGCGCTAGCAGGAATGTGCAGGCAGCTGTAGTGGTCGCAGCTCCGATCGTGGCCAAAGGAATCGCATATTCACTGAGTGAGGGCGGCAATGGGATGCTATCGAAGAAGAAACGAGTGAAAGCCTTCGCGACTTTGTTCAAGGGAAGCTGCCCTGCTAGCTTTGTAGCAGGTGTGCGGGTGGCGGAGGTAGACGGAGTAGATGCGACCAGCCTACCAACGCGATCGATGCGCCTGCCAGTCTTCGCGGTGGAGTTGAGGGCCCGCGCCGCATATGCAAATCTTTCACTGGCATTGGGTAGAGAATCTAGGATGGTTGAAGGCATCGTTGGTGTGGAGGTAGCGGCGGAGGCGGTGTCGGAGGCGGAGGCTGAGGCAGCGAGGGCTGTGATCATGTTGTTGGCCATGATGCTTTGCATAATTAGTAAAGTGTCAAGTATACAGGTGAATCATAATTGAGCATACTTGTGTCGTGGTGTGATTTAAGTACTAGAGGAGTCGGGTTGAAAGTGGGTTGGTACCTCGAGCTTGTTGCTTGAGTGGGCGTTTGCGATTGTGTGCAGGTGTGTGGATGGTAGCAAAGGTCTGAAGGCACAATTGCAAAGGAGGCGTGAGTTAGGCTACTGCAGGTTGTGCGGTAGGCAAGATCGGGCGTTTGCTTGTTGTTGACGATGGGTATGTCTGAAATTTAGCAAGTTCTGTGGTCGTGAGGGCCGTGAGGCTGAGGGAATCAGAAAGTGCTGTGTTGTGTAAGAGAAAAGTTGGTGGGTAGAATTGGGAGGTGCAGAATTATATAGTGCAAAGGCAGATCTGGAGGGTCGTATCACGGGACCGTGGTGGGCGCACGGTTCGTGGTGTTGAGGGAGTGAAAGGCGGGTTGTGGGGGTGACAAACGGCCGTTGCTGCCTTTGCAGCCTCTACCAATGGGAGGGACGACATCGCTGGGAAAGCAGTAGTTTCATTAGTGTAAACATAGCGGCTCTATGCATCTTAGATGTCGCATAGCCTGTAGCAGTGTCAGTGTTCGAGACGACATCAACGTGTTTTCACTTCACAGAAGAGGCACATACCATTCACATGCCACACAACATCGGCAACCACAAGACAAAACACCTTCGTACCCCATACCATCCATCTATTAAGCCACCCAAATCAACACCCCTCACTGACTCCGTCCTGTGCCCTACTACTACAGCCCCTTCACCCCGCCATTCCCAAACTGCCCTAACCCAACGTCCCTCCCATTCCCACCATATGCCTGCGAGAACCCCCGATTCTCCCTCCCATACCCAGCCCCTCCACCATATAGCTCACGACTACTGAATTCCCTCCCCTTGAACGGCTTCGCATGACCAGCTTGCTTAAGCCAACGGGCAAGCAAGACGCCGACGGCGGCCCAGGCAAGGGCTAAGATGAGCACGAAGGGTATGAACCATGTCATTGTGTTGTTTGATGATAGGGTTGGCTGCTCAATAAAGGGTATAGGTTGGAATCGGTGAGTGATTGTTACGCACAACGGGCAAGTGGAAGGAGCTGTCAATATCCTCGGACTCAACGGATCCCCAATGATGCTCTGACTATTTCGACGCTTCTGGACTCGTGAAGTTGTTCCAAAAATGTATTTGGATACTATTCGAGGGTGTCGTAGATGTAACGCAGGACTGTGGGTGTTTG
Organism: Plenodomus tracheiphilus IPT5; assembly: GCA_010093695.1. Lineage (NCBI taxonomy): Eukaryota > Fungi > Ascomycota > Dothideomycetes > Pleosporales > Leptosphaeriaceae > Plenodomus > Plenodomus tracheiphilus. The sequence continues at coordinate 590,405 of MU006291.1, read as the reverse complement.
GAAACTACCGAATCGATGCGCTTTCGTAGACGAGTTGTAGGTATGGTAGTATTGTAGAGTTGATTTGCAATATCTATCATCAATATCAGAATTGCGGTGGCCTTTGCCAAACTCAAAGACGACTACAAAGTACAGAGAGTGCAAAGTAAAGAGGAAACAAGAGAGAAACCACCGTCAGCAACACCCGACGTCGATCGAAACGGAAACATGCGGAGTCCCCCCGCGCACTAGTCCAAACCCTACATGCAAAAGGTTGGGGAAGCTTGCCGAGTTTTGTGGGGTAAAGAGGGCTTGCGGCTTGTGCTCTCGTATCCGGATTGAGGGAACGCTGATCTAAGTGTAGTATGATTGGTTGGGATAGAATACATTGTCGTTTCATAAGAACGTTGCAAATGGATGGAGATGTGGTGTTTAGAGATAAAGTGACATGGCGAGAAGTTGCATCTGTAGTACCGCCTGCCATGTTGAGATGAATCTACAATGTTCTCTAACGAATTTCCTGCAAAAATGCGCGACAAAAGGGTATATACAACATCCCAGCTCTGCACCTAACAATCCACTATGAAACCAAGAAAAATTAATTGCTGCATCTTATGAAGCGCCACCCGAACCCCCAGCATCTTCCTCGGCCCTCTTAGTCCTCTTCATCCTCTCCTCCGCCGCCTTAGCAAGTACCTCCCTCCTACTCAATCCACCACCAACTGACACACTATTCCCTGCCGCACCAACAACCGTACTCCCACTCCCTGCCCCACCTAGCGTGAACTCACCGCCCGTCCATCCCCCATGGTCATGTACCTCTTCCTGCCCCCCACTCGGCTCGTAATACTCAACATCTGCAACACTCCTCCCGCCACTCTTCCAATCATCCCTTGCAACCTCTCTTTCAATCTGCTTACACAACTCCCAAAAATTGCGGTCATGTGGGCCCCAAACGTTATGCGCTAGTTCGTGGCAGAGCGTGTTGCGTATCGTTTTGTAGTCTCTGTAGCCATCGTATGCATCGGTGCGTAGGCGCAGCTCAATGACCTCGCCTTGGTTTCTGTTTAGGCCGAGTGTTCGGGATTCCTGGGTGGTGTGCATTGCGGGGTCCATTTCGGTGAGGAGTGGGACGCTGAATTTGTGGGTTCGCATGGCGGCTTTTATGCCTTCGTCGTCGCGGAGGCGTTCGAGGAAGCGGAGGGAGCGTTCGGGATTGGGGAGATAGGGGAGTGGGCGGAGGGTGTGGAATGTGTATTGTGCTTCTTCTTGGATCTTTTTGTGGTCGCGGTGGCGGGCGGGTGTAGCGGCTTTGATGGGGCCTGGTCGCCGGGGCGCGGAGGCGGCGGTTATGGTTGCGTTGAGGGATGAGACTTCGGCGGTGGTACTGCCCATGAGGGTTATCTTTTTGGAGGCGATGGCTGAGAGTGGGAGGGTTGGGTCTTTGAAGGGTGGTTTCTGGAGACCGTGTTTCGAGGCGAGGAGGAACTTTTGGTTCGAGGGGGGGATGGAGAGGGTGGTTGCAACGATTTCTGAGAGGTCGGATATTGTAGCATCTTGAGGGACGGATAGCGTGACAGGTTTGCCATGATGTGTAAGTGTTATTTGTAGCTCGTTGGAAGATGCTGCGGGCGCTGAATACGAATCGGTGTCGCCCATGATGAGGTCGCAGGTGATATGAGTTGAGAGGATTAGAGGCGTCGATGCGACTGTGTACTGTATGAGTAAGTGGCAATGTTAGTAGGTGATCAAGATATAAAGCTTCGCAGCTGGTGGCTGAGACGGAGCCGTGGATGGTTTCGGTGACGTTCTGCAAGGCTTCCACAAGTGAGCACCGGGATTTGTCATCGTCTTAGCTCCGACACGATCACTATTCACTACACTGCACCGCATAGATCACGTCGTACGAGTCAGATGCTCAGACCATACATTGGAATGCCCAGTCCCAGTACAGCAGACTACGTATATACAGAATATCTGCGCCGCGATAAAAACATACCGGACAATCGCCACCGCTGCACTTGCGCCACCAGGGTATCAATACCTATACTCGTCATCCAAAACCCTTATCCTAACCATCTCGTCGCGCCGAAAACGTGCGCCAACAATGCGAAATGCTAATGCGTACAACAACAATGCAAGTCACGGCCAGCTGGCCCACTAGTCCAGCTTCGCCTGCTCAATCTTCTTCTTTTCATCCGCTTCTTCTTTCTCTGTGCGCTCCTTTTCCTTCTGGGCCCTCGTTTCCTCTGTCTGCACCCACTCCCTCAGCTGCATGTCCCATCGGTGCCTGTATCATATTAGCTTATGTCGTGTCGTTGTATTAAGCTCTGCAACAAACCCATTGAAGTTCGTCTCAATCAAAGCCTTCTCCTGATACTCATCTACGAGGATCTTATCATACTCATACGGCACTTTCGCTCGCACACCTTCGAACATCGTCTCGCGCATCGGATACAGCTCCGCGGTCTTGTACATGTGGTAGTTCTTGCAGCTCCAAATGCCAGGGTGCGTGTCAGGATGTATTTCGCTAAGGCCGGTTATATCGATGAACAGACCATTGCGCATATCGATCCACCGTGCGTCGATGATATTCGCGCCGTCGCCGCGCTCGCGTTGCCAAATCCAGGGGTTGACATCCAGGAGGAACTCGCGCTGCACTTTGCCGTCGACAGAGGTGTATTGGTATTTCGTCTGGTTGTAGACTTCGCCCAGGTGGTGCAGGGTCGCATCTGCAACTTGCGTGTCAAGGTCGTAGTCCCATGGGAGACGCTGAGCAGGGTCAGTTGAAGAACCACAAGGCTGTCATGCAGACTGTCACCTTTCCATTCCACCACCACCCCAGTAATGTTCCGTGAGCTATCCATGTATCCAGGTCGTTTTCGCGAAAGAAGTTTAGGTACGCTCGGATCATGTGTGACTGTGTGTCTGTCCGCTCTTCGTCGGAGACGATTTCGTGGAAGTAGCGGGCGTCATAATGGCCGAGATTTATGTCGCCTCTGCGACCTGTCAGCACTACTTGGATCGAGTTTGGATGTGGTAGGCCAAGAGTGATGAGGACATACCCAGGCTCATGGAAGTACTTGTGGTCCCCTCTTTTCCTAATCTCACGCGCTTGCTGTTCCAATCTTGTATCCTGCGCGTTGTCCGACGCAGACGTCGGTGTGACTATCGAGCATGTGACGAGTGCTGCCGTCGCAAGTGCAGTAGTCATGAAAGAGTTGAGCCACATTGTCAATAGTGGTCCCCTCGTATCCGAGCCGCCGACAGCCTTGCGATTCTATGGCGATAGGATATCCGGCGCCGAGCGTGAGCGCTCGACAAAGTTTCGAATGCTAAGGTCGCGTGCGATTGTGAAGTCGAGAATGAAGAAGTCAGAGCTCAGCCGTTTTCAGTGTTGGAAGGGGCTCCACGTTCTTCAAGTGTCTCGAGGAAGGTGCTCAGTCGAGTCGCAGTCAGACGGAAAGAGGAGGCGATGCTTAGAACCCAGAATAGCAGCCACTCAAATCTCAAAAAACTCGAATTGCAAAAAAGTGAAAATCGCCAATTCGTGAAGCAGGAGAGGGAAAGAACAATCGGGGCAAGGGAGCACGCGACACTGCATTGCTCCAGTACGATTTGGCGTCCCGACCCGCAATTGCTGAAGTCATCTTACCCCAGGCTGGATCCTTCCTGGAAGCAAGTCGAACGAACAATATCCCGGTAGCGAGAGGCCTACTGTCGAAAGCGGACATACACAGCCGTTTATTCCGCGGGTGGAGGGCTTGGTATTTGTTGCGCAGGCCAGTGATACGCAAGGGCCGCGTGGTAAGCATTGGGGGGTGGTCTTGACGCCCGGTTGGAGATGCCGAGTTATGTTTTGGATTGTGAGGTGATCCTGCTGTGCCAGCCATGGCACGAGTCATCAACTGCTTTGGCTTACAGCTACACTTTCTTTGGAAGCCTAAAGTCTTGTGCATTGAACATACGCTGTACATGCATATGTGCGTGCAAGTCTGGCAAACCAGCACACTGCCCGGGTTTGCTCACGTACGCACTGTCACGCCGCCTTGTCAAACATTGATGCTGCATGCGTCGCGTGCCTACTTGCCCGAATAGGGGATGGTCCGTGCTGTTTGCGGGTGCTGCACACACCTTAGGAGTAGACGTCGTCAGAAGGCTCCACCCGTTTGAATCTTGCTGATTCAGCTGACCGCCTTCTGCCGATGCTCGCTTGGCGTCTCAGCGAGAGATCAGAGTAGTTGCACCCGTTCAATCCACCCGTACCCGTCGAGTGCATGTAGTGATTTTGACCGTTCAAGGGCTAATGATTGACCGGGCCTAGCTTGGGTGCGAATACGAATCCGGCGGCCTGGTTCGGATGGCAAGTCGATGTCCGTTCTGAGGAACGTCACATATCGCAACACCACATGAACTCTGTTCGTGGTACAATTTTGCTACCGGCAAAGATACATCTTTTTCATATGCTATAAGCTACATTGTACTGTGCACATGCAGATTAGTCGGGGACGAGAGTGGTTATCATATGACACGCCATACACGGCGAAGGAGTCGGATGATGTCTTTGCCAGCCCGAACATTGCATTCGCGGCCAGTATTACGCGTCCTAAACTTTTGCTATGTCTACAGTACAATCCGGGGACGCTCTATGCCTAGTCGCTGAAACCTACATACGATACCATTGTGCGCCAAAAGGAATACTGTCATCAACGCGTCATCTACGACACATCCATAGCATCAGCGCCATTGGTGACATGAAGGGAGACGTTGCCCGCATCGCCAATGAGACGCTTCTCAGAGTCCGCGACAAACTAAATGTAGCGTCAGCAAAAGAACAGTGTCGTTCATGCGACCGACCTACCTTTACACTCCTTGTAGGATCATAGAATAGCGCAAAACTGCGTTGTACGTCTTCAATCGTGACCTCTGGGCCTCCCCTCTTCTTGCGTATCAGATCTGATGTCGTTATCAGATTGCTGGCATATCGCAGTCCAGTCTCCTGTCCAATCTTGGTAAGTAGCGCAAGAGCATCGGGCGTGACGTCGACCTCCTCTTCTTGCGCTCGTATCGAAAGAATCTGCTGCATCTCCTCAGGGTTGTAAGGGTGTGTGCTGATGATGACTACACGATCCAAAAAGTCGAGTGGCAGCCCATGGGGTGACCTGTAGTCTGTTCCTCGAATCTGTGTGTTTCCTCTGTTACTGGCCATGATGACAATGGGCGCGAGCTCGTCTTCGAGTGCGCGGTTGACGAATGAAAAGCACTCAATGTCGAGCATGTGAACCTCGTCAATGAAGAGTACTCCAGGCACGATGACGGCCTTGCCTTCCTCTTTCCATTCCGCGACCTTGGTATTGATCTGGTCACGGACCTCACTTCGGATTTCGCCCGTGTCGCCAGAGAAGAGGGCCAGGAAGCCTTGTGTCCTCGAATTGATAACATCGATCTCGTGTAAGCTCACGGTGTGGACAACCTCGCGCCGTTGCTGTAGCTCGCCCTCTGGACATTGTACAAACTTGGTATCAATGCCCATCGCATCGTAGTCTCTGGATCGCGTGTACGAGCGGCCGAGTTTGGTAATCTTCCCGGAAGCCTTGTCGATGGAAATGATGTCTCCGGCCATGATCTTCTCCTTGGTCATGGCATCGATCATCTTAGTGCCCATGTCGTAAATTGTTTCCATGTCAGTGGTCTTGATGGTAAGCTTTCCTTGCTTGTTGCTCTAGTCACAGAGTCAGTATGCCATCATGTCCTATCAGGTCCTGCGCATACCCCTGTGACACTGCGGTCGATTTGTATCTCCACGACCTCACCCTCAATGACCTCGCTCTCCTCTGTTATCCGTACACCGATTGACTTGCGAAAGGCTTGTGTGAGCGCCTCGGTCTTTGACATCTCCAGGGAGAAGATCTCAGAGGAGGCCAGCATGGTGAAGGGCACGTCCTCTCCGAGCGACTGAGCCATGCCCATTGCGATGGCTGTTTTGCCCGTGCTGGGAGGGCCAGCAATCAAGACGGCGCGGCCTGCGATCTTGCCTTCCTGTGCCATCCTGAGGATCACCGCTGCCGCCTTGCGCGCCTTTTGCTGTCCCACCAGTCCCTGCGACGACGGCTTGGGCTCGAGCGTGTCTGGCTCGACGCCGAGACCGCGGATATGCGAATGCGCCGCGATGAGGTTGAGCCCTCTGAGCTCTTTGCTCTCGGCGATGGTGGTGATGGGCTGCATGGCGTTAGTAGAGACACGTGATTGGATTTCTGCAGGACACTTACGGCGGCCATTGTGATGTGTGGTGAGGGCGAGAGGTGGGCGGAATGAAGCTGCGATATGCGCCCGCGACCTCTGGCGAACGCGAGGACGAAAGCTCCAGCGAGGGCGCTCGGGCCACTGCCGCGGCCGCGTCTGGTTGGCAGCGCGCAGACACGCGCCGCTGGCATTGCCTTTACCTAAACCTCTGACACGCACGCAGCTAGTAAGTTAGCTAGTCTCTGGGCGCTACGTCTGTCTATATAAGGTGGCTTGGATTTCCTCTCTCCTAGAGTCTTGTCCTGTTTGCTCTGTTCTGACAATTGCGTTCACCTGGCAACCTGGCAGACACAGTCACTGCAGGTGTTTACTTCCAATCTTGGCATTGGCATTGGCAGCAGGCAGTGGCCATCCGACTGCAGCTTTCGCTTGTCCCATTGTTGGACCAGCGAAATGTCTGGCCGCCATCCACGTTCGGGGCCCGTAGTCGAGGATGGCAGACACAGTGCTGATCGTAGTCGCCCCCCACCTTCAACCATGTAAGTCTATACGAAATACCTCCGTAAGGACGTATACGCAGCTTTGCCATGTCGCCATTCATGTTGCGGCCAGGACGCTGTAGCCCACGTATAGACGGACGCGCCTCACCTCTAGCATCGCTGTCGGCACCGTGGCTGGCCTCGCCAGCGCCGTTGCGAATAAGAGCAACGCAGCAGGGTCAATTGTCCCAAAAAGCGCATATCTGTAGTAGCAGAGACGGCAATAGCACTCAGCCGTCAAGTGGCGCATATATAGTGGCGCATGTATAGTGGACATGTGTTGGAGGTGCTAGCGCACCCGCTCCTGCCCTCTATGGAAGGACTGGGACGCGTCAGTCTGTCAACTGTTCATGTTTACTGACTCACACCCCAAGTTCACACCCAGCGCAAAGACCAAGCCCATACTCAATCTCACAGGCTGGCCCTGCCATGAGCATGAGCTCGCGCAAACGGCCCACGGAATCTCGATCCCGTGGAAACAGCCCGCCTCACAAGAGGAACTGCACGCCCAAACGAACAGCTTCACTTCAAGACAGGGTAAAACGTGTAGATTCAGCATTTGGTCACAACGAGACTCATTCTCCACAGTACGCGGACACGCGCGACCCCCCGTCCTTCCCAAGCCCGCCTGCCTCCAGGAGAAGCTCCACATATACGAGACCCAATGTTCCATCAGGGCCACGGTCTGACCAACACAGACCAGTGACAAACTACCACCAGGCCTTTCAGCGCAGCGAGCGGCATCAGGGACAGCCGCGGGACCCGCATGATGCTTATATCCTATCGCCAAATAGCAGTGGTAGTGGAGCGTCCACGCCAGCCCACCATGTGGCACCTACAGTACCTTCAATGCTACCACGGGTCAGGGATTCGGTACATGCTTCCCACGCAGCTCGCATCCAGCAGCATGAAGCAGCAGGCACGGCGAATAGCAAGCCGACCATGGATTCTTTAAGGAAGATCAGAGAGAGAAGAAGAGCTGCTGCTTTGCGTGTGCTTGACGTTACGGCTGTAGCATCTCACACAGCAGCACCAACTACAGACGCTAATCCGTCACGAGATATTGGTGTCAACCTACATACCACTATCTCCGAGCTTCAAAATCTGCGACCTGAGTGGCAGGCTGCAATCAGACGTATAGATGCATTGGAGCAGTCCAAACGCCCCGCCCACAACACAGATCCCACTGTAATTCAGATAAAAATTGAGAGTCTTGAAAACCTGTTAAAGAAACTGGATGAAACCAATGGCAAGCAGGCTGAAGACATAAAGAATGTCTTAGCTCGTCAAACAACGGTTGAAAGTACAGTAAAGGATTTACTAACCTTAAAGGCTGATATGGCATCGTTCCAGGATTGGACCAAGTCAATCCTCGAGACCTGGAAGGGGGTACAGCCAACAGAAATGATGACGAGGTCCGTTTTCAACCAAGAGCTGACTGCGAAACTGGCAGCCGCTAAGAAAGATATGCACACCCACGTCGACACCACCAAGGAAAATCTTCTGAACGATTTGAAAGGAAAGTCCATAATAGATCGAATAGAAGCTGTTGAGGCTGAGATCAGTTCATCTTCATTCTCGACCCAGGTTGAGCAAGTCACAAATTCGGAGAGCAAACGGCAAGGACCCTATGAAACCCTTTCTGCGACTATCACGCAAATCAAAAAAGAGCAAGAAGAAGCTAACAGGCGCCTACAAAAGCTGGAAACCTTAGAGACACGAGTAGAGTTAAACAAGAACACTGCTGCTGATGCAGCCAGCCTCGAAGACCGTATAAATAAGGGAATAAGTAGCTTGAAGACGTCCTTCGAAGGCCAAGTGAACAAGTTGGAGGAAGATTGTGAAAAGAACGAGAAAGACATACATGATTGCGGCACTCGTTGTTCTGTGCTAGAGGAAAGTGTCCCTGAATTGTTCAAAGAAAAATTCGAACCTCTTCAAAATACGGTCCAGGAGGCACTCAATGAGATCAATGAAATCAAGAGGACTGCCAGAGAGCAGGTTGAAGAGCGTTCTGCGATGCGAGGAGAGTTTTCAAACTGGCAAAAATGCACACAGCAGGCTCAGAGCAGCGCCGCTTCTGCAATTAACACCACGGCGGCACAGAAAGAAGATATTAAGCGCCTTGAAACTTCCGTGCACGAAGTGAAGACGGGACGGGACAAAGCGATCAGCGATTTGGATGAACGTTGGACCACCACCCTTAACAAGGAAATGGACGCCTTTCGCTTAACCTTGCGGAATCTGCACGATCAGTACGCCAATATTACAACCGATGACATCTATCAAAGGATGGTGCACTGGTTCGTACAAATGTATCCAAACAACGCTAGCATGTTGCAGCAGTTTACAGCTCTCAAAGAAGACGTGACACGCCTTCGGTCGCTAGAGCCACAATTTCTCTGGCTCCAGTCAAATGCACTCAACATCCAGACGCTGTTGGACAAGGGTCATCAATCCCAATTGAGTCCAGAAGCTTCGGGGAGGATCGAGGAGGCCTGCAACCAGGCCAAAGATGCTTCATCGAAAGTCAATGACATGCTGGGCAAAGAAGCTACGTCAAAAGCAGACCTAATGGACAAGGTAGCAGAAAAGATAAATACTGCTGTCACCAGCCTCACCGATCTATCGTCGCCATTCGCCCGCATATCAAAGATCGAGCAATTGGAAAACCAACTCACTGAGGTGAAGAATGTGAACCGCGATCTGATTGAGCCAAACAAGGAGTTTCTGCCTTTGCTCGGCAAAACAATCATCACTACAGCACAGGCGCAACGGGAGCTCGACAAACTCCGAGCTCATGTCTTCATACCAAGGGAAGAGGGGCAGCGAGCGAGCGACAGCCGAAATACGAAAGCTTCCCTGAGAGACAGTATCCACGTGAGACCACTGTCGGACATAAAATGGGTGTGCGGTGACCTGAGCGAAAGCTTGGCAGATAGTTGGCCGGACGAACAACACGGCAACTACAACAGGAAGGAAAGCAGGAACAATAGTGATGACGTCGAATCAGAGACCCAGCAGCAGTTAGGTCACCGCTAATGCTCTTGTTTCCAAAGTGTGGACGAGGGGCGTTTCTATTCTCCTCACGATCTTCACTTATGTTGAAAAGGTGTTTGACTTTCTTTTCTTCAAATTATGCAGCATAAGATACCCCTTCCTATTTTGTTTTCTTTTGGCGATGGCTCTCGGTACATAACAATCTCAACCAATAATTCTGGTAGCAGTTGTTGGAGAGATGGACATTTGGTCTTGATCCTACTCGAGGGATTATGTATAAGGGAGTGAGGCATCTAAGCATGCTTGGATAGCTTAATCTCACCAGATTCAAAGGTTCAAAAAAAAACAGCTTTGTGTTGATGTGATGTATTAAGGGATGGGAACACTATATATATACATACATGACCTTGAGAGTCCCTTGCATGACAATTTGTGGGTCAGACTGTATGCCATTGGCTATTGTGTGCGATGCAAGGGACACGAGAGTGTTCGGATGTAACAAATCACGCTACTTAACCCCGCCAAAACTTCGTGTCGCACAACCTCAACCTTCCCAATGTCCGATGACATTCAAACCTACTACTGAATTGGAAGCCGAGAACCCCAACGATGGCAACCGCAATACCGCACATCTCTACAAACCACACAAACAGCCGAACGACGACAAAGATCACCACCACCGTGCCCAATCACAGCAACAACGACAAAGATACCTCCATACCCGACGCACCACCTTCTCCACCCAACGACACACCCACCCAACAACAACAACCACCCCCTTCCAAAAAGCGCAAAAAGCAAAAAGAAACACACATCCTCTTCCAAACCACATTCCGCAAACCAAAATGGTCCTACATGCACCTCATCCTCGTAACACCAGGCACTGCTTCCCTCCCTCCATCCACATCCACATGCACATCCTCGGCAGAAATAAACCCACCCAAACACACAGATGACATATCCCCCCTCCTAGCCTCCCCCCTCCTCCTCCAACCCTTGACCTCCTACCTCGGCACAACCGGCTCCGCTATTCCCATCGATATCCTCAAAACACAGGGGAGACAGGTGTGGCTCCGTGTTCCGCGGCAGGATGTGAGAGCCGTGCGCGCCAGTTTGAGTAGTTGGGTGGGTAATGTGGAGGCGGATGATGTGCCTGGGCTGAGGGGCCAGGGTGGGGGGAAGGTGAGGGTTGCGTGGAGGATTTTGGGGGAAGCCGGGGTGTTGGGGGGGTTGGGTGGCATGGGGGACGGGGGGGATTTGTTTGGTTGATTGGTAGTTGGTATAATTGGGGGGGGGGGGGGTTATGACGGATGGTCACACAGTAAAAGGCCCAAGGGCTACATGTAAAGATGAGCGGAAGCAGCTTGTCATGGATGATTAAGTCGCAAGAGTCAGCGCTGAGACTTAGGTTTTCTCGACCCGGGCCAAGCATCACAGAGGAAAGACCAAACAAGAGCTACAGCATCGCGCCACTGGCACGACTAAAAGACTTGATTGGATTTACACAAATTTCGAAGAAGGGGTGTCGGCCAAAGCTCTTGAGATCCTAAATCGCTCCACTACGCCCATCGCTCGCTCAATCTTTGCTCTAAAGCATCATCGTCGACCCGATATTTGGTTTTCATACGCCCTGCTTCACCTGTACTTTTTACGAGCTACAAGATCTTCGGTTTGAGGCATGATGTCTATTGCCAGCCAGGCTGTGGTGTATGAGGGCCAGGTGGGCCGCCGTAGCCACCTGGGTGTTGTCCTGGTGGTGGAGGATACTGACCAGGACCAGGACCCCCTCCGTATTGGTTTGCGTGCGAGGGAGCACCGCCATATTGGTTATGTTGATGGCTGTCGTAGTTTCCAGGGCCTCCGTAGTGGCCGCTGGGAGGAGCACCGTAGCCGGCAGGACCGCCATAGCCCGCTGGACAATGCTTAGCAAACGTTTCCTCATTCCTGTGACCTGTGCACATACCTTGTTGGCCATACCCTCCGGGTGGCCCAGCTGGTGGGCCTTGTCCGCCATAGCTGGGCGCACCACCACCGTAGCCAGACTGTCCTCCAAAGCCAGCTTGCGCACCGTAGTTTGGTTGCTGATGCTGTTGACCCTGTGGCTGACCGTACGACGGCTGACCACCGTGCTGTGCACCACCGTATCCTCCCGGTACAGGCGAAGAGTAGCCCGCTTGACTCTGGGGCGCACTACCGTGACTTCCTGGAGGTCCACCTGGATTATAGGACGTTGGAGGCGCGGTCCCAGTGTAGGTACCGCCGGATGCGCTCGACGAAGTGTGGCTGTAGCCGTAGTCGCTGTTGGCGGGCTTGCTATGCTACAATCTGTCAGCGCTGCGTGTATGCTTGTCCGGCTCCAAATGCGCATACCGATCCACCGCCAAGGACACCTCCTAGCAGACTTCCAAGGCCACCTCCACTCGACCCATGACCCGAACTGCTGTTGTGGTTGCCAGAAGAGCTTCCATGGTTGTTCTGCTTCCCGCCACCCAGGAACGATCCAGCAAGCTGTCCCACGAGATTACTCGAGCCTCCACTGCTGCCGCCATGCGACTGCTTTCCGCCTCCAAGGAAGGAGCCAGCGAGCTGGCCGACGAGGTTGTTCGATCCACCGCCGCCGCTCTGCTTGTTGTTGCCCATGAGCGCGTTCATCGCAAAGCCCTGTTGTTGCTGTCAGCCCCGCCTTTGTGCATGCGCGAGTCTGCTCTGCGTACCCCGAGTCCACCAGCGCGGTCGCCCGTAGGACCGTCAATGCCCCGTGTTCCGTCACCAACGTCTGGTCCTTGCGAGCCATCGGGCTTGTTGTAGGGATTCGAGGCATGCGCTGGGGTGCTGCGGTTGGAGCCACCGCCTATGGGAGCTTCGCTAGTGGGCAGGTCCCACTGCGACACACCGGTGCTAATCTGGACATCTGATGTGCTGTATTAGTGCCACTCGCGGGCTACAATGGAGTTTGCGTGCACGATGGACAGCGATTGCGAAGCCACGTACAGTAGTATTTGCGAGACCTGCAACAGAGTCAGCCATGTCGGACAGGGCCATGCGCCGCGGTGGTGGGGCAGGCAGAGCAGCAGCAGCAGCGCATGCGGGAGGTGGACGTACGAATTGTCCCATTGCGCAATCCACCCGGCAGGCAGCTTAGGCAGCGTAGGGTCGGTCGGGCCCGAGTCGGGCGATGCGGGATGGATGGGTGGGGTGGGCGCCGCCATGTTGCAGGTGGTGCTGGTGTTGCGGGCTGGATGAAGGGGCGGGGCAGGAGGAGCGAGGCAGCTGGCAATCGAGTCTGAGCAGGCGCGAATGCGAACTCCAGAGGTGGACTGGGAGCGTGGGGAGGGAGGTATAACACAGGCACCCAGGGCTTAGACGACCGGGGACGCTACAGGACAGCTGCGTGAATTGCAATGGATGGGGAGTCCCTGTCAGCGGTCATGGTGCGGATTGGCCAGGGCGCTCTTGCGAGGCTGTGCAGTCGAGACAGTGCAGTCGACAATGACGCAGGCTAGTGGCGGACGGCGGTTCTTTCAGCTTGCTTGCACCCAGGCACCATACCATCACATCATGGCACGCAATCGGGCGCGTGAATGCATCCACAAGCTATACAGACGTTGTGCCACAATGGCTCGCTATCTATCGGTGTCTGAAGACACGACGGTCATGCTCTGTGGGCCGTCGCAAGCCCAGACGTCAGAGCCCAACATTACAGCCTAACTCACGCCCAATCGTGATACACGGGTATTTATGCAACCATCCTACCAACACCTGCCCAATGCCAAAACTGCACCTGCGAATGGTGATGCCAATAACATGAGTCGTTGCTGACACCAGACCCGGTGTACGCACGTTAGCGTGTGTGTAAAAAAAAAAGAGCGCCCATCGGAGTAGCCTGACTGCCGTCACATCACCAGGCATAGCCGCCTTCATCGTCATTCGCTTCGTTGTTGCCGTTCCACTCTTCGTCGCCGCTGGGCTCTGCATCGAGGAAGTCGGCTTCCGCATAAATCTCCTCGCGCGGACGGAAGTTGTCGACGCGAAAAATCACTGTATGACAGCGACCTTGCACAAAACGCACCTCTTCATCTTCTGGTGCAGCCTCCTCAGACATGGACTCCTGCTCCGAAGCCTCGTCGTAGCTCATGGCTGCTTTCGATCGCGATCGGAGACGTTTGGAACCCCAAGAATCCTCCACTTTCTCCCTGTGCGAAGACAACAGTGGCGCGTCACTATCGTAGTCGTCTGCCACCTTCGCCACTTCCACATGGCTTGCCGACATCTCGGAGACACCTTCAACCAAAGAATCATTCTTTTCGCCCTCTCCAATACGCGCCTGGTACTCTCTGAAAGCCCGCAAGGATGACAGGTGACGATTAGGCGGTTCCCACTTTCTAGCAAAGACCTTTTTGAACTTTGCGCTCCATTTCCTTCGGAACTCTGCTCGCTGTCGCCAGTCTGTATCGACCATGGCGATGATAGTGATTTCCTGCAGCCATGGTAACTCCTCGGCAGCATTGATAAGAGAGCTGAAGAAATTCGTAGCCGACGTTGCGTTCCAATTGCGTAGGTATTCCATGTCAATGACTCTCAGAGACGATGGCCAAGTGGGTACCTCCGTTTCCCCTAACAAAGTATCGTACAATGGCTCATTGTCGGAAGACATGGCCAGTGAGCTGTAGTACGTGGTGTCCATTCGCAGAACTTCTAATTTCGGGCACGATCGTCTCAGGTCTACTAGAAACGACATGTCGAGGGCCTGATTATGATTAAGAATCACCTCCTTCAATTGGGAGCCGTGAGTCGTAAAGAACGCTTGTAGGGCCTCAGAGAGCAGCTCGCCGCAGTTGGTTATGGACAGGCTGACAAGGTTGCTGGGAAGAAGCGGAAGCAATCTTCCGCTCACGACACCGCACGTCTCGAACGATAGATTCCTGAGGTATGGAAGTACAGCCAAAGCAGATGCTAGCAGTTCCTCTGCTGTGGGAGGGCCTCGGCCATCTTCAATTTCTTCTTCTGGGGAGGGGTCCGGGTGAAACTTGGTAAGTGTGAGCTCTCGAAGACTCTGAAAGGCTGCATCGTTATGTATGCCTTTCATCCAGAGAGTGCCTTGGTCACTGAAGGTGGAATTCCAACGCCAGCTCCTCAGACGTAGCTGTGTTTGCCTGAGAGCCTCGAATAGCTCATTAGGGTACACCCACCGACGGAGCCGACGAAGCCTATCCCGGAAGGGTGGTCTGTCAATAGGATCAAAGATGTCAATCTCTCTTAGGGTCGTCAGAGACTTCACTAGGGCCACCAGATCACCGACACTATGTGTAGCGTCTGTCAAGGCATTCATCTGTGTTGCATCCAGTTCCAGACGTTTTACCATGACTCGGTAGTCAAGGTGGCCTTCGGGAGGAGACGTACTTAGATGGTAAACCAGGTGCTTACGAGCTTTGGTGGCAAATAACGGTGGGTTACGATATAAGGCTGTCAATGCTGGCTTCATGAACGTGGAGCACATGCGCGCCATGCTGGCAAGCCAATGGATGGACATTGTAGGTTTCATATTCTCGTCATGTAATGGATGCGAGGCGTACACAAATATCTGGAGCAGCACGTGGTATGGTAGAGAAGCCCAGTCCTGTATCACACACTATCAGCAATGCATCAGGAAGGCCTCGGGGGTGGAGAGTCATCTCGTTCGTAGTCGGGACCACTCAACGTGAGTCAATAATACAAGTTTCCTTCTTCTTCTTCAAAACAACGTACCGGCTTGTGGCCATCAGTGGGAATCCCCACCGCTTCAGGCTCGCTCTTAGCCTGGTTGTTCGGTTTCAAAGCTGCACCCAGCCTGCTTCGATGGCGCTGTTTCCCCTCTGATATTTGAATCTTTTGCGCACGAGGTGGCTGTGAAGCATGGAATTGTCTTCGAGGCCTGGTCCGCACTGCAATCGTCTGCTCCGCGTCCAGCTCAAAGTCGGCATCCGGATCCTCCTCATCTGAGCTGATGTCCTTGTACGATATGTTTGCTCGTCCGCTGCTTCTGCGTGCTCGTGCTGATGGTTTGGATCTACTGCTAGGAGCTAGAGCTGGCGAAGCGTGCCGACTCGATGCCTCGTCACCATCTTCTCTTCGATGTCGCGGCCTAGTCGCATTGCGTCGCGAGGAAATAGCCTGGTTCGGCACAGATGACGGTTGCGCATCATCAGAGGATTCAGACAGGTCATCGTCGGTGCTTGACTCTCTATATGATATTGCGCCTCTCTTGCGCTTCAGTGTAACGACCATGGTGGTACAGTTATCGGGTGCGAGCCGGGCGGTGAATGGTCGCTGGTCTGGGGCAAGTGTCGGCGTTCGGAGAAGCAATGTGGCCTTAGAACACAGTCGCAACGATGCATGGAAGTGCCAGTGAGAGAGGCATTGTGCAGCGTGCAGTGGTGATGGCGGCGGACAGTGGACGTGAATGTTCGATGCATGCAGACCGCGCCATGACGACAGCATGCAGGTCCGCCGGCCGTGCACTTAGGCGCGCCACCCGAATGGAATGCGTGATCACATGACGCCTTTGGGAGCAGCGTTCGCCCACGCCTGCAATTGCACGTCTCGGTGAGTCGCCAACTTGCCGGTGAGACAAACGCGTATATAGTTGCCGGTATGACTGAGAGGTGAGTGCGCAGCGCTTGCTCGTTGTCAGCTATCTCCGCGGTGCGCCCGCCGTCGTGTCACTCCGAACCGCCTATTCAACGCAAATACGCACCCCCCGACTATTGCAGCAGCCCATCCGCCCGCACCCCCTTCCAGCAACCTCCTGTCCCCTGTAGGACGATTTTGCGATTGACGCGTTTGCGCCTGTCACATTGTATCGACACCAGCGTCGACCCCAAGAGGAGACCCTGCAACAACAAAAACAACAACCCTGCAGTCTCAAACACCACCACCACCAGCAATATCGCCCGACCATTGGCCACTTCCATCATACTACTCGGCCCACAGTGGCTCATGAGAGCGGGTGCGCTTATCGAGTAGTGTTGCTTCCCTCCATGCCCTGCATGACTTTTTGTTTGAGCGCCTCTCAGTTGCCTTAAGATGCAACTGAGCACAAGCACAAACTGTAAGCTACGCATCAATCATATGGGTGGATATTAGTCACTGACGCGAATGATCTCTCCAGGAGACTATGCTGGTACGACGAGACAGGTTCTGTGGAAACATATTATTATACGATTACCTGTCTACCAAAAGAACCCCGGTATTCCTCAACAGAAATTTGATCCTCGCCTTTCGGGTTCATCAGCAACTCCTGCTCGGAAGCGACGTAGAGGTTTACCCTGACGTAGACTACAGCCTCCGATCCAAGTGGAGTCCACCCTCGTGGGATGAACTTGACGACATGGTTGCCACAGAAACTGCCAATGGCTCCTTCGTTCTGAGTCTTGAGAGTATCAAACTGAATGGCAGACAGCAGTCCGCCCGGGATAGCGATCGAAATGCACGTGCCAGAAAAGCTCAGGTTTTGTTGCGAGCAAAGACCTCTATTAGGGCATCATTCTTTCCAGAAGCATCTCAAGTCTGCCGTACAAAATCAACCCAGTCAGCGCTCCTGAAAGCCGACAATCGGGGCCTGCATGGCAGTGCCTCTATTGACATGGACCCCTTCATCATAAAACACCAAAGTCTTGCCCCCAGTTCAATCCGGTTCATTGCAGGGAAGAGTTACTTGATGGAACTCAGATTGACCTTTCTATCAAAAGAGGAGGCCGAGGAGTTCTATGACTATATGGGAGTGGAAAATATTGCTGGGAATCCATTGCAGCTTGTCACTGTCTATGACAATATCCTTCACTGTCCTGCTTCAGGGAGAGCCATACTCCAGCTAAAAGATCACACTAAGCAATTGGCGTTCGATCTGGAAGTTTGCATGTGGTGGGCCAACACTGTATCTGAGTCGATTCTTGAACGATCGAATCGAGCTCTGAGAAGCAGAGAAGAGCGCACGAGATCATATTTAACGCCACCGCTCGATGCAGATCGTAAGCCAAGATTGCAGATCAGGTTCCTCTATGGTGACAGAGTTGTTCAGAAGTCTAGTCTAGCCTGCCCACTCGATGGGTGTCGGGTACGAAGATTGGTTGATATTGCGGACTTGAAGATGCATTTGGACAGTTTTCATGACAACTTCAGATTCATTGCCACTCAAGAAAGGGTCGACGACCAGGGTGTACAACATTGGAAGTTCGAAGGTGAGATTGCTGATCACCGAGCTGATCAGCGCGCAAGTGGTCGAGCGGATGAACCCATGGACGTCCATGTGCGTGCTCCAGAAGAACCCTTCGACAGACAATTACATCTAAGGGGCAACACCAGGTTCCACCGAGTAGCTACACAAAAGCATCCACCTAAACACTCAGGGTCAAAAGGAAGACAAGCAGCCTCGACACAAATGCCTTTCCGGCGAAGGCCTCCAGAAGCCGTGCAGGCTCGGCCAGTGAGAGCGAAGAAATCTTATATTGTACCGGGCGCCCCACAGGGAATTACCTTTTTTCGCTCCGTCACCAAACAACCTCTATGTGCTGGCGACAGGATAAGTGAATCCGATGACGAACTGGATCTTGATTGGATGCGACTTCGCAAGCACGCCGAGATCGACAAAGAAGATGCCCCAGAAGCTGCAAAACGGTTCCAGAAAATATTCGACGATTTTATGCAAGATGAGAATCTCCAGGCAGACATCCACGCGAGTGATGCCATCATGCGATTCACAAGAGAGAAGGGTGATTGGTTATTTGAAGAAGACATCCTCGAGGAGCTGAGCTCTAAGCTCGATGAATCATTGGAGGATGGGATCATATCCAAAGATATACATACAGCTTGTTTGGAGATTGTCCGCACTCTACGAACAAAGGCTCAAGCAACTGATGAAACTCTACAGCAATTCAGCGAACTCCAAGTGGAGCCTGGAGGGATGGCGTTCCACCCAGCAGGAGACCAAGTGGATAAACAATTAGCGAAGAGGGATAGAAAGGGCAAAGGTAGAGCCAAAGTGACGAATACCGGTCATCTTACACCAATCACTGCAGATTCAGATGGCGACCTGGAAATGCGAGAGGCTCTGCTAATCTCTGACACGAGCATGCAACCCCCTGAGCCTATGTCATCGCAACCTGCATACGACGAGTGTTACTGTGGCGAGGACGCATTGAATTCTTCTAGTGTCTTGCCAGTAATCGCTTGCAACAGAGTTGTAGGTTTTGATATCGAAAGACGCTACATACAGTATCGTGCACTAACTAGATCTCAGGACTGTGTACGGCGACATTTCCACATCCAGTGCGTTCAGAGTCACACAAAGAGACCACTTCCGTCACTCAATCTCAGAAGACGAGATTGGACTTGCGACGATTGTAAAAATACCTCAAGCATACGGACCTCAGGTCGGACATAATCGCTTCATGCTACTCACATTTGGGTGATTAATGCGGCGGTTTACTTTTTTTTTCCATGAGCGGCATCTCAGACGCAAAAGTACGATCATGTTATCAATATCTTTAATTATATGCAATCTTCCAGCATTACCATTCAATTCCTTTGTTATACCATGGGCCTGTTTTTGAGCAAAGTTTCTGGCATGTTAGTGTGTACAGCGTACAAGCGACCAAAGATATAAGTTATGAATAGCATATAAACACTGAAATATACATGAATGTCTGTCGTGTTTATCTATCGCCTCTTCCATCTACCGTGTCCGACCACAAATAACAGCAAATTATCCCAATCGCCACTCCCCCGCTACAAATGAGCACAATAAACAGTCAAATTAGGATATATTACCCGCACTATCATTTTCTGATATTAAACCCAATACCCGGAACGTATAGGCCTACCCTGTCTATACCTGTACCCAAGAATATCGATTGTCATCCCCACGGTCCCCCACACATATTGTATGGCGTGACGCATCGTTGGTGCTCACCATACACAACCCCAGATGAAATGATATTGCGCAACACAGACGACACAATGTGCACAACCAAAACTTCTCCACATTGAAAGAGCATGACAACGGCAAAACCCTAACATCATCCACATCCACATCCACATTTCGCATGCATACACCCGCAGCCCTCTCAAACCTAAACATCAGCTTACATGGTACTTACTCTTACACACTTCCAACACGGGCAAAGGCCGAAACACCCGCTCGGCGCGCGAACAATAAACCCCCCGCCCAATCTCGGGCTATTACCACGGAAACCGAAACCGTTAATGATCGTCAGGTACCGGTACCGGGTACACGCGACGCTTACACACTTAACACACGAATCGACGAGAACGATCCCCCAACTTCGGCGCTCACGCCGTCATCTCCAAAAGGAATAGAAAGGATAGAACATGAAACACAATTATTACTGTGCATGTACTTACAAGACCGATCAGACGCCGGCGCCGGCACCGAGCGGAGCGCAGGTGGGGGCGGCTTCAGAATTGTATTTGTGCTGTAACGGTTTTGAGTGGGCTGGGGGGCTGGGGTGGAGAGCGCTGATCAACGGGCGGACAGATAGCCGCGAGACATTGGTGTGCACTAGACTTAATCCACATGTCTACAATACGATGATCGAAAGTGAACAAACACAGCCCGTAACTATCACACCATGTGTTATCTATAAGTCTACAATCAACAAACAATACACACAGCAAGTGTATACAAAAATAGTCTCATAATTACCTACACATGGTTCGACCAACAATTCCACCCAAGAAGGAACCCATGGTCCAAGCGTCCACCCTCTGTCTCTCCTCATCATCATCACGTCGTCAGTCCGTTGACATTGACATTGACATGACTCATCCCACCCACAATCGCCCCGAAAACACTGAAACAAACTACTGTACATACATACCGTACTAAATCCAAAATACCGCCGCCGTGATGCGCGCCCGGAAAAACAAGAGTTTTGTCGTCTTCGCACATCGCCTCACATTACATCTCAGTTTTGACCTCCCAACATGAATTTAACACGAGCGACGAGCGAGGATTAAAAAAAATTCATAGCTACACATACACAATCACTCCCCGACACAGTGCAGAACCCAAAGACTCATTTCTGCGCAAAGCAGCGCAGAAAGACTGTAAATACAATGTAGATCCCAACTCCCCACTCCCCACTCCACATCTCCCTTCCTCTCTCTCTCTCTCTCTCTTTCGTTACCGGAACAGCCGCGCGTGCGCCCCGCTCCGATCCAAGATGACCTTCTTCTCTCTTGCCATTCATGTTTACCTAGACAAATCCACTGTAATATGCTCCACACTCAGCCCAGTCAATCAGCCATCCATTTCCGTCCACCCACCCATCTGGAGTACAACATGCTTACCGTGCCCTACCCTACCCTACCATTACCCCCACCCAAAAGAAAAGTGCTATTTAGCCATCCTAAATTACTCACTCGCTGCATACTGCATACCTCCCCCTCCCCCTCCCCCTCCCCGGTTAACAGGCTAAGTTGTGTCAATCATAACTACGCAATCATACCCTTCCCCCCCCCCGTAAATCGTTGGCGAGAGAGGAGAAAAACAAAAACAAAAAAAACCAAGGAAAACTCTAATCTTGAATGGATGGGAGGGGGGAGGGGGTGGCCGATGCGTGCATGCATTAGCATCATGTACACTTACTCCCCCCCCCCAACCCGCAACCCCCTTCCTTCCGCCCAAACCAAAAAACACCACATTTCGTTGAGAGAGAAAAAAGTTTCAATTCTGGAACAAAAGTCAAGGTTGCAAGGATGATGCATGACAATAACACAGACTTGTTTTACTTTACTTACAACTCTACCAAGAAGATTTTTTGAAATGGTGATGCATGGTATAGTAGAGCTGCGACTACGGTACATATGACAATTGTTATAAGCCAGTCATTTGAACGTTCAACTGTAATATTTCTGCGGATATTTCAATGAGGTAAAAAGGATTGACCGTTGACGGCGGGGGTTTTTTTTTTCTCTCTCTTTGCTTCTCGATTTTGCAGTAGCTTCAAACTAATAGACTCTATGCGCTAGAACATTCGCGCGAGTGTTTCGAGAAAGCGAGGCGCGAGGGGGGAGGGGAAATCGGGACGCGGATCTAACAAAGCAGAGAAAATGCAGAGGGGAAGCTGCAGCGCTGGCTGTTGAGTGTTCGTGGTGTGGTTGCCAATGGCGGAAGGGCGCTTAGTTGCAGAATTGCCGCACATTCAGCGTCAGAAAGCGTCTTTCCAAAATGTTAGAGTACATTTGTAAGCCATGGAACCCCTGCATCGCAGATCCTGTGTCCATATACCGTGTCGTATGTGCGACCTTGCGAGGGTATAGTTGAAGCGAAAGTAGTACCGAGGGCGGCCTTGTAAGTGGTGTATTCATAGGTGAAACAAGACCCGTTGTTTGTGCTGCACGCCCACTTCGTGTAAACGTTGCCTTACGCTCTGCCGAAAGGAGCGTTCCCAACCACTTCTCAAGCTCCCTTCCTGGTCCGCCTGCAGGAACCAAATGTCGTGATGGGCTTGTCCTCGCTTGTTGGGTGGACAGTAGCGTTGCGTTTGTTGACGTGCAGAGACGATGTGTGACATGGCACGAGAAAGCATGCGCGCTCGGAGTGATGTCAAATCTGCATATTGATAGGCCGTGGCCGGTTCTACTATTGATGCTGGTGCTAATAGCTGATTTTGTACAGAGAGGCCGTGAGATTGTTGCGCAAATAGAGGTAAAGCTTGAAAGTGCTGGCTATCATACATGTTTGTAAAAGGGAAAAAATGAGCAAGTAACAGGTAAGGGAAATATGGCTGGCTAAGTAAAAAGCGCCCGAGGTTGCCGTTTACGTACAAAGACTTTGACTTCTTTTCTTCTTCTCAAGGGTCGTTAGAATAAGCAAATACTTAAAACATTAGAATAATGCGCTCGTCAAAATCTCAACTCTCGTAAAGCGTTCGACATGCAAATTCCGAAGAAGCACGCACATAATTGACAGAATCTTTTTGACAGTGAAAATTGGCCGTTCCAAGGGAACAGGAAATGACTGTGCGTCTGGAAAACAGGCTTCCTCAGAGCAGAAACAAAGTGACATGGAAAAAAAATTGTGGTTGCGCATGCTTGGTGTGTGGTGCTCATGAGACTGGAAGCAACGAGCGAAAAACTGCAGTGCTAGCCTCCATGAGGCTATGGCCATAAAGGTCATCGTGAGTGCGTAAATAAAGTCGTTGGTGAAGCGCTGTCAAATCAGTATTACCGCCGTATGGTATTTTTGTGACGAAGAAAACGCTTTCATATGCCGACCGTGTCTTTAAACGAGTGAGGTGTCGTGGTTCGTGGCTGAGTGTCTTCCACTCCTTCCATGCGTACGTCCCTGTCCCTGGAGTCGGTCGAGGATGCTAACGGCGCGGATATAGGCGTATATGCGGAATAGGGTTGATTGCGAGCAGGGTCGCCTGAACTGGAGCCGTATGCAAGTGGGGATTCCATATCGCTGAGAGTTCGATGCTTCTCCAATTCTAAAGGTTGTGGCCGGGTGCGTCTTCTTTTGCCCGATGATGACTCTGATGTCTGCTCAGGGCCAATTTGCTGTTGCGGCGTCATGGTGGAGCTCGGTTGCGTTGGTGCAGAAGGTGGAGGGGTGCGCTGCTCGTGCGATCGCGGTTCGGGGCCTTGGGGTGAAGACTCTGACGGCGGCTCTGTCATGGAAACGCGGCCTCTTCTAGGGGGCGGGTAGATCTCTCCACGCGCCGCAGCCTCCTGTGCTCTCTGTTGCGCTTCTGCCTTGGTCGGTCTTCCTCTCTTTTTCTTGTTTGCTGGTTCGCCAGTGGGATTCATGGCTGACGCGTAGGCGGGGCCAGCGGACATGTACTCTGGATACGGATGCGGTGGACGGGGCTGGAGCAGCCTGCCGACGGGCGTAGCCATGTCTTGCGGGAGTGGACGTTTCTTAGACGCATCGGGGCCCGGATACATGACAGGCATGGGAAGCGGCGGGCGCCTATAGTCTGATCCGGTGTACATGGCAGCCAGATTCTCGAAAGCCCTGTGGCTTGAGTGCATGGAGCGTCCTATGGTGGGCACAGCGTTAGTGAATAGTGCATACGAGCCGTGCTGCGGGCCATTGGCAAGATTGGAGGGCGGGAGCGTGCGCGTGGCAAGGCGTCGTGCGTACCGGGAGGCAGGGCCATGTCGTTCCATCGTGGCTGAATGTTGTTGTCGCGAATGATATTAAAGAGAACGTGAGAGGGAATTGGAGCAGCCTTCAATATCTCAGCGAGAAGGTAGACCTATGAGAGCGTGTCAATTCGTAGTGTCCCAGCAGCCAGGGCCGAGGAGAGGGTGCATGGGAGGATACCTTTTCGTGCTCTGCCCATGGGGGCTCGCGTGCAGCTTCCATGTCGTGAGGTCGATACGAGGGCAGGGCAGCGCGATAAGAGGTCGTAGAAGTAGATGCTAGTGAATGCAACCAGACAAATGCAGCATCGATGACAAGGCCGCCCGCTCAATGGACCGGCGCGAAGAGCAACACGCCCACCCGCGCGCGTCTATGGTAAGAGAATAAACGAGAGTTGCTGAAACAAAGGAAGCGAACGAGGGGAGAAGAGAGCGAATCCAAAGACACCTGCTGCGCGGCTCAAAGTCGTAACATGCCAGCAGGCGGAAGAAAAGGCAGTGGTGAGGAAAGAACCTGCTGGTTCACGATTAGGAGAAGTGATGCTGCTGGAGAGATTAGGGTCCTTGTATGTCGAGCATTAGCGGCTGCCAGACGACGGCGTGGACGAATAAGAGGCCCACTCGGGGACGGGCACGCCCCCCACCACGGAATGCGCACCCTCTGGCACTGCGAGCTGCGGCGGCCGCTCTTGCTGGCTGGCCGCGCCCACCACGGGGCGGCCGCCTGCGCCGTGCTGCCGCGCATCAGCAGCAGCATCATCATCATTATCTTCATCATCGACGACGACGACGACGACGGCATCGCAGCGTCCGTCCGCGCAGCCTGGCCATGGCCACGGGCAGGCACTGCAGACGGTAGACTGGAGCGTACTGGGTGTATTGCCAGTTGCCATTGCGCAAGCCCGCGCGTGAACCAATCGCCTAACCCCAGTTTCGTCTCACCAGTGATCAGCCATGGGCCTAGCGGCCGCTCCCTAGTGCCCTGGCAGGCTGGCAGGCTGGCACGGGACTTGGCCGTGTCGCGCGGCCCAGCGCTTCCCAGGTGCTGTTTTCCATCCGTTTTCAATAGTCGACGCCGGAGCCCACGGCGAGCTGGTGTTGCGCATCCTGTCGCTGATGGCGCCCGTCTGAGGTCGTCGCTGAGGAGGGGGGGGGGGCTGGCTGTCTCGAGGCGACTCCGCACGAGTCGATGGCGCCCCGTCACCGTCACCGTCGCTGGTCCGCCAACCGTGCTGCTTGTTGCAGAGAGGAGGAGGCCGGCTGTGTATCGTGCAGCTTGCGGGCGACTTCCTTATATCCTGCCTGTGCCTGTGCCTGCGCCTGTGCCTGTGCCTGTGACAGAGTGTCTGCGCCCGCATGGCTAGCCACGTAGCAGTCGCCCTCTGCACTTGCTTCACCGCATATCCCACATTGGGTGTGACTGGAGACGCGCCAGCCCTCGAGTTCCCAGTGTGCTCGGCAGCTCTCGTGGGAGGCCTGTTTCGCGCCATCATGAAGCATGACTCCGTTGCTCAGCCTGCCAGGCCCGCTTTCGGCACGCTTCAACACCACGACAGACTTTTCTCTCCGTCACCGAGAAGCTGCCGTGTCGTCGTGCGGGCGTCGCAGCAACCTGACTGGGAAACAAACGCATAGAGTCAGCCGTTGGCCCAAGGCTGGCGGTAGGCCTAGCAGGGAATCGACGTCGGCGGTCCGGCGATGCCATCCCGTCCTCGATCGGCGCCAAGATACGGCCCGTGCGGCCACTGCACAGATCGCACCGTCGACGCAAGGCTCCACCATCGTCACCCTCTGCCGGTGACATCTCAGGTCCACCAAGACAAATACATTCTTCACAATGAGAGGCCGAGATGCGGAGGCTTTCCAAATGTCGTCTCCACAGCTGACGGGCTCCACTTCCACGTTGCGGCGGCTTTCACTACCCCAGGTCATCGTATGCCCTCACCGACCGGGGGCACAGGGCAGTCTGACCGAAGCGCCGCCAACTTCATCTCAAGCGACACCTCGCCAAAAGATACTCCCAATTACTGAGCATTTGTCCCGTGTCCGCTTCCGTCGTAATCGAACCCCGCCTTCATGTCCGCGGAAACGCCTCCTGCACTTGCTGAAGCTCAATGTCACTCGGCTTCGCAGCTAACACCCAACCATGCACTTTACCAGCATCCGTCGGCCGTTCTCTCCGGATCTGAGACCGGATGGCAGGTAAGGCACTCGGTGAAGATTCGTAGAGTATCTTGTGGCTAGGCGAGCGCGCGTGTAACGCTGCTTTGCCTAGGGTGTCCCTAACTACGATTCCGTTGCGACTGCTTCCCTTCAGGAACATGCTCCGACGATTACAACACGTTTGGGCATGCCAAATCGGATCGACAGTCAACTTGTAACCTGATTCAAACGCCCTCGATCATCAGAGGCATAGGCTACCAACTTTGCATGGAAGTTACGCTCAGCCAAGACTGCTTATTGCCGCCGTACACGCTTGGTCCCCAACCGAAACGACAAAACCGTCCGCCAGCGTTATTCTTCCACGGCGAAGCCAAAGAGCCAGTGATACCAATGCTCTTAGCATGCGAATAGCCATTTCACCCTCGAGGGCGCCAAGCATTTTCGACAGCATGGCCAAGTGGCTTCCCAGATTTTACAATCAACTGAAGCCTTAGAAGATCTGGCTGCTTTGTCAGCAGCAATCCATGTTCCACAGTGTTTCTGATGAAATGTCCTGAAAGTACATTACATCGTCAATTCTTACAAGACTTGCTTTGCCAGCACGTGGCGAGAATAGCTATCGATGAGGTAACACCTTTAACGGTGAATGCAACCTCCAAAAGCATGGAAGGGAACTTCAAGACGACGCAGAGATTATACGTGAGGATACACTGGCGCAAACCACGCTGACGTGTGGTACCTTCCAAACAATGCACTTTCTGCCACTGGTCACCTCGATTTTCACCTAGGCTATTGATGCTTTTGTTGAGGATTTGCTTCCATCGAGGCCGCAGGTGCAGGGCACATGATTGGACACCGCAGGTCAGATGTCTCATACGCATCAGGCAGGGGGCCTGACTATCACCATGTGAGGTTGCTGTTGACGTCTCTTCTCTAAAAAGACGAATGAGCTGTACCTTCAATCACTAAGAGCGTCAATGTTATCTTATTTACAGTATGTGTAAATCAACATGTCAGCGCTGACCAGTGTAGTCCTCGCTATCAAACTCGGTCAACACAACCAATCTTACACCCAAACACCTTTACCATCCTCTCAATCCCCATACCCGAACCATGCCTTCCGAATCCAGCGACTCAAACCCCCCTCCACCCGTCCCCTTCAACCCAACCACGTGGTACCAGCTCAAAAACTCGCACCTCCCATCAACCCACAGCCTCGACGTAGTCAACGATAACGGCCACGACAGTCTCGGTCTACTCAAAATAGCAAGAGACGGCTACTACGCAGGACAGTATTGGCAGTTCAATCTCAAATCTGATGGCACTACCCACGCGCTTCGCACGTGGTGGCTAGGACCCAATCGCCTGCTAGATGTGTATGCGCGTGATATGTCGTCTACGCAGATTTTACTGCCTGCTCGAGAGACGCCAGGGCAGTGCTGGAAGGTTGAGGGGTGGGGGGATGGGACGTGGCAGATTAGTAATGGTCTGTCATCGGATGAGGGGTTATGCTGTCTTGATACAGTAGAAGAGGAGGGTGGAGTGACAGTAAAGATGAATGCAGTTGATGCCGAACGGCTACTGCAGAGGTAGACGATCAAACCTATTCGCGAAATCACTGAAGTCGAGGATTGTGGGTCTTGGAAAGATTCCATATCGTGATTATTGCTTTTCTTTTTACTTCGCTTTCATTTGTGTCGGCTCTAATCTATGCCACATCCACATTCTATCGCTGAAACGTCCTACGCAGAATACGCAGAACTTCTATAAGGAACAGCAGGAGCACTCACAATATCCACATACCCATACTTGCTCCCCGTTTTATCCTCTGCACGGCCCTTACTCCACGCCGCAACATCCTTCTGAAACGCTTCATAATTTTTCTGATCACTGAGGTCAATGGGCTGCTGGTCTTTGCCCATCTGCCTAATTTGCGTACCAGAGGCAATATTAGTCAAAGGGAAGTCGATGTCGTCTGTGAGTTGATTGATGGCAGCGTCGACTTCACCGCTGATGATTTGGCGGGCTAGTTCAGGTTCCTGTGTAGTAGGGCGAGCGAGACCGACACCGTCGACTGTGCTCAGTGCATCGGCCATTGCGGACGCCGTCTTGAAGCCGCCAGTAACGTACGTTCGCGTCTTATTAAGCGAAGGTGTAATCTTCTCCGCAAACTCGAGGAAAAAGGCTTCACGCTTCTTGGTGGATTCGCGCTCATGTCCGAACACGAGCTTTTCGTAGGTGCCACCGGATAACTCGACAAAGTCAAACGTATTATCCTCGAGAATCTTGCAGAGCGTGACTGCTTCTTGCGTGTCGAATCCGCCTTCCTGGAATTCAACAGAGTTGAGCTTGATACCTAGGATAAAGCTGTCCGATGTGCGACGGCGGATTTCCTGCCCAATCTCGGTGATGATGCGAGCGCGGTTCTCAAGGGATCCGCCGTACTTGTCTGTACGTTTGTTTGTAGTCGGTGACAAGAATTGCGCGAGGAGGTATCCGTGAGCGCCATGGAGTTGGATGCCATCGTATCCTGCCTTCTCCAAGTACTCGGCGGCATGTGCAAAGCCTTCGATGACGTTTTTGATGTCTTCTTCCGTGGCAGCACGCGGCTTGGCAAAAGTCATGCCCATGACGACTGTTTCTAACTTCACATCCGAGGCTGAAATGGGGTTCTTTTGGAACATGTCTGCGACTTGGCGGCCAGGATGGCTGACTTGGCCTACGATCAAAGAACCGTGTTTCTTTGCTTGCGTGGCAAGTTCCTTGAAGTTTTCGAAACGCTCGCCTTCGTATGGTGCTCCGCGGGGGATAATGGGGTTACCAGCTGCCTCGAGGTTCTCATAGTCGATCATAATGTTTCCGGTGAGGGTGATGCCATATTCACCCTCTCCCCATCGACGATAAACGTTGATTAGGTTTTTCGAGGGAACACCGCGGGCTTCGAGGTTTTGGGGGTCCCAGGAGGAGAGGCGCTCGGTCATTGCACCTTTGAGGAATCTGTTTGGTGCGGTCCTCTTGGAGAAGGCAAAGGTTAGGGGCTTTGCTAGGGCTGAGACATCCCTCTTCTCTGACTCGTATCGTCGTGGCGCCATGTTCAATGCGGTATTAAATGTAGTAGAATCAATTGAGTCTGGACAAAAAGTGTTTGAAGAATTGGGAATAAATGCGGATAGAACTGCGGACATCGTCTATTTAATAGCGAATTGCGGAAAAAACGTGAAAAGTGGAGCACACAAAATGACACTCGTACAGTACAGAAACATCTGTGGTTGTATGCTTGCTAGTTTGTTAGCAGCTACACTTGATACTACACTGATTACAGCACCCTCTAACGTGATTCGGCTGAATTTATACTCGAAAAAGCTGTAACAAACCAACCCCAGTACGATACAGCCAATTATCAACGTTACAGGGGTTTTATATGGGCGCTGAAAGCATGCAAATCTGCGATGATTTTGTTACCTGCACACCTGTATAGCCTCCAGAGTAGTAGGCTGCCCCACTTGACGCATTTCTAATCACCCCCTCAATTCAGGGATGGCAGTGTTTGCTCATTATTATTTTTTACGTGGTAGTTACTAAACACAGCGTGTGCGGCCCTCGGTATATACCCCAGTCGTACTCTGTATGCACCGTTGAGCGCGCTCAGTTAGCATTGACTCCCAGATTATGATATGATCGCCTCGGCGTGTTGCAGACGTATCTCCTGACCTGTCCATATGCTGGGGTAAAGTTACTGATTACTTATGTATTGAACTCCCCCTCCCAACGCCATCCCGGGGCCTCGATGGCAAGGTGCTAACAATGACAGAAGGGGCCAGAAAAGTCCAGCGATGATGTCATGAGAACACGACCCAGAAGGAACCTCGGCCAATGTAGGCGAAACCTGGTCTCTGACGTCGAGCGAAGCGCCCTGTAAGAGCACAATATGACAAGCACTACGCCATGGCTTTGTCATTTCGAATGTGGTGTTTGATGATTCGAGATCAAGGTCAGAGTTACAGCATACGTTTGGTACATGGATGTGGCGCTGACTAGGTGCCAGCGTTGAGAGGCCCGCACCGTCCCAACGATGGATTCGTCTCGTAGGGAAATAATTTTTTACCCCAACGGTATCTAAAAGCCGATGCTTCAAGACATGGGCAAAGATGGATGCTCATTCCATTCTGACAATTTGCGATGTAGACATATGGCATTATGCATCTGTAAATATATTGATGTGTGTTTTTCAGAGGCCACGAATTAGCCCCCTAAATGTACGAGGTTTCATTCTGCTGATAATTCACATCACACATGCATCGTCATAAGCAAGCAGGTTTGTAGTTTGAAAAATCATTATATTCAACTGTGCTCCAGACGTACTAATTCGCATTACTGACGAATAGTTTCTGGAAACAAATTTTACATCTCAGGCAACACTTACTGAAGAAATTACAATGCAACAAGCCAAACCTTGCTCAGATGGTGACTTTTGCGCGTGCGGCTGTGATTGAGTGCAGCAAGCCCATGTCCATCTGCTGGAACGCATTTGTCGGCGCATCGGTTAATGAGGTCGACAAGCTCTTTGGAGTTGGAGCAGTCATCCGCAACGATACCTTCCTGAGAAGGAAATAACAAAATAGCGCAGGACTGCGCCGATTTGATACACTTCTGCGGTTCCAGATGGAAATGGGCCTTCTGGCGGCATAAAGTAGGGATCCTCCTTGGGTAGATCGAACACTTAAATCTGGCTGCTCCACCTCTCCGACTCGGTCACTGCGCAGCCGAAGCCTGCGAGCTTGAAGATGTATTTGCCAGTGTTATTGCCGTCTGAAGTGTAGAAGATATTTGATGGGACGATGGCCCGGTGGTACACAGGACCCCACAAAGACGTCTTCGACCGCTTACCGCTGCCTTCTTGAGGTGAACCGTAATGGCAATAATCCACAGCACGTACCAGGCCTTCAAAGATCTGCCAGACGAGCTCCTTGCGCAGGGAAGTCTTCCGTTGGATCTGCTAATTGAGTATATTTTGCAGGGTACCATATTTGCAGTACTCCGTCACAAATCACGCGGGATCGAAAAGAGCCTTGCCCAGCTGCCTGGCGTGAAGCTTGATGATGTTAGGGTGGTCGAGCCGCGATAGTATTTGCATCCCGCGGTCGACTGGCCCTTGTGCATGCCTTTCGGAGGCAGAGTCTTCGTGATATGCGTCGCGCCGTCCCGCCCGTCCTTGACAAGAAAGACACCGCGGTTGAAGCTACGCTCCACGTTGGGTAGTTGACAGGTGATGTTCCAGCGGCCTTTCAGGACAGTAACGACTTGGATCTTACCCTGCATTGTTGCGGCTGTCAATTTCCGCTGCAAGCTGTACTGGAACTGTTATACGATCACCTCCTTTGGGAATTGCGGGAGGTCTACTTGGAAGGTGCTTACCATATGACCCTGACCCGATAGGCCTTCTGGATCTGACACAAGAGCTGTGAGAGCTGTGCACTGGATAAACTCATCAAAATGCTGTGGTGTAGGAAGAGGACACAAGAATGTTCGATCATCATCCACATCGTCCCGGACTTGACGTTCTGACTCGTCTTTCACATGACCCTTGTAAAAGCATATCATGAAATCTCTCACCGCATTCACTCATCTCGGGCTCCTCACGCTGAGCAACGACCGCCATCGCAATCGTGCTGGACATTTTCGAGAAGAGGCCGCGGCCAAGACATGTCGGTGCATCGGGCTTGCTGTAATCACAACAGGGACAGTACGGATCAGCGGTGGATGCAGCCATCGTGGAGTGTGTGGTTGGAATAATGCTGGTAGAGGCCAAGTGGTTGAAGCCTTGCAGTCTTTGTAATTGAATCTGAAGGTGAGGAGATCAGAATGGGAGATCAATCGTCTTTCTATATTGGGTAGACCCGCGTGGTGCTTCAAAATCTGTATTCTATTAATGTGATGTGATTAGGTGGAACATTTCGAGTAATTTTTCACAAAATGCACGGCGTGTGCACTGGTCTCACTCACATACTGAAGACAATTGAGGCTGGGTGTTCACTTGGAGTTGTGGAATGGTGCAAGACACTTTGAAGAGTTCATTATATCGGTAGGGTACGGTTCTTCACGGCGTGCTTGCAAACTGAAGTGGTAGTGCAGCACTGTCACACAGTTTTTCACTCGCATGATTCAATCAACGGTACAACCAAAACATGAGAATTGTTCAGATCTCTCTGCACGTAAAAAAGTGATTCTGATTGTATAAATTAACCCCATTGCAAGGGGTACATTCACCTTAGCGGGCACCGCCGTTACCATGCTCGAGGTACTCCGCCCCTTTCTCCGAGTTATCGACAAACACACCGCCAGTTGGTTGCTTGACCTCCGCACCAGTTACTGAGCTCCGTCTTCTCTCCACATCGTGCGCGGCCTCCGTGTCTGCATAGTCGATGAGAAGCTCACCACGCTTATCGTAGCGGTGGGGAAGGTCGTGAGCGATTTTAACGACATTGAAAGGGTTGGTAGTCTTATGAAAGATCTCATCCATCTCTTCTAGACTGCGATAAGCAGTTTCCGGGAAGAAGAAGTATACGCTGGGGACCATGGCGGCATTGATCACCGCGAAGATGATGTAGGTCTGGTAACCGATATTGGCGAAGGCTGGAGGTGTAATCATAACAACCATAAAATTGAAAGCCCAGTTGGCTAAGGATTTCTGAAGTTAGTCTTTGTTTCTGTATAGCACGTTCATGTTGGAGATACATACCGGTCGTGGAGATCGCATTTGCTGGCGCTCGAATAGACAGTGGTGTAATCTCTGCAGGATATAACCATGTCATGCCAAGCCATCCAACGGCAAAAAAGGAGTTGAAAACGAATAAGAAGACAGTCTAGGCTATGTTAGATAGGTCTTACGATGGCACTTCTAGGGTTTCTTACAGCAAGCAAACCTAGGCTTGTATTGCCAATGTTGGATGTCGCTCCTGCAAGAACAGCCATTGACATGGACATGCCGGCGGCGCCAAAGATCATCAAAGAGCGACGACCAAACTTCTCAATCGTGAAAATGGCAATCCAGGACGCCATCCAGTACTCGGTACCGTTACAAGCTGACAAGAGCCGACTGAGGAAGGGCGACAATCCAATTGAATTTTCAAATATGGTTGCGGCGTAGTAAGTGACAAGATTGATTCCCGATATCTAAAGCTACAGTTAGCACATGTCTGAACAAATTTGCCACTGGATTATACCTGTTGGAACATCTGGTTGACGTATGCCAACGCTGTGCGATGGAAGTTGCGGTTGCGGTTCATCCTGAAACAGTCTCGGAAGCCACCCTTCGACATCTCAAAAGCAACATCTTTCACGGCCTGGAATTCTGCTTGGATTTTCTTATCCTCTGGGGGCAGATCACTCAGTGCAGCGAGAACGACCAGAGCTTCGTCGTCGCGTCCTTTCAGCACCAGCCATCGAGGACTCTCGGGAAGGCCTGGTATTAAAACGATAACGAAGATGGCGAGAATAATCTGGAAAGCGATAGGGAAGCGCCAGGCGATACTGCTTGGTTCGAGGAAAGAGAAGCCAAGATCAAGCCAGTAGCTGATCATGACACCGAAGACGATTAGTGAGCCCTCGATCATCACCATTTGGCCTCTGCGATGTGGCTTTGATGTCTCAGATTGCCATGTAGGGACCGTACTTGTGTTCATGCCGTTTCCAAAACCTGTAATCCATCGCCCGACGATGAGTTGCGGTAGGCCATAGGACGCTGTTTGGAGTATGGCGCCGATGATCATAATGACTGACCCGTAGAAGATTGTGCGTTTACGTCCCAAGATGTTGCCCAGCCAGATAGTAGCTACGGCGCCGAAGAAGCAGCCCAGCGTGTAGGCACCAACTGTTACAAGATCTTAGTCACAATATATCGCTTCTACTCATGCGTCACGGACTCACCAGTGATTGCTTGTATCGTTGCGGCATGGCTTGAAGAAGATCCCGCGGGAGGGTTCACGGTATCAATTTCGGGGAAGTGTTTGAGGAAAGATGGGAGGGTCAAAAGACCACCCATCACACCTTGATCTGATCCTGTATCAGCAGCTATCACCCGCACAGATCTAAGTACTCACCATATCCAAAGAGAGCAAAATCAGTACCTGCCACAACGGCAATGGCAATGTTAAGCTTGAGGCCGCGCAAGCCATAGAAACTCTTCATTTTGACAAAATAGTGCCCAGTGATTTCATTCGGATATGAGACGAGACGATTCTAATGGTTTCAAGATGCTGTCTAGTGCGACCCTCTCTGGACGGAAACGTGATGATTAGATGAGATCCGGGGTGCGTGACGCCAGAACTTATGCAGAACAATCGCGAAGAAATCGTGCGTCGATGTAACAATATCCTGAGATGCACACCATGACTTGCTAGCACTCAACCAGCCCTTGCTGCAGGCATCATCTCCACAGCGAGGGGATCCGATGACGTCTAGTGGTGGAGCGCCGTGGATCTCTTCCCCGCGGGGAAAGGCGTGCGGAGAAAAGACGTTATCCGCTCACATAGTTGGCCCATTGTTGCCATTTGATTCGTCTACTTGTGTATTGTTAGCCGGCTGAAGAACGGATTGCCAGATGAGGGCTATCCGGCGCACTGTGAAACGTGGAGATAGCCTCGCGATGGCTGCGGGTGGCCTCGCGCCGAGGCAGGCTAGCACAACAAGCCGGAATAGGACCGCGACTTGCGGAACAAGACATTGCTTCGCGGTATACCAGAAAGCGTAATCCGGTATCGCTGAAGGAGCCATCGTACGCACAAACAACGAACTTTGCGCCTTGAATTTCAAGCAAACCATAGGTACACATGGCAAGTATGGTAGTCGCGATCGTCAGGCACGACGGACCCACGTCTTACAAACTTTCCCGCAAGCTTGGAGAGGTTGTCCTGAGTCCACGGCCATGGTTTCAATGGAACTGTTCTCGAAGGATGTGGACTGGGGTATCTAGTCAGACAAGATCTCACTTTGGCTCTTCCATGACCTGAAATCTGGTCCGGGTCTTTACTTACTCAACTCTCAACAAACCTATCAGTTCACGCCGCGAACAGGAAAGTATCAGGGAACAAGCATGATCACGCGCGGCGGAATATATCCGAAGGAAGGTTTCGCGAACGTCGACAGGATGATACTGTCGGGGAAGCTGCGACATCATCATTTATGATTACAGCTTCCAACACTCCCCCACATATAGTATTTCATCACAAATCTTAACTAATCGTAAAAGGGATAATTATAACCTTAACATGCATGGCTCGTGTCGATGTGGCCAACTGGGGGTTAGATCTCAGTCACAAGTTTGGAAGAAGTTAAAGCACTGGGCGCATTCATCACATAAGTCTTCATGAGGATGTTTCGAAAAGAATGGCAAGTCGAATTTAGTCAGTATAATAGTCAGTATAATTCAGATCAAACAAACTTGCGTTTGACATTTACGCGAGCTGAGATTTCAGAGCGACATTCAAGTAATCGTGTACGTAGACTTACCTTCTAGACTTACCATCAATAAGTGTACAATACCAGTCGAGTTTCCAACGCTTGAACCACCTTGCCTTAGACTGCCGCGTTGCTCCAAGCAGCACGCTCAGCCTCCATATCGTGTTCCAGATCACGGACAAGTTCCCGCTGTATTCCGCCAGAGACCGGTGTCACAAAGGTAACAGGTCGCATAACCCAATCTAGCGAAGCCGTCGGAGGTACGGGTCGCTTGGCTTGTTGTTGCTTGATAGTGTCAGTGGTCTTTGCAGCGTCTCGAGCAAGTTCACCTAAATCTTCCAAGGAGGTTGTTCAGAGAGCTAAAGGATCAGAGACAGTAGCAGCTTGATCCTTTACTTGAGGTTGCGCAAGCCGCATGTTCTGCAAAACCTGCCATTTGCGTTGTGTATTCTTCCCGGCTTGACGCACACGGCGGATCGAGTTGTCTAAGCGGGCAAATGCTGGCTGGACTAGACCTAGTCCTACAATTGTCCCGAACTCGAAGCCAGTGCCTGACTCGATGTTGAGAAGTGATTGTGTCTCATCATCTTCATCAGCGTTAGAGAAAACGGGTTGCTTAAGAGGGTCGGTAGTTGCTGAGACAAACTCGCCAAATTCTTCATCGTCACCATTAGTGTCTTGTGGAGTGACTGTGCAGTTGATTTCCAGAGGGTCCCACAGAGATGGTGACAAAGCAGATTGCTCGAATGAGCATATCGCAGTTAGAGTCTTTTGGGCATCATTGTCAGCACAAGCTTGAGGGCGATCTTCATTCATCCAAACGCTTTGCGAAGACTGGAGGTTAGTCAAGATATCCATCTCGAGCGACTCAACAGACAAGACGCTAGCACAAGATCCAGCTTGTGGTGACGTAAAGGCTGATGAATTGCTGAACATTTTTGGAAGTCTTCTTAGCAGATGCTGAGAGGATGTTGAAGTTTGAGTTGAGGTGAGGATGAAGTTGAGTGCACCGGAGCTATAGAGAAAAACAACTTATAAGACTGAGTGCCTGCGATTGTGAGTCTCAATACAATGTCTCAGGCAGTGCTTTCACGCCAAGTACGGTATATCCGATTCTGTCTGTAGGTTTGGACAATCAGTTTACGGTACCTTGTGAAAGCAACATTGTAGTTCAGCTGAGAACAGGCTACTGCTGCGATGAATCCAATGCGTGCATTTGTAGTCGGCCGCTATCAATCTGCTCAATACTCTCCGCTTCGGACCATCTTATCATACATAATGACAGAATCAAGCAGCACCTGTGCTCCCAATGCACAATGTTCTGGGCTTGTATACTCGTTCGGGTTGTGGCTGATTCCATCTTTACTTGGGACAAAAATCATGCTCGTTGGACACACTCTACTCGTCCATGCACTGTCGTGGCCCGCGCGACTTTTCATGTCTAGTATTTGATCTTCACCAACAGCCTTGATCGCCGAACTACGCACAGCTTCAATGCAGTGTGAGTGAAATTTGGACTCTGGCAAGTCCCAAGATCGTCTTATATTGTACGAAGTACCGTTGGCTTCTTGAGAAATTACTTTATCGAAGGCTTTGAACGTGGCAGTGGCAAGCTCCTCAACTAGATCATCGGTGGAGCACCGGACATCGACGACGAAGTCTACACCAGCAGGTATGGTCGCTTGACTAGAAGTGTCGCTATTGATGACACCGACTGTGGCAACGCCTAGTCCGGTGTTTAAAGCGGTGTTGCGAACTGTGGTAATAAGTCGCGATGCCGTTACCAGCGCATCTGCGCGACCTGGCATTGGCGTGGTCCCGGAATGGCCTTCCACGCCCTCAACGCGAACCGCGAACCACTTCATACTCTGCACGGACGTGACAATCCCGACACTCTTCTTTTCCCTCTCTAGAATCGGGCCTTGTTCGATATGTAGCTCGAAGTGGCATTCAAGACCATTGGCACGGTAGTCACAGGGCGTATCCCCGAGGTAGCCAATGTCTTGGAGCGCTTCCTTCATGCTTATACCTTCCTTGTCATTCAAGGCCCAACAAGCCTCGAGTGAGGTGCCACTCCTGGTGCTCCATACTCCTGAAGCCATCATAGCGCCCGGGAAGCGGGCTCCCTCTTCGTTCGTCCAGTCTATAAGAGCTATGGGGCAATATGTTTCTACTTCATTGTCGTGTAGTGTGCGCAAAACTTCGAGACCTGCTTGCACGCCTAGAATTCCATCATATCTGTCCATGGATCAGTTGTGTTCTCCCCGAAGCTTGGGGTTTCAAGTACCGTCCACCTGCTGGTTGGGTGTCCAAGTGACTACCCATGGCAATTGGCCTTCTTCCACTTTCTGAACCCTGTCGTGTGGCAAAGATGTTACCCATCTGATCTGTCTTGACCTCACAACCTAAGCTCCTACATTCGGCGACCAGCCAATCTCTTGCCTCTTTGTCTTCATGCGTCAAAGTAAGCCGACACATACCCGTCGAGGGCGCAGCGAGGGCGCCATATAGTGAACATGTTTGCTGTAAAGTCGTATTCAACCTCTCGCCGTTTATTATCAGTAGTTTTGGGTTCATTTTATTGCTGATGAAGGGGGGTATTGGATACAATACTCGTTCCTGCGTTTTAGCTGGGTAAGGAGCCTGGAGTTGATGTATCCCGGTTTGGCCAGATCGACAATTGTCTATGACTGTGCAGAGTGTTCTCATCTTCACGCAAGATGCCTGCCACTTCAGGATAGGCGTTGATGATACTGATAAGGTGCGCAGTGTGGGGCGGGTACGAAAGAGGGGTCGCGATAGGCGCGTCACGTATCAAGCCTAGCCTTCTTTCCACCTACTGACATCAACATCGGGTCAGAATGGATCCATCTAAACCTCTCAATCAATCCAGTTGGTGTAAATCAACACTCGGAGAGTACAAGATCGTCGAGAAAAATGGCAGAGGAGTACGACTTGATCATCCTGAATGGCATAGTAGTGACAGACACGGAAGTCCAAGAGTGGGATATCGCTATCAAAGATGAGAAAATTGCCAAAGTCCTCCCCAGAGGTAGTTTGAAAGATGCAAAAGCAGATCGAACAATAGATGCCGAAGGCGGGTACGTTATGCCGGGTGGGGTGGATTGCCATGTCCATCTTCAGGAACCTCCACTCTTTGGCAAAGGCTCAACGGCAGACAATTACGAGACAGGAAGTCGATCAGCAGTATGCGGCGGCACAACGACCATGGTGACTTTTGCACCGCAGAAGAAGACCGAGGACACACTCCTCGACACATTGAAAGCAACACACGAGCGAGCAAAGCACAATTGCTACATCGATTACTCCTTCCACCTGCTCGTTGGCAACCCCTCAGAAAAGGCACTGTCCGAGTTCAAAACACTCCGCGAAGAAGGCATCTCTTCCCTGAAGATCTACATGACCTACGAAACCCTCGAACTACGTGACGGCCAAATCCTTGATGTTCTCCTCGAAGCCAGAAAGCAAGGCATCACCACCATGGTGCATGCAGAGAACGGCCAAGTAATCGACTGGATGACCGCACAACTCGAGAAACGAAAGCTACTCGCGCCAAAGTACCACGGTTCATCCCATCCACCCATGGCCGAGGTAGAAGCTACATACCGCGCCATCAGTCTATCCGAATTCATGGACGCGCCCATCCTTATCGTGCACGTCTCCACACCCGCAGCCACCGTACACATCAAAGCCGCACAAGACCGCGGCATCCCCATCTTCGCAGAAACATGTCCGCAATATCTTTTCTTGACCAAACAGGATCTCGATCAACCGGGATTCGAAGGCGCAAAATGCGTTTGCAGCCCTCCACCACGTGAATCCGAGGCAGACTGCGATGTAATCTGGGATGGACTTGCCAATGGTACTTTTACCATCCTATCATCTGATCATTGCCCTTTTCGCTATGATGACGCCGAGACGGGGAAGAAGAGTAGTATTAGTGCGGAATATCCTGTTGGACACTTCAAGTACATCCCCAATGGATGTCCGGGAATAGAGACAAGGCTTGCGCTCACGCTATCAGCAGATCGTCTGGATGTGAAGAAATTTGTGGAAGTCACGAGTGTGAATCCAGCGAAGCTGTACGGACTGTATCCGCTGAAGGGTGCACTGGTGGAGGGATTGTCGGATGGAGATATTAATGTTTGGTATCCACCGGGCAAGATGGAGCAGTTTGAGCTGACGAATGAGATGTTGCATCATGATGTGGATTATACGCCGTTTGAAGGGAGGACGTTGAGACAGTGGCCAAGGTGGACGATACTCCGGGGCAAAGTGGTTTGGGACAAAGAGAAGGGTGGGCTATTGGGGCAGAAAGGATATGGAAAGTTTGTGAAGAGGGAGGCGAGTAGCCTGGCTAAACCGCTCAAAGAAGGAGAGTGGGAGTTACCTTTATAGGTAATACAGAGAGCGACGAGGCTGAGTCACTTTAGGTTACAATGGAGGCGACCTTATAAATATAATGTTGATTGTTCGTATGTATATACAATGAAGTGAACTCATGGCGGAAGTTGACGTTCTTGCGTACCCAAGCGCATGACAACGCGCTTAACCAGTGTATACCGCAGGTCCGGGGCTGGTGTACTTGAAGCTCGAGTCGTAGATCGCCTTAGTGAACAACGGGTCGCTAATCTTGTAGCCACCAGGGAAGCTAACACCAGCAGGGCTCGCACTTCCTCCTCCAGTAACCTTGACCTGGAAGCACGAAACATAGGGCTGGGGGTTGCCAGCACCGGCATGCAGCGCGATAGCCTCCGCACGAACCAGGTAATCGCCAGAAGCGATGTTCTTAGGGACAGTGAAAGCTCGCTTTCCGCAGTTGGCGTTAAGGATCTCGGTACCCCATGAGGCGGTCGTGCCGGTGTAGCCGTCCTCGGCGACTTTGAAGAAGGAGCCTGACGTGGCTGTCTTTGCGTCTGCAACCTTGGCCATGTAGATGAGGACAGGACCATAATGGTTGCCACCGATAGCGGGTTGGGTGCATTTGCGGTCACCGGGTTGGGCGTGCATCTCCACTGTGAGAGCAGACCCAGCTATTAAGATATTAGCATCATGTAATAGGAGTTATTAAGGCGATGACGACGTACCAGCAACCTCACACACTCCACTAGACTTTGCAGGTCCGATACCGCAGAACATGTCTGCGCTTGTGAGACTTGAGATGGGGTTGTTGTTCGCGACTGTGCGTGTGCAGCTGGTGGCTTTGTCTTCACTTCCAACCCACAGGTCTTGCCATGTGGAGTGCGCAGACACAGAGGCCGCAGCAGCGAAGAGAACGAGACCAGTCTTCATTATGCCGGCTTGGTGGTTCGTGATTACTGACGAAGTATGGAAGTGAGTGTGCTGTGTTGTAATGCAGTACTCTTGGTGACGGTTCCTCTCAATATTTATATCGAAATCTAATTGTCCCTCGTATATTGGCTATCAATCTAATAGCGACTCTGTGGAACCGGGCCGCCATACCATGAAAATACCATTAGAACGTCATCTCCAGTCATCGCCTTTGGTCGACTTTGTGACGAGTGGGCCATTTCACTTATATAGATTGCGAAGCTTGAGTCAGATCTCCTTGGCGAGAATAGACTTGCGCGTGGTCATCAGGTCTTCCTTGCAGGCCATTTGTGTGCGACACGGTGATTCGCGGAGAGATTGCAGGCATGTGTAGGCGTTCCCCAGATTTACCGGATTCGGAACGGCATCTCGAATCTGGGTCGGGTGTCACATGAGTTGGCGGTTTCGAATGCATTGATGCCCTGGTAGATGAAACGGATATATTGCCCATGGGCACTTGGACCGATCAATGTGGCGATGACTGCCTCCTTCTGCACAAAGTTGTCATAATTGCGGATGGTAGGTGCAGCGCCATATTCCAAAGATATCATGGTCTTCAGTTCAGACAGATTGATTACGCCAGAGATATTGCTGTTCAGAGCTGTCTCCTGAGTAGTACTGTGGTGATGGAGATCAACCGGCAACCTAGCCATATAGCCGATCAGATAAGACATGTGGCTCAAGCATGTGGAACCATGGCGAAGGTAGAGGAAACGCGTACGAGATCAAGTTTTCGGAAGGTCCACATGTAATTTTCCAGTGCCTTGTTCCTGTGATGGAAAGATGACTCGATGGATCATTGTTCGATGAATCCGGTTTGCAGGTCGCATGATCCACAGTGCCACAATGCTACTAAAGACGCAGTCTTGGGTATGGCCCCTTCCAATATGAGAGGCTCTGCTAAGGTCCGTCTTATAGCGTTGTAGCTGTATTAAGCGTACATCGAGGCCTGCTGGCGTTCACTCATATTATGTCTTCGTAGTCTTCCCGAAATAGTTGGTCAGTGTATTCTTTTGTGAAGCCGTCTCCTTCTTCGCGACCGCCTCCGATTTCTTCTTCTTTGTCGCACTCTCATCAAGGCCCATCAGCTTCTTCAGATCCTTCCACTCCTGCTTACCCACGATGCCGCCACTGGCCTCCTTATGCCCACGCGCGAAGCTCTCCCCAAGCCTTGTCCTCAACTCTGTGTCATCCGCTACGATTCTCTCGAGCGTCTTGATAATATCTACCTTCTTGTCGCCTTCCCTGCCTCTAGCAACCTTAGCAACGCGACAGGAAAAGTGAACCTTTTCCGGCAAATAACCTTCATTGGCGCACATTACGATCTCGAGTTTGTTCGATTTGAGATGACCTGCCCAACGGGTCGCTATAACGGGGTGAATCTGTGCCGCCGAAGATATGGTCAAGACGGCGATAGTGGCGTCAGCCGAGAATTTGGGTGCTGTATGCGTGCATCGCTCGGTTTCGTGGCGGACTTCAGATGATGCCTCATGAAGCTTCTGATTCTCAGCAATGGACTTTGGACCTTGTGCAGCCTTGACAGCGTCCCAAGCATCCCTGACATTGTATGCAGCCGATCTTCTCGGTGCATTTACTAAAGCGACTGCATCATTGATGGATTTTTTCGGATGCTGTTTGAACGTTTCAACCATATCAGGGAAGGGAGGTTCCCACTTGATTGTACTTCCTAGATCACCGTGTGTGCCTAGTGCTGCAAGCCATGATATCTTGTCGTTCAGATCCGGATGCAACGGTAGACAAATGTTGTAGGTCAACAACGCACTTGTTGCGACAGGTGGGCAGTCATGGGCTGTAACATACTCGGCGCCTTCGGGAAAGCCGCCCTCATCCGCGAAGTGATGATCGATTACGAGACACTGATGCGGTGGTTCGATGATGGGAGGAGTCCTTCTACTCCCTTGGTCAAGTACGAAGATATATGAGGGAGATTTGGCCATGACAGCTTCCTTGGTGGTATCGTCGTGCACATTCGAGCCTTTCGGTGGAAAGTAAACGGTAATCAAATCAGCTGGCAAACCCAAGGTAGTCAAGGTATGAAACAAAATAGCTCCAGAAGACAACCCATCCGCGTCCTTGTCTGGCAAGATAACGGTCGACTTGCGTGCATCAGCGCTAACATTGGTCAGATCAGTCGGCTGTTCAAAAGTTATGCTTGACAGAGTAACTCCTACCATTCTTTGATGATCGCTCTTGCACGGTCGATTTGCTCCTTTCTCGCGGGCCAAATCGTCTCACCCGACGCATCATGTCTCGATGGCGTCAGATGATACTGTGGAACCGTAACCTTCGCTTTCTTGGCCTTTGCTGGTGGACTTATCGTTGGCTCAGCCTTTCGTTTCAATGGACTCATCATTGTCGAAGCCATGTGGAATCTGGCAATTGAGACGAAGACAGTGATAGGTGCAAGAGATGCTAGTTGGTGCGAAGAGGGCCGATACAGTGCATGTGGCGGTCTCGCTATCCGGAATACGCTGTGTAGCATTCCCGTCGGAGTTTGAGATCATGTGAGGTTATTGAATGGAAGCAATGTATGATGCAGATTGAAGTCGTTGCACAAGAGCCTATCAATTGGAAAGTAATGACGTCGTGGCAGCGCTAGCTGCTTCTAGGTAGTCCAAAGACTGAATGTCGACGCACCAGTTTCGTATACCGAGGCTGACGGCGTAACGCGCGGCCCGGCGTAACGCGCGTTTTGAACACCACCACGGCTACAAAACTTGAGGCTACAGAGCCTCACACAAAAGCTATTATCACGTAATCTTTTGGTGGAGGGTTCTATATAGCTTAAAAATGATGACTAGCTATATATATCTAGC
Organism: Plenodomus tracheiphilus IPT5; assembly: GCA_010093695.1. Lineage (NCBI taxonomy): Eukaryota > Fungi > Ascomycota > Dothideomycetes > Pleosporales > Leptosphaeriaceae > Plenodomus > Plenodomus tracheiphilus. The sequence goes on along the minus strand of MU006291.1, from coordinate 546,688 downwards.
TGGAGTAGTAATCTGCCTGCCGCAGCGTGACTGAATTGGCTGCGCAGCCGTTGCAGCACTTCCAGCCTCCCTACTACCCTGAGGCTCTTTGACAACAAACTTTTCTGAAGCAGCCTTTCGCGTAGCCTTGAGGCTCCTTCTCTTTCCCCTTTGGGATAATTTCAGGCTTTCTTGAAGTCGCTTTGCGGTCTTACGAGCAGCCTTCCTTAAGGCCTGATTAGCAGCCCTCTCAGCCCTCAGCCTCTCCCTCATAATTGAGCACTAGCCCTTGCCTCACGCCGTGCCTGCGCTGCCTGTGCCTTAGCTGCCTTGCCTCCTCACGTTGCCTGCTTCTCTCTGCTTTTTGAAGTTGTTGTTGCTCCTCCTCAACCTCCTGTTGTTGCTGTCGCTCACGAGCCTCCCTCACCTTCTTTAGAGAGTAGAATATAGCCCCTCCGTGATAGTCCTTAGGCTCCTGCAGAGGTAGGGCCTTGCCTCGCTTCCTGCGTAGCCTCTCGTTGAGTAGAGCCTCCCTCAGGCCTTGAACCTCATGCTCAAGGAGGGTTTTCTGGACTGAGATTGAGTGAAAGGCTTGGCTAAGCTTCTGAGCCTGAGGATCACCTCTATCCTTGACTACCTCACGCAATAGGCCTTCAGTCTTCCTCCAATTTGATGCACTCAAGGCTGAGGAGTCGCTATCACTTGAAGGGGAGGCCCTGGTATTGAACCTTTGAAGGATAACCTCAGGATTGAAGGGTGATAGGCCTGTCGCCTTGAAGGCCTTAAGGACAGTCTGCTCCTTGAAGGAAGCCTCCCAGGCAGCTAGGAACATTGGGAAGAAGTCCCTCTTACTCATTGAGGTAAGGCCTTGGGTCCTTTCCATGAAGGTTGAGATCTGGTTTGAGTAAGTAGAGGAGAGAGGCTTGAACATGGCAACGTCAAGCGGCTGCAGCGTGTGGGTTGAATAAGGAGGATAGATTGCAAGGAGGATCCTATTCTTATCACAGTACTTGATGAAATCTATCGTAAGGTGAGATCTATGCCCATTAAGGATAAGCAACCAGTAGCTTGAGCGAGCCTTAGCCTTGGTAGAGCGATCAAACACCTGCTTAAGCCAGGTAAGGCCGATATCGTTGTTAGTCTAGCCAGAGGAAGAAGAGGTAAAGTAGACTTGGTGATGCTCAGGGTCAAGGGCCTGAAGCTAGGAGTCTTGTAGCGATCCTGAGGATGACTGATATATGAGGGCAGGCTCAAGGGCAGATCCATCAGCGCATATGCAGGCTAGAAGCGTTATCCACTCTCGATTGCCATCCTGGATCATAGATTTTAACTTCCCCTTCTGATATAGCCTCCTGCTGAACACCCTCTTTGATCTTGATAGTACTCCAAGGAGGAAGCCTTTCTCATCCATATTGTACATGTGGCGAGGCTCAACGTTGTACTCCTTAATCTTCTTAGCTAGAAGCTTGAAGTAGAGGCTATACTTCGAGGCTGAGTCAGCCTGGTGGCGTGTTCTGTCAATTCCCGTCGCCCAACTTGAGATGAGATGAACTTGGTAGCGTTGAATGTACCGGTCAACCCAGTGCTCTCCAAGCTCTTTCTTTGCTATCTGTGAGGCAAAATTCCGTATCATGCTCCTTGTAGGTGGTAGGCATTGCCTTGTAAGGTGCTCTATATAGCGTAGGAGCTCCTGTTCCTGCTGTGGGTGGAGGACTTGTTGATTTTCTGCCTTGGTGTTGCGTGAGACTGAAACGCCTTGGTGCCTCCGCGTGAGCGTAGATCGTACAACACCATGATCTTGAGCAATTTGCGTATAATTTAGTTTTTCTCCAGGCTTGAGCGATTCTATAGCTGCAAGCGCAGCCTCAATTGGATCCATGTTGGGTGAGTTATGTGGTGTTGAAGTTGGGGTAGTATTTGATGGGCCGCGCGTTACGCCGGGCCGCGCGTTACGCCGTCAGCCTCGGTACCAGACCTCGGGACCACGATATCGACTCGTGCGTCTAGGGAAGGCCAAAACTCCAAGATGTATGCGGGCTGGAGTTCGAAAGATTTTATGTTTTTCTAAGCACTGTTGCGCTATGCAGGGTTGAATGTACCATTGGTAGTTTGCACGAGGCACCAAAGTGCATCAAATACAACATCAAACCACAGTTGCGCACGGTATTGTCTTAAGCTTATTTCAAGAGTCTGGCAATTACTCTTCGGCTGTTACGGTAGCATGCTTTTACTAGTAATTAGTTTTATCATCGTCTTATGCATCAGCAGATCTTACGGTTCCGATCCGTCTACGTTCACGATGTCTTTGCTGATGCATTCCTCGAAGCCTCTCACTTGATCGGTAGATTTCAAAGTACAAATGATCCAGAACTTTGAGGGCTGAACTTGCCATCAAGAACAATTGATTGTACTTTCTCATGATCACCCTGGAGGCGAGGTGAGTCCCTACTGGTACGAAAGGAACCAGTGTCTGCACGGTGATCATAAGTATTTCCATAGTGAGAAGATCCTAGGAAAACGAATTGGCGTCAGCTCAATCTGCTCTGGGAAGGTCTCGTTGTGCAATGCAGCGGCCACTTGAGACTCGCTCACTCACTTCGAGACCACCTCTTTGAGAAGCCACTATCTTCGAAAAGATGCAGTGGGCAGCATCACTCAGGGAGAACATGTCTACGCTCTCACAAAATCAAGCTAACCTGTCTGTCCGAGGGGTCGAGGGGGATTCCGCGTTCCATGGCCACCATGGCTCCGCCAAGGCCCAAAGGGTGTCCGAGTTGCTGGAAATGACAACGTCCAGATGCTCGCCAGCGTTCGAAAGGACCACTCACGCGCTGTTGGACCTTTGCTAGGCCTCATAAAGCTGCTATGGCAAACCGCAAAGCTCATTGCTGTGCATCACCGATCTTTCGATCGCAGCGGCCACGTGCGCATTGCACGTTCGTACTTGTTGGGCTAGACGGATCTGTAGTTTGAGATCTGCAGGAGACCGTTGCCCAAGCGAGGCAAATCGCAATGACGTCGTGACAAGTGTGAATTCGCGGCGGCCTGCAAAACAACACCCACCCTCAACGGGGTGCACTGCACAGCGTAAGAGACACGGCTAAGTTGCCCGGTCAAATCATCCACCTCCGCCGCCTCCACCTGGCCGCCTTCATTCCAGTAAACAAGACGTCACGGCCCGCACATCAGGTAAATCAACGGTGGGGCTAGCTAGGTTCGAGCAGCGCTAAGCGAAGCGCAGCACAACCGCGGGAAGATATTTTCACTTCTGCATGCCCCTCGTTCCTCCCACATTCCAGACTCACAGCTTCCGAAAGATCAATTGGTGTTGGATATAACTTCTACAACGACTCGACGACGATTTCTACATTAACAGTCACTCCCTAAACGAACGAAACCTCACGGTAGGTGCCTTGGGACGAGCCCGGTGGCGGTATTAGAGGAGCGCAATCTGACAAAATAACAGGTCCTTTCAACAACCTCACAAACAATGGAATACCAAGCTCCCGCTCCTGCTGCCGGTGGCCGTGGCTGCTACAACTGTAAGTGAACAGCCAGTTCCGCTCCGTCCGCACGTTCCAAAACCTCAAACCTACTACAACCCCACAAACGCGCAAAGCCTCGATGCATATCCGTATTCCTGGCTTGCACGCTGTTGTGGAGTCATGGTCTTTGGCAGCATACACTGCCCGCGACGAACGTCACGTTCAACGTCGGAAGACTTCATGAGCATGGCCTCTCTTTCTCACTCCTACCTATCACTTGCCACCTCGTGTAATTTGCTCTGGCTTACATGATCCTAGGCGGCGACAACTCTCACCGCGCTGCCGAGTGCCCCACCAAGGGAACCCCAACTTGCTACAACTGCGGCGAGAAGGGCCACGTTAGCCGCGAGTGCACCTCTCCCCAGGCTGAGAAGACCTGCTACCGCTGCGGTGGTACCGGCCACATCTCCCGCGAGTGCACCAAGGATGGCGGTGCCCAGATGGGTGGCCGTGGCGGCGGTTCCGGTGGCCAAGAGTGCTACAAGTGCGGCCAACAGGGTCACATTGCCCGCAACTGCTCCCAGGGCGGAGGCTACGGCGGCCAGCAGCAGGGTGGATACGGCGGCGGCCGTGGAGGTTACGGCGGCGGTCAGGGTGGATATGGCGGTGCTCGCCAGACCACCTGCTACTCGTGCGGTGGCTTTGGCCACATGAGCCGTGACTGCACCCAGGGCCAAAAGTGCTACAACTGTAAGCGATCTCACTCACTGCCATGATCATGTCGAAGATGATGCTAACTTTTGATAGGCGGTGAGGTCGGCCACTTGTCGCGCGACTGCCCCCAGGAGACATCGTCTGAGCGTGTCTGCTACCGCTGCAAGCAGCCCGGTCACGTCCAGAGCGCCTGCCCCAACTAGAGCTCGATGTCCGGATCCCGTCGGTGTGTTTGATCTGGAACGAGTTTCGATGCAACGGATCGCCTTCATTCAAACGTCTGCGATAACGGCATGTTCGATTGTGAGAGATTGCGCCACGATGTAACGACCCATGGACACGATTACGATTTCTTTTCTTGTACATTTTCTCATTCTGCGGCTAGCTGCCGTTTTTTCGACGCTTACACGAAAAGCATATCATCGGCCGGGCATGATTGGACTTGGTACTTTTTCCGAAGTTGGCTGAAACTGTCAAGAGAGTTGGTTAGCGGAATAGGTCTTGATCCAGGGAGATTTTTGCATTTGGTGAGATACAATGTGGGTGGAGAGGAGAGCGGAAACCTCTACGCGAGCAATGAATGGGAGTAGCGATTAGTCTGCACGTAGACTGCGGCTGTAGGACACGGAGGTTCCTCTCTGGTTACTGTACTGGTCTTTTGGTCGTGACGACTGGAGGATGAAGTGGGAATCAGAGACAATGGAAGCCTGAAAAGTTCCCACCACCGGGTGGGCTCCTCACCTTATATTGCGCCATTGTCCTGCCATGTACCGTGATGACCTGCGCTAGACTAGTTTTTGAGGGTTGGTATGGCATGCGCGGCCATTCATGTACTCAGAAAGGCCTGGGGCCGGCCACGTGCGATGATGCAAGATGGCAGTTCAGATGACGTCTACCGGCAGCGCAGTCTTGCGTGTGTTCGCGCTGCTCAGGTTGTTTACGAGTCTGTTGTGCGCAAAGCCATGTCGGAAGCACCATCTTCACGTGCACAGCCGTGGTCATGGACCGATAACACTGGTGGTGCGTAGGTGGCGGAGGTGTGGTGGTGCCAAGCCAAAGTGCCGCATTGAGGTCTCGTTTACATCCCGCGCGAACCCAAACAACAAACGACCACGCCCTCAACGACCGCGCGCAACCGCCTCCACGCGCCTTTCAAGAGAACACACGCGTGCACACCACTTCCGAGATACTCCAACCATGGCGCCTCAGCGAAAACGCGAAAACCGCGAAAACAACTACTACAATGTGGGAGTGCAGGGAAGGCATGTCAAACACCTGTCGCATAACGCGGTACCTATATTGACAAGCTCTGCAGAAAGACTGGCATAACGCTCGCAGAGCGCGGCGTATACGACGAGCATGGCCTCGAAGCACTCTCTGGCATCTTCTCGTCGCCTGAAAAGTCCCCGCCTAAGCGGAGCGGGACTGTCACCGCGTCAGAGTCAATGGATATCCAGGAGAGTGAGTGTGCTCAAAGAGCTTGCGCACTCTGCAGGCTACACAGGGAACATGCGCAATTGCTGATTGCCGCACAGGCTCTGTCCCCGACATTACCACAGCCCACCAGATCTTGCGCAATCCGCGTACACATCTGCCGCCCCCCAGATCACGCTCGCCAAAGAAGACTGCGCTTGGTTCGTCGCCACGCCGGCAGTCATCCATGGCACCGAGAGGCAGCTCAGTCGGCCTTTCAAGTCCCCTGCGCGCCACATCGCATCCCATTGCTCGACGACTCGATTTCGAACACGACGAATCTAGCCTGCAAGACAATTCAGTGCTAAGCGGATCTGGCGCGCGCCGTGGTGATCGCAACCGCATCTCTTCTGTATACGATATCCCCGAGGATGAAGGCTCTCCAATCCCCGAGGAAAGCGAGGTACCAGAAGAAAGCATGGTGCAACAGGAAATCGCTGCTAACGATGATTCCGTGGTCATCAATGTTGTGGAAGAAGAGAGCTTCGCCGCCCAAGTTGGAGACGATGCGACCACTGGAGCTGAAGTCACCGAAGATCTGATCGAAGATTTAATAGACGCAGAAGAGATGGAAGACGCGCCTGAGCCTGCCAAACAGCCAGCCAAGAGGGGTCGGAAGCGGAAGAGCGACATGCTAGAACCCACAGAACAAGCGACAAATTCTGTCACTTCGCGAAAGAAGGGTGCTGCTTCTACGCAAGCTTCAGATGTACCGAAGAAGGGAAAGAAGAACGCATCCACAGCAGCGTCTCAACCACGGCGATCTCAGCGCGTCTCTGATGTTTCTGACTTGCAGACGAGCACCTTGGAAGGCCCCGATGACGCTTCCATGGACGTATCTGAGCAAGTCGACGAGCCAGCACCTGCTGCAAAACGCAGAGGTCGACCTCCACGAGTGCAGCCAGCCCCCGATAAAGAAAACGCAGTTCAATCAACAGCCTCAAAGACTTCCGCTTCGAAAGAGAAGTCGGAAACCGGGTTTAAGAAGCCTGCGAAGCCAAAGCCGAGAACCAATGCAGAGCCAGGGAAAAAAGCAGATGCGCAGCTGAAAGAGAAGACTTCACGAGCACCAACGAAAGAGAAGACACTGCAAAACAGTGATACTTCTGGGAAACTCGTGAATGCATGGGGCAATCCCCTCAGCAAGAAGGATGTAGAGCAAATGTCTACAGCTTCCGCGGGCTCAAGATATGGACGTGGCAGACATCTTTCAGTCTTTCGCGAACTCGATCCTGAGACTGTAGCTCGCGTAGGACGTACAGGCAGACACCGTGTCGCCCCCATCGACTTCTGGAAGAACGAGAGTATCAACTACGGTGTTGATGGTAGCATGACGGCCATCGTCAAGAACCAGGATCCCGAGCCTGAGCTGAAGAAATCGAATTATCGTACTAGCGCGAAGAGCAAGAAGCGGACACTGACTGCTGTCGAAGAAGAGGAGGTAGAACTAGAGCCCTGGGAAGAGGAGGACGGTGTCTTGTTCGGAAACTACAAGGACTTCGACCCGATCACAGAGCTCACGAAGCCAAATGTTGCGGAAGGCAGTAAGGCTATGTTTACATCTGCGATACTTATATGCTAATATTACTAGTCATCGCATGGTCTGAGAAGGGGATCGAGCCAGTCGAAGTCGCAGACGGTTCCTTCAAGTACGCGAAAATGGACGCAGCTGGACACTTCTTCAACTGGGGCATGCTTGAGCTCCGCGCAGATCAGATGAAGCGTACGAAAAATTCACGCATGATGCATATGCTGTTCAACGTGCAGTACGGCACAGTGGAAGTCAAGATGCACGTCAACGAGTTCACTCTTCACAAGGGTGGCATTTGGCAAGTTCCTCGAGGTACGTTGCTCCTCTATTTTCACACCCACTGTACACTTCTGCGTTTTCCTTGATCCGCGGACGATTTCGTCCTTCATCTGCATCTCCTGCCCATCTAGCCTCTTGTACGACAGCGGTCACTTTATGCTCTCAACACTGTTGGGATACCGCCTGTTGCACCCGCATCGTTCGTATGTCCGCCGCGCTGCGCGCAGGTCGTGTCTTGCAACGTTGTACCGCTTGGGGGCCGGGGCAAGCGAGCAGCTCCTCTTTTCGTCACCTGCAGGCCTGTGGCGCTCGACCGATGCATGGCTTGCATGCCGCGTCTGCCGTGTAACAATTGACGCGGTGCGATCCACACGCTTAACCGATGGTTCATGAGCTGTCGTTCGTGCGTTTTCGTTGCCCATCGGCTGCGTGGCGGCTACAGCGCGGCGCAGTGCATAATCACCCCTCGCCTTTCTGTCCTTGCGATTACTTTCGCGTTTCGCGCTCGTATACTCCCAATCCCAAAATACACAGAACTCTGGTACCGTCACAAACACGCCATGTGCGTTGTTTGGGCGCCTGTCACGTTCTACTCGTGTACATAAACGCCGTGTCTAGCGTGTTCAGGCCTCTGATTGGCGGAGACGTGGCGCGGTTATCACATTTTACTAACGTCTTACTCGCAGGAAACACATATAGTATCAGGAACGTCGGCAGCGGGACGGCACGCATCTTCTTCGCACAAGCCCGTGAGGCCGAAGTCCAAGATGACGACGACGACGGACCAGCTGCCGGAAGAAAATGAAACATCTTTCGTTCGTCACGCGGGTGATGGCCTCACACGCGCTTTGTGCGGATCGCTCGGCTCGCTGCATTGTCGGGCGCAAAGGGGCGGTGTGGGATATCCTTCTTTCGGCGGTATTTAGGAACATGAGCGTTACGCATGCAGATAGAGACCTTTTGCATGTGCAGTACACTTGTAATCGTGTTCGCTGTTCGCGCCGTGGTGGAGATGGTGTGTGTGGGGCTTTTGATGCTACTCTAGGGCCGGGTGTTTGTTGTTCATCTCAGTGTTCGCCCCAGTGTTCTGGAGCAGTGGAGACGGTTTCGCCCTTGAGTATGTGTGATTGTGTGTGTGTGTGTTTGCTACCTTCAAGCGCGGTATCCACAGACAGTTGTTGTCGAGTAGAGTGGAGTAGAGTGGATGAGAAGTGGGCGGTGTATGATCAAGATACTATAGCGGACTTCATAATGCAACTGCACGATTGACATGATGAGTCCTTCTTTGCTGACCCCTGGACGGCGGGTACATTTGATCTAGCCCTCCATCCTCTCTGAATTATATACTTTCACCACCCTATACTCAACTCAATCCCGAGTTCCAGCCGCCACCATTACTACCACCATAACAACAACACGGAGCACGTACGGTGAAAGAACCTATATTCACCGCCACTGTGACGTCCTCACCGCTGCCTCGTTGCTATCCGAGAGGGAAAGTGGGTTTGTTACCTGGTGTACTGTAGCGTCCCGTTGCATGGTAGATTTTCTTTGATAATACACAGGCTTAGAGGATTCCCCTGGGAGAATGCGAGGGGGGAGCGAGGGTAGTACGAGATGTGCAGAAGAGGGGAGAGGGGTCTGAGATGCCTGCGGGACGGCTAGGGGATAGGTTTGTTTCTGGGTTGACGATGGGGGGATAGTTGTTTAGGCGGAGTGTTTCAAAGGATTTGTGTTGTATGTGCATGATAATTTCTGCAAGTGAGATGGTAGAATTCGTATTAACGGGGAGGGGGGGGGGTTCTTTTTTTGTTGAATTGACATGACAACATCCTCCCCCCCTTTTTTTTCTCGTCAAGACGGTATGAGTGATTTTTTTGTGATTTTTCCTACTCATTCTTCTCTATTCTCATTCACTCTACCCCGTCACTTCGCCAAACTGATAAGTAATTGCAAACGTACCACCTCACCACGTATCAACCCCCCAATCAAGTCATTCCTCACGTTTCACAGCATGTATCCCTACTCCTCGCATCTACCCGCTTCCCCCGTTGCCGCTCTTGTGTCACACACGTCCTTCAACATCTCGTGTTACCGAGAGTCTGGTTGCTGACCCTTACATGGTCTCATAGTGTGATTCTGAGTTGCAGGTTGTTCACCGATGACATTATGTAGGGGTTTTGTGTGGCGGCCCGCGGGGGGAAGAATTGCGACTTCCCCTGGATCCTTGCTGGTGGTCAAAGGTGTGGTGTGGTGGGGAGATGGATGGATGTTGGGATGTATGTGCATTGTATGTGGGTGGTGAGGATGTGTTGTGTGGTTTCGGAGATGGGCGCAGGAGGATGGATGGATGGACATTGCATACTGTACTATAGCCTACTACTACTAATGTTTGGTCAAGGATTTGGGAGCAATGTGCATGCTATGTCAATGAAAGCAGGTAGATCAAACTGTATGCCATGTATGTGTTGGTAAATGTTGGAGTCTGTCTTATGTGTGGCGTGTGTGGGGCTGTGGTATTGTCCGAGGACTTTGAAACACAGTCAGCATGTATAATAGTGTAGGGTTTTTCGTGTATCATAGGAGTTTATGATATATCTTCAATGGCTTCAAGGTACCTAGAGTAGGTACTCCGGCCTCAGAGTCCAGATCAGCCAAAACTCGGTAGACTTGAAGCACGTGCGGCTGTGGCTACAATAGTGCCAGAAGTATACGAAAATCGTACGAGTTCGTAATCGTTCATGCAAAGACGCAACTAGAGCATTCCGCAACGCTTTACGCATTCTGAATATAGGGTACACTATGAGTCAAGTGCAACTGCCACAGTGTCAAACACTGCAGTGTCGTTGCCCGGTGTATTTGCAAAGGATATCACGTGGTGGCCCCACAAACGGAAGTCCCCGAACATCGCCCGCTCTGCCCCCGTTCTCACCACCTCCATAACCAGCAGCCTCATTTTCACACACACACACACAGAAACACACACACTTCATCTCGCTCACACTTCCGCATCCATCAGCCTCTGAGTAATTCGTTCCCCCCACAGACTTCATTACATACGGACTGATCGTCGAACGATCCACAACGCCCCCCCGCCCCCTACCCACCCGTCAATTTCGCCCAAAGACAGCACAGGAACGATGATTCCGATTCCGATCTTCACGACTTGACGAGTCGTGCCCGAAACTCGACATGACAAGGCTCGACAAGGCTCAAATTGCTTTTGCAGTGTGCATTAGACCGAACGGTGTTTTCCGCTGAGTGAACCAAGCGCCAACGCCCAGCGCGAACCAGTCGATCGGCATCAAATCTTGTGTGGAGCCGCTTGGCTGCTAGCGTCACATCTTGAACGGGGGTTACCATACTATAGTACATCTTGGTCTGGGTTTCGGATACGAGGGTCGGGATGTTTTTGAAACGGGTATGTACTATGACTGTTACGTACGCACAGATGTTGCTGTGTTTAATGATGATGGTGATGGTGATGATGATGATGATAATATCTGATGGCAATGAGGATGTGCACACGCACGTGCATATACACGGTAGGTATTGTGATCCGATGTAGCTGAAGCTGAAAGGTTCTTAGTGTTGAGCTGAACCGATGTACATGCATGGGCGAGGCAAGCAACTGCGCATACAGGGCGTGTACATGGTAGAGTATGCAAGTCCACAATGTATGTACGTATGGAAGTCGTGTTGCGTGCTGATTCGTAGTGTTCCACAAACTCACATACTTACATATATGTCTCTGAGAGTCCAGCCCCCAGCGTGCAGCGGGACATGCCACACACACAGTCTAGAGAAAAAGAAGCGCACAACATGTACGGGAAAATCGAACCATTATCCCTTTTTCGTAACAGCTGTCAAACAGAGGGTATGTGGATGAGGCTCAAACAAACTTTCAGCCAGGTATAGCATTAGGTACGCGGCATATTTACTTTTCTTCGAAAGCTCGATAATGCCGAGATGATCTTCAAGACGGCAGATGGAAAAACAGAGGGACAGAGTCATAGGCAAGACACATCGTGACAAGTGTCTGTGTGCGTGCCTCTCGACGGCTTCGTGACGCGCTTCTCCGTTGCCTGGACCAGTGCAGGGCTAGGGGGCATGTGTCAGATGCAGCTAGGGTTTTACCCTTGGGCCGCCGCCAAACGCGTGGGCACGAACGCATCGTGATCCATAGTTCATGGCTCCGAGCGAGCCAAAACCCGACCACACCTGTCATAGAACGGTGCTAACGTTATGCGTGAGCACTTGCGTGGGTCAGCGATCCCGGGCGATCATCATAAGGACATTGTTGGCGTGAAATTGGAAGACGTGCAGCGAGCGGATGCATTACGGTGATTTGGAAGCACTGTCGAGCAACATTAATCGTACGACAGAGAGGGGGGCGCCTGCGTTGGTGAGCCTTCAAAGATGGGTAGGGGGAGAAGTAGCTCGGCAAGGCTGGCTGGCTGGCTGGCTGGCTGACTGACTGTGCGTTTGCGGCGGTTGTGGAGTTGCGAGTGCTTTATGTGAGAAGGGGGTGTGTCAAGTGAATGGGTGTCATGTGCACCCTGATTCACGATTTGGCGAACAGAACGAGTGGAGTGTGACAAAGGAGCCAGTGTGTTATGCCACTTCGGGAAGCCTTCTCGAAGCAGATCGGCGCCGAAGGAAGCGCGGAACAAATTGACTACGTGACATCACATCCAGTCCCGTTTCCTGATTACACACATGTACCGGGTTGTTGCTTGTGCACGCACTTTGCTTCTCGTGTGTGCAACGTACAGCTTCTTTTCAAATTGCCATATGACGATCACCTGTGATGAGTTCGCAGCTCGGACATGCAGGTTCGGGACCGATACCCCAGAAAGAGAAGCGTAACCATTCGGATCAATGACGCCGAGGTCACAATTGCCCATGCTGCCATGCATGGTTCACCCGCTTCTTGTTGCTGACTTGCAAAACTTGTGTCATGTCGCTTGTCAACGATCCATGAGCCAGGTTCGCCCGTCTCGCTTTTCGGTATTGCGTTATTCATGCCGTACACAGCTTGCCTGAATCAACGGTCCGTCTAATTCGTATTGGGAACGGCAGGTCCGAACCTTCGCGTGACACCTTCTAGAAAAGCAATGGAAGCCTCTTTGTCGGCCAGGTCAGGCCAAGGGGGGAGTGGCCGCTGTTGGGCGGGTATTGCTAGGTGTTTCAGAGTCGGTTCGTTAGGTGGTGGGGTGGGGTGGCACCACATATAGTACACCCACTGGCCCTACCGTATGTTCCACAAATCTTCAGCCTTGTGATGTGGCGAACGGAAGGGGTGCGTAAAGTTTAAAGGGACATTTTAAAGTTGTGGAAGACTTGTGAATGACAAGTTGCGATTTAGGTTTGATTGCGCTTGCTAGATCCTCGTTGCTCCCATCTATCGATAAGCCCTATGAAACAAAAGTGCCGCTGCAGAGCGTCATGAGTCGGGTCATTATGACTTGTTGCTTCTGCGGGGCTGGAACACCCACTTTGGCTTTTGCTGGTGGCCTTGGGCGCGATGACATGCTTCGTCCCGCTTGTCCAAAATAGATCGTGGACAACGAACCGTTCGAGCAAGTTCATGCAGGCTCTCTAGGGAAGAGCGCGGCTTTACTATCGGCCAATCATGACCATGTGAGGCGCGCGAGGCTGTGCCGGATGAACAACGCACTCTACACCACCTTTTTCCCCCTTGACAACCTTGATCGAGATAGACTCGGGCGGTGACAGCGCAACGCCTCTAGGGGCCTTGACAGCTCGCCACGTAGGCCTGTTTTTTGACCGACTTATAAATGCAAGCCATGACATACGTCATCATACGATGATCCGGGGTAGACGAAGGGCGGTGGGTTTTTGCTGTTCACCGCTACGGAGGCACACAAGGATATGCTGGCGCTTTGGGCTGTTGAGAGGTTCGAGGGCCTGAGGAATAGGCTCGGTAGAGTGGCTTGGTAGTTCGGAGTAGACGAGAGTCCAATCTGCTATGTATGTGTTGGCAGGTAGATTCTTCGCTGCGGTTCACTGGCCCTGCTTGTGGCGCAGACAGTTGGCAGAAGATTGAGGCCCAGGAGGAGAGTGTATGAGTCAAACGTCGTGAAGAAGTTTTCCTTTGATAGGTTCGATTACATTCGATTGTATGTATCAAACAAGGTGGTGCTTGAAAGTGGAAATGCTATAGTGTTTGGTATGATTGGCTCTCCCGCCACGCTATGCCTCTCGTGCTTATGATGATGCCTCTTGATGAGAAAATCGAAATGCTGATTTGAAAATGCACAATCGTTGCCGCCATATGCGTAGATCTATAGTAAAACAAGGACGAGATCATAATCTAGTGAAAAGAAATGCAGCGCTATGATGATGTATGTGATAATGCGAAAAAAACAACAGAAAACAAGAAAAAACTCTACAGAGCCAACCCACGCTGAATGCCACAATCATGATCGCTGGAACCGGTCTGTGTCCAATGTATGCTAATCCATGCCTGAGCGTGTTCCCAATCTAAGCGTCGTGGTGATCTCAAGACGCCTAGCCATTATCCTACGCCCCCGATGCAATACCCAAACCTCGACCCTGCTCTTTCCGGTTCCAGCCCGAATGTATACGCTCCCAACTCTTTCTCCCGTGCAACCTCCGGTCTTTGCATGAGCTACACCCTGACCAGTGAATCCTCTAACGCACTCTCGAGGGCGGTCGATCGTACGGCGCATGGGGTGGAGATGGCATGGCCGACGACCGGTCTGCCTCCTCAGGCTCTCGCTTCATGCTCTTGACACTTCCTGTACCACTGCGCTGCGACATCCTGTCCGGACTCCTCATACCCTGACTCCGCGTCTCCAACTCTGGTCTTGATGGGCCTGCAACCTCTTCCTCGTGTCTTCTTTTCTGGTAGAACTCGTTGTAGCTTGGCATGTCGCCCTCACGCTTGACGTTAGATTGAATTGGTGCGGGGGCAGTTCTTGCTCCGCTGATCAGGTCTGCTTCAGACTGTGCTTGTATCTGCGGCAAAGGCTGGTTAAAGTGAGGCGGTACGCTAGAGCGCGAGCGAGGGTCTGCACGTCTACGGCTGAAAGAACTGTTTCTCCTCCTTCCATCGCCGGGCCCACTGTCTGAATGTTGATGGTAGCCGTGGATCGGACCCTGTGGCAGTTGCTGAGGCGGCTGGGAGTGCTGAGGCGGCATCGATTGCGGTGGGTTTGGCATTATCTGCGTAGCGTTCGCAGGAGTGAAACCATGCGGAGCTGGTGCGGGTACGACAGGCAGTTGTGGCGGGGAGCTGAGTCCTGTACCTGTCGCAGACGGATGCAGCTGAAAGACGGGGGCGTTGGCGCGCGCACTCATTTCCTGCTCACCGAGTTGCCAGTGCATGGACTCGGCCGATCGCCAGGGGATTCCCATCTCAGTAGCTACCTTCTGCCACATCTGATCCTTGAAGCTATATCGAAAGTCAGTACTAGTTCAACTCGTGTCACACAAGCTATAGCGGGTATCTTGTGAAGGAAGAGATGCGATAAACCAAAGCAAAGGCGGTGCGGAACCAATCTCAAGTGCTTCATTCTAAGCCGGAGGTCCAGAGCATGCGTTTGGTACGTACCGAGCGTAGAGTCGTGCTAGCTTGTTCTTCTTTTCCTCGTCCCATATAGCTCGTTTTTCTAGGTAGTTCTGGTAACGTAGACGGCAAGAGATGGAGCTCCTTCCAGGTAGTCGTTTGGCAATGTCGTCCCATTTCATCCCTTGACCTCGCAACTCGATCGTCAAGTTGTCCTCTTCGGGCGTCCATTTGGACTGCTTTTTCGCTGGGCTCTCATCTGGTAGTGGAGTCTGTGAGGCCTGACGTTTGAGTGCCGAGGGAGGCGACCCGTTGGTACCTGGAGGGCCTTGGTGAAGCGGTCCAGGTCCAGGAGGGCCCGAATACAGTGGCCGGAACTGAGGGTGCTGTGTCGGATCCGAATATCGGTGGAGCTCTGAGATAGCAGGTAGCACTGGTCCTCCCAGCATCGATCCAGGTCCAAGTGATGCTGAGGTCGGTGCTTGGTTGGGGTAAGCTGAGATTGGCCCGTAGGACAGAGGTGCCGCATATGCCGGTGAGCCAGTAGCGTACGCTGGCGAAGCTCTTTGAGCTGGGGACTGCGTATACGCAGAAGGCGCAGTCGTGTACGTTCTTCCGGCTGTAGTAGAGTTGGATGTTACTGATGTTGAGCTCTTCTTGCTCGCAGGCGACTCGGAGCCGCGAGGCTCGAGTAGTAAGTTGATATCCAGGATGTAAGAGGGGGACTAGCTCTTAGCCAGCCCATAAGTTGAAGAGAGTCGATGATTTCCTCTTCCACAAGAACCTAGAGACCAAAGGTGATATTGTATGATGTTGCCGGTCAGGTCGGGCGTGAAGTCGTGGTACTGGTGACCCAATGTAAGCCCGATCAGGAGGGAAGACGACGACAACAGGGAGCAGTGCAACGGATGCAGCACAGGCGTGGCGTGGCGTCGGGCGGAGACAAGGCAGAAACAATGCTGTACTCTAGGATATCGAAGGCTCAGATGCACGAGCAGTGTATGCGTTCTTTGGAGCTGTGACGATGAGCTGCGACAGGGAGGTTGATGTTTCTTGAGATGGAACAGAAGAGGACGATCCGCGGTGATGAGGTTCCGAGTGAAGCTAATGTGCCGATGGGTACCAAAGTGACCAGTTGCGAGGAATTTCGAGCGATTGACGCTCTAAGTGGTTGGACGATTGGAGCTATTGGGCTATGGGCCAGGGCTTTCGGGCAGGGGATGAAACAGACCAACCAAAAGGTTTCGTGAATAACAGGCGGACTTGGCCTCTGAGATTCTGCAGGAGATTCGAGGGAATGGGAGGTGTTGCGCTGAGGGTAATGACTACGGCCTGGCAAGAGCGGAGAATACTATGGTGGGAGACATGGATGCAGGAGTAGAGTAAGTTAGCGTGCGACTGTAAGACTATTAGCATGCATCCCTTGAAGCCCTGGTGCCGCTTCATCGTCCGTCCGCGGTAGGGATCCGGGGGCTTGGGATCAGGAAGTACCCTCTGCGTTTCTGACCTGGAACCTACTACTTTGGCGCTGTCGGCTACCTCGACTCATGCTGGCGGTGCGCCACAATGAGACCCACAGACCAACATTCATAGCTGATCTGATCTTAGCTACCCTGCACTTGCCAGCCAGGGGATTTAGCGAGCTGGCCAAAAGAAAGACGACCCTTACGGCCCAAATTGACAGTGCTAGCTTGTAACGAAAAAAGCACGACACCCGTCCTCTGCAGCAGAGGGTGTCGGCCCATGACGTGTTGACGACTCCAGCTCACGACCTGGGTGCACGCTCTGGTTCAGCCGTGGACAGAGTTCCGCTGACTTGCCCGCGCCTCTGGGCCTCTGGGCCTCTGGGCCTCATTTGCTGCCCTCTTTCCGCGTCAGGCCTCAATGCGCCCCAGGCAGGGCTGCGGCGTGTGCGAAGCCAGCAGCAGCAGGGGAGCTGCCAACGATCGCCAGGCTCAGGCAGAGCTGTCTAGTCCAAACAACACACAAACTGGAGAGAAAAGGGCAACGAATCAGGCGCACTGGGAGCGGTGAACAGCCTCAGGGATGCTTGAACGTGTGTCCAGGGTCGGGCCCGGGTGTGCAGCGAGAGCGATGACATGGCGTTGCGGCGAACAAGATCTGCAGCATCCTTCGCCCTGCCCTACGGCTATCTGACGCCAGGAGCGTCGCTACCGAACATAGCCTTGCGAACGCTGACTTCATTCTGGCGGTGCAGACGGTGATGTGTTCAATCTAGGAGCGAGGCTACGTAGCGACAACACTCGCCGCATGAAGTTGCAGCGTTCATGGTTCAGCGCGCACCCCACCGTGGCCGTCGACACCGAAGGCGATGGCGAGCATGGAATGTCCACGCTGGCTCGACCTCGGGGCAGGTGGAACAGCGGTGAACGGCCGGTGATGGCCGTGACGTCCATGTACCATAGGATGAGGTAGGTAGCTTTCGCCCTAGCCCAGCAGTGCGCCTCCTTGGACGCGTTGCCAACTTGCCTCCAGGGCTGCCATTCCTTCGTTATGCGTGTGTACGGGGCGGCATGTATACACGTACGGCACACTGTACTATATGACCGACTATGTACGGAGTACATATGTACAGTACACTGAGTACACTGCTACTAGCTTCGGCCGGGGCCGTGGCCATGAACGTGTGCAACCTCGTCCACGTGAGACATGGCGTTGCCGGAACCGCGGCGTTGCTGTTGTGTTGTCTCGTGTCTGGGGGCCACGTTGTGGTCGTGGTGGACTCTGGCTGCCGCATGCCGCAGTGCCAGAACCAGAGTACGAGGCGTTGCTGTGCCAGGTCATCGCAGGCGACCAGGACGATTGCAGATTGCATCACAGTCCTTGAGCAGCCCAAGGATTCATGAATGATGCGCATTAGGCGGTGAAGTATGCCCGAACCCGCTGCGCTGCGTGCTGGTCGCCGCTCTGCATATACCGCATGTGGGCTGTATTTATTCTATGTACTGCAAAGTTGAGCGGGCTATCAAGGCGTTCGGCTACCCAAGGCCGACGTGCATTAGCTATGAACAGCCGCCCCGTGCGTTGCTCGACGCAGATGATGCAAAGACTTGTGTTGGCGGCGTGAGGCGTGCTTGATGGACAGTCAGATAAAGGACCCCCATCCCCCCACAGACTCCAGGACAGTCTGTGAACGGCCTGCGAACGAGACGCTTCCACTGCCCCGGTCGCAGGCTGCGACGTTCCGACGACCCGTCAAGTACATGTACTGTGTACTGTATTGTGCAACGCTGTATCACGCCGGCTGCTGCATCGGTCGCCTGTGTGACAGCCTCTTGGCGTCAGTCGACGGTTGCGCAGCAGAACAACGTTTGCCTCGGTGTGAATGCACATGTCCTCGACGCAGCGACTGGACGCGGGCGCGGCACTCTGGTATTTTTAGAGGCCTTGCATTGCATCAAACAAGCGGTGAGGCTTGCACATCGTTGGGGGATGAACTGCCGCGCCACCGTCCATGGAAGCCTGTGAGTTGGGGTTGGGGTTGGGTTTGGGGTTGGCCTTGGGGTTGGCCTTGGGAATGGAATGGAATCGAGTGCATGGCAAGCGCTGGCCCTTTGCGCGTGACCGCCGTGACGACTCAGCGTGGCCAACCCTTTGATGAGGTTGATTCATGTGCTGGAGCCCATCGGACGGCGGCGGCGCTGGCTTGCGTCCCAGGTGACGCCCGCGATCTGTGTGCCTACGGGCAGGTGTGTACATGGATAACAATGTGTACTGTGCATGTCATTTCGAGCAGAGCATCTTTGCCTCTCTTGGCTGAAGGAGCTGCGGTTTCGCCTGTCCATAGGACTCTGATACTGCCATGTACCATACTCCTAGGTATGTGCAGTACGGTCGTACAATCACGCGTGCTTGGGACCTCCACACGCAGGACATAGCAATGCAGCAATTACATACCACCTCCACGCCGAGGGAGCCGAGCAGCATCGTCGTGGGGTGGCTCCCACAGCCGTTCGAGACAACGTGAGCGTGTGGGGTGGGCACGGTACCGCCCGTGGGGTGTCGGTCGCAGTGTCGCCCGCGGTGTCCTGAGACATTCACCCACGCAGCACCCACGGTCTTGGCGCGCTCGCTTGAGATGCCTGATTCGTCGCGCTCGCTGCCCCTCTCCGCATTACACCCACCGCACACCGCACCGCTTGCTTTTTCGGCCCTACAGCACAACACCACGCCCAAACAGGCTACATGCAGTGTGGGTCACCAGGCATTTCGACTGGCATTTCGACAAGTCGTCTGTTCGAAACACGGTCCAGTCGCTGCTGCACGCTGCCATCCTATCGACCTTGCGTATCCGGTCACCCCACAGGCACTGGCGCGGCAAGAAGCGTGCCAAACGACTTGGTCTTGCCTTGAATCCCGTCAACTGGCTGCTCCCGCATCTCCTGCACCCGGCATACATTCCGCAGCCATGTCATTGCAGAGCGCGGCAGACGTGCCCCTCATCGTCACCTCCCCCAATTCCTCGTCGGAGCGCCGCATTTCTCCGTCCTGGACCATTGCACATCTCAAGACGCGTCTAGAGCCCATCACGGGTGTACCAGCGAGCAGCCAGAAGTTATCTTTGCGCTTTGGCTCTCAAGATGCCGTGGCCCTCATCGCAAATGATGAAGAGCAGACGCGCCTTGGCGTATTCCCACTGCAACCGTATGCCGAGATAACTGTAAGTCCATCTTCACTCAGTCATTGCATGGCGTGCGCAGCCCTACCCTTGTAGAGCCCTTTTTAGAGTCCTGTCGCCAGCTGCCACATACCTCATCTTCCACGTCAGCTGTGTACTTCCCTGCATCTGTACATTAGTCGTTCCTAGGACCCTCACTCTATCATCATACCCCTCACCCTCATTTGCTGTTTCGACCGGACAGTGAGGCTGTCGGTTCGAACGCGTCATGCTTGGCCTGGTTGCCTCTGTGTACTGCTTGCTGCTGCCCCGTCTCGCCGTTGGCTGACGGGCAGTCAATCAGACTTGCCACTGCGCTATCCCAATTGCACGAGCATGTTTGATTTGGCTCACTGGGACAAGCTCTGCTCCAGCTCGGAAACCCTGTGACCCAATGTACTTCGGTCAAGCCATTGGCATGCTTTATTTTGTTCCTGTTCAGCCTTCCCTATGAATATCCCTTCCTTCTTCTATTGATCCCTGCTTCATCTTTGTACACCGTTAGAAGAACACGTTCCACAGAATTCTCAGGCACTTGGTACGTCTGAAACATGGATTTGCCCTAACATGATCATTCTAGGTTACGGACACACGCCCGCCAGCAGCTCGAACAGATTTCACTGACCTTTCAGCTGTCGAGAAGTATGAGATGCCAAGCACAGAATACGAGTCTCGAACGGACAGTGTACTTGCCTGGAAGAAAGCCCAGAAGCTTGGTCGTTTCGATCCGGACACTCCCAGTATCGAACAGCAGAAGATTCGTGCTTCAGAACGCGAAGTTGAGGAGAGAGGTAAGCCGTGTGCTCTTGCTTTTTCATTCCTCGTTCTATCATACGTTTGTGGCAAAGCAACATGAGCAAAAGCAATACAACATCGACCAACACCAGGTTTTCGACAGTTTTAGTCGCGAAGATATGCGCAGGCCGGAGATGCTTCGTTTGACGGTTAGCTGCAAGGTTTCACTCAGACAGGATCCTGGTACCTCGCCCCGTAGACATGGGAGATCGCTCCATTTTGAACAACGATTCAGAGAGCCTTACCCTGTCATTACTTGCGAACGAAAAGAAATAAACCACGACGATGACGCGTTGGCCAACCTTCCTGGAATTGGCACATTACCAGACTCGTCGTGCAAGCTTCCACTTCGGGCGTTCTGCATGGTAGCCTTGGCCAAAATGACCCAGCCTCAGACGTGGGCTCCGAGGGGACCCAACGTTCCAGTTCAAGCACCTGAAATCTCAAACTGGAAGTAAACATATCGTGTTTGCTGCGGCTGTCACCTCGTAGAGTCTGTCTTTCGAGATCTGCGCTATCCATCCGGCCCGCTAGAACGGGCGCTGGTACCAGAGAGGCCGAAACCTTAAGAAAGGTCATCTTCCGTGCCATCAACCTCACACTCGCCTTCCATTCGTCATCAAGTCCTATTATAGACTTTCAATTCAGAAATATGAAGACTATCTACGAGGATTATCCAAGTCGACGATGTGGCATACGAAGCACGAGCGGCCATCCCACACCCGCAATGACCCCGTTGGACAAAAGGCTCGTCTGTGCGGTATTCCCATGACCAACGGTCCGTCGCTACGCAAAAGCTTTTCCACCACGATCTCGTCCTGCAATGTCAATCTGCAACTTTCTCCGCGATCGGTTCCCAGCTGCGTTACATCTGGGCGGCTATAATGCGTGATCTCCGGCAGCCACAGAAGTATGCTATTTATTGCGTCCTCAGGAACATCCTCGTAACTCCGACCTGTTGCTTTGCCCGGGCTACTGCCTATACACTCGTTACCTTTCTATTGACATGCGAGCGCGTGCACCGGAAGTTTATTCTCAGCTAATACGTTATATTAGGCCTAACAATATCGGCACGTGTGCGCCTATTGCCGGAAACGGACGCGCGCAGAGGGACGATATCGTACATTGGGCTCGTGCCTGAAATCCCGGGGATCGGTGTTTGGGTTGGAGTTACGCTTGACGAACCAACCGGCAAGAACGATGGCACCGTCAAGGGCAAGCGATACTTTGAGTGTGGCAATAACTACGGCGTCTTCGTGCGACCTGAGCGATGTGAGGCAGGCGACTTTCCGGTTTTGGACATGGGCGATGAGGACATGGAGGAGTTGTGAACGTGCCATTCGAATGGGCTTTATAACGCCTCCAATACATGTGCTCGCGTGCGAAAAGGAACCAATGACTACCAATGAAGTATGTCTTTCTTTGAAGGTGCAAGATCTCACCTCGCACGCATGCGGTCATAGCTACCTGCAAGGTTACAGTCCGCGGACTTTTAAACTGCCATTACAGTTCTCGCATGTCAAGCCCAATATTGCATACGAGAACAAATGAACCAATACCATCCAGTGGACATTATCCTCTGTACTCACGTCGTCGATCTTTCACTCCTCAACACACTTCCAAGCCGCCACTTGTATGCTGCATATCGCCACCTCCCTGTCCCTAATCAGCCTCTACAGCCTACCTACTCCTATACTAACATTACCAAAGAGAAAACCCCTGTTACAGATCTAAAAAAAAAATACATAAGAATCGTCATTACACCTTTTGGCCCCATTGCTCTTGTCACAAAACCGTCGTCGTTGGTTTTTCCCGTGGGTACCTAACCAAGTGTCACATAAACTGTGGGATTTGTACATGGAAACACTGCGAGAAAGCTTGTGTAAATTCAATGCATGACTAGTGATAGGATACGTACATATATACACACATGTGTGGTTAGAATAATGGGTGAGTGAAATAGCAGACGGGCGAGGTTGTTATATACTACCCAAATCGCGACAAGGGTTCATCTCTGGATATGGATAAAGTTTCAGAGTGTATAATCGAAGCTCTTGGAAATGTGTAGTTATTCCATCTTGATTGTAGTCTAGTACTTGCTGTGTTGTTTGTAAATAAAATGAAAAAAGGTTGGGGTTTAATTTCAAGTGTACTACTACCCATGATCAGGCTGGAATTGTACAGATGGTTGACTTTTTGTGTATTAAAAGATGTGCAGATTGGTTGGTAGCCAATGTGCAAGGTGCGCTGGAAGTCTTACTTGAGTTATATATCTGTATACATGTTACGCACAAGGGCTGTTGGTTTAGCTGTGCAGCTAGCTTATGGGTAGAGATTAAGAATACTACAAGGAAGTTTTACAGTGGTGTTTCATATATCGTGCAACACAACCGAACTTTTGCATTGAATGCTTTCTCTACGATTTGCGGAATTTCCATGGGTAGAGCAAAGTGTACGTGTGCTCTAAACCACGATTTTGAAGAATTTCGCCGCATAATCAAAATCAACTGTTTAGCAACACGAAATATACAAGTGCGCCAACATACACAAAGGACGAATGATTCACACTTTGCCAAAGCTAATATGATCCAATATTTTCTTCGTTCAATATCATATATTCACCACTTCAAACCCCTGCCTCGCCCTCCTCCCCAACCCACTCATAACCCTCCTCACATTCGTGTCGCCGCATGATTCCATTCCACTCAACTACCTTCCTGCCATCAAACCCAACACCCATAATTTCCACAATGACTTCCGGATCCCCAACTTTCGTCACGATATCCGGACTAATGACGTGCTCAAGCGCGTATGCCCGTCCCAAATCTCTCTCATCGATTTTAATATGGAAATACGAAACCAGACCCGTGATATCGCTCTGTGGCATTCCTTGCGCTGCCGTTGTGCTAGTGGCGTCTTCGTAGCTCCATCTGAGCCTCAACTGCTGGGTCTCTGTTGCGCCGCGGTGTATGGTGTGCACGTTGGTGATGCTGGCATTCTGCCAAACTTGGTGTTTAGAGACAGGTGTGATACCAATGGAGGAGATCCAAAGAACGCGTGCGGGACCTTTGATGGTAGCAATGCCACGGGCGCGGACACCGAGTTCTTCGATTACATGCGCTGAGGTCCCTTGCTGGCCACTGAGGATAGTGTCGATGAATAAGCCGTTTCTGATCTGTGTGGTTGGTAAGATCTGGTAGTCTCCGTGAATCTTAATATAGACTTCGATCTCCAATGCTGTAGGGAAGGCGGGCTTGCGGAGTGAAGATCGAAGTTGGAGTTTCCTAGTCAAAGGCATGTTGAGGTTGTAAAGAGGTAAATATAGCCAAGGGTCAGATTGCTTGATCCTTGGGTCCGCTGGAGGAGAGATTGTTGTTGCTTCGATTACGAGGGTGGGCTCAATGGTCGTGTCGTCTAAGAAATGTGTCAAGGTGATCGAGTCGTTGGCGACACGCTTTGGTTGCGGTAGAATGGACTGCTGCCCGAGTTGTGCGTGTAGACTGCGGCCGCTAAGGTCTTTCTTGCCATCACTGCGCCTGCCGAAAGCAGGACTGGAGTCAGTGTAGAAGAAGTTCTCTGAACCGGCTGCAAATTCTTGTGCGTGTTTGCTGATGGCATACTCGGCGTTGGCCTGATGTCGCGACGGACAGTCCCCACAAGTGCATGTAAGATCTGATGGAAGCTTTTCCCCTTCCCATATTGCTCTTTCGACCTCACGCTCGTGATTAGGAAAATGCTCGAACGACCATGCTGGCGCGAAAATGCCCGCTGAAAGCCCAAGAGTGGTAAGTTTGGCTACGGCTACCCCAGTGTTCGTGCCACCGCCACCCTTCTCAGGGTAAGTGACACGCGGATGCGACAATGTGGTGGTGTTCTGCGCCCAGACATCGATACCGAAGAAGACTTTGCATAGAGAAATGTCGTTGCGCAACGCGAGCTGCTTGGAGGACTCAGCATCGGCCTCCGTCCAGCAGTAGTTTGTGAGGAGACTGCCACATGCCTTTGCAAATGTAATGTTTGAGGTGTTGAGTGCGTTCTGGTATGATACCTTATTTGATGTGGTCAGTGCATCATACCTGTGAGCTGTTAATAATGCTCAGGGCTTCTGGACAATATAACACACCATACGAGTTGCTTCGCCTCGCCCAGCTCGCACTTCAGTTGGCTCAGGAAAGACTCTAGCACCTTGGGGTCCCACACATCGCTTGGAAAAGGCTTTTCAACATTGATGAGGTAGCCGTCGAAGCCATAGTGTTGGGCAATGAAGACCAGCTTATTCACCAGAGGGAATGTCATCCCCTCAGCACTCGTCACATGCTCCAATACTCGTCCCGAGTCTTTCGTCTGTGGCTCTATCAAGAGAGTTCCTAGTGCCTTTACACCGTTGCGGTGGAGTGTGTTAGTCCACGTGGGCGGTGGCACGCAAACAAGCTTGTGAGAAAAGTAGATGAACGTGTCAACATGTTGAAGGTATTCACAAATGTATAGCTTTTTCGTCACACCAGGTAGTTGAACGCTTTCGTAGTCGTGGTAATTACCTGCATAGTCGTGGACAAGCAAAACATCAGCCTTGGAAACATGCTTCGTTTGTGCTCGACGTCTTGGTAGCAGTGGAGTGTTAGCTCTTTGGAGCGGATCAGAATCGCCCACTGTCCAAGCCTCGAGTTAGTCCAACGTATCGAAGTAGGTAAACCCCTTCAGTCGGTCTAGTTCACGTTGTCTATGCCGTTCTTCAGGTGTAGGTCCAGTATCCGGTGTTGGGAAGAGATGTCGATAGCCGTCGCGAATGGGCCTGAGTATGTCTTTCCAGCCGAAGAGATTGGCCATGGTGAATGTGCAAGGGCAGCATGGTCGCCATGGTCCGCCCGACTAGCGTTCAGGTAATGACGAAGGAACACCCCCGCGGCGGACAGGGACGATGGACTACCGCACTCTAGTGCCGGCAGGGGCAGCCCGGGAGGCTTGGCACGCAGGGATCAGCTCTCAACCCTACCGTACGCCTTGCTGCAGCGGCGCGGGCCAAACGTGTCTTTTTATCGCCAGGTACCGTCAACAACTTCAAACCTCACCCACGTCAAGCCCCGGCAGTGCCTCAACACACATCGCAGCGCATAGCGACACCCCGCCGCTATGATGAATCTCTTCAGATTACTGGGTACGACCACCTGCGCAGATGGACGACCACCATGAAGCACACTCCCTTGATGGACGCGCCGGCTAACACTGGACACAGGGGATTTATCCCACCTTTTCTCCATCTTGATTTTGCTGCATAAGATGAAGGTCTCAAGCGTACGTCACGCCGTGGTTAATGCATTGTTGCGCGCTCGCTAATACATATCCATAGAGTGCTTCAGGTATATCGTTCAAGTCGCAATTCCTCTACCTCATGGTGTACCTCACCCGTTACGTCGATCTGCTCTGGACTTTTTACGAACCAAAGTCGCTGTACAACACTTGCTTCAAAATCATCTTCATTGGCACATCGGCGTATACTGTCTATCTGATGCTCAACGACTACAAGCCCACCCACGACCCGAACCTGGACACATTCAAAGTGCAGTACTTGCTAGGGGCAAGTGCTGTTCTGGCGATACTGTTCCCGTACAAATACAACTTCTCAGAGGTGCGTCAGATCCCCAATGCTCAGATCGGCAAGATGCTAAGTAAACTAGATCCTCTGGGCATTCTCTATCTGGCTGGAGTCGGTAGCCATCCTCCCGCAACTCTTCATGTTGCAAAGAACCGGTGAAGCCGAAACAATCACGACCCATTACTTGTTTGCGCTTGGCGCATACCGTGCGCTGTACATCCCCAACTGGATCTACCGATATTTCTTCGAGGTGCCCAAGTTTTACGATCCAATTGCGGTGATAGCAGGCATTATCCAGACGATCCTGTATTCTGATTTCTTCTATATTTACTACACCAAGTGAGTCTTGAAAATCGCATACGGATCAAGACGTCCTCTCTAATACTTCACAGGGTCATCCAAGGCAAGAAATTCAACCTGCCGGTGTAGAGCACCAAGGCCGTGACGGATGCGCCTATTTACCTTTAGGGCGATCGAATTAGCCGCGTATGTACTTCTTGTACCATAGGGATTTGACACGGTCGGCGTTTGTGGGCGGTGTTGGCTGATGGGCAGGATGCTCAAATGGGCCTCGATTACAGCCTTTGTGTTTGTTCATGTAGTATTGGAAGCCTGACGGCTGGAGACAGGCGTAGATAATCATGCATGTAGACGATTTATTGAGCCATATCGAATATCACCAAGCGGAAGCATTATCGACGGAGAATTCGAATTGAACTGAGGCAACGATACCAATAGCATCATCTGGCTTTTTGAAGCGCTGCGAGCTCTCCCAGGCCAAGTTGAAATCAATGATTCTTTTTTAATAATACATGTCATGTCAAATTTAAGTCAAACCTCGTCCTCAAAACGCGATTGTGTGTGCGCATTCGAAAACATGATTGGAGTTGGTTGCGTCATGTCAGCTCAATGATGAGGCTCGTGCAGGTGCCTGCCGGCAGCCACTGCGGCTATGGATGGTGCTTGCCAATCAAGACTCCCCCAAACCTCCGCACACCTCTTCACCACTTTCGCCCTCTCTTACCTTTCTAGGCCCTATTAATATTCTATCCGCTCGCTACAATCTATTTTCCTCCCGTTCTCTTTTCGCTTCCACTTTTCAGCGATAAAGCAACCCTTTCCACCGCAGTCCGTCCGCTCCGCTCCGCCATCCGAAGCCGAACTCTAAGACCCTGGTAGATCAGTGGCACGCGAGCCTGAGGCTATCCTTTACCAAAACACACACATCGCACGCAATGTTCTGTCTGCGCAGCTGGATACCCGTGCTGTTCTTCTTGTAAGTTTTACTTCAGGGAGCGTCATCTACAACGGCGCATGCACTAATGTACAAAACAAGGCTACGCACGCATGCCTCCCCCGTCTACCTCGTTCTCTTCATCTCCGCCACATACTTCCTCAACCGACCATGCGTGTATTGCTCGCTTCTCCTCTTCATCCTCGTTGTCGCACTGTTCGACTTCCACACTCCGTGGTTTGATCCGCCGCTTGCGGAGACGGCGGAACTGGCGCTGAATGGGACGACCACGCCAATACTAGAGACTGCGGGTATGTTGGCGCAGGCGGCGAACCATACGGCAAAAGCGATGATCAAGGGTGCGGTGGAGGGACTGAAGGGGAAGATGCAGGCAGAGATGGGAGGGGAGGGGAGTGGCGGCCAAGGGTACGAATGGGTTAAGGGGTTGTTGGGGAAGAAGGAGTGGCGGATACAGTGCTTGGACGTGTTGATTAGGATCTGAGGGGCAGAGACGGGGTCGAGGCCCGGATGACGATGATGATGGGTGTGTTGCTATGATACCAGGTGGCTTTGAGCGGTGGGAATATTGCATGATTGGGCGCTTGGATTGACGCATTTTCATGGCGTCAAAGGGAATACCATGATTTGGTCGTTCGTTGTACAAGATGATTGATTGATCTGATCCTGTGCACACGGCTTGGACGAGGCACATTGTGCACGTGTCTCGTACCTACCAACCATCAAGCACCAACCACACGCCCCACGGCTTCGTCATCGGTGCCATTCACGAGATGGTTGTATGAAATGAAAGCCATCTCGTTACAGTATGGATATTCGACACACGCCATCATGGACCCCGCGCTAGCTACATGTCAGGGATGCGCCCGCAGCGGGGCACGCGCACCTGTGCATGCAGCTCTTTACAAGCACCACCCACCACTGTAAGCCATTGAAGGCCGCCCGCATTCCGTGCTTGTACTCCGACGGTGTTCTTCCAAAACTGGCGCCTCTTACTGCACTACCGAGACTCTGTTCTCGACCATTGCTTCGCTCTTCACCACCCTGCAGAAGCTCCAGGCTTGCTCCTACTCTTCTTCATTCAAGCTCCTCGGCTTCTAGAAGCTTCACACGCTCAGCCGACTTTTCCTCGCAAACAAGAGTGCGGCACAGTGCCCCGCAGACACCGTTGAGATATAGACCGAGATTCGCAGTTGCTACGTCAGGTGTCGGAAGAGTCCAAAAGAGATTCTGTCAGAGCGAGGTGACCAGCAGCTTCGCAAACATGGCTTCAGATCGCGACATCCTCCCTGCTTGGTAAGGTCGTCCATACCATCTAAGGATTCATGAACGGCAAAGCTAACAGGGTGAACAGGGTCAAGCCCACACACTATGCCGTCTCCCTCCACGACATCGAGTTTGGGGGAAGCTTCAGCTACAAGGGTACCGTAAAGATCACCACCGACATCACAAAGGAAGATGGCTTCAACGACCTAGTCTTGAACGCCCATCAGCTCAAAGTCGAGGGCGCTGAGCTGAAGACGGGGGACAAGACACGCTCGGTCAAGAATGTCTCATACGATGAGAAACGGCAGCGGGTGACATTGGATTTTGGAGAGAAGATCGACTACAAGGGCGAGGCTGAACTGGAGATCAAGTTCGAAGGCACCATCAACAACATCATGGCCGGCTTCTATCGCTCCAAGTACAAGCCAAAGGGCGAGGTCCCCGCCTCTGTGGCCAAGGACGATGAGTTTCATTACATGTTCAGCACCCAATTCGAGTCTTGCGATGCCCGCCGTGCATTCCCCTGCTTCGACGAGCCAAACCTGAAGGCAACCTTTGATGTCGAACTCGAAGTACCCAAGGACCAAATCGCGCTGAGCAACATGCCCGAAAAGGAGATTAAGCCCAGCAAGCGCGATGGCTTCCACACTGTTGTCTTCGAGCGATCACCTGTCATGTCGACCTACCTTCTAGCATGGGCAATTGGTGACTTCGAGTACGTTGAGGCATTCACCGAGCGCAAGTACAACGGCAAGAACATCCCAGTCAGGGTATACACTACTCGCGGCTTGAAGGAACAAGGTCGCTTTGCCTTGGACAACTGCCACAAGATTGTTGACTACTTCTCCGAGGTCTTCCAAATCGACTACCCGCTACCGAAGGTCGACCTTCTGGCCGTTCACGAATTTGTGAGTGACACTGACCCGTATACGTAGAATTGCGCTGATCCGCTAGCCAATTATACGTATACTCCTTCTTTTGAATCTTACCAAACTGACCGTGTATCTAGTCACACGGTGCTATGGAGAATTGGGGACTCATTACCTACCGGTTAGTACCCGACAAATTATCCCGTAGATGAAGATAATGCTAATTACCCTCAGAACTACCGCAGTGCTCTTCGATCCGGCAACATCGGCAGACAGCTACCGCAACAGGGTAGCTTACGTTGTAGCCCACGAGCTTGCCCACCAGTGGTTCGGCAACCTGGTCACCATGGATTGGTGGAGCGAGTTGTGGCTGAACGAGGGTTTCGCTACTTGGGTAGGATGGCTTGCCATTGACCACCTGTATCCCGGTATGACTATGACTGCCCTTGGTGTATCCGACATCCGTGCTGACTACAATCATAGACTGGAACGTTTGGGGACAGTTCGTTGTACGTCACAAATCGCGAGGTACCACATCACTTACTTGCTTACTGACATGCTTCTAGACTGATTCTGTTCAACAAGCCTTTGCCCTTGACGCACTACGTACATCTCACCCTATCGAAGTTCCCGTCTTCGATGGCCTTGAAGTGGATCAAATCTTCGACCACATCAGCTACTTGAAGGGAAGCTCGGTTATTCGCATGCTGAGCGCTCATCTGGGCGAGAAGGTGTTCTTGCAGGGTGTTGCCGACTACCTCAAGGCCCACCAGTACTCAAACGCCACCACGAACGATCTGTGGTCTGCCCTGAGCAAGGCCTCCGGTCAGGACGTCAACAGCTTCATGGACTTCTGGGTTCGCAAGATTGGCTTTCCTGTCGTCACAGTGACTGAGAAGTCGGGTGAGATTGGTCTGCGTCAACAGCGCTTTCTGCTTGCTGGTGATGTCAAGTCTGAGGAAGACCAAACTACTTGGTGGATCCCGCTTGGTCTACACTCCGGCGACTCTGCTGCCGCTGCTTCGGTTCACAAGACTACTGCACTGACTAAGAAGGAAGACATCATCAGCAACGTCAATGGTAGCTTCTACCAGATCAACAAGAATCTCACTGGATTCTACCGAACCAACTACCCAGCTGACCGTCTGAAGAAGCTTGGCGAGGAACGCCACCAGCTCACGGTTGAAGACAAGATCGGCCTCATTGGCGATGCTTATGCGAACGCCATTGCCGGCTACGGATCTACAGCTGGTCTTCTCGCTTTGGTCGAGCGCTTCTCAGACGAATCCGACTACCTTGTATGGTCACAAATATTGACTAATATTGGTAATGTACGCAGCGTTTTCTCTGGCAACGAGGAAGTAAGCGAAGCTCTGAGGAAATACCATCTCAAGCTCGTGACACCTGCTGTAGAGAAGGTTGGCTGGGACTTCAAAGAGGGCGAGAGCTTCCTTGTAGGTCAGCTCCGTGCCAGCCTCATCCTGTCCGCAGGTGTTGTTGGTCACATGGCCACCGTCGATGAGGCTCTAAGACGCTTTGACGCCTACATCTCAGGAGAGGACAAGAACGCAATCCATCCCTCTCTCCGACGAGCGATCTTCGCAACTGCAATCAAGAACCGCGGCGAATCAGCTTTCAAAGCTATTCAGAACGAGTACTTGAACACCACCTCCATTGACGGCCGAGAAATCTGCCTCCAATCCCTCGGCCGCGTACAATCCCCCGAGCTGGCCCGCGAAGTCATGAACTTTGTGTTCTCCGACAAAGTCGCCATGCAAGACAAGCACTCCGGTACCATCGCACTTGCCAACAACTCCAAGGTGCGCACTGAAGTGTGGCACTTCATCCGCGACAATTGGGACTCCAAGGTCCACCCTACTCTTAGCGGCAACCTTGTTGTGCTAGAGCGTTTCCTTCGATTCGGACTGAACAAGTTTGCGGATGATGGAATCGCAGATGAGATTCAGAAGTTCTTCGAGGGCAAGGATACGAGAGGGTACAACAAGGGGCTGGAGGTCATCGATGATACGATCAGAAGTTATGCGGGGTACAAGAGGAGGGATGAGAAGGTTGTTAAGGAGTGGTTGGGTGAGAATGGGTATCTGGGTTGACTAGATGTGAGGGTGAAGCTTTGAAATGTGAGGTTTCATGACCGCGGTGAGATTTACATGGACGGATCAAGAGGTTCGTACGTCGTAGGTTGTAGATCAAAACAATATACGACATGATTGTACTTTCCGCAGTCAGACTATTCGTGCAACCAGGGGCGGAATGTAATCATTCCTTCGAAGACGGATTGACATCAACCCCACCACCCCCGCATTTGCGGAGTCATTCCGGCTACATAACATACTATGTCTGAGCCGCCCCTTATAAACAATTACATCATATATGAGCCCTCCATGTACCTCCTTACTCTCCCAAATCCTATCCACAACACATTCCCTCAATGATCTATAGCATCTATACCACCTAGTCTGGTCGCTAAACGAACACACACCACCCTCCAAAGCTCACAACGCAACTACCCCTATTCACTAAACAAACAACGCGCATCGCCAACTCCAAGGACGGGATTCCAGCGCCCGTGAGGAGATAAGGGACAACCCCGATGCGAATTAGTCGCGATGGGGACTTGCTACAAACAGGCAAGGCCCTTATCGTCCATATCGGGTAGTGTGAACAATGGTATAGTACCTCGCCAACCATGACTCGCTTATCGCACATCGTGTTGGACGGGGACAGATTTACCTGGTGAGCTTTTTGGGGTATATGGTGGATGGTTGGGCTTGTGGGCGGAAGGATTCCGTTTTAGTGGTGTTGGGTTAGATTGAATGAAGAGATGTGGGTGGGTTTTTCCGTTTGATAGAGGGGTGGGTGGGTATGTGGGTATATAAACAATGGGATCTTAGGCAGTTGACTTGTACACTGTTTTTTTTATTCTTCTTCATCTTGCTGGCTTCGTTCATGTAACCTTTTTTGTGGGGGGCAGGTTTGACGCCAGATTACTTGCTTGCTTGTTGGAATTGAATAAACAATCTGAGACAGCATCTATCTATCGAACCATCCATCCATCAACTACATAGCGACGAAAACGAGAGATCCGAAAACGGCGTTCGAAAATGGCGACGGTAAAAGTCGCAGTCACACAACATGAACCCGTGTGGTTTGATCTCCAAGCTACAGTGGATAAAACATGTAAACTGATTGGGGAGGCGAGCGTGAATGGAGCGAAATTGGTTGTTTTTCCAGAGGTGTGGATTGTAGGGTATCCTGCTTGGATATGGTGAGTCTTCCTCTTCTTTCTTCTTCTGTGATTAGTATATGGTGAGTACTTTATTTTCTCGACTTGCTTAACGATACCACAGGGCCCGCCCCGTCGATCCACCCCTAGCCACGCGATACATTAAAAACTCCCTCTCCTACTCCTCCCCGCAAATGAGCGCCATCTGCGCCTCAGCCCGCGAACACGGCATCGCCGTCGTTCTGGGCTTCAGCGAAAACAGCAATGATAGTCTGTATATCTCGCAGTGTATGATTAGCTCCACCGGGGAGATTTTAATGAAAAGAAGGAAATTGAAGCCGACACATATGGAACGGACGGTATTTGGGGATGCAGGGGGTGCGAGTTTGGGCAATGTTGTTGAGGTTGAGGGGGTGGGGAGGGTAGGGGCGTTGGCTTGTTGGGTATGTTCTCTGGATGTAGGATGGTGGTCAGGAAATGCGTGCGTGCATCCATGTATGGTATACGGGCTGACAATGCGTGTGTACAGGAACATATTCAGCCGCTGCTCAAATACCACACCACGAGTCTGAGGGAGCAGATTCATGTTGCAGCATGGCCGCCAATACATGCGTTTGTAGAGGGGAGTGAGGGTTTGTATAGTATGAGTGCTGAAGGTTCGTTCAGCTCAGTCCCCATTCTCTCTCCTCTTGTCCTAACGTAATCCTTCAGGCTGCGCAGCCCTCTCAATAACCCACGCCATTGAATCCTCAACTTTCGTACTACACTGCACATCCGTCATGTCGCAAGCTGGAATCACAGCGCACGCCATCGAAGGAAACCCGCTCTTTGGCCACATTGGTGGTGGGCAGTCCGCCGTCTATGGCCCTGATGGGCGAAGACTAACAAAGCCGCTTCCTCCGGATGAGGAGGGCTTTGTGTATGCGGAGTTGCCTATGGATATGCTGGTTAGTACGAAGCATTTTGTGGATCCATGTGGGCATTATAGTAGGCCTGAGTTGTTATGGTTGGGGGTTGATAAGAGGGAGAAAGGGTGTGTGAGGAGGGAGGGTGAGGGTGAGAACGTGAATGGGGTGAATGGGTCAAAGAAGCAGATGAATGGGGAGCATGGAGTTAGGGTTACTGAAAAGGGTCGATGATGGAGATTAGCCAGGAGCTTATACAGAAATGTGATTGTGGATATAGTTCTTGATTGACTTTGATACTTGCTCAAATAGAAGAGAGCTCAGGCTGCGTGCGGATAAGACGACAATGCTCAGAAGATAGAAAGGCAGAATTTTATGCGACTTCATGATGGATACGCTCGGAACGCACTAGGTGATCTAAGCCCATCCAAGCTTTGATTCGAGTGTATCAGTACCCATTCCGAAGCAACATTTAGCGCAGCCTTGCTTCCGGAAGACTCGTCTGTTCTCGCATCAAGCGTGGGCTAATATGGATGACCATAACAGCGATGAGCTTAATGAATCTTGACTCTCGAACCGACAACTTGAGCCGCTTCCTCTGCAGCGCCGGAAGCCCCGAAAGCCACCACGACTTCTTGTCGCGTCCGTGGTCGCACTCACGCCATCGAGAATGAGTACTAATTTCCACACTTGCCTTGGGGTTTGGTACTTCAGCTGCCGCTTGGCAGGTCTCGAACGCCACCACCAGCTGCAAAAGGAGCGGCTACGTTAGACTGCACCAGAGAGACACCAACGTGACAAAGCCAATAACGCGTGCGACAGACCCTACGAAAACAACCTGGCGTTTGCAAAGACGACGTCGGATGATCGACAATAAGCTGAGAAACACTTGCGGAGATGTTGCATCAATATGGGTTCCGTGAAACTCCGCTGCGAGGTCGCTAACTTTAGTCCGCCACGATTCGCTGATCCGCCCCTCAAAATCTACTTTGGTACCACTGTCGCTTGGCATCCACCTGGGCAGGTTCCGCGGGTCGGCTGCGTTCCCAGGCCGTGCAATTGCTTCGTAGATTACTCAGTATCATACTGATGAACAGCCGTGCCCAGACGTTCGAGTTTGCATTATAGCCAATTATCTTTCCCCGTGCTGTACAAAAACCACAGGGCTGACGCGCTACCATCTCATCATCACCAAGTTCTGTACCACGGCGGAGATAGATGCCCCCCGATCGATTGCGAAACAGGACCGATAGCTACCAAGAAACCGGGCGCCATACGACCGACGCAAGAACTACCATGCTCAGTCCCACCTCAGAACATACGCTGTGCAACTCGAAGAAGATACTCGGCTTCGATGCATCTCAGTGGAAGAAGTTTCAAACGGACCCGAAATAGCACGCATGATGTTTTGTCGCTGTTATTTATCGATTTTACGCGCACAGAATAGAGCCTGGACCGACCCAAACACTGGCTGCGTGGGCATGTCTTGGTATGCACCATTGCGGAAACTAAATCTATCCCGATACAGCATCGGGCCAGGGGTAGGATCTTGGCCCACGGGGGAATGCCATGCTTAGGCGGCAGTGGCACTTCTACTCATGGTACAAGGTGACCCGTCTGTTGCCAACCACGTTCTCATACCATATGCAAAGATGATCGTCAAGCTCTTCATGTACGCTATACTCACTATATGCAGCCTTTCATCTGGAGTTATAGACCTACGTGTGGTAAGGTCTAGTCTTCGTACAGATCATGACTGTCTCGATCATCTCAACAGACGCTACTGTTGACGCGCTGCGGTTGAACTATCAGGGCCAAGGCCGCTACAATTCCGCGAGGCGTTGGAGACGATTCTTTTCTCTCCAAAAGTCTGGGCAAGCTACGCCTCTCCCCTTGCCCTCGCATATAGCGTGAAAGCTTAATATCCTTATAACAGTTGGCGGCTCTTCGCCATCAGGAAACATTCGGTTACTTTCGTCGTCTCGTCTTTCTCGTTTGGGAGGTAGATATCACTGTCATTCGTTCCAGTTGATATCTTGTTTCTCGAGTTTAACATCACTCATTAAATCTTTGGAACCACACTCGCTTGTACCAAAGGGTTAAAAACATCTCTTTTAAACCCTGAACTTGATATCCGGTATCAATCGAACATTGGACCCGACAAGACTGACGATTTCTTCTGACCAAAATGCGCTTCTCGGACGTTTTCACTGCCTCGCTGGTAGTACCGCTTATAGCAGCTCATGGCGATCATCACTTTCACGCAGCCCCAAAAATCATCGGTCTCCCACGTAGCGATATCGGAGGGTTGAAGAACAGGAATATTCTCGGTGGACATGAGGCGCGGGTTGTGAGACCTCATCAGGACTCCAAGTTGACTGCGCGCCAGGTTGGTGGCAACGCCGACGGCCGATGTGGAAAGGATTTTGGGTGCGCCACCTGCAACACTGGGTATTGTTGCTCGGTTGCAGGATACTGCGGCACGGGTCCAGAGTGCGTAAACATGTTCACACTGCTCATGAGCTACACTAACTCTGGGGTAGTTTCTGCCAGTCTCCAGACTGCAACTTCGAATACGGTCCCGCTTGTGATGCAAACAAGGTCCCCACTGGTGGTAGCACACGCAACACTCCCCGTACCAAGCTCGGAAGCCAGACCTATGGCGGTGAAGGCATCTATAGCTGTGTCAACCCAGGAGAAGTTGCAATCACTTACGACGATGGCCCTTACACCTACACTGACGAGTTGTTGAACCTCCTTGCCACAAAAGGCGCGAAGGCTACCTTCTTCGTCACTGGTATTAACCTGAGCAAGGGTGCTATCGACACAACGTCGGCCTGGAGCAATGTTATCAAAAGGATGGTATCCGAGAAGCATCAAGTTGCATCCCACACCTGGTCTCACCAGGATTTGAGCGCAATCACCAGCGCCCAGCGATACGATCAGATGGTTCGTAATGAGATGGCACTGTCCAATATTTTGGGAAAATTCCCAACATACATGAGACCTCCTTACTCCTCCTGCACCGCTGCATCTGGCTGCCAGAAGGATCTGGCAGATCTGGGTTACGTTGTGTCCTACTTTGACCTTGACACTGACGGTATGCCAATCATCCTGCAATGGTTCTTGATATATGCTAACACAATTAAGACTACAACCAGCTTACAACGACAAAGATCCAAGTTGCCAAGGACAACGTCGTAAAGGGCTTCGCTGGCACCAACCCCGCAAACGACAATCGTCAACTTATCGCCCACGATATCCATCAATTGACCGCCCAAGATTTGTCCACTTACATGGTCAACTACATTGACAGCCTGGGCTACAAGATGGTCACCCTCGGTCAGTGTATGGGCGAGCCCGAGGCCAACTGGTACAGAACCCCCTCAGCCCGTACCGCTAGCACATCGTCCTTTGCTGCTCCCACTGCCTGCAGTTCTGGTGCTTCCTCGTCCAGGGTCTCTACCAGTGCTGCTGCTACATCCACGCCGAGTGGCGTGTCTACTGATGGCATGTGTGGCTCCACCGCTGGAAAGACGTGCCTCAACTCTGGTCTTGGTGAATGCTGCTCGCAGTATGGCTGGTGCGGTGCTACAACTGATCACGTAAGTTTCCAAGTCATTGATCAGCCGATACATACCGGATACTAACATCACATAGTGCGGAACTGGATGCCAGGCCGGCTTCGGACAGTGTGGATCTCTTTCATCCTCTTCGACCTTGTTGTCCACAGGTACTGCCAGGTCATCATCCGCTGTTGTTTCGAGCACTGTTCGCTCCAGCACTGTCGGCGCTAGCTCCACAAAGGCCTCTTCGTCTGCATCCAGCACCAAGGCCGCCTCATCTGTCTCCAGCACCAAGGCTAGCAGCACTGCGGGCGTCAGCTCTACTCGCGCCGCTTCATCCGCTGCTGCTAGCGCGTCCACTGTTGCCAAGGTTTCTACCGACGGCACATGCGGTGGCACCAACGGATACACCTGCGCTGGCTTCTCCGAGGGTGAATGCTGTTCATCGTATGGATGGTGCGGTTCTTCGACCGGTCACGTAAGTCACTATCCCAGCCAATCTGAAAAATGCAATTGCTAACAGCACCTAGTGCGGAACTGGCTGCAACCCTCTCTTCGGTAAGTGCACCAGCTCTGGAACTCCTTCTTCCGCTGCAAAGGCTTCTTCTGTTGCTGCTGCTGCTTCGAGCTCCAAGGCTGCCTCCAGCACCATCATCGCCTCGACTGCAAAAGCTACATCGAGCACAAAGGCTGCCTCCAGCACAAAAGCGTCCTCTGCTACCCCGTCTCCAACACCAGTAAAGAAGGTCTCCACCAATGGAACCTGTGGTGGCTCCACTGGCTTTACCTGCTTGAAATCGGGGTACGGCAACTGCTGCAGTGTGGCCGGGTGGTGCGGCAGCTCCACGGCGCACTGTAGGAAAACGGTCGGTTGCCAGGCAGCGTTTGGAACCTGCACCTAGTCCTCAAATTGTTGGCTAAGGATAATGTGCACATGGCATGTTGGAAATGTAGCAAGAATTTTCGAAAAGTTTTCTGAGTATGCAATATCTACATTGGGTGGATGGGCGTTCCTTTCCAGTGGTCATAGGAATTATGCTCTAGTATCGAACACGAATACCGACAAGCATTACGGAAGTATTGTACCATTTATTCTGTGCGCAATGCGCAATGTGCAATGTGCAATGTATGCTACGTCGCAAAGTGTACTATTCGTTCAGTACCAAAGCAGTTGAATCAATTCACACTATGCCTTCCGTGAACTCGCTGAAAAGTGTAATCTCCTCGAACTTGTTCGCGAGAAAATCAGCATTCGCTGCTTCCTTGTTGGAAGCTGCCACATCCATATCCACAGCCCATCCATTCATAACCTTTCTGATCTTGGATTCTTTTGCAAAGTAGTCATCGCTGAACTCTTTGGTGAAAGTAACAGCTTCTGCACTGGTGATTGCGCCTTTTGCGTGCGCGATGGCTAGTAGGGCCTGCATAGTAGCGTTCACTGTACTAGCTGAGCTTAGCGACCGGAAACTTCTCCCGACATGAATGTAGTAGAAGAAATAGGCTCTTTGCTTGGGATCAAGTCGGTCGTTAAGGACTGCATTTACGGCGTAAATGATGGCCGTGGGAAAAAATTGGTTCCAGTCACTAGGCTTGATATGGTACGTGTACTCGAATATCAACGCTATATAGTAGAATTAGCTGATGATTGACATATGTGGCGATCTGCATATAACCACCTTTGAGCTGCTTCACTGAAGCCGAAAATATGTTGATTGGCGATGCGCCTGTAGGCAGGTACCGCTTCGAGCCATGTTGCTCTTCGGGGCCGATGAATGGACGGAAGATATCCATGATTGAAAGATGAAGCCATATGCTGATAAGAATTAGTTACCGGGCCAAGGCGGGTTCGTGAAATACCAGGCCTGGTTTCGTTAGGTGCATTAACTTACTGGAGCATCAGTGCATGGTTCTCTGAACTTCCCTTACGTTGCATCGTGTCCGGCAAGTTGTCAGCGAGTCGAAGAAGCCGATGGTACTTGGACAGAGCAAATGATAAAGACCCAAACTTGTTCTCTTGATCTCGATAGACTAGAAACACGTTGTTCATGATTACTGAGAACTTTGAGAACGTTGCGATTGACAGATCGAGCTGAGCGAGTTTCTCGGTACATATTTCAACCTGAGATCTAACTCCGTCGATGTACGCGTGCTCTTCGTCGGTTTGTCCTGGCAATGGCAATTTCGGTGGGTAAGAGATCGGCGCCGTCAAATAAAAGCGGCTCATATGTCTGACCTCCGCTGTCAACGTTCCAATCCTTGGGATTGAACCCTTGACTTGCTTACACGAGAAGGTTAAAGGTACCCCATGCGGTTGCGCTGGTGGCTCTCAACTTGTCTTGAGGGAGAGAGCCCAGGGTCTCCAACGCTTCAGGTACACCGAAAAGCTTCAATCGCTCAGCCTCCCGCTGTGCGGTTTGAAGATAGGTCAAACCTCGCATTCCTTC
Source organism: Plenodomus tracheiphilus IPT5 (assembly GCA_010093695.1). NCBI lineage: Eukaryota > Fungi > Ascomycota > Dothideomycetes > Pleosporales > Leptosphaeriaceae > Plenodomus > Plenodomus tracheiphilus. The sequence continues at coordinate 507,060 of MU006291.1, read as the reverse complement.
TCCATGCATCGAAAGCGACAGGTACAACAGACAGAGGCCAGATATTGTGTTCAGTGAGTCAATATCTGTCTCAGATTTGAACAGCTTCTCGGCTTCCTTCTCGAATTCATAGCTTTGATTCGAGATCTGCACGTCTAATGGCGCACAGCATGTCTACTACGCAGTCAGTCTATATGTTTTAAAGTCATTGAAAGCAGTGTTCCAACTTACAGATGCTACTGCGAGTAAAGAGCTGACCTAGATATTTTGTTATGTCAGTGCTTTTTCTCAGAGAACACAGCGTGAAATATGACTGACCAGGAACGGTGAGCAAAACTCAAAGGAAAAACTGATTAAATCGTGTACAAATAACCCAGCATCGAATACCCCGTAAATAGGATGTTGGGTCTCCAGGTAGAAGGATATTGCCTCAGCAGCCTGCAAGTTTGTAATCTCCACTGTCGTCCAGAAGTCGATATTCAGATCGGCTAGCCTGGGGTCGAAGTACCGATTGGCTATCGTGTCGGAGGTATCAACCGTACTTATGTTGCTTGCAGTACGTTCAATGTGACGGTCTTGGCGTCCAAATTTGGTAACTGTATTCGAGGATTGAACATTTGATGAATGTATTAACGGCGGCAGGTTCAATCCCCATGGTACGGAGGGACTTCCCAACGTGGTGCCCGCGGACTGACTCAGCTCAGAAAGATCTAAAGCAGGAAATGCATTTGGATGTCGAACAAGCAATTCGAATTCGCAATCTGAATCTATTGGGGGCAACATGGCCCGAACTGTATCCTGCGCCGAAGGCAAAAGATTCAACTGCTGGCCCTGGACAGTCTTGAGTAAGGTGGTGGGATCAGCACCACCCTTTAGTCGCTGCAATGTGTCTTGCGCAATATGTTCTGGCATGCTCTCGAGATGCACCAAAATATCCTTAAAGGCAACCAGCTTTTCACGCAACTCCGTGTTCTCCCGTTTCAAGATCGTCGGCCTCATTTCCAGATTCCCTTGATTCACATAAGTGCATCGCGTATCCCTCTTCCGACATGCGGTACACATTGGTCGAGCTCCATTGCATCCCGTGCGCCGCTCACGGCAGATATCGCAGGCGACGGTCGTCCTCTTCCGTTTGGAGACAGGGCCTGGTTCCAAGGTAGGCGAACGCGGTCTCGTTGCGGGGGCTAGCGTTCGGTAGACGGCTTGTTCCATCGCTCAGAATCATTCCTGGGACTGGCTGATGGTCGATGCTTGGGTAAACAGTAAAATTGGCATGCCATGGGAAATTCAAGTTTGATCGGGCGTGAGAGGCGGATATCCTGCTGGCCACTCAGCATGGGTACGACTGACGTCACGCCAAGGCGAACACCTGCATACATGTGGTTTCGTCCATCGCTTGCGGTGCTTTCACGAAATCCAATCGTACTGGAAACGGTGTAACCTGCGCTTATTAGTTTCTCTGACCGTGCCCGAGGTTGTCGTGTAGTCTGCATATGCCTTAAGTATACCATGCTATCATTAGTTCCCGAGGTCATTATTGAATCGTGCTAACACAAGTGAGTCCGTTGGTACAACCCGCAGCTACATAGTCAGTCAATGTTTCAAAATGCACCATGTATGAGAAGTCTCTCAGCATAGTTCGCTCTATCCATGTGTTTACTACGATCAGGAACGAAATGTTTAAATAACTAGCTAAAGTGCTCAAGCCTCAATGTTTATAAACATCCCACGCAGGTTCTGGGCTCAACAAGTGCTCGATATCATGCGGACAGTGAGCACGAGACGCAATTCGCTTTTACAGGTCGTCCCAAGTGCCCCATCAGCTCTTGATACGATCGTCGTACAGGTATATGCTGCTCATACCTATGGTATCTAGGAAGTGGAAAGTTTGTGCACTTAAATGGCGAACGCACAGTGCAAACTAGGCATTGACAAAGTCATTCAAGTCATTCTCAACATATCTATTTGATAATAACGTGCGATTCGAGGTTCGATTCCCATACCAAATGAGGGTGGTAGCTATTGATCTCAGCATGCCCATGGCAATAATGGGGTCAGTGCTCATTGGTGGACCAACATTCTATTGGCCAGTCACTGCCAATTTTCTCGTCTGCAACCTAATGACGTTCTTTAAGATGAACAACATCTGCAGTCTCTTCAGGCTAACATAGCAGGTCTGGACGTAGCAACATACATCAGACCTCTAATCCCGAGCTAACTTGCTGCTCGATGCCGCTCGTTGCCATTGCGTTCTTCCTTGTGACCACTGCTCCCTGCTCCCAATCGGCCACCGCTTTCTCCACTGCCTCCGCCACGCCGCGACCGAATTTCTTCAGCGTGCGATCAATGTAGAGCGCGGAAGACAAAGTGTAATGGCGAGCGACCAGTGTGTCATGAATGTCTGAAACGTTCAACGAGCTGACACTATGCGACCATGTGAAGCGAAATTCAGGGGCAGGCACTAAGAAGGAAGCATGATGACTTGCAAGCACAGAACGCAGACTACACCGAGTCGTTCGGTCTAGTCCAGTCACGACCAGAGAGTAAAGCAAATGAGATCCTTCGCCGGATCAGAATGGGCGCCGAGGTCAGCAGCGTTCTACGTCACGTCAAAGAAGCAGATCTGCAAATCCAATTGACTTTGATTCAGGAAACTAGACGAAGGTACACTCTCCCACCCATGAAGCCAATGCCAGCGTTCCCACTCGTTCCTGACAATGAATACCTCGCCTCGCCATTATACGAAGCAATCTTCGAACAAGATGTCACTTCCTCCAGGATGACTGAGAACAGTCATCAGTACATGGAGCCGCATCGATCAGCTGAGATCGTCGAACCTCTACTGGACCGTGTCTGTGCCAAGGACTGGACAGCAGTCATAAGCGATGGTGGCCTCTTCAGACGGCTACTTGCTATTTTCTTCATGCACCAACATGGTACATATCATTGATTTAACAAATGCTTGTTTCTCGAAGATATGGCTGCAAGGAGCAAGTCGTTCTGCTCTAAACTTCTCGTTCATGCAGTGCTAGCCGCGGGCTGCGTGAGTCCACACGCTTGCGCTACAACAGCCTGACTAATTTGCCCTACGCAGTAAGCCTACAACGGCATACCAGGACTTCACAGGGGTTGGATGCCTGATAACCTGCAAGCAAGACTTCTTCTCGGAATGAAAAGACTGTGGGAACTGGACGAGGACAAAGACCGTATGGCATCCATTCACGCCACTATGGTATTACACAGTACACTCAATGCCAAGTAAGTCAACAGTCGGGGCACTTTGGGTTTCGAATGATCAACTGTTTTTAGTGGTATGGATCAGGAGGGCTTCTATTACAATTCTCAGGCGATAATATTGGCACGCAAGTTCCAGCTACTCGAATTACCTCCGGCTCAACTGACCGCCAGGACACGCCGAGCGCGAGAGTGTATACAGCTTGGTCTCTTTGGATTTGGCAGATTTCCTTGGTAAGCCGGGCAACATTTCAAGCGACCACCATTACCGGTCTGAGATCATGGAACGCATCTGATTTTTTTGCCTTCTCAGAGCTACTCTTTCTAACAGGTCCCAATATTGACGCACCCGCCACGATTCCTTGCGCCAGATCCTACGGTAAATCCTTCATGGTACGGAGAAATCTACTTTATATATCCTATGCATCCTATGTTGACGCCCCTCCACTATGCAGTCTTAATGAAAGTGACAGTCGACTTTCATCTTATACTGGCGGATGTTGCGGTCTCGCAGTATACCAATCTGGGCTCTCCGCAGATGCCCTATGAATAACTTACAGGGCTATTTCCAAGACTAGACGAGTGGATGCAAAATCTTACAGTCCCTCTCAAACCAAAATCCATCACATTACCATGCCAACTCAAAATTCAGTAAGTCCCTCTGAAAACAAATCAAACAGCGGACAACTAACAGCCCTATCAGCGCTGACTACCAAAGAGTACTCCACATCGTCCAAACCCAGTGACCTCTCACCCGCCTCCGCCTCCCCTAGCCTCCGGCCGCGACTTCCTCCAAATAAAAGAATACGCACATATCCGTCTGGAAACACTCATGCGCCTCTGGTACCTCCGCAACAGCTTCTCCTCCTACGAGCCCTGGGCCCTCCTCTTCCTTGTATACCTAGGCAACGCCGCTATCCAGTCCCTCTAAAGACGAGCCCAGCGATGAACAAATTACAGAGACCGCATTAGCACCCCTAGAAGTCTTCCGTTCCACAGTCGTACTATCGATCAACGGCTCAGAAAGTCAATCGCGTTGCTATCATCTCGGCGCACTAGTCTCGCGGAGTATAATTGAGCGGCTAAGTCCTGGGGATGCGGAGAAAATAGGTGCGCATAATGTGTAGGCGGCGGGGAGTCAGGGTGAGGGTTCATTGAATAGTGAGTGGCCGCTGCCTGATATCAAAACTGTGGATGAGCCGGATAAGCATTCGTTAAATGATCTTATGAAGGAGTTTCGAGAGGTAGCTGTTGAGAATCAGGCAAGTAATGGGTCGAACATGAGTTAACCATGCTCACCGTGAGAGAGTTAGAACGATTGAACGAATGCATGCGAGTTGTGGGGAAAGATTTCATGGCATCATGATAATATCTATATGCAACTTTTTTGAAGACCCAAAACACCGTCTATGCAATGCAAATCATATAATTTGGATTTCAAGCGCCAATAGCCTGGGGGTGCCAAAATACACTCTGAGGATCAATTTGTTTTTTCAGCGCCGCCAACCGCGCATACACCGCGTCACCATAGTACAACTTGTGCGCCGTCGCTGCATCGTAGCTCGGGTCAACGTAGTTCAGATACGCACCAAATTCGGTCTGGGGCTGCGCCTTGATAATGGCGTCGTTGACGCCATTGATGAAGTCGATCGAGTCACCCGTCATACCGTAGTTTTGGAACACCCACAGGCTGTTACGGTCGTTGTACGCAGCGAAGTTTGTGTCTTTGGAGTTGATGGCTGAGCCAGGACCGCCGTAGAGGTTGATGATGAGGTAGTATTCTACGGAGCCGGCGGTCTTGAGGTAGTCGAAGAGTGCGTTGAGGGTTGTTGATGTGAGACCTGCTGATTCGGGGACAGTGAGGGATTTAGCGAAGAAGTTGTCGTGCTCGGCGTAGCCGGTTAGGGGGGTCTTGAGAGTTTTTTCGCCTGACACTTTCACGAGGTAGTCGTAGTAAGCCATGTTCTGGATCGTGGGTGTGTTGCTTGGAAGGCTGCGGAGGAGTTCGGGCTTCACTTTGGCGTTGAAGTCGGCGACTGAGCCGAAGTAGGCGCCGCTGAGACTGAAGGTGCCGTAGCCGTCTAGGTAGATGCCAAAGGAGACTTTGTTGTCGACTACTGAGGCGTTCTTGGCTACGTCTTGGATGTGCAGGAAAGACTCAGTGAATGTAGTCTTCGAGTCCATAACACCGTTGAAAGCGAAGGCGAAGTAGGTGATGCTCGCTGGTGCGGGACGTGTTTGGACGTAGAAGTTGGTGACAATGCCAAAGGACTCTGCCGCGCCCTTGATGGCCCAGAAGATGTCGGAGTTCTGACTGGAGGAAGCCTTGATTAGTGTACCGTTGGCGAGAACAAAGTCTGCAGCGACAACCTGGTCCATAGCAAGACCCCAATTGCGCGAAGTGTGGCTGTAGCCACCGTGGGTGTAGTGACCTCCGATACCAACACCGGGGCAGGTTCCGTGAGAGACAGCAGCATTGCCTTGGTTGAAGATACCATCTGCCAGGTTACCAAGGCGGACACCACCTCCGATGGTCGCGACACCAGAGCTCTTGTCAAGATTGATGGTCTGAAGGGACTGAAGATCGATCATCATAGAGCCATCCTTACCACCAGAGCTGACGCTGCCATACGAGTGGCCACCAGACTTGGCCTGGGCCTTAAGACCTGCCTGACCAGCGCAAACAACAGCATCTTGTACGTGCTGGTTGGTAGTTGGAAGAACGACAACGGCTGGTTTGTACGGAAGACGTAGATTGTAGGGTGCAACAAGGTCAGAGTAGGCCGCATCGGAAGTCATCTTGTAAGGAACATTCTTTCCGTTGAGACATTGGGAAGCAGAGCCAGAAGATGGGGTAGCGGATGGAGACCCTTTGGTTGTGCTGCTTGCCTTTGCAGAGCTTGAGCTGGGGGCACCATTGTTACTGCCACAGAGGCCAGAATTTGGTTGACATCCAGTGCCGCACTAGTAGATGTAAGTATATCATCACAAGGCATGAGTGTAGATAGTAGTACTTACGTAGGCAGCAGTGCTACCACAGTAACCTGAAGAGCTGCAGCATTGGCCGAATGTGCTCCCTAGGCAGGTGTTTCCAGTCTTGCCACCACATGTGGCATCAGTCGAGATCTTCTGAGTTGATGTCGCAGCGGGTGCTGATGAAGCCTTGGTCGAAGTCGCGCGGACCGAGGAGACTGCCTGGGCGGATGATACCGGCTTGGTCGTGCTAGTGCATGTGCCAAATGCAGAATTGCAGCTGGCACCACAATGATCTTTGGAACTACCACACCATCCGTATTGCGAACAGCAGTCGCCATAAGACGAGCCCTTGCATGTGAACTTCGTCGTTCCACCGCACGATCCGTCGGTAGATACAGCTCTCTTGGCCAATGGGGCAACAGGCGAAGCGTGAGCCAAGCCGACAGACAAGAGTCCCGTTGTGAGGGAGACGAGAAACTTCATCTTGGCGATTATAGAGGCAAGGTATTAGATATGCGAAGTATTAGTGCGTCCCAGGATTGAAGACAGTAAAGTCGTCAAGGGCAGGACCCGAAAGGATTAAAAGCGAATGAACGACGTCTTCGGAAACGTTTGACAAGTAAGTAAGCCCAATTCTACCAGCGCGGGCATACACAGTCCTTTAAACCAGAACCCATTTCCTTAATACGAGCGAAGCCGTCTCCCGCCCGTCCCTGCAGGTTGCTTCGGCGCCACCACTATTCGACAACACGACCGAGACGAAAACACCGTTCCACTCTAAGAAGCTCGCCAGTGGCTACCAGGGCATGTTCTCAAGGCTGCTCCTAGCTGTCGATCATTCATTGGATCGCGTTGCTAAGTCTGTGCGAACACGGAGTGCACGAGGTCGCGCTACGAGGAAAAGCGTGGAGGAGACTTGGAGCCGAGTGACCTTTCTGAACGCCAGTCAGCACGCCAACTACTCATGGTATGTACGACGGAAGAGAAATATGCGCATGGCAGCGTTACATTATGCGAATGTACACACAGCTGAGGCTGAAAAGTTAGAGCGGGCTGACTGAGAGCCACCAACCAGAGTTGCTCGAAAACTTCGGCCCGAAAGAAGCATTGGTTTCCTTTCGCATCCTCGACCGTCCTTTCCACCACTAGCTACAGCCCATCGGGAGTGAACATCCACACACTCCACTTTAATGCGATTTACATCATCGTCATGCGTGCTATCTATCTCGTATCTGACTTGATGAGGCGGCCGAGCGTATTTGTTGTGGAGCATAGTAAGCTTTTGCGGGATGCCGTTGGGCCCCTAACGTTCGGAGGCGAGCGGTGACCCTGGGTCGGTCGGCACCAGAACCCTAGCGCTAGAGTCGTGGGTTTCTATTTTAAGATGACTATGTCATGCATGAAAGGAGAGAGAGGGCTCGCTACATTGTACAGTCTGCCGCAATGTGAAAGCAGAGAAATCATTTCAGAAAACAGACTACCATAGTAGAGTTACAACGTAACTGTCCAGGAAAAGTGTGTCACCTCTGCTAGTCCGGTTATCAAAGGCGTGGCCTTGAGTTGATGAAGCAATAACCTACAAGACTAGAGTCAATAACATCTAAAAAGTAAAGTGGTTGCATCCATCTTTCTGGGAATCAATACAAACGGTAGATTGCTTTTTAACGCAGACAACGCAAGAGCATAATGTTGCCTCGGGAGCTTCCATCCAGCTACTTCTGAGCGTGCCGGTAACCATCAGCCATGAAAAACGCCCGGCTGTGTCGCCAACTGCTCGGCCGAAACTACTTGGTAACAGACATTCGACATTGATAGCACTCGTTGCCGAGTGTCGGCAATAGTTTCCATCGCTAAACAAGCACTACAAATCTTCCCGTACTTACGAAAGTGAGCTAATCAACAGATAGATTTATTACAAGAAGCTTTATGAATAAAAGTCAAGCAAATCTGAACTACCATACTATTTTTACCTATACCTTCGTTGAAGAAGCCGTTGTAGAAGCACCTGAGCTAGAGCTGCTCTCTGTAGTACTAGAAGTCATAGTCGAGTCTCTTGTGCTGGAGACTGCAGTTGAGTCGCCCATGCTAGAGACTATAGTTGAGTCTCCTGAGCTCAGAGATTTCTCTTTATCCTCCTTATTGCCTCCATTCTCCTTAACCTCCTTCATAATCTCCCCTTCCTTCATGTGGTCTTCCTCCTTATCATCCATATAGACCTTGGGTGTCATCTCCTTAAACTTCTCGTTCAATCGATTAGTCCAGTATTTCGGTCCCGCAACGTCAGGATCGCTCTCATTCCGACAGATACCACCCAGCTTCTTTGACCACATAAAGCCCTGGAACTCAGGCCCGAGGCGCTTGCCGAGCCAATTGGTGTCGATGATGGTTCCGTAGGGCATGACGATGTTGGCGTACCAGCCTGCTGCAATCTCCACCCAGACGCCAACCGCTTCTTCAATGCCACCATCTGCGACCGCCTTGTCCCGGCAGTATTCGTCAACGGCTAGGGTATAGTCAGTCACTTGTGATTTAGAACAAGAAGGGAGTTCACGACGAACCTGTGGTTTGTCCCAATGCAATCTCAACTTTGGGGAGGTCAAGTCTGGACGACATGCTAAACGCAAACTTCTGGATGCCCGGGAGGGCCGCATCGAGTGTCAAACGTGGACCGATCGCAACGCTAGCATAGATCTTTGAGTCTTGCAGCTCAATATGCGGGGCGCGCCATGTCACATGACTTTCGATGTTCTCGTGAACTTGCTTGCCGTCCTTGAATCCTATTTTCCCGACTGCGCCTTTCGGTATGCGAACGTCGAATCCAGGTGTCGTACTGGGCAAAGTCAGTGGGAGGCCGAAGATGAATAAGGATCATGCACTCACAAGTTTACCGCTCCTGCAGCGCCAACTCTGACCAAAGGCCAAATCCGTTATCCATCAGCATGTTGACGCCCGCACCCTATCCGCCAGTTAATAACGTGACCTATTGAAAAAGCGAGGGATGTTAAGTCTTACTTTAAAGGCTGCACCGTGTCGCGATTTACTCCCTTTCTGATCTTGATCTTTGGTTTTTCGCCATTGTTCATGATCAAATTCCTGCACGAAATGAACACAGGCGTTGGTGTGAGCCACCAGGCGCAGAACAGCTCGGCACCCGCCGGCACGACGAATTCCATTTGCAGACCGATGTTGATCTCCTCACTGGCCGTCATGAAAATTGACGTCTCCTTGAAAGCTTCTTTGAGGTATGAGCTGTACTTGTCTTCCTTATCTCCACTGAGCCCCAAGAACTCTGCTTTGGGCATGACGTTGAACTTCATGGTGAAGCCGACGTCGAGACTGCCGTTCGCATAGCTGTCGATGAGCGTGAGCTTTGGCGTGAAGCCTAGCTTTTGAATCTTCTCAAGAGGCATATGCCTCTCTTCGCGTGGCATGTCCAGCGTTAGGGTTAAGTCCTTGCCAACGTCCACATCCATGTGCGCTTGGATTTCCTCATACAGGTCAACCATTTCTTGTTTGAGCAATTCGAGACCAGTTTTGGCTAAGTCTTTGACCTTGCCGGGTACTTCTTTCACGTCGTCTTTTAGGTCATTGACCTTGTCTGTTATATCATCCAAGGGCCATCCCCTTTGAGTCAAGCGGCGGCGGTGCAATTTGTACATGCCAATGGTCTCGCTCAAGGTCTGTTTGATAGTCTTGCTTGAAATCTCGAGAGTCGTAGCGGTTTCGGGCTCATCTACGGCAAGCCGTTTAGGCTGTGCTCGTATCTGGACGGCAATTGGCACACCTGGACGATTTTCGCTGAAAGATACTGATGTAGACCTACAGATTGTCAATCACTCTTTTGTATGAACAAGACATATATAATGAACTTACGAATAACTGGACCGTGTACCCTCACCCTCGATGCAAGAAGCATCTTCAACTATGAAGAGCAAGTCGTTGCGGCCCTGCCAATGCTCTTTCGCTCGTACATATGAGCCATGGTCACGGAACAAGATGTTTAACATTGTCTCATTGAAACGATCTGAATCGCTGCAAATAGGCACATCATGGCGGATCAACCCATGTACTTGCAATAGCTCCAGATTGACGTAGATTGCATTGCTGTGCTCGAAGCTGAAGGTTTGCACGCTTCCACCTGGTATTGTTAGCGAATGAAGCATAGCCGATCGGTACCTTTACAACATACCCAGCATTACATCGAGGTTGAGTTGGTGCGCAGGCCGAAAGAGTTCATGATGCAGATCTCTTTTGTACAGGTGACGATGGTGTACTCGCCGAAGCGGGACACCGTCACCACGGTAAACTGCTTCGAAACGCTCATTGAAATCAGCATAGCTGATCAGACTGTCATCCTTGACGGGTGAGCCTGTGACCAAAGTTAGGAAGAATAGAATCACGAGTGCCATCTGCGTGACAAAACCAATTGATCGCATGGTTGCTGTCTCAAGGATGGTCGAAAAGAGGATCAGGATTGCTTATGATTTATAGTTTTACGAGCCTGGAAGCTAAAACCTACCGTTATGTAGGAGAAACTTTCATTTATTGAGTGAGTCGGCTGGCCAATGCCGTTGCGCTGAACGTGAACCGTGAACCACTTTGACCACGATGTGCTTGGGCTTAAAGGCTTGAATGATCTACACAAAACCACCCGCATATGGCTGTTCAAGCCAACGCCTGCTCCAGCTTTTACCAATACCTGAATTCTGTCTCGTATGGGCAAAATCGACAAGGATTGTGAAGAGTAACGGTGCTTGTGAATGGCTAGAGCAAGAGCATATGAGCATGCGTTTTGGCAAGATCTACAATGTTGCAGGTTGTGCCCGCTATTGAAAACGGGCAGTATCAAGTGTAGATACCAGCGAAGTGCATGCTATTGTCTGCTACGCCCGGGATAGTTCGTCTGGGGTTAGCTGCGACACCGGCAAACGGCCGTCCAGAGTGCGAGAGAAGACGAACACGCATGTGCTCTGGGTCGGTCACACATAAGCTCAATACTCTAACCCTAACCTTAACCCTAGCCTTCGAGATAACCACGATAGAATTCGCGGTTCGGAAGGGGTGGAAGGGGGAGGGGGGAGGGGCGGGCTGGGGTTTATGCCTAGAAAGAAAGAAAAGGTGTTGTAGTCACGCCCGGGCACCTGTACTAACGTATCCCGACACGTGTCGTCATGCTACGCAATCTCCCGAACGATTTCGACATTGAAACACTGTGGCATAACATATTATCCTAACTTCTAGACAGATCAATTCAAATCTGCACGGTTTACTCGGAGTATACTATTACAACTACTAGCAATCTTCAATACACCTTCGCATCAAGAGTTCATCGACAATGGTACACTGCTAGTGGACTTTCGAACAACTCAATATAACCGAGAGGGAAGCTCCGGGACTCTACTAAACTTGCAGTACATACCATAGTCTGTGTATGACTTTATACTATTGGGCTTGGAAGCAAGCGATTGTGGCATAAGCGTGTGCTTTTTCGCCCGCACCTCTCCGCGGTCTTGTACTACTAGGACTATTGGGGAATTTGCCTACTATTGACCCAACCTATACAGTACTCGGTACTCCAATGGATGCTGATTCAGGCGTTGAGAGAAACATGTCTTTGCGCTGTTGCACACAGCATAATCAATTACAGCTCACGGGGAATACGAGGCAACACAAATCACGATAATGGAATGCCTAACATGTTCTTGCCTTGCAGCATGATCGTGATAAGATCCATAGTGCTAAGCGCAATGTCCCGTTGAGAATTGTTCTCTAACGGCTCGTACTACACCTACTGCGTGTAATCCTAGCCCGTACAAATCGTAACATCTCTGCTAATACACATTATGAAGATGATTGCGACATCTTTCGACGTCTCCTGTACAGCGCCTTTGAACTCCATGCCGCTTGTAACAATCCACGCTCACTTGATATGAATAACACTGACAGCTATAGGCTATTAAGGGTGCATGAAACCATCACCCTTCATCTTACACTCGGTCTTCAGCGAGAAAGTGCTTTCGAAAGCTTGAACTTGCTTGACCGCCACAGCCGACGCTACCTGGACGCGCCGTGGGCTGAGCTTGGTGGTGACTTGATGAGCGCTGCGCTTTCCACCGTAGCCTCCGCCAGACACACATTTTCCCTTATCGTTCCACTGAGCATCAGCTGCCGCCTTCCATACAGAGGTAATGTCGACGGTCATCTCAGGTGTGTAGTAAAGACGGCAGTCCGCTTCCTCGTAAATAAATTGCAGTGGAATGCCCGAAGTGTCGTTTTGACGCAGACCATCACGGGTATTGACAGCAGGGCCGCCACTAGCGCGATTATATGGAAGATCGCTGTAGTAATCTTTCCTGAGCATGGAGTCGTTCAGCGACGGTTTGAAGCGAATGGAATACTGTGCCAGTTGCTGGATGAAACCGAATTGGTAGTTGTTCACGCCCTTTACTCCGCCGATGGCCTGGATCGCATTCTTATTGCTGCGCCCTCCCATAGCGATGGTCTTCACACCGGCCTGTTGGGTCATGAGCTCGCTGAAGATGGTGCAGGTCGAAGCACAGTATCCATCTGTAACGATGACGATGTTCTTTGGGTCGAATCTTGGTGCACCAGTCACATTGGACAGTGAGGCGTAGCCCGTCACGTTGATGCCACCTGAGGCGTAAGGGACGTAGATGTCGGAGAGATTCCAGCGGGATAACGTGGTGTAGGATCCGCCATCCACCTCCACAGGGCCGAACTTCTCATCCCAAGACGAGAAAGGAGCGCCATCGACCGTCATGTCCTGATGGTAGTCGAAGTAGGAGGCTTGTGCTTGAGCAACGGTATTGTTGGGCGAGTAAACGCGAGGATACTTCGAACCGAATTCGCTGTAGGCTTGACCGATGAGATCGACGGCCTCGATGCCACGGAAGCGGTTAGCACCATAAGGATCGAGGTTAGGGAAGAGCTGCTTGAACATGTCATAACCTTGGAGGATTGTGCCTCCACCATTGGCCTGCAGATCAATGATCAATTTGGTCTTTCCGTCTGCGAGCGCCCTGGGAATGAACTGCTGAGACAGTCGTTGGAACGGAATCTCGGCGCTACTAGATCCGACGAAATTAGGCACTTGCAATACTGCGACGTCTTCATAGCCCTCGCCATCGATGTAGAATCCGTTGATGAAGTTCTGCGGCCCGGCAAGAATAGGAGATGGGAACCCGGGTGCAGACGCGACAGCGCCTCCTAGACCGAATGCTGAGATTTGCTCAGTGGATTGCTGCACATTCTTTGCTTCCATGTTGCCAAAATCACCTGGAGAACCCCAACTGAACCACTTAGAAGCCAAGTCCTCGCCGGAGTTGATGTTACGGAAGCTAATCATACCATGTGCCGAATTCTGCATTGTGTACTCGGTACCATTGGCGAACTTCAGTGTAGTGGTGGCACCAGGATAGACCCATCTTCCACGTCCTCCACCCGTGAACATTCCAGTTCCAGAACCTGAAGTACCGAGGCTGACCTGAGCTAGTTCGTAGAAGACATTGTTGTAGAGAGCATCGCGATCCTGAAGGGAGCCAAACTGGCTGAGATTCTCAAGGAACTCGGTCGTCTCCAGGCCGTCGATCTCGACCACAGGCGAAGGTGCGTAAGAGATGTTCTTGAACTGCATTCCCAGGACGTCCGCGAAAGCGAATACGGCTGGCAACTGCTTGCCGTCCTCGGATACGGAAACGAGCGGAATAGGGCGGCTCCAGGTGAAGATGGCACCTACGGAATCCGGAATATATGTGAAGTGGCCATCATGAGCTGATTGGATGAGGGTGTACAAAGTCCAACCGAAATCGTACTCATTCTTGAAGCTGCCGGCGTCGATGTCATCTTCAATCTTGTCAAGACCGCCGACAATGTCGATGGCAGGCTGCACCTTCTCCACATACTCTGCAGGCGGTTTCGCAAGTACATCAAGAGTGCTTTGCCACTCAATGTACGGCCGGATTGCATTAATCAACCCCTTTGCAGAGGTGGCATTGAAGGCAACAGAGTTGATGCAATCCCACGCGAGTCCTGCGGGGATTTCCTGCTTGACTACTCCGGTTCCATCGCCGTACATGTATTGGGATACCTGAGCGCATGGCGCTGATGTGCTGCTGTTCTGGCGCGCCTGGAGAGGCTGTGTTCGTGAAGGTGAGATAGGAGTTGCAGTAGCGAATGCGGTAAGGCCTACGAGAGCCAGTATAGTGGATGTCTTCATGACGTAGTATTGTTGAATGATGGACAGCCGATGTAAAGGAATGGACGACTCAAGTCAATGAGTTGTTGAGCGACTGTGAGGTCGAGAACGAGTAACGAGTGGGAGAACTCGAGAGTGAGGGTGGAGCGGCGGGTTGTTTGGGTTGAGGACAAAAAATGACTCGTCCAGATAGGTGCCTGCTCAAACGGCGAAGTGGACGGGTCGGGTAGGAGCGACGCAGTGTCACGTGCAAGCGCTCTAGCGGTGACCCGCGGGTGGTTATCAAGGTTGGTACGTAAAAGCGACTTCCAAGTACTTGCAGATCCCAAGATCAATGGATATATTAGACAAGTAAAGTATAGTAGGAGTAGCAGGACTGCTAGATGCCCCAGAAAGGGCGATGGGGTCCCACCCTTTTTAAGAACTCAGGCACAAGACACTAAGTGCGTCTAAGAGGCTGGGGTACGGGACGGATAGACAGAAGTGACGCAGACAGGACCCGCCCGCCTACAAATACTAGCACCCGTCAGTGTCCTCGGCACACGCCCAACTGCGTGGTCCGTGGCGTTTGGTGATAGAGGGTGCACAATCGAATACCAGTCACAGTCATATCCCTCCTGCATGGAAATACCCATACCGATCCCATGATGGGCTGGCACACAGGGCAGTCGCAATCTGGGTGGGTTTCGAAGAGCCGCAGTTGGGTCTTGACCAAAAGTAGAGATGCATGCTATATGCAGGCCAGATATTCGACGTCGTCTGCGTGGACCTGGGGGGGGGCAACATCCTACCGAATTGCCGCATGTCTGCCAATCGGAGGCTGAGCGTGTCAAACAGTGCGTCGTGCCGGATCGTGTTTGGCTCTGGAATGAGAAAGGGACACACTGTTTCCTGGTCTTTGTGCTGCGGTTTGCTACTGTGTGTCGAGGCGTTTGGTCCAACGGGTGCGACCAGAAACGAGGTCTGGTCTTGGCACATGGGGCGTGCAGATCTGTCTAGGTTCTCCTTAGCCACTGATCCACCCTCCACCTGACGCTGCACGACCAACTCATGGCCCGCTCAACGACGCTGCTGTCCCACCTTCACTGCGCCAATTGTTCTTCTTCGGGCCTGCCGGCAGGGTCTGTATTGCCAGACTCGGATCTCGAAGCGCCAGATGGCAGGCGTTCCTGCGTGCTGCACCATGCTTCTCATGGCCCAGGGCATGCATGAATGATGAAGCGGACTTCAGCCGCAATTTGGGACCGGCTTCGCGAGCATTGTTTCCATGACCATGACCTGCTTGCCCTAGTCATGATCGACGTCCCTGCGCATCCCTTCCTTACTTGCTGTCTCCGCCCCAACCGGTGCCTGCTGGTACGAACGCGTTATCCATTACAGCCTGTCAACCGAAATTCCAGGATGGACCTGCAGTGATTGGAGAGGCGCAGCACCTTGACAGGAGCGAAACTTCAAAGACATGCCAACGCACCTTGGATTCAATGATGCGGAACCTGACGGCACTGCATTGTCTGGTTCAAAGTGGATACGGGAGGTCGGATGTGGCACCTAACCAACTGGTAACACCAGACCTTCCAGCCGCCACACAGACGAATTACGACTCACGAGGTTTGTACCACGGCATCGTGACCGTCACGTTGTCACGGGCTGTCACTCGGCTAGCGTTGGGTCGGACAAATCCACATACCCACTTTGGTGCGGCACGTTGAGGCCCCTAGGGTCAACATGACGAGGTTCCGCTAAAACCGACCAAATCAATTCGCGCTGTTCGGCTTAGGAAATTCATGGTGCGAGACAACTAAAGACCGACACGAGACTCAACATCTTCCCATTCAAGTGAACAGAAGAAATTGCACGAGATTTCAGGGTGCACTTGCAATTGAATCTATATTGGAAGATACCAAATGCCACACCAGTAAATTTTCTCCAGATGCGCAACACCCAGGCTTTCAGCCACCACCATGAGCTTAGCATACTTGGCTTCTCGGCTTACAACACATTGAAACATAATGCTGCACAGCGGCCAACCACCCTTGGTACCACCATAGCACCAGCCACACAGTCCTCACACAAGAACAGTAGGACACCCGACCGTTTCGTGTCCAGCCTTTTCGTTGTGGAACCTGCATCTCGTTACCGTAGCACCAACTTCGTACTCAAGTATCGCTGCCATGTACTTTCCACACTTGGTCAACAGTTTTGAACCAACAAGACGACGACTTGTCTGTCACAGTCGTAATCACACCGCGCGTTCGTGATTCTCGGAACAAATTACAATTCCGCATCAGAACATGAACACTATGATCCCAAGGCCATTTCCACCACTGGACACCCAACCAGGTCCACAACGCGCCAGCATCACAGCAGACTCCAAGTATTACCTCGTTCCCATCACCACTCCCGTCACCACCCTGACCGATAAGGTTAGTCCAACCCTTCAATCGTCACAATGGACTCTGAACCTATCCCGAAAATAAGAACGAGCACAGGAGGAACCATCAATATGGGTGCTTCGGGTGTCACGTGCTGCAGACACTATACTTCACACCATCTTCGCGAAAGGCACCTTTACGAGTTGTGAATTACACACAAAGCCAGCCGATCTAGTAAGGTGAACGTGCTACATAATGTTGATGTGATGACGGCTATGTTGTAGCTCCCGTTTCCAGTTCAATCACAGAATTGACAATATCAACGACATGCGTGCACACGAGAACTACATCACGGAACGATGCCATACAGCCCACATCCAACAATCTGTGACTTGACAAGCTGTCGCATCTCACCATTGCACAGCGCTGTATACAATGTCCATACTATATATCAACATGCGATCTTTTTCCTCGTACAACATACGTTGCCGCCGGGTCTTGCGAAACCGCAAGGATACAAACTTCGTGCAGCCGCATTTCTCCAATCGAGATATATACAATTACCAACCCCTCAAACCCAACCAATCATTGCACTTGTCGACTAAAAATGGTCGTTTGGCCAGAGACGAGACACAGACACAGATGCACATAATGTACAACAAGCGCCCCTATACACACCACCCGCGTATTCCCGGTTCTAAATCCTCAACTCCATTTGCTCTCCAACCGTCGCATTAGCCACTCCATGATCCCGCTGCTCTCGAAGTAACGCGTTATACTAGAACAAAAATCACACCGGTTAGCACATCTAATCCCACTCCAAAAAAGCAAGCAAGCAACAAATTCAAAACGTCAATCAACATACCTTGAACCCAAAATTAAGAACCAGCGCAACACCCAACCCCACACAAACCACAAGTGGCCCTGTAATCGCATCGAAATCCTTGCCGCTCCGTTCCCGAATCAGTCGTTCTCTGTACATGTAGATGCCGTAGCCCCATGCAAGTGTAAATGCCGCAACGCAGGTATACACCACGGCGAGCGCTCTTGCGATGTCGTTGCCTTCTCCGGCTGCATTGTACAGACCGAGGGATAAAGAGGCAAGGAGCACACTAACGTGCTGCCACTTGATAAATGTACGCTGGTTCGCGAGCCAGACTTTGGGCTCCACGCGTACGGCGCCTTGGTCTTTGATCCAGACACCGGGGTCGCGGATGCCTGGGGGTAGGTTGATGCGATTTGGGGTCAGGCCGGTGCGGGCTTGTTTGCGGGCGTATTTCGAGGTGGAGAAGCCCGGGAAGAGAGAGGCGAAACCACTCGACTTTATGTTCTTGTTCAGTGGCTGGACATCGTCTTCGTCAGAGTCGATGTCCTCGTTGACACGGCCACTGTTGTTCTCGTGCTGGAATTGGCCGGATAGATGCGAGCCGATCGTTGGTAGCGGGGGCTTAACAACGGGCATGGAGTGTGCAGCCGCGCTGGCAGACTTGGGGCCTGAGCGTGCGGCGGCAGGTGAGCCAACTGGCGAGACGACGGAGGCGCGGTAGCTAGGGCTTGCGCGGGCGCCGAAGAGAGAGCCGACTGCGAAATCGTCTTCGGCTACCTTGCGCTTCTTTTCTTGCTCGTTGTCAAAGGCTTCTTCGGGCTCTTTGCGGATGTCGTTGTCCACCTCGCTGAGCCAGAAGGGGAATGTGTTTACGTTGTCTTCGAAGAGCTTGGCCACGCCGTGGACAAACTTGGAGAAGCGGGGGGACTCCTTGACAAGGTGAGAATGCATGAGGTCTTCAATCCATTCGTACTTTTTGAGGCCCTTGACCTTGATCTCCAGGAGCGCGTAGGGAAACTTGTGGAGTTCGCCCTTCTTGATGGCCTTGAAGGGATACTCCATGTTTGCGTTGTCAATGTCGCGCCTGTGCCAGTCGTCGGGCTCACGGCATGGGCGGTCGAGATCCAGAGCATCCTCGCGAATCAAAGCCAGGTTGGTGTCTAGTGATATGCGGACGCGGTTATCACCGGGAATCTGAAAAGCTGTGCGGGTGTAGTTGGCGCGCAGGACAGGCTGGAGCTTCTCCGTCTTGACGAAGCTCTGAATGTCCTCGACGGCTTGTTTGAAGCTGTCGACTTCCTCCTGGTTCTTGTTCGGCCTGTACGTCATCTTCTCGATGCTCTTTTCCATGTGGTATTTGTCTTCGAGGAACGCCTGCACGTATTTGCCCTTGATAGGAAATCTGACCTCCTCGGAGACATCGCCCTCCTTGATAACTTTCTTCTCGAAGACAATTTCTGGTTTCTCGCTCAAATGGCCGTACCACCTTAGGCGGAGAGAAGAAGCGTCGGGCTTGCCGTTAACCTTGTCCGTGTATAGAGAGAAGTTGGGGTTGTCAAAGTATATCGAGGTGATGGTCGGGTCGCGCTGGGAACCCTCGGCGATCTTGGAGGTCTGGGGGTTGTAGACGAGCACGGGGAGGCGGCGGAGGATGACGGTCTTGACTTCGAAGAGATTGTCCATGTGGACCCAGACTATTGCATGTTAGCATATACCACTGTGCAGAACTGTGCCAGGACCTACACTTATGCGACCTGTAGCCCTCGCCGTCGGTGGTGCCTTCGCCAAAGGACAAGGCCTCCTTGGACTTGCCCTCCAGGCTCTGTCGCACAAACGAGTAGAGCGCCGACAGCCTGTACAGCAGCGGCGAGGCATCCTCAGTGTGCAGCGGGTGCCGGGCAATGCGGGCGTCGATGAAGGGCCGCAGCCGGTACGAGGCGCCGCGCAGCTTGTCGTGCTTCTTGGTGGCCTTGATGACGGCGGTGAAGTTGAGCCTACTAAAGCCCTCGAGCTCCTTGGTCTCCCGGGTGATGGTGTCGAGCTCGGCCAGCACTTCCTTCAGGATACGCTGCTGCTCGGCCTGGCTGGGCTCAGGCTTCTTGGGCGCGTCGCCCGCCTGCGCAGCCTTGCCCTCGCCCTCGCCCGTGGTGTCCTTGGCCTCGTCACCGCGCTTCAGGCCAATGGCCAGCGGCTCGAGCTTCTTCTCGCATGCCGAGGTGCGGTCGCGCAGCTTCTGCGAAATGTCCTTGATGAAGTTGTGCACCTTCTCGAGCTGCACGTTGGCCAGCTCGTCTACAAAGGCGCTCTCGTCGTCGGCAGTCCAGCTGTCGTCATCCTCGTTGTCTTTGAGCAGCTTCTTGAGCTTGTCGTAGTCGATGTACTTGTCCTTCCAGGGCGCATACACGCTCTTGCGCAGGGTCGTGCCAAACTTCATGGCCGAAGGATTCGCAGCTTAGCGAGGGGAGTTGCAGGATGCAAGGAGCTGTACCACCATCAATTGCTCCGGTAGCGAACTGCCCAAGATAAGAAGCGACTGCACGGAAAAGCTCTGCGGTGGTCGCGAAGCTTGCATGGCCGGTGGGGAGCATTCACTCAGCCAATGCCCAGCCAATGGACCAGCACGTGTTGCGCCTGCCCGTTAAGCGTCATAGCACCGCGCTATCCCGCCTGTGGCGTAGCGTCTGCGGAGTGTAGCCGCGGCACCCAGCATCATGCTTGCTCAATATCGCCCTGACAAAGGGAAACCATGTCGCCAGAAACCACATTGTCGCATGTTTCTGACTCGAGTATCACTTTGGTATCCCCAAGGTTCAACCACCACGTGGACAAACACAAAGGTGTCCGTTGTACAGCTCGACATCTCTTCAACAACCACAAACATCATCATCCCATCCTGCACGAATAGATGTGGTAGTGCCACGGGGAGAAGCGGCGGAAGCTGGTGGACTGGGATCTGTTCGTCTAGTGTGCCTGCCACCTGTGATTGTTAGGTCGAACTTAACTGGACTGAGACCGTCGAGCATGAAGAATTCAACATACGTACTAGGCATACTTTAGACGTTGATGCATGGCTACAGGTTCGTTGTTTCATCATGGCTAAACTACACCTTTCCTCTCAGGTTTGTAGCGATGGCAAACATCAGCCCCTTCACGCCTCCAAGCCCTCTTTCGTCCAGCCACCTCAAGACATGGACTTTGTACCCATCCGGTCCATCCCACTCCACGCTCACACCTCCCGCTTCCTTGAGCTGGTCTAAAGTAGCTTTGCTGACGGGTCCGATGTGGTACGTCGCGCTATTCGCATCCCTCCCCTCTCGCTCGATCTCACCATTCTCGAGTGCACGCCACCCCATCGCAGATAAAGAAGATGTCCACGCATTGTTCGACAGCCCGAATGCGGCCTCGATCGCGTAGGAGCGATCGACAGTACGCAAGTAGTCGTGGAGCTCTGAGCGTAGCTCTGGTGCGCAATAGAGTCCTACGGACTTTCCTTCTGCAGCGATGAGGGCTTTCGACACCCAAAGCATGTTGTACATATCCCGCAAACACGTATTGAAAGTGCTCGTCACTTTCTCGGAGTAATATCGACTCACAGGCTTCGGGTGCATGTCGAATGCGTTTTTATATGCGCCAAGGATGCCGCAGATACGTGACATTGTTGTCATGGAGAAGTCTTGAGCAAGGAGGTAGACCAGGTGGGTTGGAGGAAGGGTAATGGGAATTGGTAGTCGAGCATTGGCTTGTGATTGCGATGATGAAGAGACGAGCTCGAGGAAGGAAAGCACTGCGGACGTGAGGGAGTTGCGAAGGGTGGGAGGTGTTGAGAGGAGTACTGAAGTAGATAGGGTGGCGACGTGGTATATAAGATCGTTGACGACTTGCTTGACCGCGTCATTGTCTTGCATCAGTTGGCTTGATATCAAGGAGATCTGGTGCCGCAGTAGACTGGTATAGAAGTCGATTATCTTGCTGTATGTCGAAATACTATGGTTAGAAAGAGCTTTCTCTGCAGGTGCTATATAAGTGTCGAACGCGTCGCTGAATGAGGTGATCGGGATGTAGGAAAGCAATCCAAGAATGGCATCGACGTTGTCCGCTCCACTCCATATGGATATATAGCCTTGCATGAAGGCAAGTACTGTTGGATGTAGAGTCTGCGAAACTTAGCGTTTGGACATTGTCGCGCCCGGACGGCACTGACCTTCGTATACTGGGCATGCTTCAGTAGTCCTTGAAGTATCTCGGTGAGGTATTGTGGGTCTCCATTGCCCAATCGCTCTCCTTCATACTGGTCTTCGAGACAAGTTGCAAGCCAAAGGCTGATGCGCGTTGTTGTCACTGAAGATGGCTTCAAGTCGACATACTTTTGCAGAAGCGGGTCGGTAAGAAGAGAGACTAATTGACCGGGTGGCTCAATGGTGTCTAACCTTTCCACAAAGTCGTCAACGTTATCGATACCTTCAAGCGTCACGGACGTCTAGAAAAGCCAGTCAGCGTGGCTTGGCTTCAGAATGGTAGCGTTGACAGACCTCGGTTGTTTGGTAGGTATGCACTTCGGGGATGGCCGACGATTTGCCCCGTCTGGGACCCTTTCGTAACACCTTGAAGCCGTTATATCGATCGGCGACGTTGTCCTCTGCTGCAACGCTTGCCTCTTGAACCGCTGCAATTCTGGTTCGCCACTCTACGTCCGGTTGCTACACAGTCAGCGGGGTTATCAGTAGTGCGACAGACACGCAGCGCGGACGTAGCGGGAAGATGCCGGACTTGCATCCAAAGTTACACAAACAGGCGGGTACTCACCGGAGTGAACGATCTCCGGCTCGTGGACGTGCTTCCAAGGATTATGTCGGGGTAATAGTCCTTGTATACACGGAGCAAACCTTGTAGGGCGGGTTCGTTCCCAAGCCCGCGCGAGAATTCGAGTCTGCATGTAGGTCAACCGGAAGTCCTACCTGACGACATCGGAGGACACCCAATTTGGACGTACAATTGCTGAATTCTGAATGGCTTGACATGCTTTCTGCGAGTGATCAGCGACAAAAGATAGCATAGCGAAGTCCTATAGAGGTTAGCGCTAGCTATGAATAGAACGAATCACATCGCCATGTACCTGATGCTAATCATGTCAAGCATCCCGAATAGGACACTGTAGAGTCTTGATAAAACGCCAGGATCTTCGACGATCTCATGGACAAGCGTGAGCCATTTGACGAGGCTATCTTGAGTGCCCAACGATGGCTTGCCTTTGCCTTGGCCAAGCGCACCCACTATAGTGACAATGATATCTCTGGGTACGCGTTGAGCGGGATAGAGATTTTTTATGAGTGTTGTCACACTTGACTGGTCCAAGGTTGTTTTGACTGATACGAGCTGTACGACATCTCGGAGGGGGTCTTGATCAAGGCCTTGTTCCAATGCGCGTCGGCAGATTACATCAACCAAACCAGACACTTTGACAGTCCGCGATTTAGCTGGCAATCTGGATGCTACGATACCTTGTGAGTATTATTTTCGGCATAGTAGCCGTATGTGTACCATACCTTCATGCAACAAGTCTAGCGCGCTATCCAGCGCGAGTGGCTCTTCTATGGTAGTCGTCAGTCGTAGTGGGCGGAGCAAGACGTTGATGCAGACATACCAGCAACAGAGGGCATCACGTTCGCAATGACATATGCGCGAGGTGAGACAATGGTCAGCAGTCAATGAATGTGTTATGCGCACTGACGGCGCGTCGCTGTGTATGTTGATGTCCGAACGCGCCTGTGCCATGGCCCCCTGCTCAAAGCTAGAGCTAAGCGAGCGATCGGTCCCGCCACCCTCGAGCTTCCAAGGTTCACCACACCTCCCACGCTTCTATCTGTTGCGTTGCCGTATGATCTTGTCAAGTCAGCCTCTTCCACCAATCAGTCATGCTGTGTATATCCCTTGCCCCTTCCATACACCTAAGCGCGCTGTCCTGCCTCGCTATCCGCGGCTCGTTCATGGCCGTCATGCAATCCATCGTGCAGAGTCACCCGCAGATCGCCTCGGTCACTGGAACTTGCATTGCAGCCCTCCACTCTTGCCACAGGGACCTCGACCCTTTGTGTTACACAAAAAGCATCGACTGGTAGTCTACATCATTCTATCCCCTGACTGGTCAGAGGGTTCACAGCAAACGATAGCTCCACATTACTGCCTGCAGCGCTATCTCGAAACGTTTGGTGCGCCGCGCGCCATGCACCTCACGAACGATGGGGCACATCCGTATGAGATCTCGCTGCGGCTACTGGCAGGCCGTCGAAGTTCACTGGTCAGAGCCCATCGCTTCATGACCTCTTTTGGCCCGGTCAAGGGAGCCCTTTACTTCAGACGACTGCCTAGCCCTGAAGGACATTGGTTCACCATTTTTTCCCGGTCTCCTACTACTACCTAGCAGTTTATTCGCTGGTTCCAAAAGTATATCGTGCAATCGGAGTGCTACGGGTACCGCCCCCAACAGCCAACGCTTTGCAACCGATCTTGACTGACTGTCCATGCTGCTACCCGAAGCATTTACCATCCCAGTGACATACATAGCTAATGATATTGCTGCCTCAAATAGCAACCGCCACACCTATCTTCCGCAAGGCCAATGTGAGTTGTGCCGGCAACCCGCATTTGCTCGACGAATCTACCGCTGGCTGATTCAAGCCTTGTCATTCTTACCTCCATGCGTTATATTTGACAGACATCTTGTTTGGTCAGTTATGTCTTCAATGTTGCACAACTGGAGCATCACCGTCGATATTGCAAGCATAACCCTCTGAGAAATCCGTTAAGCTGGCTGACAGGATTCAGAACGGTCAGGCACCGTCAGCGGATCACGGCCCACGTTGCGCCCTGTCAGTACCCATATCAGCCTTCTTGCCATAGACGTTAGGTTGGCTATTTCAGTCCTTTGATAATCGTGGGCGTGCACTTGTTGTCACCCACTCGATCACTGCTATCACTTCTTGTCATCGTTCTCAACTCATCCTTTTCATGAGCAGCTTGACGGTGCCCATCATCGACCATTATACGCTTGCTCATTGGTACTATTGCAAGAGTTGTCGCTGGTACTCACTGAACACTTTCTGGCCTTGATCAACAGCAGGATATCAATTTCACCAATTTCTCTTCGTAGCACATCATACGAAGCTCGGTGCTTGGGTCCTCGTCCCATCTTTCTTTAGTGCAGACTCAGATTGTCGACCGGTTTTTTTGGACGTTTAACTTTTATACGACTGCCAAATTTCCGGCTCCCAAGGCGAGCTTTGGCCTCACATCCCAAAGTCGGCAGCAATGAGACAGGAGCGCACTGGTCCTGGGGGTGCTAAGATAGTGCGTTGTCCGCCGGGGATTCTCAGACGGTTACAGCGACTGAATGAAGCTGAGATCATTACACTGTTCACTCCCTTTGTGCCTCATCCCACTTCCACCTCTCTAGCGAAAGACATGGATCCATTTGAGCCTCTTGGACGAGCACTCCCACGCAGAGTTCGACACGTCCCGTATCGTTTGGAGAATGGCATAACGGAGATGCACACAGATTTCTTGCCTACCACTGGCGCAGTCATGATAGTCATTTGCGTCACATCAAACGTTTTAAACTACAGTGCCCACGCATTCGAACAACAAGTCAAATTTGCCAGAGACATGGCGAAGCAAATCGCACACGGCGACTGTATAGCCGAAGTACCGGTGGTACTGCTTCTGGCTGACGACAACTCTTCGAATCAGGCGTACACGAATGCGATGCAAGACTTTCCTGCACTTGTGGCTATCAATGATTACACCACAACGGCGCTCACGAGTGCAGTTCGTGCTCTATTCGGAACATGATAGACATGAGCATAATTTATCGCCACCAGCATTGTTACTGCTGAGCTTGTTTCTTTTTCGCCTGTACGGACGTGTGGTCAGGTGGACTTTGACTTTAAGTTCGCAACGCCGTATTCGTATTGTTGCTCTTACTTTGCCAGGTTTTGTCGGCGGTATTGCAGAATCTGATCTATATACCCTTGGGAGGTATCTATTGTTCGTCATCTAGTGGACTTTTATGCACAGTTGGCATACATACCAGTATCTTCATGTTGCTTCTACCTCTGAAAATTATCCTTCTATATCATATCACAGTATGTTTTGGATGATTGGATCATTTACGGTCGGTTCTCTTCACATTCTACAACGTACTATAATCGCCACTATAATCGCCATTGAGCATCGTTTATGATCTCTGAAACCAGATTCTTACGCTTATTCCATACGAAGGTGCTTTTCTCTACACTGAGAAACAGATTTGCAGTGGTACGCATGCAATACTGGACACGCGAGCCTCGCAGCCATACATACAGTTTGAAGTACCGTTCACGCTTGGCAAACGATTATGTTGCATTCGACATGTGTTATCTATACATGTAATTACTATTATCATAAAGTATCTAGACTCATCTGCCTCAATATAAAGTCCGAGCCATGTAAACGCCATCCCACCTCCATAACAACTCACCACCTTATCCACACTCTCCACAAAGAAAAAGCGCCAATGCACGCATTCATCAGACCCTCAAGCATCACCACATACGCCATCTAAAACACACCCTCACTAATCCCCACACTACATGCCCACCTATGGCTCCATAAACCCCCTCCCATTCCCAGCCAACCCGCCAAACCCGGCCGTGTTCCCACCCATGATCGGGTTATTCGGTGACCGTGCATCCAGTTTCTGCGCATTCGATGCAAGACTATCTTCGTTGCCTGAGAAGTAGTAGGCTAGGCGGTTCGCGATGATGCTGAGGTGTTCGGGGAGATAGAGACTTGCGGCGATGATGAGGAGGGAGAGGAGGAGGAAGAGTACTGAGTCTATTCCATATTGGTTAGTAAATCAATCAATTTCTTTTGTTTCGGGGGGTTGGTTCATGGGAATAGGGAGGGTGGACAGGGGTGTGTTGGCTTGTAGTGGTTGGGCTAGCGCTGGGTTTGGAGTGGTGGTGTGATAGGACAGGATAGGATGGGAGGGACGTACTGAAGATGAACTTCTCAGTCGATGTCAACATGTAGAGTGAGAATGTGACTTCGTATTGGTAGCGCTTGCGCTGGAACCAGCGGAGGAGTGCGGCTGGGTAGAGCATGACTGCGATGAGGAGGGCGGCGGCGGAACTGAGGAGGATGACGGTTGCGATGGATGTCGAATCGGGCATGGGACTTTACGATTGTAGTTGACGCGATATGTAAGCGCGATTGCAAGGTGGATGTGGGAGTGTGTTTTGTCTTGGTGAGAAGCGCAATCTGCGATGCTGAGGTTCCTACGGCGCGGAATGACGGGGGTGTGCCAGATTTGGCCGCAAAGTCAGGGACCAGAAGCTTCGGAGCGGAGATTTGGATCTACTGCTCCGAAGTAAATCGATTCATGACGCGCTGCGGCTTTGGTGAGTCTATGCTTTGCATGATACTCTGCTTGAAGCTATACAATATACTGCAGTCTCAATGTGGACCACTCGATGTCTCCGCTCCATCGCCTCCCGCCTTGACATCCGCACACCCATCTCCAGCCACCCCCGCGCTTTCAGCACCACAACTCCAATCCACGCCGCACCCCTCCCTCCCCGCCGTCCAATCCTCGATTCTGAAATCACCGAAAACTTCCTCAAAGGTTCTGGCCCTGGCGGTCAGAAGATCAATAAGACATCTTCCGCTGTCCAGCTTATACATCATCCCACGGGCATCGTGGTCAAGTACCAGGACACTCGGAGTCGGGAGGTGAATCGGAAGAGGGCGAGGAGGATATTGCAGGATCGGTTGGAGGAATTGGAGTTGGGTGATGATGCGAGGACGAGGGTGAAGGCGAGAGAGAAGAGTAAGAAGAAGGCTAGTAGTGCGAAGAAGAGTAGGCGGAAGTATCGCGCGTTGCAGGAGGGGAAGAGCGGTAGTGCTGTAGAGGAGGAGATTGAGGGTGGTGTGGAAGGCGAGGTGGATAAAGATGTGGGATGTGGTGGAGGAGAGGCGGCTGTGTCGGAATCTGTGCAGGCTGAAGCTGGTGGCAGTAAAGTCGCAGGTGGATGAGAGGAGCATGGCGATTTGTCAGATCGTACACGCATTACAATCGCACGATGCAGCGTGCAAGATGGGTACGTAGGGGCATTTTAGTACACTTGTATAGTGAGATCATGTTTGTCCATAGCTGCCCGACTTGCGGCGACTAAAGGAAACAACGTTGATTGTGGACAGCCATATACGCGTAGCAGACGCGCGATCGCAAGAGCATCTCTCGGCTCTCACCTACGTTCTGGCGTGGACGCACATTGTTCGAAGAAGAGTAATAACACGATCACAATAGCAGTCCCCAAGCTGACTTGTTGCTCAGGTTGCGACGCGACACCGTACGGTTGACCGCAATCGTAGCGTCCATGTTGTCAACAACAATGCCTCCAAAGGTTGCTCTGCAACCTTTGGAGGCATTGTAAAAGCAAGCACCACCTGAGCATGGTCTCAGCATCTGCTCTCACATACTAGCATAGTCATTTTCTTGGGGCGTCGCATCTTACAGTTTCATCACGTCTATCGGTTCCACAGCGCTGTCCAATTTCTCACTGCTGCCATGTCCACCACTCAAGATGTCCGCTCAATAGTTACTGTATATGTATTTCACATTCTCATACATCCAGCCACACTCATAGTTTCCAATGTTCATTTCATTTACGGTCATTTTACATGAGGAACAAGACAGACAGTATATATTCTGCTCAGCAACTCGACCTCGCATCAACAACGCGAAAACCACGATGTCAACAAATATTTGATGAGCGTAAGCTCAAATACAATCCAGACAATCTAAACTCTTCCTCAATCTCGCGCCCAGAGGCAACGAGAATCAATGAAAAGCGCGACTCATAGAGAAGCAGACCAGCAAAAATTGTCCCGCCGAGATTCCCGAAGGAAGCTCGTAACAATTCCACGCCGCGCTGTGCAATGCAGGCGAAACCGTTAGACCACCGAAAGCTTGAGCTCAGTGAGTCGCAAGAAGGTAAGTATAATTAGACCCAGGGGGGCCGGGTACAGCCCAGCTTATATGCAAAATCTACTTGGTCCGTGCACTGGCTCACGTGCTCGCTTACACGGTAGAAGTCCGGGGCGGGAGGGAGGAGAGGGAGATGCCGGGAATGAAGCGGGGGGAGGGTGTGTTGGGGGTGGTGGTGAAGGTGAAGGAGAGCAGAGAGCAGCGCACGTAGAGCCAGTGCACGGACCAAGTAGATTTTGCATATAAGCTGGGCTGTACCCGGCCCCCCTGGGTCTAATTATACTTACCTTCTTGCGACTCACTGAGCTCAAGCGGCGGCGCTTCGCGCCGCGCTGCGGAAGAGTGTGGTGGTATTTGGGGGGCTGGTCGAGCGCGTTGAAGAGAGAGGAGTAGGAACATCATTATCAAGTAACATCAAAGCCACTGGCGATATCCTGGCTGAATACTGCGCTGGCTTCGTGGGTTACTAGTATTAGAGATAGAAGCAAGTAATTAATTAAGGAGTAACTCTAAGGTATGTAACGACTCAGGCGTTAAGGTATCTAAAAGTGGTCTAACTCTGCTTAAAGGTATATAGGAGTACGCGCAGGATTAAAATAAAAGGATAGTCTTATTCCTATAGGTCTTGTACAAAAGAATAAGAAAAATTTGTTCTTCTATAAAGGGAGAAAAGAGACTCTATAAGTTATAAAATATTGAAGATTTTAGAGGGTGGCTCATTACGCGACCATCCTCGGTACGCCGGGCAGCACGGTAACTTGGCTATTTTTATTTGACAGTTGCTCTGGCATCTCTTGCTCGCCGCACGCGAACGGATGATGTCTTCCACGACATTCAAATGTATCCACTGTTAACACGGTTTAATACTTTGGGTCGTGCGGTGAATACCAAGCCTCCATACATAGCACTTATCACACGATATAGCGTAGACCGGATATTCCGTGTTCCATACCTAGCCCTCAAAAGACGACACGGCCGCGCCGCACCAGACGAGTTGCGGATTCGGGGTCCATGTGCGGGAGAAATTATTAGACAACAGGAACTAATGTTAGTAAAACGCTTCCTGGTAGAATAACAAGAGTTTTGCATAATTTGGGGTTGTATGCGGTAGCGCTCAGGCGGTGGGAAGTCAGCGGTACTGCGAGACTGCGGCACAGCTCATGGAATAATGGCCAATCGTGGCTGAATCTGTAGCGCTATCTTTAATGTGCAGAACCCTCATTACATCAGCAGCTGTCGCACGGTGGGGTGCGGGTATTGTATAGCAGACGTGGAAAAGTTAGAAGAGAGTGTAGCTTGCGACAACAACCTACAATGTACCCTCTCCCCGAATCAAACTGCACTAACATCTGTCCCTGGATAGCGAGATACCCTACGTGACGAGGTGTCATAAATACTCCGCAATAGGCCCGAAGAATGAACATGCACAGATAAAGTCAGTAGCTTTCGAGGTTTCCAAGCTCTGTTCTCGACTTATCGGACGCATTGTTTGAAGGTGATATTGACCGAGGCCTAAGCGCTTAACCATTCGATATCACTGTCCCGAACACATGTCGTCGTCTGTTAATTGTGAATCACCAAGCCGTAAGTCGGCCTTGATCCATGTATGCCCCAGCTGTCTTTGAGGCCGGACGTCCCTCATATATATACACATGCCTATGGTAGCCTTCCTATTCTCCTAAAGCATCTTCCGTCAGCCAACTTACAGACATATCAGCAGATTATCCTACATTCACTATTTGTACCTTAGCCTTCCAACATTCACGCCATATACCGACAACCTCCCAAGGTGTCAGCCAACAAAGTCGTCGCCAGCTCTTTCATCAAATCAGTAGCGAATGCTGGTCGCGCGATCGACGTCAAATATGCAACCAAGACCCTTGATTGGAAGCGAAGCTATCTCTCGCCGGACGTGCAAAACAAATTCGTGGAGGCTGTAGGGGAAAACCAATGTGCCTACTGGTGCCACGGTCGCAGTCTTGACGTGAGATTCTCCGAGCATACCTATGATCGTTATAGGTACTTACTTAAGAACAGTGAAACCGAGCACCCCAGCAAGAAAGATTCTTACCCTCATTACACCACCGCCTGGCAAGATGCGAACGGCAACCACGTTACAACCAAACATGTTTACACTACCAACTAGACAGGTATATGCGTGCAAATGCCACATTGCCGTGTAAAAGAGTGCCTGTTGGCGAGTAGTCGGTTTAGGGAAAGTGGAGTGATACGAGACGAACTTGTCACGTCTAAAGGTGACCAGGAAGTATGTGGAGCTTGAACTTTGAATACAATTGTTTGAGAGTGTACCATCATGGATAAGGACCGCTGACGGGCTGCGTTTTGAAAGACGGATTGTTTTCATGTGCTCTATTCAAACCCAAAGCGCTGGATCTGACTTTGGACGTTGTCGCGGGGGCTCAATCTCACCGTTTCCCGAGGTTGTCTTGCTTTTGACGTTCCCTTGTTGGATTGTTTTTGTTCAGTGAAGGTTTATGCTCTGGATCGCTCGCTTCCTGGTGCACATTGGTACCTGCATGTATGCTTTGTGGCCAAGTTGATGCTGGATGTGCAAGCTTGATTCTGCACTCTTTGTTCGCATTGACTACGCCCTCAGAACGTAGCGTGGTAGCAGCGTGAACGCAGTGCATATTGAAGACACACCCTGTACGATGTAAGCCCGGAAGTCACACCTGACCGTGATGCGCCATCGCGGGAGGAGTGCGGCTTTACAGCCGCCTCTGCATTAATGTCTGATACATACTCGCGCACCTTAGCAGCGTACTGCTAGCTTGTGAATACGGCGCATTGATGGCCTCTCTGAGAAATTCACATCAAGTCCTTGGTGATTGAGATGCCGGGTACTGAACTCCAGCGATCGCGCTAATTAAATGGGCGCTCGAGTGGGCGTTTGGGCCGACAACAGTAGGCGCGGCGCTTGCCCAACAGATACAAACAGGCGGCACAGCGCTAAGGAGGACCATTCTTTAGTCGCTACAAAGAATTCCCCACTGTCACGACTTCTTTACTGTAGATTCTTGTTGCCTAAGTCTTCACTCATGCTTCTCAATCGTTTAGCTTATCAGATATCCCCAATTTCACGCATAGGCATCAGAATGGCATCCACCATCGTAGGCAAATCTGGTCGGGTATACATCCAGCGCGAGGTGCTCCAGGAGCGCAAAGATTCTAGATTGAACATCTTCAAAGCCGAGTACGTTGAATAAAACTCACACTTGAATTTTCGCTCAACAAAAGTCAATTTAGATCTGAGGACCAGTCTTTTGTCTTCAAACGCGTGTCCAAACCATTCCTCGACCTGTCCTTACGCCTTGCAGCTGAATTTCCCAAATCTCGTCGGCTCCGCATGCATGTTGATCTCAACGAGGACGAAAATGTCCTAATCTATCCGTACTACCAACATACTCTACTTGGACTGCTTCAGGAGGATTCAAACGTCTCTGATGCAGCACGGAAGAAAATCCTGCAGCAGACAGGAGAAGCCATTCAAGAACTACACAGCAAGGATTGGATTCATATTGGTACTTACGATTGCCAGTCCAAATTTGATCTTCCATTCAAAGAAATATTATAACTGACAATCGATCTTGGCAGACATCAAGCCCGATAACATACTAGTCAACTGGACGCGCGACGAAGAGGGTACTAAAACAATCACCGACGTTGCTCTAGGTGACTTCGACATCACATGCAAGTGTGAAACGGGAGCTCTGATTCGGAGTACTCATGCAGTAGGGAACGCCATGTGGCGCAGTCCAGAAGGACAGACCGGGAGAGGAATGTGCAAGGCATCAGATATTTACTCATTCGGACTGGTCGTAAGTTACTCTATGCCATTCTCATTCATCGAAAGAACTCACGCTAAGCGTCCGCGCAGTGCATATACGCCCTCGGGGCCGGGGAAGTCTTACTCCTCAACGACTACTCGTACCTCGTCGAGCATGGCATCCCACCCGAGCAAGCAGTTCTCACGCACCACTTCGCGTACTTTGGATCGGCGGACGAGGGCCTTCTGAAACACGTCGATAGTGAGATATGGACAGAGGCGCTCAAATCGGCATCGCAAGTGGCGGAAGAGACGTTGCAAGAGCAGCCAGTAATGAGCTTCGATGTGTGGGGACACGAACTGGGGACTGAGGCCCAGAAGATGATAGCTGGAATGACGAAAATTGACCCGAGAGCTAGGTCAACGATAGACCAGGTAATGGCGCATGCGTGGTGGCAGGAGGTTGTTTGACGGACAGCTGAGGTGGCGACGAGGTTTTGTGCATGTGTTCGTTAGAGAGCGGATATAATCGTCTGAGATAGTCCTGCACATGTCTGTCCTACAAGTAGGTATGCAACAAAGACATCAGCCCTACCTCATGTTCTTTAACACATACTAATCAACGACCTATGGGCCAATAAAACAATACACACCACAAAGAAAGCACTACACCACGTCCACCGCCTCCTACCCTCGCACTCACCCAGCCTCCGGCCAACCTCCACTCTCTCCTCCTATTCCAAACCCCAATATCCAGTCCCACTATACGCACTCAACACATCCACAGCCTCACGCCTCCCACACCGCGCCGCAAGCTGCACCGCAGTCCTCCCATCGCCATTAAACTCACTTAAATCATCCTCCGCCCCTATCCCCAAAAAGTTTCTCTACGACTCCAACGTTGCTCGCCACAGCTGTCCTTCGCATGAACATCGATGTCAACGCCTGAAGCAAGTAACACATTAAACGTTTGCGCCGCACGAGAAGATTCTGTCGCATAGTGCAGTAGCGTGCGGCCCTGGAAGTCAGGCTGCCTGGATACTCCGTCTTCTGAGCCGAGTAATCGCTCCACGATGTCCGGAGCTCCGCGCTGTACTGCATAGTGCAGTGGCGTTTTGCCCTTATTATCTCTCGCACTAATATCTACATTACTGCTCGCAACGCGGTCTAAATGCGCACACGTCGACGTCTTGCTCCACGCTAAGTAGTGTGCGATGCTTCGACCCCGTGCGTCCAGCGTGCCGCCCCTTATGCCGGCGGAGTGGAACTGGATGAGAGCGCATGTTGCGGTGTTGAGAAAGGTGTGCAGCGCGGTGCGGCCGCTTGAGGCTTGGTAAATGAGGTCGGCGCCCGCGCTGAGACGGGATGAGAGGAGGGGGTAGGTGGCGTTGTTAGATGTGGCGGAGAGGGGGGTTCTGGGGTGAAGCCGTAAGCTCATGAGTTGGGTGGGGGACAGGCGGGACTTACTCTCCAAAAAAATATGTGCGTCTAATTCTGCGCCAAATTGGAGGAGAGCGGTGACGAAGTCGATGTGATTGTGGCACGCGGCTATCTGGCGGAGTATCAGCACGAGAGAATTAGAGTGCTAAGGTAGAGTACGAACATGATGGAGGGTGTCTCTATAGCTAATTGTATCTAAAACGCTGACACTTTTATCCTGGAGCAGACTGCGCAGTTGCAATTAGTCTCCCTTCTCACACGATGCATATGCTGGTGATGTTGCTTGCAGCAAGCCATATACCACCAGATTGCAGCTAAGGTTGAGATCTAGTCCGTGTAAAAGGTACGAGAACATGAATGTTATGCTTTTTGAGGACAGTAGTTTTGTTCTGAATGTTGAACTGATGCACATGCTATTTTGCTATGGCACTGCCTTGTGAACGGACTTGCCCTTATTTGTCTATATTTGGACTACAGTTAGACTGGTGCGAATATCGAGGGAGCTATGTGTTCGTCTTGAAAGCATACTATCGTTAGACTCTACGCCTGATATAGTCTGATTTTAGGGCTAGGAGAGCGCGCAGAGCTAGAGGTATGGCGGCATTTTGTGGTGTGAACACTGTTAAAGAAATCTAGTGCTTAGAATTAGAAGCTATGCTGTTAAGTTCTAGATGTACTTACACTAGGGATTGGTTGCCATTCGTGGGCTGCAATTAAGTTAGGAACTGTTACGATCCCCGTATTAGCCCCTAGAGCTACCTATAGGAATGGTCCTAGAAGCGCTAGCTTAAGGAGTAACTGCCTTAAGTCCTAGTTATATAACAAATAGCTCTGCACGCAACTATTACAACGGCTAATAGCCTACGTAAGAACTACTACTTACTATACTTATAACTACTAGAACATTTATAGCAAGTATATAGTATTGGGTGACAATCTTCTATAGTATATTATATTTAACTTAACTAAATAATAGGAAGTAATATATTATTTTTACTTATCTAACTTTCTTAATACTCTTTATAGAAGCGCACTCTTACTATCTTAGTACGAAGTACCTCCCTATTTATATTCCTCTAATATTTATACTTGAGAACTAACTTTTATATTCTAACACTAGCTACTTCATATACTATCTACTAAAACTACCCTAACCCTCTGCCCTCTCCTTAATTACCCTCTACATCCCTTATCCTACTTGTAGCTTATATACTATCCTTAATTTCTCTATCTACATATCTATAAACTGCCTCAACACAGACCACAGTTACGATACCATAACAACCTTGGAACCTAAACATCCACCGCATCCCCGTCATCGCATACCAAATCCTCAAAGCAACAGTATACTATGCATACATCACGCACGACATGCGTACCAGAGGTAACTCAGCGACGAGCTGATCCAGAAACTACTTGTAAATTTGGGTAGTACCTAGGTAGGTATTTAGTAGCTTTTGACCCTCCTGGGTAAGATGAGAGCGAAGCTAATTATCTTACAGTATAAATTAAAGAACAACACGGTGATTTGAGATTTTGTATTCGCTTATTATACATTGTGTGTTGTGAAACGTGCTACTTGAATTAATGCGTCAGTTGCTGTGGGCGTAGAAAATATGTTTTAATATACAGTACCATAGTGTAAGTGAGTTGGAAACGGGTAATACCATAGCATATACGTGAAATCTGCGAACGGGGAATACCCTAGTAAAGAGAGAGAGAGAGAGAGCAGTCTAGCCCAGTACCCCGACGCGGGAATTTATAAAGACAGAGGAGACTGGGAAAACACTACCATGCGAAAGAGAGGGCTGCATGTAGGTACCAATGAGGGGTTTTTTTTTCAAATACAGAGAGAGGAAAGATATACCACCTAGGTACTACTAGGAGTGTACCTTAAAGTGAGAATGGAGTGATTTATGAAAAGAATGGAGGAGAGGAAGTTTTATATCCCTAAGAATTGGAAATTTCATGTTCGAGTTGTATGTTATGGTAACTATCTAACTTTGTACATTTGTAAGCCACGCGGCGTTTCTTGTACAACTTGGAAATATTGCCGAATATTTGTCACTCTGTGGTATCATCCTTCGCTTTAACTGTTCTTCTTGCTCTCCTAGACGAATCATGCTAGAATTTTTCAACACTAGGTGTCGTGTGTTAGAATGTATTCGTATATATGTTTTTTCTTCTTTTTTGGGAATGTTCAGAATTCTACAAGGTGCTTTTGCAATAGTTCTTGATGATAATATGATCTAGCTAAGAAGACTTCACTGCTGCATGGGATTCCTGGAATCTACGAGTGTTCACAAGGGTCGGCCTCTTTATAAAACATGCTGATCATTAACTCAATCAGGGGCATAGGCGGTCTGGTTTTGTTAATACGAGAAAAGTAGCACGTTGTGTAGCGTTAGCGGAGCATGTCAAGATAATTCGGGCATCATATGGAGTTGTAGTATGATTGACTTGAATAAGAGACAAAGAGATGCCGACACATTTCATAGTAAAGAAAGTCGATACGATCGTAATGAAGGATAAATTGGGTATCAATTCCATCATCAAGCTACAATCACATCCTCCTCCCGAGCGAGCCAATCTCCCCAGCGGTCCAGCCGCTTACCCTTCACTGAAACACTCCGACACCAAACACCCTACCTCCTACTCCTCCTCCTAGTCCCCTCCTCGTCACTCTCCTCAAAACTATCCTTCCTCCTCCTCACCCTCCCATCCCTATCCTTGTTCCCCACATCCTCAATCCCACCCCTCTCTGCATACTTCCGGCCCCCATACCCACCCAACAGCAATCCAGCCGCCGTTCCTAGGCCAGGGAAAATCGCATCACCAATGATAGTCCCCGCACCTGCTCCAAGAAAAGTATCACGATTCTTGTGTTCTTTACTTTGGAGTTTGGATTCGCGAGGGCGGTGGGAATGTCTGTGGTGTCTGCGTTCACGTTCGCGGTCGGTATCGCTATAGTCGGAGTCACGGTCTCGATCTCGGGTGTCACGGACACGGTCGTGGCTACGGTGACGGTGGTGGCGGCTGCGGTGCGTGTGTCTGGAGGTGGAGTCGTCGCTGCTCTCTGTTTCGCCTAGGTCGGTGCTACGGTCTGAGTCTTGATCTGCGAAGCGGACGCGTGGAGGGGCGGGCTGGGAGTGGCTGCGGAAGGGCTGAAGTGGTGCGCCGAGATAGCCTGGCTGTGGGTGTTGTTGGTTGGGGTATGCCGCGGGTGGTGTTGTGGGATACGGTGCGGCGATTTGTTGTTGCGGAGGGTACTGCAGATGTTTTTCGACAGGATACAGTTGTTGCGGCGCATACTGCTGAGGGTATGACGGGGTCGCTGGCTTCTGAGAATATGCAGAGTAGGTTGGAGGTGGTGTCGAGTAGCTGGGCGCAGTGTGTTGTGGTCGTGGTGGGTAGGATCCTGCGTGAGCTTGCTGATATGGAGGCTGAGGCTGAGGCTGTGACTGCTGTTTCTGTGGATTTGGATTTGGATGAAGCTGGCTAGGAAGTTCGTGTACACCCTGTGTGCCGAAGTAGTACTCTTGCGCCGCCATCTCTTTCTAATCACCGACGCTGGCTAGGTAATAGGATGTGCCGTAAGTAGGTAGTCTGGTAAGCAAGGAAGGTCGAGACGGTGGACGATGCCTTCTTGCGATGGTTTCTATCTCGAAAGTGCGACCAGGTCAGTAAAACCGATGTGTTTGGATCGCAAGACTTTCGAGTATCAAGTCGTGGCTATGTGAAGTCGCCTAGCCCGGGGCCTTGGCCGAATATATAATGCCCTATCACAAGTCTCGTGCAGCAGTCACACCCCAAATTTAGTACGATGCGCGACGTCATTCTTGTCGACGGATCTACCTCGCGAAAGTTTAGTACGCATCGCTAGAGCTTCGGGGCTCCCGGAGTGCTCGGCAAAGTGTGTAAGCATGCAGGTGCAGCGAGGCTGCAGGAGCGTTGATCGATGGCGAACTGCGGAGGATCCGTCCGGAAGGTTCTCTCCCGTTGCAGAAAATACGCATAACTGACGTGACGAAAAACAAGAAGTATAATGAAGGCAGGAGAATACAGATGTTAATAATGCTAAGTGTAGGCCCGTAGGCTTTGGGTATCTTGATCAAGAAAGTGGTACTATATCCAATGGAGGTGTTGCAGACCCTGATCATGCGCCAAGGAGAAAGCCTGAACGCCGACGCTCCAATGAAAGTGGCATACTGTCACCTGGTATCTGTTTCACGCACATCCCAGCAAGACATCATCATGACTTTGCCGATTTACCCGTTGTGACTAACGGTATGTTGGTGGCCGAGTTTGTCTCGGGGTCGGTCGGAGGTTGGTCGTAGTCTCTCTTCATGGGCACGCCTTCGATTTTCTTGATGCGCACACCTTCACGCCACATCATGATGCCAGCGATACCAGCTACGATGCAGCCAATGGCGACGAATGTACCTGTCGCCCAGCTCGGCCGCTCAATGCGGTTGTAGTTCCACATGTAGAAACACAAAACAACCTGGAAGAAGGTGTTTGCAGCGTTATTCCAGAGCACAAAGTCCATCTTCCAGCTCTTCGTTGGCGAGGCGCGAATGCCCGTTGGCGGTGGGTCAGGAATCTTGCTCGCAGGAATTGGCACGGCGGGGTCTTCAGAGCTGACAAGCGTGGCATCCGCCTTCTCAGGCAATTGATCTGAACCTGGCAGACGGAACCAGCCACGATGTATCCCCGCAAGGCGTCGGATACCGATCTCCTTGCGCTTAGATCCGCCAATCCTCCACCAGCCCCACCAGTAAAGATCCCTGAATCGCCATGGGGCAAGTCCAAATCCAGTGACACAGAAGAGTGCGTTCAGAATTTGCGAGTCGTACTCGACCCACTTCCTTCGAGGCGAGTTGATGTCGTCGCAATTTGGAGTGCACATGGCTGGTGCAGCATTGCACAGGAGAAGGAAGAGCATGCCACCCCAGGCGACGACGTTGAGACCGTAAAGCGTAATCAGGGAACCGGAAGGTGTAATGACCCACTTCCCGAAGCTCTTGAGACCGATGGCAAAGGATCGCGTCCAGGGTAGTTTTGGTGGTGGGATATAGCCATTGGCGTACTATGCAACAGTTAGCATCGTTCCTTGCGGGCGCATGTTGCGCAGTGACTTACGCCGCCAGACGACGTCCGTCCCAGTTGCACAGAGGTATCTCTGTCAACATGTGTTACGGATTCCGAGCTCTGCTTTGCCGCAAGTGCATTAAAGACCGTCTTCTCTCGGGTACCGTCATAACATGCTACTTGGCGAGTGTCCTCCTCGGTCAGGGCTGGGAAAGGCTTCACGCCTCCTGCGGTGTTGTCCGACGCCATTCTTTTTGAACCATATTGACTTGTCTCGTCAGTTGTTGATGTAGGCGTCCTCTCCTCGCCTTGGCTGGTCTTCGAACCGGCCCTTTTGCGTTGCTGTTCCTCATTCCAGCCATCGGAACCGAACGAACCCCTGCGAATGTCTGCCAATGATGGTGCCTTTGACGCTGTCTGCCCGGTTGCTGCCCACATGCCGGGTGGCGGCGATGCCTCCATTAGTTTTATGCTGGCGGTACGTATCCTGTTGGAGACATTTGATGTGGCGGTGCCCGACCTGGTGCGCGTTGTGGACTCGATGGTAGTGCTCGTTGCTTGGGGATCGCGCGTTCCTTCTGGTTGCGGAAAGGGTACAGGGGTTGAGATGTTGAAGCCAGTTGGGCCAGAGCCAGAGGCAGCGTTTGGTGCAGCCATGGTTGAGCGAAGGCGACGTGCTGCAAAGAGCAGTGACGATTGTTTTGTACAGGAACCCCTGCACTTTGAGGCGTGCGCGGCTGAACGTGTCAGCCAAGTGCTGTGCAATTGGCAGTGGCGCTTCCTTGGCGAGATCCTTGCTTTTGGTGGAATATCGTGGCTGGAGATGTATACTCGTCACGGGGGGAAGAATTTGGTTTGCTGGCCACGAGACGAAACACCGGAGTCCATGGCATGGCTACAGGATTCACCTTATACTTGTTGCCATGGGCGAGTCCCGACTCGGTGCAGAGGCCCTGGGCTAGGCCCAGAAGCGGCGCTCATCCCCACGATCCACTCGACTCCACCCAAACGTCAAGCCACCCGCTAGTTGGGCATCCTGCTCAACAGATACGAGATACGCGTACAAGAGCGACTGGCTTTGCCACACGACATGCATTGCACCGAGCGTTGTTCTGGCTAGATTTGCGAACATGCAGCCAAGTCATTGATTCCTCTACGTGACAGGGTTATCGCGAGACCGAACGCGAACATCTTGGAGAGCTCCATCAGGACATCAGTCGATCAGTCGACGTCTGCTCACACCACTGCGCAGTCTAGACACGTACTACAGTATACCACAGCACACAATGGCTTCACCTGTTGCATGTCGGCCCTACTCAGAAGAGCGCAGCTGCGGCGCCAAGCAACCCTACCCAGAACGCAGCACCATGGCCGTTCCGTGCCACAGCCGCATTGGTGGTCTGTTCAGGCAGCCCAGAGCCAGACACTGTCGCGCTCGATGAACGAGTCGCGTTGAGTGTTGCCGTCGCGGGAATGTCCAGCGATCCGGTCGAGATTGGCGTCTCTCCTGGGGGGAGGAACGACAAGGCCGACTCGCTGGTTCGCAGCGGGTTGGTGAAGATTGTGGAGGCAATGTCCCCCGTCGAGATGGGAGTCTCGCCTGGAGGTATGGACATTACATCATCCGTTGTGCCTGGTACAAGTCAGCCTTGCTGTCGGGGCGTGTGCGAGGAACAAGACGTCACTGCGCACATGCTGAACACGGCTCCTGGATGCAATCGCAATCAAACGTCCACGTACCGCTGGGAGGCTCAGAGGTCTGGATCGTGAACACCTCTTCACTCGCCGGCGTGGGCGTGATGGAGATGGAGGTCACGACACTGGGAGTGTCCTGCGCAGACACGGCCGCGCTAGCCAGGAGAAGCAGAGTGGCCATGGACATGGAGGCGAGCATGGTGTTGCACTTGATTGACGCAGACACGGGGATCCTGAAGCATGTGCAGAGCAAGTGTGAAGAGCCAGAAGGCCACGATGACTTGCTGTTATACCAGGCCAATGCCCTGCTCCGTCGCACCAGGGCTGGTGTTCGTTGCCTAGGGACGCGTTGCATCTCCGCCTGGTGCTCGGCGGGGCTCTTGTGACTGGCGGGTCGCGGTCAAGATCTGCCTGGCCCGAAGCCACCTTCCGCAACCGCATAGCTTCCTCGCACCCCCATTGCACTGCAACACCGCGCACCACCAATCGCCCACCCGCCGCTCCTCTGCCCAGCCTCCACCATGACGTCTCTGGCCACAGGCATAAACATGAAACCGGCCGTGGCGCCGGCGCCGCTGCAAACCTTCGTGGCAGAGCCTGCAGCGCGCGCGAGCAGCACGCACCTGCCGAATCAGACGTCGCTCGCCCGCCAGATCCTGCACAACCTCCAGTACCAGCACTACTGGACCGACCTGGAGGTGCACACGCAATCGCCCGTCACCAATGCGCCCCTACCCCGCCCCCTCGTCTCTGGCCTGCCCCCGCAGCGCCTCTACGTGCACCCCGACGAGCAGGTCGAGCTGCTGAAGAAGGCCGACCGTGAGCGCAAGGCAAGGGCGGCCGGCGAGGCAGGTGGCTTGGACGTCAAGGCAGAGCCTGAGCGTGAATGGATACTACCCACCCGGCTCAATGAGAAGTGGACGTTGCGCCGGCTGGCGGCTGTCTTTGATGGCATCAGCATGGTTCCGACTACAGCAGAGCCGTCGGGCACAGATCAAGGCACCTCGAATCCCTTTCGAACAACGAAGCGAGTGCTCTTGGGGACCGTGGACACAGACAGTACAATTGTCTACTACATTGTACACGACGGTGTAGTCAAGCCCCGCCAGAACTGAATCGAATTCCCCCTTCACCTCTCACCTCCTTCCCCAGTGGGGTATTGTGGCCACCACTATCCTATACAAAGTATGCTAGGAAGAACACCCTTCCTAGATAAGACACAACCCAGGCACACTAGACAGTGCAAGGATCGCATGTTGCTCCGGCCGCCTCAGCTATCCCAATCATCTTACAGCCTGAGTTCAAGGGATCTCAGGGTAGACCATGTCTCCCGGCTTTGGCATTTCATAGAAGCGGCTCATATTGACCTCCTTCTCAGGGGGTAATTGATGTGCTTCTGCCCACGCCCGAACCGCTTCAAAGTCTCGGCATCGATGCCTCGTGTTGAAGTCAACAAACGGCATTGGCTCTGGCTCAGTGTCTGGCTGCCACCACACCTGGCCCAGCATACCCACATCGGGATTGCACATGAGCACCTGTCTGATGATATCTAGACAATGCGTCGTGTGCACACGAACGATGTACTCGCTGTTTACGAATGGCCCCTCTTTCTTCGCAAGATAATAATCATAGTTCCAATGCAACGCCTGACGGACAAGATTCTGCGACGGTTAGCAAGGCCTGAATACAAAACACATCAAAACTTACCAAGCAATGCAAATGGTGCAGCCCTTCTACGTTTGCGGGAAATCCGCCGCCGTACTCTTGACTCACCTTGACCTGATCGTGACGCAATCCGGCCTCTTCAGCCTCTTCAGGTCGTATCACCACGCTACGGTCTGCCATCAACGTCAGCTACCACCAGTACCAAGGCCGAGGAAAGCTTACAATTCAAGCCTAGAGCCTCCCAGGCGCCGTCCACTGCCGGGCCTGCTGATTGTCGATAGACATTCTCGTGCAGAAATGTACCGTTGAACAACTTCGTGTGCCAGTTTGGCTTGACTTCTCTGACAATTGGCGCTGCAATTGTTAGCGATGTATTGGTTGGAGCTCATCCATTTCACTCACAGTAACGCGACACATGATGGATGCAAAACGCATCGGGATCCGCTACAAACGAAGTCTTCCGGACGCTGAAGACTACCCACAGAGCCGCGCCTACGTACACTACGGTGCATAGCACGAGCGTCCTTACAGCAATCTGGATATCGCGACTGTATCGATCGAGCTGCTCAGGTTTACCACCGTCCGATATTGCGGAGCTGGACGAAGGCAGGAGAGTGTCACTATCGAGACTTCCGCTATCACGCTGCGGTAAACGCGTATGCTTAGGACGCGTGCGAAACATGCTGAGCATTGCGAAATCGAATCTAGCAAAGGAGTCAACGGCGCAAGCAGGATCAGAGAAGGGGAAGGACAATCTACTGCTGGAACTAGAAGCATGTGCTAAAACCAGACACCAAATCTCCGAATTGTGACGATCTAGTTTTCAACTAAGGAGTGACAGCTGTCTTCCGGTACCACGCGCCATACGGATAGTTTCCGTCAGTACAACAAGGTGGGTCGTCACACACGGTGCCTTGTGATAGAGATTGGGCCAGGCAGATTCATTTGGGGCGGAATGTGACAAGCAGATGTCACAATTCAAGCACCGCTCTCTATCGAACCCTGATTCTCATAGCGACTGAGGCACGGGCTACTATCCGAAGTCCTGGTACTCTTGCCAAATCACGACGGTGTTGCAGCTTCATTGAGCCTTGCGTTCTTGCGCTCGACCACTACACATAATACGGGGACTAACATGATCGTCACATCCTCTGTGTTTTTGTTTTGACTAGAGCCACAGGCCCTCGAATCACCGGTGCTCGCCATCGCTTCCGCGTGGAATGCTTCGCCTTAACGCGAGTCGCCGTGAAAAAGTCCGGTCAAGTGCGAATGTTGTCCGACCCCCTTGGTCAATGACACAAACTCCAATAGCTCAGCGAGCAAATAGACCATTTCGCACAGTATACCTGGATCTCGATTCGTTGATATCAGATCCCCCCTTGATGATCACCAAATGTGAGTTTCCAGATGTCATTGTATTAGCATGACTACAGAGGATGTCTAGATCCGTAGGGCAGCACGACATGTAAACACTGTAAATGTTTGCACATTTACACACGGGTACCACTATCAACAATCAGCTCAGCATGATTGGTATGACCGTCGTGATTCCCTACGGGAGGATACTTCTGAAAGGAAGGAGGTTTATAACGGCAACCATTTCCTACAACCTTCCTCTCTCCCAGCGCGCTCTCATAAGTTCCTGAACTTCGCACCCCAAACTAGTCAATCATGCGCTTCCCGCTCGCTCTCGCCGCTCTAGCAGCCTTTGCAGCCGCTGTTCCCATCGAATTGGCTACAGATGGAAAGTACAACAGGTATATATCTTACAATCCGTACACGACATACGGTCCATATCCTGCAGCTGCTGATGCTGAGGGTGCGAGGATGCAATTCGGTATG
Organism: Plenodomus tracheiphilus IPT5; assembly: GCA_010093695.1. Taxonomy (NCBI): domain Eukaryota; kingdom Fungi; phylum Ascomycota; class Dothideomycetes; order Pleosporales; family Leptosphaeriaceae; genus Plenodomus; species Plenodomus tracheiphilus. The sequence continues at coordinate 462,915 of MU006291.1, read as the reverse complement.
TCTATGTTCTCTGTGACGTTCCCATCGATCAATGCGATTCAGGATGTCTGATTCATGCGGTGTAGATGCACATGTTGTGCGTACTGATTCTATGCTCCACGCTCCCAATCACGACAAGGCAGTAGAGATGATGAAGCGGCATGCGATGATGATGGAACATTCGGCGGATATGGAGATGGGCGTGGATATGATGGAGTAGCGTAAAGATGCAGCAGGATATGGGAGATATAGGTCAGTCTTTCCTCCCTTTCCTTTTCTTGTCCTCAGAAGTAGAAGGATGGCGTTGTTGTGTGAGTTTTTTTATGCTGATTGTATGGATTATATGACTTCAGCCCATACCGTGGTTACGGCCTGTACTCAAAGGCCATCGAAGATGCTGCGATGATGGAGGCAAATGTGAGGCCGATGAAGGAATAGAAACGTGATGCTACTGCACGTGGAGTTTGGGATCTGCTGTAGGTAGCAGATTCAGTATATGGACCAGTGCTTGACGAGAAACACTACGAGTTTTCCCTGTAACGCTCGCATACGACTTATTTGTGGTGATGGGCAGCAATACCGACACATTCTTTTTAGTCAATGGGATACTATGAGAAACCTTTTTCTTCTTCAAGGTTGATTCCCCGCGTTTTCCACCCATGATGATAAAATAAGCGGATAAGGTAGGGGTGGGTATGTTACCCCATATTACGCATTTGATATGGTTGCTGTATGTACATACGTCTCTCGCTGCATACTGTACATGACATGGTTGCTGCTGCGTATTCTCTCGTTACACCGGATGACGCCGGTTACAGCCGTCTGGGGGTCCGTGGTGGCACTGCATACCATAACGCTCGTGCATTGCATGTATCTCATATATTGGGGGTGTTCCTTGTGGGCACGGACGAGCGGGACCTGGTTATGGAAAGTACAGTTCCAGGCTCCTGCCGTTTGTTGCTAGACGCAAACCTTGGAATGGAGAGAGTGTTGCGTCATGCAAATGCTGTGCCGGGGAGAACAAAAAATCTGGCTTGGAGTTGGCTTGCATGGCTGCATCTTGGAAGAATCAATCCCAATTCCATATATGCACCGTTGCGACGAGATTGCCTTGGTAGATTCCCAATGTATCAATTGCATCATGAGACAGGTATATACATACTGACCATTCAATCAGAGAACCGATGGCGTCTGGTTTTCTCACATTATAAACACACATAGATATACTTGTCAGCCCACGATTTTATCCAAAGTCACAAACCCTATCAGAAACTATCCATGACATGAACTTCTCCTCTTTTTTCATCATCCCCAGTCTATTGCTACTTCACACATGACCACAATTCTTCCCACATGTATGTATCGTGGCTACGATCGGCGCGCGCCGGGTGCACGGGAGAAGGGGAACGAACGAACGATGACAAGCATCGGAGATTGAGGTTGTGGGTTGCATTCGGAAAATAGGAAATATATATGTTTTTTGATTGAAGTGCAGTTGCCTTTCATATAAGTCCGCGCGTGGGTGATGCAGCAAAGTGCAACAACAACCTTTGGGAGAACAGGCGCGGGGCGGCGGGACCCCGCGAAAACGCATAAACTGTACGTGCATGTATGTCGCATATCAACGACCGACAGTGTGTCGTGGTAATGGTTACGCGCAACATGCCCATGTGTACGGAGTACAGCATAAGAGAACCCCATGCCGGCGATCCCCCAGCTAAAGCGGCGCGATATGATGCGCCCGCCTATACTGCTTTGTGATGTCTGAATAATCGCCCGTGAATCCAGACCCAGGACCCCCCCCAGGTTGCCCACCCATGTGGAGAAAAGCGTTGTAAGCAAGCGCAAAAGAGGGCAGCTTTGCACGCCCGGCCAATGCGCGTGCTGCAAGCCAGCGGGTCGCGGGGGAAACATGTAAATCGAGGCGTTGGGGGGTCGGAGCGCGTGCTGCGAATCGTGTCGGCGCTATTAGGCTTACATGGACAGGCAGTGTTGCAGGCTGTCGGCCCATGCAGGCCACGGTCTGTCGGTCCCGCGCTGGCGAAGATGCGGACGCCCGGTGTCAGCGATGCACATCACCGGGGGTCATGGCGCTTGATGTTGTCGGGCTGCCAGTTCGAGTCATCTCTCCGCCGGCGGGTGTTGTACTGCGATTGCGACTGCGACTGCGACTGCGACTGCGACCGCTGACGTCTGGTGTGCTGCTGGCTCGCCTCCCCCCTCCCCACAGAAGAAGCTCTATGAACGCAGCGGCCAGGTGCTTTGATACTGTACAGCGCGCCTAGCGTCCCCACTGGCCTCGAAAAGGGCCCGTCGCCAGGTGTTCCTGTGGAGAAAGTCGGAGCTGGCCAGCCCATGCCCTCTCACTAACCACTGCGCCGACCCTAAATCACCTGCTGCGCTACTGCTCATCCTCGGCCGGCGCGCCTCCGAGTCCACACGCGCACAACGGCGGGCGGCTCACCTTGGCCTGCGATGCCCTTTTGCCTGTTTGCATTCTCCGTTTGACTCGGTCGTTCTGGACGAGCAGAAGAGACGACGCTTGGGACGCTTGTGGGACGTCCCATCTACGGCAGGCGCTGTCACCCGAGGCAGCATCCAGACGCAGGCCGTCCAGAGGAAATGGCCGACTCCGGCGCAACCGCAACCACAATGCCCACGCCCACCCGCCAGCACTTTGAGCACGACGACGCCCTCATCCTCAACGAATATGGCTTGCCTGAGCTGCGAGCCTCGCCCAACGACGCCCTCGACACCAGCCCCACGAACATGGCCTCCGTCTTCCCCGACTTCGACATGGCCTTTGCCCAAGGCTCGGCCTTCGGAGGCAGCTTCGATGGCATCCAGCCCAAGCTGGAGAACGACTATGCGAACCACCGCGGAAGTGTGGGCGGGATGAGCGAGGGCAACATGAGCGGCCGTGGTAGCGTGCACCCACACAGGATGAGCATCAGCGGTGGAAGTCCAAGACACGACGGGCACAACACCAGCCCAGACAGCGCGCATCCACTGCGATCCCTGTCCATTGGCGACGCGCTTGCCAGCAAACTCAACGATAACGATGGCAATCACTCTACGACGTCGAGGAGGAGCAAGGACGATTCGCAAGATACCCCACAGTGGAGCGAGATGAAGACAAAGGCCGGCAAGGAGAGGAAACGACTGCCGCTCGCTTGCATCGCGTGTCGAAGGAAGAAGATTCGCTGCTCAGGCGAGAAGCCAGCATGCAAGCATTGCCTACGAAGTCGGATACCGTGCGTCTACAAGGTCACAACGCGCAAGGCGGCACCGAGGACAGACTACATGGCCATGCTGGATAAGAGATTGAAGCGCATGGAGGACCGTGTCATCAAGCTGATACCAAAGGAGAGCTTGCCATCGGTCGCCAATGTGGGAAGATCGGTTGTCAAGCCCCCGATTCCTGGTGCGCCGCCCAAGACACCAACGACGAAGAAACGCCCTGCTGAAGAAGCTTTCGGGAGCGAACTCGATGAGTGGTCGAAATCCAAGGCCGCAGATCCTGATGCAGCTGGGCGAGCGTCGAGAGGGAAAGAGTCGGAAGACAACAAACTTCTCTCAGAGGGCGCGGAGAGTTTACCGTCCAAGGAGATACAGGAACATTTGGCTGAAGTCTACTTTGACTATGTCTATGGGCAGAGTTACCCACTTCTGCATAAGCCAAGCTTCATGCGACGGCTAGCTGCTGGCAAAGTACCACCAGTACTCATCCTGGCAATGTGTGCCATCTCCGCACGCTTTTCGACACATCCGCAATTACGAACCGAACCGTGTTTCTTGCGAGGAGACAATTGGGCAGAACGCGCACGAGAGATTGCCCTAAAACGATACGACAAACCCAACATCACAATCCTGATTGTGTACATCTTGCTTGGATTGCACGAATTTGGAACATGTCAGGGAGGACGAAGTTGGATGTTTGGCGGTATGGCGCAAAGAATGGCATATGCGTTGCAATTACACAAGGAGAATGAATACGATCCTCTCGTAAACGATGCAGACAAAAAGCCACTGAGTGCAACAGATCGGGAAATACGGCGGCGGACCATGTGGTCGTGCTTCCTCATGGATCGCTTCAACTCGTCAGGAACAGATCGACCGCTATTTATAAACGAGCAGTACATCGAAGTGCAGCTACCGATCAAAGAACACCTCTACATACACGATATACACGCGCCGACAGAAAATCTAGAAGGCAACGTACCAAACCCGGTTCCCCCGGACGGTGGTCAACTAGCGAACGCGCGCGAGAACATGGGCGTATCGGCCTATACGATACGACTTGTTTGTATTTGGGGCAAACTCATCAAGTACATGAATTTGGGTGGCAAAGAGAGGGAACCTGAGCCCATGTGGTCATCGGAGTCGACGTATCACACTATCAAGAAAGAGGCGAGGGAGTTCAAGGCTTCACTACCTGAGATGCTCATCTATACCCCAGAGAACCTCAAGAGCCATGCTATTGGAAAGACTGCAAACTCGTTTCTCTACCTGCATATTCTTTGGCAGCAGATTATGCTGTTCATGCATCGCTTTGCCTTGCCGTCGACGGCAGGGAGCAGACCACCAAAAGACATGCCGCACGACTTTCTCACGGAATCCGCACGTGCGGCGCTCGATGCAGCAAATCAGATTTCCATTCTCATCAACGAGGCCATGGACCACAGTGTGGTTGCGCCATTTGCAGGGTACTCTGCGTTCTTTTCTTCCACAGTCCATGTCCATGGTGTGTTTTCGAAGAACCCCAAGCTGGAGGCGCAGTCGAAGAAATACCTTGCGTATAATGTCAAGTATCTGACAAAGATGAAGAAGTACTGGGGCATGTTTCACTACATTGCAGAGAATCTGAAAGATCTGTATCGTCAGCATGCTGATGCGCAGCTCAAGGGACCCGCTTCATTAGGCGACAAGAAGAAGGGAAGCATCTTCCAATACGGCGACTGGTTTGACCGATATCCACATGGTGTCTCCAAGACAGATTACGAGGATGCAGCAGAATCGAATGCAAACGAGCCGGGCACTGATGCTGTCTTGGGGCAGAAGAGCGACCTGCAGAGCGTGGAAGAGTTTTTCGCGTCGTTGTCACCACCATCCAAGAACGACCAGTCACGCAAACAGGCCCGAAAGAACAAGTCCAAGTCCGTTTCGAAAGCCGATTTCAACTCGAGCCACACGGATACGTCACATCTCCAACGATCCTCAAGTCAAGCCCAACCACACCATCCATCGCTTCTTCAACAACAACAACAACAACATCAAAACCATATCAACATGGCGTCCCGTGATGCAATCGAAGCCGCCCTTGCCGCAGGCTACGACCCCTCCGCCCTCTTCACCACACCCCAAGCTCAACACGCACACAACCACAACCACACCACATCCCAACAATTCCTCTCCGACTTCTCCACCCACCACCCCCACCACGCCTCACACCCCTCGCTCCCCCTCCTCAACACCAACCCCTCCCCCACCATGATCCACCCTTCACACGCCCACCAAATGGACGTCCTATCCCCCTTCCCAGACCTAAGCGCCGACTTCAACAACACTTTTTGGAACCTCGATGCCATGGGCATGACATCGAGCAACAACTTCTTCGACCCCATGAGCAGCTATTTCGTGCCATTCAACGTCGAACCCCCTGTTATGGGCGATGACGGTGCGTTTGCGGGCGGGAACGAACAGTATGGGTTTGCGCTTGGGGCGGGTGCGAGGGTTGATTTGGATCTGATGCATGGGACTGGTGGCGGGTTGGGGGATGGGCAGGCGCAGGGGCATGCGCATGCGCATAGGGGGAGTATGTCTGGTAGGGCGCCTGGGAGGAGGGGGACCGGGGGGTTGGAGTAGATGTTTGTAGTTAGTCTTTTTTTTCTGAGGAGAGATGGTTTTTTTGTTAGGACGGATGGATAGAAGGAAATACCCCAGGTGTATTTTGCGTGTGTGTGTGTTTTTTTTTTCTCTTTCCCTGGAGTGATGGTGATGTGATGTGATGTGTTGCGTTGATGTTATTGTGAAGTGAGAGGAAAGGAAACAAGATTCCTTTCTTCCAGGCTTTTTTGTACAATTTGAATTTGGAATCGAGTATGGTGGCATTTGGGCAAGTTGAGTTGTTAAAAAGAAATATATACAGTTTACACACACACACACACACACACACACACACACACATAATTGTCGTATGTAGATCGAAAGATAACATACACCCTCTGTCAAGCTTGTCGTTTCGTTTTTTGGCGTCCGAATTTTCGAGAAACCCTTTTATCTTGAACCAAAATCCCTCAGGCTCCGAATCCATGACTTGCACTGCAACTTCACACGTGACTGTATCATGGAAGTCGCTCCTGCATCGTGTATAAACCCTTTCGCATGCGATTTCCAGTTCTGTCCATCTTCATCTCCGAGGAGAGTGCGCTGGAATTGACAAATAGAATAGAAAATCGCTCATTGTGTTTTTGTTCTGCGTGTGAGAGGCCACGCAGTGTTTGTTCAATTGCCGGTATTATGTGAAGATGACCTTGTGTCTCTCAATATCGCATTTAGCAAAATTGATGTCTTGGATTGGTCTGACAATCTGTATAAGAGCTTTGCATGCAAAGTTTTATTTCTTTCTCTCACCCATCTCGGACGTATAGAGTGCTCGGTTTCAAACAAATCGACAGCATGATTATGTGTTCTTGCCCGGCTGGGGAGGTCAGAAAGCGTCAACACGTCTCTATCATGTGAAAAAGACGAGCTGTGTTTAGAAATTTACGAATACACTTTACATGCAGTTGATCTTGCTCTATGTATAAAGGCTTCGCATTCAACTTCGATTCTATCCCTCCTTCATCTCATAGGTGGAATGTGGTGAATTTCAAAAAGTCACAACGGGGCGAGTGATGTCTTCTTGCTTTGCTGTAGAGGGCGAGAAAATTTCAAACGTCGTTCCCATGGAGAGATGGAAAGTCGTTTTCTTCACCTGCTTGGATGGGGGGATATTTGCGCGACCCATGTTCTTTAAAGTATTATATCGAGAATGCATGTGTGTCCTCATGTGCGGCAGAGATGGCTTATTCAAGTTGAACGTCGCACACACGATTAAAGGCCCACGGGAAACATTCGCTGGTTGTAGCTATAGTGCTCCACTACAACGACAGAAAGAAACTGCGTACGACAGAGTTTACTTCGTCTTTATTTGATAAGAAAGAAAAGAAGAAGTTGGGGGTCAATGTTCGGTCTGCCCAAAAGGCTACTACCAACAAAGACATGGCGAGGAGGAAGTACTCAAAGTTAGTCACGCATGTTCTAGCTCGCGCTGGGATATCAAAATGTCGACTACAAGCAATGTCGAGTATCTGGCGGTTCTGTGTATTGATGGAGTATTGCAAATAACACGCCAATGTTAAGTGGGTAGGACAGAGTTTGTACCTGCTTGGATCAACGTACGAGTAATAATTCACAAGATTTTCTCACCAAGTCTTCTTTCAATTCTCACACATCTAGATACCCAAATCGAGTAAAGATATGATCCATGAGTGTCGTGCGCTGTCGTTGGGGTTTCTTCACAGTGTCTGGAACCAAAAGAATGAAAAGCATACATGATGGTGTCTTGTCCGTCTGCGGAGTCCGAGGAAAAGGTCCACGAGACAATTTGATGTGCCAACCAAACATTGCACGTTCCTAAATGCCACACTTCTGAATCTCGAAACCACTCTGCGATGTCTTCATGAGCAAGTGAGCGAGCAGTAATCGCGGCCACTAACACGTGTACAAAGCAACGTCGCTTGTCACAAAGCATCTTCATACCTTGGACCTCCTGGAATTTTTCAGACAACAGTCAGGGACTTTCATGAGCGACTGCTGCCAACAGAGCACCTGGACACTAACAAATGCCTTCCTTCGACATCGATAAATCAACCCTGAATCGCTTCATCTTGTTCTGCTGGTCGAGCCTGAAAACACAGCTTGAAATATTGTGCGTGAAGAAGCGGCCTCTGGATCACTTATAGTCATCCACAAAACCCCCGACCCAAGACGGGGCATGCGCAGGTACAAAGCCACGACTTCCCCACTCTATCTTTATTCCTACACAAACGTCCTCAACGCATACTCAAAATCACTTTGGGTAATTTCCATGAGATGGAGTCTCCTGCCCGTGAATAGCCTCCTAAGATCTTCGTGCGAGATTTAAATCACCGCAATGACGAAACAATGTCATCCCAGCTGTCTGTCCAGGAAGCAAGCCATGTGACCATAGGTGCGCCGAGACATGGCATGCCAAGATGTCTCCGCCTCCTGTCTGTCGGAGACCTAGACAAAAGATCAATATACGTAAATACCGACTTTCTAGCTCAGATAAAAAAACACTTCTGTCCAAACGATAGAATCCATACTCTTTGGGCCTTGACTTATGACTGAGCACAAAAGCTTTCGCGCCCCAGCGATACATAGTAGAAATCTAAACCCATTCATCATGACACTCTGCGGAAGTCAGATCACTTTTACACTATTTAACCAAAACTTTCATACAGGACCTGAATATGTGGTTCTGCGCCGTCATTGAGATTCTACAAAAAGGATGAATCGATTTCCCCATGTTTCCGACTCAAACCCCTGAGATCCTACACAGCTTTGAATAAAGAGTGTTGTACTCGGAATGACCCAGCTGCTCAAGCCATGACTGCATCCTCGCTCTAACCCGTCTCGATAAAAATCAACCATCGTGGTCAAAACACACGCAGTGATGAAGTCGGACCAGACCACCAAATACATATATAAACCCCTCCTCCCTTCCACACTCTGACCTCCCAACACGAACCCCACCACAAACCACCGAAACAAACAGTACACAGAACGAACCGATGTGCTTGTCCAACCACTCCCAAAACACCGTCTTCTACCCCGGTATCGAGATGATCTAAGACCCGCAATTCTATTAAGACTATGTTCAAAAAAAAGACAAGGACTAGGGTGTGGACTGAGAAAGGGCAAGTATTGGAGAACATGGTTTGAGCGGGACGTGTTCTTGCGGTATAAACGTCAGCGATGTGCGGGATCTGTAATGTCGGTTTTGCTTTTGACGTGTTCGAAAACTCGGTGAAGAGGATTTATGCTTCTTTATGGTGGGTTCAACGTGGTAAGTGGAATTTGGATACGGACTTGCTACGCTGTGATGGCTTGAGATTAGAGTTGTGGGGCTGATGAAGCTATCATAATGTAATATTCCGGGTAGTTCATGGACTGTCCATATGCTGGAGGTACAACAGGGACATGTCAAATTTGCGATCAAACGTTCAAGACATAAAAAGTCTTTCGTACAGGCCGACGGCGCTCACTTGAAAAGTACCGACCGTCGTTGTCATGGTGTTCATTTTACATCATATATACACATCTCGACTATTTCATACCCACTCTTTAGGCTTCTTCAACACCTCAATCAACCTCTCCTCTCGACTGCCCTTCTCAGGCTCATGCATATACTGCCATCTCGCCGTAAGCGGCAGGCTCATCAATATACTCTCCACCCGCGCACCAGGTGTATTGAGCCCGAAGGCCGTACCCCGGTCGTGCACGAGATTAAACTCGACATATCGTCCTCGACGGATTTGTTGCCACTGCTTCATCGCATCTGTATATGGCATGTCTTTCCGCTTGTTGATGATGGGAATATAGGAGGGTAAGAAGGCGGATAAGCAGTCCTGTACAAAGGAGAAGAGTTGTTCCTGGTCGCGCTCCGTCTCGTCGAGATCGTCGAAGAATATACCGCCTACTCCTCGTGTTTCGCCACGGTGCTTGTTGTTAAAGTATTCGTCGCACCACTTTTTGAAGCGCGGGTAGTATGCCTTGTCGTGCTTTTCGCATGCGCCTTTGATTGCCTGGTGGAACTGTATCGCGTCTTCGTCATAGAGGTATGAAGGCGTCAGGTCGCAGCCTCCGCCATACCACCAGGCGTTCGTTTTGCCAAACTCGTCGGCGGTCTCGAAGTAACGGTAGTTGAGGTGGACGGTCGGGGCGTTGGGGTTGTGCGGGTGGAGCACCATCGATATGCCCGCGGCGAAGAAATCGAGCGATTCGACATTTGGATCAAGCGCTTTGTGATTGACGCGCATCTTTTGGATCGCGGGGCGGGGAAGGCGACCGTAGACGACGGACGTGTTGACACCGCCTTTTTCAAAGACGTTGCCGTCTTGCAGGACACAAGTTATACCACCCCCGCCCTCTGGCCGCTGCCATGTGTCGATTTTGAATTTTGAGCCGTCCACCTTTTCTAGCTCAGCGACGATCTGCTTTTGGTGCTGTTTTATGAATTGCTCCATGCGTAAGCGCATGGGGGATTGGTCAGTGACGCCGTTCTCGCGCTTGAGGAGGGCGTCTTTCTCGGCGATTGTTGGTCCTTCGGTCCTGAGTGTATCGTCTGTCCACTAAAGAAGATGTTTAGCATTTGATCTTGTCCATTGGATCGTGATGGAAAGTACCATAGAGTACGCCAGCGCCCCTATGAAGGGGAGCATCAACAACCGTATCCTGTTTGGCCACTTGCTTGGCTTAGGAACCCGCCATTCTTCTAAGGGGTCCACTGGCTTCTTCGGCCCTGGTAGGTCTGCCAAACATCTCGGTGATGTATGTATCCTGCGAGTGCGGATCGATTGTGGGCGCAATGTCTGTCGCTGTGCATAACTGGGAGGAAGCTCAAGGGCTCTAAAGAGGCGCGCCGACGGTCGTAGTGACGCCATGATGAGCGATTGGAGCACTATACGAGTGTGAAGGTTTGAAAGATCCTTGAGGAAAGAGAAAGGAACGTGGGGGGATTATATTCGGTGGTTTTGTGGAAAAGGACCGCACGGAAAGCTGTCTTGCGTCACACCACGGTGGGCGCATCGTGGTTCAGAAGTCGGAGCTCCCTCGGTAGTTCGTGCTAGCGGTACCTGCATGCCCAGGTGATGCAAACACCTCAAACTGGCAATGTGGGTCATTCTAGGCTCGAGGAGGCACTTTTCGTTCTGTATGAATGATGCTTGGAGGTACGTAGATGCATGTCATGGTGGTTGAGATAGTTCTGTGCCAGCTCACGACTCCTACACCGTGTAGGCTGACACGTTGCTGTGCGTAGCTCCAGTATGGTGCCCAACGCGCTAGGGCGTCAGCAAACGCGATGATGGACGCGTTAGCAGCCGCATAGTACAGAGTGCCTATGAACTGTGTAGATACTGGATCGTCGGGCTGAGATGAGTCAATATCTTGAAAGGTCACAGGCAGCTGCACAGGTAAGTGACTTGGGCGGGCGGCGGCGAGACAAGCCCACAAAGAGTCAAGCCCTTGGGCAAAGAGTCAAAGAGTCAAAACGAAAGGGCTGTGCAAGTGCAGCGTGACGGAGCCTGCGTGTAAAGCTAGTGTCTCACAGCAAGAGGCACTTGCCTGGCGCATGCAAGTCATGGTTGAGGAGTGCGTGATCGTTGGGCGTTAGCTAAGCAGTGGTAACGGCGACTGATTCGCATTCAAAGCCCCGCTCTTGCTGCCTGCTTAACCCAGCCCTCCCTCACCGCTGCCAGCCCTCCAACCTACACACATCCTCGCCACCACCCCGCTCAACCACCTCTACATAACAAAGCCTGCTCACGTCCGCCACTAAGACTACATACACGCACACCACATCTCCTTCATCACCACCAAGATGCGCTCCAAGTTCAAGGACGAGCACCCGTTCGAGAAGCGCAAGGCCGAGGCGGAGCGCATTCGCCAGAAGTACAACGACCGCATTCCCGTACGTCTGCCTGCTCCACCTGCACCCCAAGCGCTAGAGGAACCACAATAGCTAACAGAGCACAGGTTATCTGCGAGAAGGTCGAGAAGTCGGACATCGCTACCATCGATAAGAAGAAGTACCTGGTCCCAGCAGACCTCACCGTCGGCCAGTTCGTCTACGTGATCCGCAAGCGCATCAAGCTGTCGCCCGAAAAGGCCATCTTCATCTTCGTCGATGAGGTTCTGCCGCCGACGGCTGCTCTGATGAGCTCGATATATGAGGAGCACAAGGACGAGGACGGCTTCCTATACATCACGTATGTCCCTCTATGCGAGCTTGTCCTTTGAGATGCAAATGCTGACCCAACACAGCTACTCCGGCGAGAACACATTCGGCGAGGCCATCTAGGCGGAAATGCTACCCCTTCCTCTTATCTCTTCGGTCAGCGAGGCACGGTGAACTCAGGGCGTTTCGGATTTCACGGGTTTCTTTATTCATTATCGCCACTATCGCAACATATGGCTAGGACAGCGCAAGGCTTGCGATGGACACAAGAGATAGCATGCGCCAAACAGCATCCTCGGTAGCTAGTGGACGTCCCTCCAGCACAACGCGGAACTCGTTCTAGTGCTGTAGCCTCGCAGAAACCTAGGGTGGCTGGTGGAATGCTCGGACTAGCTATTCCTTGCACTGCAGTTGTAATCTGATCACCTTTGTTCCACTCAGCTGCCGCGAGCCAGTCTCGAAGTATACTGTACTATCAGCGTATTTGTGGCATGCTATTGTACCTCGTGAGGGTGCGGTTATGCCTGATACGCCGACGTGACTTGCGGCTCATCCGGACTCAAACCGGACCCATGACGACATCAAGGCACCTGACCATTACCCAAACCACTAAACCCATCTAGAGCTGTTCAGGTAACCGACACCAGCACACGCCAGCAAAGATGGCTCTGATACTATGATGAGCTCTAGAGTAGGTAGGGTAGGTAATGCACTATCTTATCGCAACCCGTGTTCATCGCCAGCTCCACACCTAGGTAGGTCATCGTGGGGTAAGCTCCCCAAAGTAGTGCAACGCGCTTTCCCACACACTAACCGGCGCGCCGTGGCACGGACCCCGCTGATAGCAAGCGCGGCGGGCAACATGTGAGATCGGCGGCCGTTCGCGCGCGAGAGGGGGAAAGTTTATCACGACTTCGACATTCAATCACATTATCCCTGAGGTTTTTACGAATCCTCTATGCGGTCTTGACAATCTTGTAGTGTCTAGATCATAATATCTAGCAAGACCTACAACGTACGAGAAGAGAAGAGGAAATAACACTCGCGAAAAATCCCATTGGTCTACCAAGCTCCCACCCAAAAACCCAGATTTCGTCTCATAATGGCAGTTCAGTACTTGATCTCGAGGTAACACACCACACAAAACCACCCCTCCCCCCTCCCATACACGAGACATTTTCAAAGGATAAAAGAACTCCAACTCACCATTCACAACCACAGATCTCTCGACCCAATCTTTGCAATCTCAATCGGGCTCGCAGCAGCGTATACACGGATTAATCGCGAGGAAAAGGAAAAGGGAAGGTCGACGCAGGAGAGTATTGAGGTGGTGAGGCGGCGGTGGGATCTGGCGTGGCGGGGTGAGGGGGAAGGGGAGAAGGTAGGGAGATGAGAGGAAGATTATGGTATGGGACAGAGCATAACGAGGAGGGTGTGGAGTACGGTTGGACGATGATATGCATGACAAGCTGGGGTGAGGAGGATTCGCGGAAGCTGGAGGCGTGAGGGAGGGGTGATGTCGCATAGGTCTGGACTGAGGATGGATGGGACACCCACAGAGAGGTTAGGAGGGTGTCAATATCACCGTGTGCATATCTAGGTGAGGGTCACCATGTCATGATCGGGGCTCTACACCATGGACAGCACAACCCCAAAGCCAAAAACGGGTCCAGAAGAATACACCATCTAAAAGGAACAAATATCATCAAATGATCATCGACCATGAAGGAACCAAGATTACATCAAGTAATACATCTATCTAAACCCAATATATATATATATATATATATTCTACAAGCAAATCTACAACTCAAAGCATGTCAAAATCCAAGCAAGACTACATTTGATATACAAACCCCTACTCAAATCTCGGAATCATCCTCTCCATCTTCCCCTCCCTCCCCCTCAACTTATCCCTCGTATACGTCAAAACAATAACCTGATACCCAAGCCCCCTATCCGCATCCGGACAAACATCCGCCACCGGCAAAGTCTCCAATTGCTGCGGATTCGAGTTCAAAAACGCTTCGGCGGCAGGTGATTCCTCGTGGGCCATGGTTGGCCCTCAGCGCATCCACAGGCCAAGCGGCGTTCAATTTCTGGCCCTGCAATGCTTGTCAGTATATCTGTTCTGTGATTCCTGTAGAGAAAGGCAACCAGGCGATTTACATAGTTATCACGTTGTCGCTGAAGATCAGACTTCAATTGGAAGGCTGGCTGACCTGCACCATTTCGAGTCGTGGGAGCCATCGTTAAAAACAAGGTTGGAAAACTAATTGATAAAGGTAAAGTGTACTGACGTCTCGAAAGCGATGAGTCGTTACTTGAAGACACTTACTATAACAACGTGATGGTTAATTATCACACTGTCGAGGTTCCAGGACACAAAGCAACAAGGGATGAAAAGCATCCCACGTGGACTTTGTCAGTCAGTCGTTCAAGATTGAGTGCATTGTTTGACTGTCTAGATGGGGACAAGATGGGAACAATGGAAATTATACCCTTTCTTTGTTTTTCAGTGGTGAAGAGAAGCCAATAACTATGGCCACAAAGACGCGCATGTCTTGTTCATGTCGATAGCGAACGACTCGAGCAGTCCCTTGTTTTCTCTCAGTCCTAATACTTTTTGACCTTCTCGCGTAACTGGCTGGCCGGAAACATGACGAATGGATACCGCTTTCCACGGTCGTTCATGACCCACGCGTTTCCAAGATGTTGACATATTTTTCCAACGATAGGTCGTAAGTATGGTAGAATCCGCCCATAAGGTTTATTTTTGTCAAGGTGCTTGAAGCAAGATATGTCGTTACCTCGCTTACCCACCAGTGCCCGACATCCCTAGGACTCGGATGTGTGCTCATTGTGAGCTTTTTTAATCCTCTTCAGCGGATAGAGACCCAAAACTCGCGTCAGTGGAATGGGAGGATAGCCTTCGTGTGTGTTGGTTTCTCCCCTCTTTTCTGGACAAGCTCTGAGCAGAGTGTGCGGTACATGCATGCAGTCTCTCTGGAAGTTGATGCAGGTACAAATGAATTGTAGTTTAGGTGTCCATGACAGCCCCTTGTACCGTTTGTGGAACGTGGCCCACTCGGTGCCATTGAGCTTTGCCGTCTCGTAACGTGCTTCGCGATTGAGCGCAACGAGTGATGGATAAGGTCGGAGGTGTCTGCATGGCCGATTTACTCTGAATGAAAAGATGCTCTAAGATTTGCTAGACTGTTCCACTTCAATCTGTCGGTAGTACTCTACGACAGTCGTATCTTCCGCACCCTGCAATGCATAGCCCCATGTAGTTGCACGAAGTTCTGCAGGTAGCTGCTAAACTGGATGGAATGAGTAGTGGAGTCAACCTTCCGCGGCTGACAAGACTCGATCAAACGCTGACAGCTATTTCTGTAGGTGTAACACAGCCTAACCGTGGAAGTAGGCAGCATCTGAAACGGGTGACTGCGTTCCTATTGGAGCTGGGACATTCGAGGAGCGTCAGTCATTAGTGATGTGCCAGAGGCGCAAACATCAACAAGGCAAGAAGAAGACCCAAGAACCGGCGCGATGCTCGTAGAACAGTGATCAGTTGGTAGGGTAGAGGAGTGGTTGAGGTGAAGGCCAGGAACGGACAGGGCAGCTCGCTTCCGAGGCCAAACGTCGAGTACTTTGGTCCATCAGAAACGGCGGGCCCCCACGCGCGCAACCCACTCACCTACATCCACCACACCGCCAAGAGCCACTCCGTCGAGGCGCGCGACACCGACGACGTCCCCAGAATCTACACAGGGACACAACACCCACATCGAAGGGCCCTCCACCGCATCATGTCGTCCTACCTGAACAACCTCCTGACCAACACCACATCACGATACAACAACCTCCGGCGCGAGCTGCTCTCGGGCGAAACCGACGGCGACACAGAAGACGACTCGCACCTCTCGCGAGTCCTCCGTGCGTACTACACAGAAAAAGGCAGGCCGTTCCCACCATGGCTGCCTCCTGACCCAAAGACCCCGCAGCCTGCACCCGCCCAGTTCGCATCGTCGTCTGGCCGCCAGCAGGGACAGGCAGCACCGATGGGTCGAGGGGGAGGGCTGAGTGATCTTTGGGACAGTCCTGCGCCACAGCAACCGCCGCAACAGCCGCAATCGTTGCGTCGAGGACCGGGCGGGCGAGGCGGTGGCGCACACCCAATGCATGGTCGCGCAGGCATGGGCAATTCCCTGACTCCAGAGCCGCAGTCACAGGGCAGACCACTACCAAGTCAGCGCGCAGGGAGTTACCAGACTTCGCTTGGAGGAGCCCCTGCGACCGATGCATCGCCACCACCCAGCGCAGGAGGAGGCACATCAGCGCAGGAGAGACTCAAGGCCAGGCTATGGGGGTCAGGGAGGTCAACGAGCCCAGCACCACGCACCAACTCGCAGGAATCAGTCAATACGGCCCCATCAAGCGGACGTAACCCGTACGAACAACAACGGCCCACGCAAAGCGGACGAGCGCCCTACCCTGACGATCGCAGCAATAGCTATGGAAGCAGTGGCAGTGGCGGTGGCAGACAGCAAGGTGGCATGTCCGCAAACTCTCCATGGAGCGGCAGCGAGGACCCATATGCCCCTCAGGGGGGCGGAGGATATGGCGGAGGCGCACCACCCCAGCGCGGGCCGCGAGGAGGGCGCATAGGTCTACCAAGTGGACCTCGCATGCGTTGATCAGTGCATCTGCTAATATCATCGGGGCGCATTGGGGTATTATTGCATTTGCTGGCATTGCATGTTTGGGGTTTGTGGCGTGGATTGGCGTCTACAATGGACTCGGGCAGGCCACCGACCTGCAGAGTCACAGTCCAGCTCTACATTGGACATTTCAAGGACATCTTTCTTACAGACCATTGCGCATGGTGTTGCTCTCAAAACAAGCTCCGTGATTTGTCGCCGCCGCACCCCCGCACAGCCACTGACCCAACGTCATACGCTGCCGGCTAGCTCCCATGTGCACCTGCAACTCCCAAGCATCACCTGCAACGAGTTGCGCCGCCCAAGAACGCGTGTCTCACCCACCTACTTCTTGCCCAAATCTTCGTGCCAACCCCTCTGACGACCCTGATCTCTGAATACTTGACTGTGTGAATTCACTGCTATCGCGCATTGCAGCAACTTGAGTGGTTGCCTTGCCCCGCATGGCTCCTCCGGCGCAGACGCCCCCGTCGCCCTCGGCCAGCTTCTACGACCTGAGTGATGATGAAGAGGGCGAATACAACACCATACGACATACAAGTAGCGGCAAAGGAGTCAAACTGCTATATACCAAGAGCAAGGTCAGCGCCGTCCCGTTCTACTATGAGTGGCGTAGATCGCCATCTGACATGTACAGGTCTACGTCCACCCATCGCCGTCCTCCAAAGACAACATCCCCGGCTTCGTAGCCCTCGTACAGCAGAAGTCAGCCAAGAACTCCAACGATGCGCGTCCCACCTCCTCTTCGTCCGCGCGAAGCGTCAACGCGTCCTCACTACTGCTGGCGTGGATCCCAGAGTCGGGCCTGGGAGATGCCTACGATACCTACGTAAAGGTAGATCTGTCGGATTCATCGTCACCACCAAGACAATCATACCTCGTACCGCCACCACCGACTACATCTACACACAACGCCACGCCCGGTTATGCATTCGCGTTACCCGTCAGTGAGATCTACTCTCTGTTGATACGACCGCCCAGTATCGGATGGTGGTTCGGAAGTGTAGTAGTCAATACGAAAGCTGGGGACAGCTTCCCAGCACTGTTCTTCCACGACAGTGAGTGCCAGTCTACCATCATGCAAAGGAAGAAGCTGGCCAAGGAAAGCTTTGACCCGTTTGGTGACGGCGGAGGCATGTTCTGGGGCGGCGATGAGGTCTTGAGGTGGCTCAAGAGATACGTCACAGTGGAACGCTCTGGGGCTGACCCAAGCATATATCTAATTGACCCAACTGACGAAGACAAGCGGTCTTTTGGTAAGGACGCCTCGAAACGGAAAAGCGCCGAAGGGAAATCTGGGGAGGCCTCTTCTTCACAACAAGCTGGCAAGAGGGATGGTGGCATGGATCCGGTTACCAAGGCACTCAAGGAGGCGAGATGGAACTTCTTGGAGAAGCTCAGCCAGGTAACGACCTTTACGAGAAGGACGGCTCAGGCCGTAGCCGACAATCCTAAGATACCTCCGCAAATGAGACGCCTGATTCAAAACCCAGAAGTGCAGACATTGCAAGAGGAATTTGACAGTGCACGTTTATACCTAGCAAGGTGGGCTATGGGCATTGCTGAACAAAGCGAACGCGATCGAAACCAGAGGATATGGACCGCAAAGGACGTTTTAGCGATGGAGCAGGGTGATCTAGGCGACTTTGAGATATTGGACATGGACAAAATGACCCTGGCCGACCGTCGCAAGCCTGTCACTTTGACCGAGTGGAAGGGGTTCTTCGATACTAAGGGTCGGTTACAATTGACTCCTGATGAGGTTAAAGATCGAATCTTCCACGGAGGTCTGGACCCCGATGACGGCGTACGCAAGGAGGCGTGGTTGTTCTTGCTGGGAGTATATGAGTGGGATAGCTCGGAAGAGGAGCGACGTGCGAATCTTAACAGTCGACGAGACGAGTACATTAGACTCAAGGGAGCCTGGTGGGAGCGAATGGTAGAAGGTAACCAAAACGAAGAACAAGAAGAGTGGTGGAAGGAGCAGAAGAACAGAATAGGTTCGTGTCCCATGCTGTTCATGACTTTGTGGATTTGGCTAACTTTTCCCCATTCTATGGGGTTCGTTGTGTAGAGAAAGATGTGCACAGAACAGATCGCAATATCCCAATCTTCGCGGGTGAAGATATTCCACATCCTGATCCTGACTCGCCGTTCGCGGATGTTGGCACTAATGTGCATCTGGAGCAGTTGAAGGATATGTTGCTCACATACAACGAGTACAACAAGGATCTTGGCTACGTCCAAGGTATGAGTGATCTACTTGCACCCATCTATGCGGTCATGCAAGATGATGCAGTAGCGTTTTGGGGCTTTGTTGGTTTCATGGATCGAATGGTGAGTAACCTTTGGGGGGAAATGGGTGAGGATCAGAAGCTAATTTCTGAACAGGAGCGAAACTTCCTACGAAACCAATCCGGTATGCGTTTGCAGCTAACGACGCTCGATCATCTCGTCCAGATCATGGATCCTAAGTTATATCTGCACCTTCAGTCTGCTGAATCGACGAACTTTTTCTTCTTCTTCCGAATGCTACTTGTCTGGTACAAGCGCGAGTTTGAATGGCCAGACGTTCTGCGATTGTGGGAGACACTATGGACCGACTACCAGAGCAGCAATTTCCATATCTTCATTGCACTCGCCATCTTGGAGAAGCACCGAGATGTGATCATGGCCCATCTCAAGCATTTCGACGAAGTGCTAAAGTACGGTATGTGCAAATTTAATTACATGGTAGAAACAAGGACAAAGCTAACGTTGTTTTGCAGTGAATGAGCTCTCTGGGACCATGGACCTTGAGCCTACTCTCGTTCGTGCCGAGTCACTCTTTAAGAGGTTCCAACGAACAGTCGAAACCATCGATAAGAAGGGCAACTTCCCTTCGGCCCCACAAGCGAGGCAACGCAAGCTGGCTGCTGCACTAGTGTCCGGTCCAGGCTCAGGACCCAGCACAAGTCCTAAGCCCTCATCATCAAACAATCAAGGCGCGACGTCGGGTACAGATAAAGGCAAGCAACTAGGCGAAGGGGAGCAAAGTGAAGTGAAGGTTATAAGCCCTGAGCTGCGCGCTCTGCTTAGCAGGAAAGTCGAGAAGCTTGACAAAGAAACAGTTGTCGAGCATGGTGGCGGTGTCGGGAAGTGATCACTCTGCTATCGTACATTTGGCATGGCGTTTGGAAGTTGCGGGGTTCGCTTCAAGGTCGAACGGCCGTCTAGGCTTAGGTTTGTCATTTTGCTGTCAACAGCTGGGCGTCTGCACGTTCACCTCAGTCTCGCTTCACATCTAGGCATAATTTGACAGCTATCCGCTTTTCTTTACATTCTCGTACATCACTTGTTAGCATACTTACTTTATTCAAACTTGTTCGATGTTCCTGAAGTACACGTATTATCGACTTCACACATCGTTCAGTTTGACAAAAGAACACGCTTCACCGTGCAGTGAAAAGCTTTACGCTAAGCCATCGCCAGGCATAAAGATCCACATCATGGACAATACACGCCCGCACTTCAGCCACAACAGTCACAATGATCGCCTGACAATCATGAACTATATCAATCGCTTCCTCGACCATTATTCCGCTGGCCGTCCACACCCAGACCCGCACGTCTCACCCTCTCCCAAGAAATCTCTTCAACCGTCTCTTCGTCGCAATCTCCAACGCGGTCATCGCCAGTCCGAAAGGCATAGGCATCACCAAAAGATGGCATCCTTTGACGGCCCGTGGTCTAAGGACCTTGAAGGCTTCAAGAAGTCGGTACAATCAACGCCCGATCAATACAAGTCGTCCATCACTAGTGCATCCAAAGCCACACTCGAGAAGATCTGCGATCCTGATGTGCTGCACGTTTGGGAGACCGACTCGGACATTGACAACCTTCTTCAACTTACATCTGTCATCGCCAAGCTGTGCAACCTCGGTGTGCGCAAAAAGAGAGCTGCTCAGGCTCAGGACGGCAGTATGCTCATCCTCGTCGAGGAGAAGCACGGCCGAAACAACTTTGCGCGCATCTGCCAACTCGTCGAGCACCTGACCGGCGCAGACGGTAAAAAGCACCTCGAAGGCACTGTCGTCGCCTTTGGCAAAATGGTCGTCGTCCGAGGCTGGGACAACAGTATCCTAAGCGGCCAACAAGAAGCCATGGACAAGACCATTAAGCGCGTCAACATAGCCCTCGATCGTGTCTTCAAACTCGGAAACTTGGTTGGCGACAAGAAGAAGATTGTCTGGCACCATGGAGCAGTCCTGCATTTCCTCCTGAACTGGATCTCCAGCACAACATCTACCCTGCGCTCATCGCTCTCCGGTATCACAATCACAGGCGCATTCGACCTAACAACAAGAATTGCACCCTCTGCCGCCGGCCGTGCAAACACACTCGCTGCCTTCGAACGCCTGGAGTCCTACGCTAAGAAACTCGACATCCCCATCGTCTTCCTCGATGCCGCCTCACAGTCCATCACAGGCGACTACCTAGCAACCTACATGTACTTTCACGCCTACTACATCAACACCTTCCTCCCGTTCTCCCTCTCGCGCCCCCATCTCCACAAAGCCCAAGACGAGCTCGTCACCTTTGCCTTCCGCCTCCGCGCCGCGAGCGAAGGCAGATACGGTAGCGACGTCGTCCGCCAAGTACAAAACCACCTCGACGCAAGCACCGCCCGCAACTGGGCCCGCACCTGCATCAACAAATCCAGCTACACCAAAGAACTCTGCCGAGCCGCCGGCCGCGAAGAAGCCATCCACCACGCCGTCAACCTCGCCGACACACCATTTGCACGACTGAACTTCCCCTCCACCGCCTCATCCTCCAGCACCAAAATCACTTCAGGAAAAGGTATACCCATCCTCTCCCGCGTCTCCATCGGTCCCGCGTCTCCCGACCCTTCATCCCACACCCTCGCTCTCCCCATCACACTCTCCATCCGCACGCGCAGCATCCGCCCTTCAAACCCATCACACATGTACCTCGTCCTCCCCGCGCCCTCGCAAACGCCCGAGAAAATCTGCGCAAGGATCCAAGGGCTTATGATGGCGGTGCTAGAGCGTGTGAGACAGGAGCATGGGAATCCGGTGCTGGGGGAACAGGAGAGGCGGATGTGGAAGGGTGTCGTTGGGGCGTGTGGGTGGGCGTTGGAGGGGTGTGGGGACAAGTGTCCCAAGGGGGTGGAGGAGAAGACGAGGTTTGTGAGGAGGAAGTTGGGGGAGGGGACGTGGGGATGTGCGTTGTTTGGGGGGAAGGAAGGGGGGAGTAGTGCGGTGGGTGGGAACCAGAGGGCTGGGGGTGTGGGTGCAAGTACCGGAGCAGTACAAGCAATGCAAGAGCCAGTGCGAAGTTATGGCTTTGGACAAGGTACACAGCAAACAATGGGGACTTATGGGACCGCATATCCACAGCACCTACCCCCCCAAGGTCAACACACAACCATCGCACAGAGCATGCCATTGCAGGGTCAAAGACAGATGGGTGGTATGGATACGGCAACTTATCAAGGCTATGGTCAGGCTCAGGTCCCAACTCAAACATATACACCAAGCCCCCTCAGTCCTCCTTTCGCCCACCAAACCCTACCCCAACAACAACATCAGTACTCCAACACCGCGTTTGCGCAGAATCGGGCCGGAGGACCGGTGTATGAGCAGAGTATGGGTGGACCGTGGTAGATGGAAAGATCAGGACTGTCCAGACTCTGGAAATAGCAATTATCTAATAACCATCAGATGCCGCATAACAACACCACAAACTTTAGCAGGAAAGCAAGTCTATGATTGTGAAGAAGAGCAAGTATATATCTACTTTGATAGTACCTGATTCCAATTCTGCTTCCCTCCGAAGAAAAATCTTATGTTCATATCTACCCACACACCTACTAAAACCTACTCATACCCCAATTCAACGCAATCCAATCCAATCCAATCCGATCCCCCAACAACTCCTTCCCTTACACCTTCCCCCCTCTCGCATCCAACCAACCAACCAACCCATGTCCATATCAAAAAGAAAAGAAAAAAAAACAGACAAAAAATCGGCCCTTTTCCCAACTGTCATGCACGTTGGAAACCAAAACCAACGCTACTGTCGGTACTTTTTTTTTCTCTCTCTCTCTACATTTTAGTGGCAGGTTTGCCGTGCGTGCATGCATGCATGCATGTATACGCTACGGGGGGGAGGCGCCGTGGGAGTGGCGCCGCCCGAGGGGCAGGGATATGGAAAATTGAGTAGGTGGATGGCTATGAACTGTACAAAAGTTTTCGACGTCACGCACTTTTTGTGTTTTTTTTTTGCATATTCATATTGCATGGTGGTAGAGTAGGGGTGATGTGGGTGTATTTATATGTGGGTTCGATTTTGAAGAGTGTGAGTGGATTGATTAACTGCGCATTTTCTTTGTTGTTGGAAAATTGGGCTGAGCTATCCTGAAATTCAATTTAGAAACCGAGAGATTGTGGGCTTCGAAAGAATTGGCATGGTTCTTCTTTCAGGGGGGTGGGGAGGGGGGCTAAACGCTGTGGTTTAAAAGGTACTCGTCGTCGTCTTCGCCTTCTGCGTCGATGTCGGAGCCGAGGTAGTGCATGCCGTCGACTTTGATGTGATCTTCGAGATCATGTACAGAAGAAGTGTCTGCAAGATAACCGTCGACTCCAGATTCAGCGCCATGATGATCAACTGCAAGATCCATACTCACACCCGCACTACCATGTTGAACATGCGTAACTTCCATAGCAGCAGCATGTCTGAGTACGCCATCCAATTCCTTCAACCCCGCAGTCCGTGTATCAACCACTAGTTCGTCAACTCCACTCGCACCAACTGAGTGCACCATCTTTGGCTCGATATCCTGGGATTTCCCGCTATCATCCGCATAGTGTACAAACTCTGCGCCGCGATCGAAATCGTAGACTTCGAGGAGCGGGCCGTGGAGGAGTATACCATAGCCGTGCTGAACCTTTCCTTGGCTGCAGAGCAGATCGGTGAGTATGTCACTGCGTTCAAGTGTGTTCTGCTTGGAGAACATGGATAGAGAGTCAACCTCATCAATCATGATGACAAGATGGGTATGAGTCTTCCCCTCCAACGTGGCAGACGCATCGCCAGCTTCACCAACATCGCGCTGAATGACGAAAGCAGCAATGTCTTCAGCCTCAATTCTATGCCATTGCGACTTTCCAATGTAGTCGAGGCAATATCCATACTCTGCCGCATCGTTGATCTCCTTTTGCTTCTTGCTGAGCTGTCGCTTTCTCCTTGCTTTTTGGGGAGGCGCAAAGTCCCAGATATCGGAATTGTCATCGGCTGCCAGAAGGAAGCTCATGCCGTTTCTAGCTGTAGGTCCCGGTGAACAGGGCGCAACGATGAAGCCATCGGAGGCTGGATAATAGTATGTGAGGAGGGCAAAGGCGAAGGATTTGGCGTGCTGCATGCAAGTGGCATTGGAAGAGTTGACGTCAGTGTAGGAGATTTGGTACGCATCGTACAACTCGGCGAGTTGGGGGGCGTCTGTGATGTATGCTTGGCGGTAGCTAGGTATTTCGAACCTGAGTCGCTGCATCCAATCTTGCTCCTCGACCCTAGTGACGGGCTGCATCGCAGCATTATCAAGTTCAGACATATCTGTGAGATTTTTGTATTGGCCGTCAAGACCTGCGTAGTGCTCTGAGAAGAGAAGATTAATACCGTCCGTGTGAGACTGCCTGGTAGAATTACCGTCTTCTGACTCTGCTTCCAATATGCGGGGGTCGATTGTAGACGGACGACTATCTGTAGGTGTGGAGTTGAGGTAGTTGTTCATGCCAAACAAAGACGTCCGGCGGCTCCGACTCATTTAAGCTGCCCCGTCCCGGGTCGCAAGTGAAGGCAGACTAGGGGTGATATAAGGGAAATGTAGCGAATCAGAGACATGACCAACAGCGTATCTTGTGGGTGAGAGTAGTCGTGGCCAGCAGATACTGCAAGGAGTCAGACAAGGAAATGTCTCTCCTTCACACGCGAGGTGAGCTCCATGAGCAAACTCGGGGATCCAGAACCTGGGAGAAAGAATATTGGTCGTCTGGCATCCTACTATCAGTGCTCTGCTGCAGAGTTCTCGTCCGCTCCCGACTCTGCCGCATTGTCCTCTCCGGCTTCACCAGCACCACCAGCGGCCTTCTTGGCCTGGTCCCTTGCCTTCTTTTTGAGCTTCTTCTCTCTGTTTCGCCGTGTTCTCTTTTCTCGCTCTGCCTCTTGTTTCTCCTGCGCCAGCTTTTCTCTCTCATCCAGCTTCTCCTTTCTTGCCTGCAGCTTCTTCCTAATGGCGATTCGTGTCTTCTTGTTCTTCCGTGTCCGCTTGGGCACTTTGTCTTGCACGGTGACGAGAGTGGGGGGATGACCGACGAGTACCTCCTTCTTCATTCCTGCGGCTGTAATTGTATGCACCTTCCACGGGAGGGCGCAACCAGGCCATGGCTGCCGCGAGAGCTCTACGACTGTCTCTCCAGTGATGGCAGCTGCTTGGAACGCGGCTTCCTCATCGCCTGTCGGCCCATCGGCGAAATAGTAGCTCCGGGGCTTCTTGATCAAGATGCTGGGCTCTCCTACTGCAGCTCCTGGCGAGGACAGTCGGATCCTGTGGGTGGTGGGGGGTGCATTCAAGGGTGCAGCGAAGAGTCGGAGTTCAGCTTCGTCGTCGTCGCTGGGCGGAGCTTCTTCGACGATGTCTGTGGCGTCATGGTCGGGTGCAGTGTAGGCGAATGCGGTATTGATCTTGGCGCGTAGGAGCTCTTCGAGGGCTGGGTCGGGCGAAGAGCGTGGCGAGGAGCGGGGGGATTGCAGGTCCTCGCGGCGTATCCTGGGGCGCAGTAAGCATGCGTGCAGCGCAGGTCCACGCTATGTGGGTGGAGGAATGGGACGTACCGCTGTGTTCCCGAGAGCTGAAACATGGCGCCCACAGACGGCGCGCGTGAACTGGTGCGGCGTGCTGCTGGTCCCTGGCGAAGGCTGGCGCTGCCGGTACATGGGACTGTTGCGAGTTTTCAACGTTGACGCGGCGCATCGGCCCTTGGACGGGAGATCGCCTAGCGCCGTGAGTCGATGTCGATGCCCACGTCATCCCAAGATTGTCGAGGCTCCATCTCCATCGGCGCGCCCGTGGGTGCAGGCCCGCCGCTGGCTGTGAGCAGAGCGCGCGCACCGGTTGCAGGCGCGGCGCAGGCCAAGTGACCGGATGCTGGGTCGGGCAGGCCGGCCGCCCTCCCACGCGGCCAACGCCTTTTCACAGCTTCACAGCGCCCCTGATTCGGTGCGGCGCCGTGTCCAAGCCGCTTTCGGCAGCCCTGCGCAGTGAATCGAGCCCTCTGCGAGACGGTGACTGGGCTGGCGCGCAGCATTCCGTCTCCACTGGGGGGTCGCCATGTCGAACACCAATAGAGCCACGGCGGGCAATCTGCTCTGTTCCACCCACCCTGCCGCGGAGCCCAGAATGCAAAAGTCCTGTTTGGTCCTATTTTGTCCCTCTCTGCCGCGGCAGCCACACTCGGGACACCGCACCTGCTGCCACTGGCGGGACTGACCTATCCTGCCCTGTATACCTACCGTCTACACAATTGATGCCTCCATAGTGCCCTGGAGAATGCCATAGCAGCCAGCCGCCAATCGTCCGTCGTCCGTCGTCCGTCGTCAGTCGTCAGTCGTCAGTCGTCAGTCGTCAGCCGCCCGCCGCCATGCCCACTCTCTACCCCGAAGCCGCCCGCGAGCGCGACCTGCATCGGTCGGTACCTGTGATTGCAGTGTGTGTGTAAGGGGAACTGACCACCGTGCCCGCCAGATACTACCGGCCCTGGTTGGACGCGCAGAGCCTCGTCGACGCAGACGGCAGCGGCAAGAATGGCCTGACCTACGCTGGCTACCGCCCAGATGCCGGCCGCGACAGGAGCCTGACTGCCTTTGCGCAGCTGGCGACCCTCCGACTCGACGCTCGGCGCGCAATGGTTTCGCTCATCGACTCGAATCGCCAATATATCCTGGCCGAGGCCACGCGCACGCTGTCCCTCTTTACCCCCACGGCTGAGAACCCCGACGACGAGGTCTGGCTGGGCACCGCCATCCTCAACAGGACCGACGCTGTGTGCCACAACACCTTCAACAGTACCTACACGGCCAAGGAAGACAATGGCGGCACCTACACGGCCGAAGCCATGGTCATACCCGACTGTCGCCTCGACCCTAGGTTCGCCGACAAGGACTATGTCAAGGGCGAGCCAGGCGTCAGGTTCTATGCCGGCGTCCCCATCATCACCAAGGCAGGCCATCGCATTGGCGTGTATGCCATTTCCGACGAGAAGCCGCGCGAGGGCATCAGCGCTGCCGAGTTGCGTTTCATGGCCGACGTTGCAGCTGCCGTCATGGAGCATCTCGAGCTGGCCAAAGACAGCCTCGACCGTAGCAAGGGCGAGCGCATGGTGCGCGGCTTGACGCAATTTATTGAACGCTCTTCAGTACAGGACTCACGCGACGATGCTGGCAACAGATCCACCACCATGGAGAAGCAGACTGAGAATTCACGTCTTGCAACCCTGGATGAAGAGGAAGAGCTGCCGTCAACAGTAATCCAAGCTGCCAAGCGACAGGCTCAGCGTAAACCTGATCAGCAATCAGACGTCACTCGTGTCTTCCAGCGAGCAGCACGCATCATGCGGCAGAGTACCGAGGCTGACGGCGTCGTATTCTTCGACACCTCTGCCGCAAGTATCGAAGTCCATCTCCACGAGGCCAGCCGCACGGTAGCGAGCAGCGACGAGAGTGCGACACACAACACCTCTGACATTGATACTGGTGATTCCAGAGTAAGCTCGCGCAGAAAGAGACAGGAAGAAATGATAGCCGATCGCGCAGGTGACAACCCACTTGCCAACAGCAAGCCCTGCCCTGTTGCAGGACTGGCTTTGCGAGAGGGCGTCGCCGCACTAGTGCATACCGACTTCGCCTTCACAGAATCTGCCATGGAAAGGTATATACAGAAATATCCTTTTGGCAAGTTCTTCAACTACAGTGAAGAAGGTGTGGGTATCAACAGCTCGGACGAGAAGTCTGAGAAATCCGAGACTGACCAATCAGATCGCAATCTGTCCACATCCCCTGCCGGGACTAAGAAGGCCAGGAAGAGGCGTGATAAGTTCATTCCCATGGAGTTTCTGCAAGTGTTGCCCAACGTTCGGACCTTGATCTTCCTACCCTTGTGGGATCCTGCCTCAGAGCGATGGGTGGCGGGTGGTTTCATTTGGACCACCCAAGCTGGGAGACTTATGAGCCCCGAGAACGAGCTTCCCTATCTGCAAGCATTTGGAAATAGCATAGCCAGTGAGGTCGCACGTCTTAGTGCACAAAAGGCTGACCGCGCCAAAACAACCTTCATTGCATCCATCTCCCATGAGTTACGGTCGCCGCTTCATGGTATTCTCGGCTCAGTGGAATTCTTGAGAGATACAGTGGCCAACTCGTACCAAGAGTCTTTAGTATCCTCCATCGAGACGTGTGGTAAAACCCTGCTCGATACTATTGATCACGTTCTCGATTACGCTAAGATTAATAAATTACGCAACGCAACATCAAAGAGGAAACAGAGGGGCGAGGGCCGCTTCAGGAAACCAGCTGACAATTCCATCCTGGGCGTAACGGCTGATTTCGACCTCGCGCAACTTGTCGAGGAAGTCTGTGACACAGTTTGCACAGGGCACACCTTTCGGAAAACGCATAACATCAGCAGGTCTGCAATATACGATCAAGCGGAGAGTGTGGCTGCCAATGGCCCGCAAACCCCCGGGAGCGACGGCATCATCCTCGAAGGTCGGGACACCCATGGCTCAGTCGCGGTATCTCTGATTGTTGAGCCGCGCTCCAGCTGGGTCGTACGCTCACAGCCTGGCGCTCTTAGGCGCATCGTGATGAATCTCCTTGGAAATGCGCTAAAATATACCGAATCTGGCTACATTGCGATAAACATGTTGCAGAATAACAGCTCCCCTCATTCGGTCAAACTCTCTTTGAGTGTTGAAGACTCTGGCCGAGGCATGTCTGCCGACTACCAAAAGTCAAAGCTATTTTCGCCTTTCAGCCAAGAGGATCCTTTCAGCTCTGGTACTGGATTAGGGTTGAGCATTGTAAAGCAGATTGTGGAATCGCTGAAAGGAGAGATTGAAGTTCACAGTGCTATCGGAGAGGGAACCACAATCAAGGTGTCTGTGCAGTTGCCAACAGGGCAAAGTGACACTGTTCAGAATCCGGAGCTTCTTTCCTCGCCTAAAGTGTTGAAGGGAACAAGTGTCAGCGTCATCTGTGAGTCGGATACCCGGTCCAGCCCGCGAGGGCTGAAGACCAAGGCCTCCATGGTGAATGCTTGCAAGGGACTTGGAATGAACATCTCCAAAGATGCTGGTGCCGATACGTCGATTGTTGATGTCGACTTCCTGCTGACGGATTCGCCGTCGCTCGACCAATTGATACACAATTCCAGTGCAAGCAGAGTCAACAAAGCACCACTTTCCGTTGTCTGCATTTGCACAGATACAGGAGAGAGGACAGCCATAGAGTCACGACTAGGTCGGCAGATCGAAGCATTGGGTTGGGTAGCAGAGATTGTCACGCAACCGTAAGTTCACCCAAACATCTTTATGCAACAAATCTAACCCCAGCCTCAGCTGCGGCCCCCGAAAACTAGCCCGCGCCCTCCTACAATGCCAAAAGCGTGCATCCACACACCACACCGAACGCCCCCTATCTCGCTCCATGAGCGCTGCAGTCGTCCAACAACACCAAACCCTCGCCCCAGCCGGCAGCCACATGTTCCGTAGCCTCAGCGACGCCTTCGCCCAAGACGTATCCAAAATGTATACGCTGAGCTCCACCATGGACTCGCCACCCGCCTCGCGCCCCTTTCCCTCCACTATCACCCCGACATCCCCCATCCGCACCGAAACCGGCGAATACTTCTCCCCTCGCGTCCTCCTCGTCGACGACAACGCCATCAACCTCAAACTCCTCGTCGTCTTCGCCAAACGCCAAGCCCTCCGCTACGCCGAAGCCACCAACGGCCTCGAAGCCCTCGAAACGTACAAATCCGACGCACTATCTTCGACCCCTGCGCGCAGGCCCTTTGACTTTGTGCTCATGGATTTGAGTATGCCGGTTATGGATGGCTTGACGAGTACGAGGCAGATTCGGCAGTTTGAGGCAAAGCATGGGTTGCAGAAGAGTCATATTGTGGCGTTGACGGGGTTGGCGAGTGCGCAGGATCAGAGGGATGCGCACGAGGCCGGGGTGGATATGTATCTTGTTAAGCCGGTCAAGTTTGCGGATATTAAGAGGATTTTTGGGGGTGGGGGTAGTGGTACGGGTGGTTGAGATGCTGTGCTTGGTTTGGATGGCTTGGATTGATTGCGTTTGGTTTGCACTTTTGAATTTAGATTGACTGATGGAATGGGTTTCCATCTATTTGGGGGGGGAGCTGTTGGGTTGCATTGCGAGTGGCGTTTTTCAAGGTTGTCGGGTGAGTATTTGGGCATGAAGCGTGGGTTAGATTTGTCTTTTGGATTTTAACGTCATGGTAGAGTGGCTTTTTCTAGAGCCAGTGTGCCAATTTCGGCAAATGGTGTTATGAGGGACGTATATAGCATTGAATTTGTTGGCTTGTTCTATCTTGTTTGCTGCATTTGCGTTGTTGGGGGGCAATGGGTGTCTATTCATTGTTATGGTTGTTAGGCATGATGTATATAGTACCTCCACTTTGTATGCTGACGAAAGGGGAGAAGATTGATGGTCTGAGTTTTAGCTGTTTTGACTTTGACATTAGTCATGGGGATGGAGTTTTAGTCCTCACTTTTAATTGCAATATAACCACCTCGTCCAAAAAGGATCTAATGCGGTATTATAAGCTATATTCACTGCTGTGCTACTGCGCGCTGCCTGAGTGAGAGATGAGAAGGTGCTGTAGAAGAGGGTAACTACCAAGGTAGCAGACTAACTAGCGTTATAGCTACCATGTGAGTATTTGCATCTCACTGGACATGTTAAACAAGGGATTGTAAGTTACGGGGACCCAAAACGTTCAATGTAGAATATGGCTGTGCGCATTCGCACAACCCGTCTTCACTCCATGTCTAGCCTGCCTGCCCGCCTTTTACACACCTGGACCAGCAACAGAATAGCATAAAACACCATCCCATATTTTCCTTCTTACCACCACCAGTCTTAAACCCAGGCCCTAAACAATACCCAAAGAAAAAAAGTCGTGTGGGACAACACATTGCTTGTGGTTGATCCTGGTGTGGCGAATTGACACCACTCCTTTACGCCACGCAGCCTTTGCACGTATTTCTGTGTGTTGTCTTGAGATGTTGCTCACTTGTAAAGTATATATAGGCGATTTGTGCGGGTGGGTGGGATGTTTGTTTGTTAATTCGTGTGCGCGGGATGACGTGGCTGCGAGAGCGTTTGCACTGGGTCACGCACGTGCAAATGTCAGTGGCGCTGCAGTGAGGACAATAATTTAATTAGTCACACTGGCTTTAGCATTGTAGTTGCAAGGATTATAGCGATGCTGCGCCTAGGTCCAGTGTTATGGTAATCAAGACAGTGGTTTTGTAGTGTTGGTACGACCACTCTTGGCGAATTTTAGTGACTCCAAGGCTTCAAGAGAAGAGGATCTAGGAGCAATAACTTGTTATAACGACCATGGTTCTATTATGTAGAAGTTATAATGCACTCTTGATACAGTGGGGCTGACTTGGCTATACTATCATTCACTGTGTAGTGACCCTAAGTTATTATGTGTCCCTCTTCTATTATCCCAAAACTCTAGATATACAACCAGCTTGAAATTTAGGTGATCTTGCATGCTATACTAAAGCATCCTACACCAGCAAAGTCACTATTGTTGAGCCTGATGAGCTTAAACCTCAACTCCATGATAAGCTGTGTCTCAAGAGACCAATGTGGCCCTCATACTGTACTATCCTGATGCAATTCTACATACTATATACTAGCGAGTCTCACTACTCCAGGCGATGGCGGCGCAGAGACTCCCAGTCCACGAGGGTGGTCTTCATCTCATACATCACCAGGCCGCCACCACCTCCTTATCCTCGTCCTTGCCCTTGTCCTTCGCCTTCTTCTCACCCCCCGTTTCACCAAGTGCCAGAAGCGCCGCCTGCGCCAAACCCTCATCTAACCCCGCAACCGAACCACCCGCGAACATCTCCGTGCTCTCCTTCTCCTCCGGCATCATCTCCAAAGCTGCATCGGCCATGTTCTCCCTATGCTTACGCAAAGCCTTCCTGATGTCATCCGTCTGCACCGGCCAGTCTGGGTACTGCATCTTCTTGTATCGAGCGTGCATAGCAGCAATGATGAGCTGCATAGCCTCTGCATACCTGCCCTTGGTTCTGAAGCTCAATTTCTTGAGATCTTCGACAAAGTTCCTAGACCAGTTGGTGGGGTCTTGTGGATGAAGTCCGACCTTTTCGTATCCTTCATAGATGCCAGGCTTGGGCGGCGCAATGTCGGGAGGGAAGATGGTAGACGCATCAGCGAGTCCCCAGTGCTCGGCGATGATGGCAAGGTTGTTCGCGATATTGCGAGCACCTTTGGGAACGGGGGCGGGGATGTGTATGGGCTCGAGGGAAGTCGTGACGGTATATGTGCGATGCTCGCCAGGCGTGCGGACACCGATATAGAGGTCTTCGTGAAGACCGCCACGGAAGGCTTTGCGGAGTGCGGCGTAGATCTCGTCGCCATCAGCCATGTCCCGGCTGATGCTAGCGGTGATGTCGAGGATACCGCATTGCAGCGTGATCTCCTTGGTGGGCTTTGGGGAGGAATACCCAAACATGATGTGCGTGTGAGGAGGTAACTGCTGGGAGAATTGGATGGGAGAGGTGTAGAATGGAGGCTTGAGAAGATGGAAATGCTGTGAGCTGGAGGGAAAATCAACAAGCAGGCGAAATTTTTCAACAAGTGCGTTGGCAAGTTGGAAGCAAACGCTCGCGCGCCTTGTCTAGGCATTAGTAGTGAAAGTGAAGATGAAGTGCATAGAGGAAATCTCGATGATAGTGTGAAAAACTTAAACTCTTACAGATCACAAAGGCCTGTGAGCACCTTTATGTGTATAGGTAGCGCTAGAAGAGAGCATTGAATGCATTTTGGATGGGTTAATACTGCAGCCTGGCAGATGGTAGACTCTCCGTGTGCATCACTATAAAACATTGGAACGTAGAAGTCGATGATAACAAGCATTGCAGACCTGATAGTGATAAGACATAACCGTTATAGACCGGGTGGGAGACAGCATATGGCTCCAGGCATATGGGTTAAGGCGACATAGCGTTCTCTAAAGTTTCGAGAATGAACTTGGAGCAAGTAAAATCGAACACTGAGGGAAAGAGATATACACAATAGTACAGACATACCATGTACTAGACCTGAATTCTAACATTTATCAACCGTGCAAACTCATGAAGAGGGTATCAAAATCTACAGTGTAGCAACCTGAGTGTACAACCGTAATAAATTGGACGCTGATCTATCCCCTAATACCATCATGTGGCAATATGGAACGGATAAACTGGAAGAGATGACTATCGTATGCTTCAAATTTCATTGAAATTAACAGAAAACACGTGAGTTGGAATTGTTTATTATATGCTCTAGAATACTTTGAACAGATCAAGAAAATCAGACGAAGAGCCGTTACCTTAAGATGGAAATATAGAAAGAACCCAAGGTAAAAGATGACTGTGCTATTACTAGAGTACTTATGCAATCGAGTATGTTGCTAGAAACTCCAATGTTGTAATGTTCTGAGCTATTGTCTTGTCTCAGGATATGCTTAGTATACTGGAAGCATCAGCAGCATCGTGGGATTGATGGCGGAGGGAAGGTGAGCGTGGCGTGCTTCAGAGTAAGTTGCTACTAGGGTGGAATTGAGCATCTGGTAGGCCGAAGAGGTCCATCATCATGCCAAAAATATACAACTGAGACTTTAGAAGAAACAAGATGATGGACTGTGCACGACGTTGGAGATGTGAGGATGAAGGAGCGAGTGTCGTTCGTTCGGTTTGCAAAGATCAAGTCCGAAGCCGAGCTCCGTCATCGCCGACCACAAGCCGTCATCATTGCGGAACTCGTTCCGAGCCATTGCTATACAATATTACTAGCTCTCCTCTTCAACGCTTCGAAACTACACACGCCATGTTCGTCACACGCCTTCCTCGGGCACCCATAATACGGATAGCTCGTCAATTCTCAGCCACGACAGCGCACCGCCAAACAACGATTCCGTACACGCAAACATGTCCCTCCCCAACCTGCGAATGCGCCGCTATGCCCCCAGATCTCGACATTGATCGCAAGTCTTCACTTTTGAATACAATGGCCGCGTACTCTGAGCAAGTCATAGTCTGCACCGGCAAGGAAGACTGGGTCAGCAATATCGAGCAGGAAGAAGGCGAGACGGGCGACTTCGTCAAGGGCTTGAAAGGCATCATAGGCAAAGGCGGCGTAGGATTCGATGTAGGTCCGTTCCCCCACCACTATATTGACCTCACAATTCGCTAACAAGTACATTGCAGCCATTCACTAATGTCCTGATAACTGCATCTTCGCTTCCAAAAAGCGAAACACCAAACACAACAACCACCCTTCTCTTTCCCAGCTTCAAGAAGATCCACAATATCCCACACCGACCTGAAGCCTTCTCGAACTTCGCGACAGCCTATCTAAAAGCTAGAGAGTTACATCCAATGCACAATGGCCTCTCTTCTTCCCAAAAAGCCGCTCTCCTTCGTAACAATTCCCTTGCGTCCACCCTTCCCCCCGCTGAACCGATAACGAAGCCTACTATCCTGATCTGTGGTCACGGTGGGCGCGATCAGCGCTGTGGTATCCTCGGTCCAATACTGCAATCCGTGTTCCGGAGTGATCTTGCACGCCGCGGTATAGAAGCTGACGTGGGACTGATAAGTCATATCGGAGGGCACAAGTATGCTGGGAATGTGATACTATATGTGCCACCCAGTATGGCAGAAAACCCATTGGCAGGATGTGGAATCTGGTATGGAAGGGTTGGACCGAGTGAAGTAGAAGGCGTCGTTGAAGAAACACTGATTAAAGGGCGGGTTATCACTGAGATATTGAGAGGAGGCGTCATGAAGGGCGGCGGGAACGTGGGGAGGATCGTTGAGGCGCAGATGAAGAAGGATCTTGGAGAGCAAGAGGAAGAGGGTTTGAAGTTGAGGCTGAGACCCAGACGGTCGGAGGACTAGAGTCGCCACTGCTGACATACGCGATCAGAACATATGTGGGGGTCAAAGCCAAATGTGGATGACTTTTCGGAAACAAAGATGGTCTGATTTACAGCTTTTGCGCAGCGTATAAACCTTGAGTACACCGCGTATATACCGAGCATCTCAACCTATTACACAATCATGT
Organism: Plenodomus tracheiphilus IPT5; assembly: GCA_010093695.1. Lineage (NCBI taxonomy): Eukaryota > Fungi > Ascomycota > Dothideomycetes > Pleosporales > Leptosphaeriaceae > Plenodomus > Plenodomus tracheiphilus. The sequence continues at coordinate 427,728 of MU006291.1, read as the reverse complement.
CATTCATAACATTCAATCCTGTGTAGTCGAATCGATTATGTCCAGAGTGAATGGCAACAACTTCAAAATAAACTAACTTCCAGAATTCTTCAGACTTAATTAATATATGAATTACTGCAGAGCAGTGAGATGCATGCTACTTTCGACGCCTCGATATCAATAGTTGTGCGGGCTAACCTATTTCTGGTCCAAGGAAGCACGATCAAAGTACTTGTCATTAGAAGAGTTCATTCCTTCCATATACTAGTACAGGCGATGGCACGATGTCATCTCGCCGCACATGCCGTGTTCTATACCGAAACCAACCATATCCGACCTCAGGCCTTATTCTTACATCACCGATACGACCTCCAACCTAAAGTGAACAATCGAAGGCACCTCTGATGCCCAGTAGCCTCAATACCGCACCTGATTCTTCCGCCGCCGCCGCTCCTTCAGTAGATCCTTCACCGCAAGCCAACACCGCCACTCTATCCCTCCGCAGTAAAACCATACTCAAAATCTTCCGCAGAAAAGACAGCCTCAAATTCCAGTATATCCCCCAGGACGCCCTCTCAGTCTGCCACTTCATCACACAAACCAAAGCACGCATATTTCAAATACGGTCCAACATCGAAAGCTTCGAAATCATAGTAGGCGTAGAATGGTCCCGCAAGCTATGGACCTTCGATTCAATCCGACTAGTCACAGCCTTGCTATCAGCGCTGAATCAAATGGGCTGGATCCTGTTTGTCGATCCAAACTTTGAAACCAAGAGCTACGCTACCATTAACACGCTGCTGTTTCGTCGGCAGGAATCACCACCCCCAGCTTGTGACTGGTGCAGTATTGTCTTTCCTGAAAAGAATAATTTGTACTTTGTGGATGTGTCGGGGGAGCTGCATGAAGTGGTGGGGAAAAGGTTGGAGCCCCAGTGGATTCGAAGACAGTATGAGCTGTGGTTGGGGTATGAGCGGACCAAGTTTCGGGGGTCGCCGTTCAAGGCTGAGGGGGACGAGGCAGAACGTTTGAAGATGATTTTGCGGGCGCTGACCGAGGTACTAGAAGAAGAGGGGTTGATTGTGTACGCTAGTGTTCATCAGATGACAACGCGTCTCAACTCTGGCTCTGAGTCGAAACTGGGTTATGTATGGCACTGCTGTAGATTAAAGTGATGGAAAAAGGAGACCTCCATTTCGAGCGGATGACGGGCTCGTTACAAGATAGCCCTTACGGGAATTGAGATATCGATAATAGCTGCATTACTGATCATTTACAAACACTATATGTGACCAGTCATTCGCGAAGCACCCAACGCCGCCCATGCAGACATCTCGATCGGGTATACACAAATCTCTACAATTACAAGTAACTTTTTTTACCTTGGCCTATGCTGTGCTGCCAATCTCTTTCTTCACCCAGTTCTCTAGCCCACCAAGAGCGATGATCTCCTGCACGTTGGGAGGGAGTTCGCCGACCTTGACGTTCCATTTTGGACCCTTGGGTCCTTCTTGTACATTTACGGTGCTTCTGCGTACGTCCCATTCGAGTGTCCAGCCAGTGCGGCGAGTGAGCTGCTTGGACTGTGCAGGCTGAACTGGTGCTGCAGGTGGTGGTGAATCGAGCGATTCGCTGTTGTTCGAAGGCTCCTTGACAGCTTGTTGGGACGATGATGGGTTCTTGGAGGAGAAGACTTCGCGAAGACGGTTGGCCAGCTTGGGTACCTCTACGCCCATGAGCGCGTTGTTGATACTGTTCCTGCTGAAGATATTGCCAAAGCTGCCAGCGACGACCAATGGGATGCCCTTGGCCAGAATGGCAGTCGCCGCCTGTTCACGACTGCTACCACAGCCAAAGTTGAAGCCGGAAACGAGGATGTCGCCAGATTTTGCGGTCTGACCAAAGCTAGGGTCGTAGTTCTCCATGCATACTTCGGCCATTTTTTCACGTGTGACATCGTCTTGGTAGGTGTACTTGCCGGGGTAGATACCGTCGGTGTTGATGTTATCAGCATCACAGAAGACGATCTCGCCGCTGATCTTCTCAGGGAAGCCAGGAAGGATCTCTGTTAAGGTCTCAGGCTCGGAGCTTGAAGCGGTAGCAGGATCCACAGTCTGTGTCGCGGACTCATCCGCACCGAAGGTGCTAATGGCGGACTCAGCATCCTTGATGGCCTTCTCAAGCATGTCCTCGATGGTCATCATGCGCTCTTCGTCTGGAATGCCATCACCTTCTCCACGGCGGACACCTGCGTAGCCCTCAGGTGCCTGGTACCAACCGGGGCCTGATATCTTGCCAGACAAAGCACTTGCAGCAACGACTTCAGGGCTAGCAAGATAGGCCTTGGCATCTGGTGATCCCATACGGCCCTTGAAGTTGCGGTTACTGGCACTGATTCCGACCTCACCGGGTTCGAGGAGACCCGTACCGAGACCGATACATGGACCACAGCCAGAGGGCAACGGTTGAGCACCAGCATCTAGTAGAGCCTGCCAGTCACCTGCTTCTTCGGCCGCTCTTTGTTCCGGTATCGATGCAGCAGCGATGTAGAAGTTGACATGCTCTGGGATCTTGGGAATCTTGCCTCCGTTGAGGATAGCGGCGTCCTTGAATACGTTCGCAGCTGCAGCAAGATCGGAAGCTCGAGAGTTCGTGCAGGAGACCAAGTAGGCTTTGTTGACAGGAATGTTTTGGTTCTGGAGTTCAACGAGAGGTGTGGCGACCTTGACGGAGTTGGGCCCGGAGACATAAGGTGATAATGTGGAGAGGTCAAGGAACAGCTCTTTGGCGTACACTGCCCCCTTGTCAGCAGCTAGTGCGGGCTTGAAGATGTGGCCTAGCTGCTGCCCCATGATTCCAGTGGCCGTGAAGAGTTGATCGATGCGCTCATGGACGAATTGTTTCTTGTGGTGATCCTTGACATCTCCTTCGCCCATGGCTGCAAGCGTCGCCCTAGCTCGAAGCCAGCCGTGCAGGACTGAGTCAATAGGAAACAAGCCGGTAAGAGCACCCCATTCAGTTGTCATGTTTGCGATAGTGAGACGGTCATCTACTGGAATACTGCCAAGGGTTTCATCTGTTCCAGTAAACTCGATAGCGTGGTTGAGGACCTCGTCGTTGTTGAAAAGGCCGGCGAGAGCGACAATGACATCTTTGCCAGTGACGCCCAACGGCATCTTGCCATTGAGTGTGACCTTTGCGACAGGTGGTATTTGCCACCACGTTTTTCCCGTTGCCCAGATACTGGCAGCATCTGTTCGCACAACGGGCGTGCCCAAGCATCCAATACCTCCATACATGTTCGAGTGACTGTCTGATGCGACGGCTAGTGTTCCTGGCCAAGCGTAGCCTTCTTCCACCATGATCTGATGACCAATGCCTCTGCCAGCGGGGTAGAAGACGACATCCTGTTTCTGCGCGAACTGTTCGATCTGGCTGTACTTCTTCAAGTTCTTCTCAGTCTTATTTTGCACGTCGTGGTCGAGTGTCATAACAATTTGGTTGGGGTCGCTAATCTTGGTGGCGCCAATGCCCATGAACTTTAGGGCGACCGGCCATGAGTTGTCGTGTGTCATGCATTTGTGTGGCTGCAGAGTCACGTAGTCGCCAGACCTGAGGACTTTGCCCTCTGCAACGCCCACAGCATGTCGCTGCACGATCTTCTCGGTCAGCGTCTGTGGGGTCTTTGGGGATTCCTGGAGCGACGAAAGGAAGTTCGCCGCGGGGCTTTCCTTCAGTGAATGAAAAACATCTGGACTATCACGCCTGTATGGTGTTGTAGAGAAGGTGCGTGGAGAGAGAGTGAATCGAGGTGATTGCGTAACGGCGCGAAGAGGAAGGCTCGATCGACACTGGAGCAACAATTAGAGTGGATTTGTGACTACAGCGGTCTACTGCACATACTACGAGTTGCCGACGACCCAGCAGCCGTGTGGCACGCAGTGACATTGCCATTGCTTGTCTGGCAAGTGCGTGGTGTTGTGTTGCGTCAGACGTCTTCCCCAGAAATTTGTCGCCTAGGCCGGAATACGGCCGCACCGAACATCGGCCCAAGTCATCGGCTTCGCTCCCACTGCTATTGGACGCGCAGGACTACGCTCAATTGCTTCGCCTAATGCATTCACCCCCCCACGGGGGCCTCTGTCGAGAACGCGTGGAGAGCATGTCGATATATTGGATTCGAATGCGTCTAGATTGGAGCTGTGCGCCAACCCGAGATCGGACGCGTTTGTCGCGTGAATGAAGTGCAATTGGAGTCATCGAGGATGACGCGCCGTGTAGAGAAATTTCCGTGCCAATACAATCACCCCTCCATCACTCACTAAACCGCAACATCCTCCAGTAGCACTTCTACCCTCACTAACTTCGAGCTCCCTCCCTCTTCACCATGGTCAAGCGCTCTGACGTCAACTACTTCGGTGCTGGCCCCGCACCGCTGCCCACCGAGGTGCTCGAGAGGGCCTCGCAGGTGCTTTTGAACTACAAAGACAAAGGCATTGGGCTATGCGAGATCTCGCATCGCTCGCCCGAGGCCAACGAGATCCTAGCCGAGACCAAGCAGGCTCTTACCACCCTACTCGACATCCCCGATGACTACGACATCCTCTTCCTGCAGAGCGGTGGCAGCGGCGAGTTCAGCGCAACAGTATACAATCTTGTTTCGATATGGGTAGAGAAGCAGCGCGCGAAGATTGCTGAGGAGGTTGGTGACGACAAGGACGAGGTGCTAAGGCGACTACGCAAAGTCGTGGACGAAGAGCTGAAGCTCGACTACCTTGTCACTGGTTCTTGGTCGCTCAAGGCATCCCAAGAAGCAGCACGTCTCGTGGGTGCCAAGCATGTCAACGTCGCAGTGGATTCACGCAAAGCCAACGATGGCAAATTCGGCAAGATTCCGTCAGAGGATCAGTGGAACCTTACCCCACGCTCCAAGGGTGGGCCCGCTTTCGTGTACTATTGCGACAACGAAACCGTAGACGGCGTCGAATTCCCTTCCTTTCCCGAGAGCCTCAAGGGCGATGACGCGCCCTTGGTGTGTGCTGACATGTCTTCAAACTTCATTTCCCGCACGATCAACGTGCGGGACTATGCAGTCATCTTTGGAGGGGCACAGAAGAATATCGGCAACACAGGCATAGCCATTGTCATACTGCGGAAGTCGCTTCTGCCACCCCACTCCACTCCAGCGTCTCCCGACCTCCTGAGGGAACTCAACCTGGCAGTTGGACCCATCGTGCTTGACTACCCAACGATTGCCAAGAACAACTCACTGTACAATACACTACCAATATTTGATGTCTGGGTCGCTGGACAAGTCATGTCTGGACTCGTCAATGCCTATGGCACCAAGCGTATCGGTGGGCAAGAGGAGATCTCCAACGAGAAGGCCCGGCTGATTTACGGTACCCTCGAGAAGTACCCTGAAGTTTATCGTGTTGTTCCGGACAAGTCTGTTGCGAGCAGGATGAACATCTGCTTCAGAGTCGATGGAGGTGATGCGGATAAAGAGAAGGCTTTCTTGGCAGGCGCAGAGAAGAAGGGTTTGTTAGGCCTGAAGGGGCATCGCAGCGTGGGAGGTATCCGTGCCAGCAATTGTAAGTCACCCTATATTTTGCCTGATATATACATAAGTGCAAGTCATGCGTTGGGTAAAGAGAACATGGCTTTCCCGCTCGCTCAAGTCACAATCATTTCTAGAGAGATTGTGCTCAGCGACAAGCCGACAACTAGACTGAAGCTAACCGTATACAAACGGCAGATAATGCAGTGTCTCTCGACGGTGCCAAGCTTCTGGTTTCGTATCTGGAAGAGTTTGCAAAGTCCAACTAAGTAGGCAACCTCTTAAAGCGAATGAATCGGCTGAAAGGCTCGCGTGAGCGTCCGATGGGGACTTACCTAATGTTGCGCCTTGGTGACATTCAACAAATCACCGAGTTGCTACAATGAATGAAACCAATCTATCCTGTACTAATGCTGTCAGTCTCACTGTGCTGATCCTTACGCCAGACCGTCTACCGTGTATAAGCGCCATCAATGTCATTCGCATTGTCGGAGGATTGCTTCGAAGCATGCCGCTGTACCACGAACCACATTTTTCTGCTAGCGGCTAAGGCGACACGTAGACTGGATGGCAAATGTTCTGGAAGAATCACCGCTCTGACATGCGAAGATCATTATGCCTTACAGCCGCCGACAACGTTCCTGACCTATCACACCCAAACTCGCTGAGCATTTGGACGTCAAGATTCTCTGATAGTTCCCCGGATCGAGTGCTCGGTCACATACAACCTCCACAAGAGTGCCCGTGTGTGACAATCAGCATCTCAACATTTTCTTTCTGTTCGACATAGTTTACAGCAATCAAGGTAAGTTTTCAACATGTTTGTAAACGCTGACGACAGTATAAGCTTGGACACTATTGGCTAGATCAATCCGACAAAACGCTTCTGTTGCAGTGTTCAAATCTGCATCTCGTTGAGGCTACTTGCAAGGACGAGTCTCCATGTCTGAGATTGAGCTCTTTTTCGAGGGGTGAGCCACACGGAAAGCTGCAACAATATCGACCACGCGCCCTGCGATCTGCAGTACGTCTTGCTTTTGACACCGGGCACTACTTGGAGATCAATCCTTTGGTACCGTGCAGCGACTGGCTTCCCCTCCTCACCAGTGCCCTGCTCATGTCAGGTCAGTCTCGCTTAATATTCTGTTTCCGGTACTGTTTGGACGGGCAGGGTCTTCCGTTCATATATCAGGCCTGATGTCTGTTCTGGCTAAGTACACACGTCGCTTGCTACAACTTGTGACATGCCTAGACTCGCAGGGAGGTCCCAGCGTGCGTTGCGATTACAGGGGCTCTGGTGTCCCCAATGTCTCGGACAGGGGGTGAAGCGAGAATCTGCGGCACAGCCTAAACCCCGCGAGCATCAGAACCTTAGTCTAACTACCTGAACCTCACAGCAACCGCCCAATTTGCGCCACTCATCTGTTGTAGTTCTTCTGTCTGTAATTGGTGTCGAGGCGGACTCTTCGTTTGTGAAGAAGTTGGACGGGTAGTCTTCAGTGTTGAAGGCTACGAGAGGAATGTCTATCATACTAGGGCTCCTCCACGACTGACTCTTGGCCCATATAGGATCAGCATAGCCTTACCATGACGTCTTTTGGAACCTCCTGATCCCGGTTAATAACACAGCAGAGGCCAGAATACGGTCAAATCTTCCCAGCCGCCGTTCCGTCGCGGTTGTCATGTCCCGTAGTCATGGCGTCCGTACGGGTTTCGTAGCATCCGCTGCCCAGGCTACCTGCATCGTGTCGCGCTCGCATGAGGTTGAAACCCCACATTTGCCCAGTATGGGAGTAGTAGCCTATAGAATGGACAGACAGGATGTGTGACAGTGCGGCCCTCCTGGCGAATGAGATGGCAGACGCCTAAGGACCGCCGTCCCGAAACTGGTGCACTACTGGACTTGCCCAGTGGTTTCCTCATATACTGTTTGGCGTCTCATACTCGCCTCCGTGTCGGACGCTTTATGCTACCGTTCCTTTCTCCTTCCTTCGTTGCTCTGCTGGCAGGCTCAGGCAGTTTCTAATCGTTACTGAGCTGGTTTCTCTTTCGTTCTCGACGTCAGTCAATCGGTCTCCATGAATACGTAGTCGATACCTTTCCCCTTACAGCCGCTGCTGGTTCCCAGCGAGTCCAATTCTTTTCTGTACACTTTGTTGTTTGCGGGACCTCGCAAGATGGAATCATGGGACGCTCACTTTCCTCGACTCGACGCTCGGTCGCACTTCAACATGACGCTCAATACCTCGGCCGTTCGTGAAATGCAATGGACGCAGACCAACGGGACAAGGAGACTCATTGCCAACCTTCAACTCGCCCAGGTACAGACGCTGCGCACAACGCATCTTACACTGGGCGCTTTCAGTTTGGCATTGGCACTGTTGACCGTCCACCGAATTCTTTCCGATGCAAGAAGGGCTGCTGCTCTACAGGTTACACCAAGAAAACAGTACGATTGTTGTTCAGGTTCTCAGGCGCGTAACTAACTTTCTACAGGAGGTTCAGCGCTCTTCACAATGTCCACCCCGCCGAAACGTTTCCACTCGCGCTGGCCTGCGGTGCCGTTCTACAACAGATTATCTTCGTAGCAGTGCAGGGCGCTTCTCTCCGTAGTGTCTTATCTAACAATTGTCGGGGCTTCTCGATGATTACCCTCCCAGGTAAGTTCAGTGCCAGAGATTTTGAATTGCGCAATCGCTCATGCTCTCAGCTATGTTCATTGTCGGATACATCACCCTTGTGTTTGGTGGTGAGATGGCTTGGCGAGCATTCGGCAAGGAGCGATTTGCTCCTCGCGGCAAGTGGAACACAACTATCTGCGTTGCAGTGGTCATGTTCATGCTTCTGCTCACATGGATGCCGACAATCATCTGGCCAATGTACAATCGATGCTTCGGCGGTCTCATCTGGTTCACCATGCGATACGATCTATTGATACTGGTTCTTTTGGGCGTTTTGGTGGTCTCACTCTTGACGTTGGCCGCCATTGTTAGCATTCAACTCATGAGATCACCCAAAGTTGACGCGCACGAGCGTATCTCAGCGTCTCGCATGACTTACTTCTTGGTTGTTACTGCGTTGATATACGTAAGTATAGGAGCAGGTTTTGGCAACTATCAGCTAACATTGACCAGATTCTCGTTATTCCAGTTGAGATCCAGTCTCTCCGCAAAGATTTCATGAACGCACTTGCCACCGCCAGAGTCGCCGAAATAGCGCTCTTTTCCACTGGGATGATCATTACATTTTTCCACCTTTTCCTTCGCACAAACGCCGTACGGATGGTCATTCGACCAATGGAGGAAATGAAAGGACCTGCGAAGCAGAAGCGACCTAAGATCAGATTCTTTGGCCCCAGCGACCTGGAGATGAATATTAGCGGACCCATGTCATTGCAAACTAGTCGCCGACCAGAATCCCGACAAGGTCTCATTGATGTAGGGCCGGAAAAGAACCGTTTCGACTTTGAGCCTGATTACTTCGTGCGACCAGAGAGGGCTCTCACCCCTGGATCAGCCAAATCACAAACCACAATTGACCTCACTAGGTGGCCGCTGCCTCCGGACCCTCTCGAGACAGAGCCGAAGATTTCAAGCGAAGAGCGAAATAACAAAAGCTACTCATTATTCCCTACACGAGCAGAAGATGTACCTCGTCTACCCGCGACAGTCTATGACCCGAAGACCACACAGGACAACGCGTCCGTTTCAAAGCTCGCCATGCGGCGGTTCACCCGGCGAGGCTCTGTCACAAATGTCAGCGACGCTTTTGATTTCCTGACCAAGCCAAGGCCATTTTTCGGCGAACGACACAACCGCAACCCAAGTACTGACAGCAGTGCCACTGTTCAGATTGGTCTTCGATTTTCTGTCGCACCTGCTACTCTCGCAGCAGCCAAGTGCACCAAAGCTGAACGCAACCTCGAGCCTACAATCACTACCGCTCCGCCTTTGACCCGCAATGTAACCGCGTCCAGTGAATCATCACTAGATCTACCTATACAATTGCCATCAACGACGTATACGCCAGCGGAGAGGACGCCGAGCCCAAGGGCCTTCCCAAGCCCTCCTCCACGCAATACTTCACCCACACAGCCTAGCGTAAACAGCCCTGTGCGAGCTCCACCCGCTCCTCTCCTTCCAGTACTGAACAGCAGTGCATATCTACAAGCGCAACGTGAGAAGGTCCTTCCTGGACCACCTCCACGATCTCCAGTACCTGCCCCACGAACCGTTACTCCAACGCTTCCCAAGAAACCAGGACCATCTGGACTGAGTGGGCTTCACATGAACCCTGTCACTCCCGTAACTTCAGTAGGATCACCCACGGCGTCGTCACCAGGCACACCCGTGTCAGCTACGATCAACCGATCGAACAGCGACCGAACAGCCCCTTCTCCTACAGCGCGGATACCCCTTGGTGCAGGGACAATGTCGCGAAGCCCTCCACAAAACGGCTGGATTTGAGCCTGTTGCCTGAGGCCATCGTCTCGAGCCTGGAGGCTGTGCAGAGTTACACGAGTTGCGCAACTATTCTTAGACCGGATTTGGCGAAAGCCGCTGTACAATACATGGGTCCCGCGTTTCAGATTTTCCTTGGAGTGGTTCAACTCGGCTGGACCCCATGCTGGAGGCGTCCCGGTTTCATATTCTCTTCTTGGGTGGGTCAGGGCTGTGACAAGTTCACCTCCTGCGCACGCACATCACCATCGCGTGAGAAAGCGCTGGTTTTCAAAACCGTGTACGCGCTGGTAGTTAACTCACTCATGTCTCTTTCACGATCTACCTCCACCCCCCTTTTACGAACGACACATACATACACTACTTGGTGCTGCGCACTTTTGTACGGCCTGTCCACTCTTTATACCCTCAACCTATCTTTACCTACTCCTACCCGAATCAACCTCTTTTTCTCTCTCACGTCCTGTTCATGTCCACTCTGCTCTATATCCCTCGTAATCTTGAGGAAGAGTAACTCTTATCGGATGTAGTCGTATATCTGCATACCCCTTTGTTTTGCTGAGTCTAGATTAGCAAGAACGAATGTTCGCTCGAGCTAGGCCTCGAATCCCTTTATACCAGAAACAAAGAATTATAGAAACAAGTAACAGTAACGCAATAATGACTTCCACATTTGTGATGATACCTTGACACGACCGATACAAAATATGGTATCCAGACCCTGCTATATCTGCACTCATACAATGTAATGCACTGACCCCATGGATCTGACAATTACCTCCAATATAACATCACAAGACAACAAGCAAACATTTCTCAGTCTAGACACTTACGCCCAACGCCCAACCAAACCATCAATCAACGCCACAGTACCCACACAAAACCCATACCTACCTACACCCTACCTCTCCCACCGGCTCCTACACTCTTCCGCTTCCCCGCACTAAACACCGGCTTTACTACACTCAACTGCCCATTAAGTGTCCAATCTAACTTTCCCCTAGCCCCCCCCCCCCTGCTGTCCACGTGTAATGACCCCAGTAATATTTCTGACTCGTAAAACATACGCATGAACAGTCGCAGGGTCCCGTTTTGACAAATACTCTGGTTGATTCGGGGGGAAGGGTGAGGGTAGGGTATATGACCAAGTGTGTGACGACGCAACGCGTCTTTGTGAGGCTTGTGGGTTGCATGTATCTCCGCGCGATTGTACAGATTCAAAGATGTACGAGGTACGAGGTACGACCCGCGATGAGAGGAGATGGTACGTGAAGATGTGTATGACATTATGATTTATAGTATATTCTTTCAAATTTTCATTATACATTCATGATACAGAAACCTATCCTGTTTGAGCCATCTACACGCAGACATATAGACAGATAGACACTCATACCCTCCATCGTCTCCAAACCCTCCACCCAACCTTCTCCCCTCCACCCTCCACGCCCCTCCCTCGCCTCTTCTCCCCACTCCTCCTCCCCACCCACGCAAACCAAACCACCATCCCCACCACCATAAAAGCAAGCACAAGCAACGTCTGCAATGGCTCCGCAAACACGGCTCTACTCAGCAAAAAAAGACTAACGCAGCAAAAGATTATGGGCGTGGTAATCCACGTTTTATAAGGGCGTTCGAGATCTGGTTCGCGGACACGGAGGATGATGAGGCCAAGGACAGTTTGGAAGTAAAAGGAGTAGCCTGCGACGCCGTAAAAGGTGACGAGGGTATCGAAGGAGCCGATGAGGATGTAGATTGCGGTGAGAAGGGCGTTGAGGGACATTGCTGCTATGGGGGTGAAGAAGAAGCCTGCGTCGGCGTCGGCGAACCAGTGGATGAGTTTGCCGGGGATTTTGCTCTTGTTGGTTGTTGATGAATTGAGGCTGTGGAGGCGGATTGCGCGGTGGTCTTTGCCGAGGCCGATGGAGCCGAAGAGAGAGGGCAGGTAGCCTTCTTTTCCGGCGGCGTAGACGAGTCGGCCTGAGGTGAAGGTTGTGGCGTTTAGGGCGCCGAAGCAGGAGCCTGAGACGAAGAGGGCGAGGATGAGGGAGCCGATGGGACCGAAGACTTGGTGGCCAAAGGCTACGGCGACGGTGTTGGAGGATTCGATGATGGAGGTGGGGAGCACGAGGAAGTAGGATATATTGGCGAGGATGTAGCAGAGGATTACGAGGGGGAGCGAAGTGTGGATGACGCGGGGGAGGTCGCGCGTAGGGTTCTTGAATTCAGCGGTTACATAGTTGACCTGGGAGTGGTTAGCTGGAGGGCTTGGTCTCTGGAAGGCGATCTGACGTACATTATCCCAACCGTCAAATGCCCAAAGCCCGGCGTAGAGGGCCACGGCCCAGTTACTGACGTTTGTGTTGGTGCCTTCGAACCAGCCGCGGTTCTTCCAGTCTGTGTTCGCCTTGCCATCATAAGACAAGCCGGTAGCCGCGACCACAATGCCAATGACCGTCACTCCAAGCAGCGCAAAGAACTTGAGAAACATGAAGACATCTGCGCTCCTCGTGCCAAGTTTGGTCGACACACAATTGAGCAGTGTGACAAGCACGAGTCCCGCCAATGCGACGCCCTTGCACAACCATGTGTTCGTTTCCACAGCCTCGACTCCCACGACCGCGCTGACCATGTATTCTCCAAAGATGATGGCAATAATGGCAGCTGAGCCCGGCTTCAGCACCACCACTGCACACCACGTGAACAGGAACCCCGCCCATTCGCCGAAAATCTTGGACAGATAGACTTGGGCGCCGCCGTTCAACGGTATGGCCCCTCCTAGCTCCGCATAGCTCGCCGCACCTGTCCACGCCAGAATCCCAGCCACGACCCAGACCAGCAGCGATGCGCCCGGCGACCCTGCATTCTTGTTGACTTGTGATGGTGACGAGAAAATGCCGCTTCCTATTATGAGCCCTATGACCAGCGACAGCCCATTGAGGTATGTCAGGCTCTTGTTCTTCTCCAGTGAGGCGCCATTCAGCGCGTTCGACGGGTCCAAGGCAGGATTCGAGGGTGCGCCGAGGGCTGTGTAGCCTTGCGCTGTGCTCGATAAAGGAAAGAGGTTCGGCGCAAAGTCAAAGGCAGACGAGACGCTGTAGGAGCGGTTGTGGCGTGGGCGGTTCGCGTTGTGGCCCGCAGGGTTCAGTTCGGAGAGAGGGTCTTCGTCGTCAAAGGACAGGCGCCGCGACGAAGGCGTGCCCGAGGCCGACGAGTCTTGCGAGGAGCGTCGCGAGGCATGCGAGGACGAGGCCAGGGAGGCGAGCTCGAGGGAATCGCGAGTGGGCGGTGGGAGGTTGGAATAGCGGCCGGCCATGGTGCGGAGGGGAGGAGGAGAGGTGTGAGGAGTGCGAGGGACACAATGGCTACCTGCAGGCACAGCTGCTCGCCATGGATTGCTGTGGTGTAGTATCAGACTATAGCCAGGTGCACTATAGGGGCGGGATCCAGTGCAGGGCCCCCTTTCAGCGACTCTGAACCGCTCTGGTGTCTGAATGGTGAAGGTCGACGGCGCTGGTGGATTGAAACGGGCTGCTATGCTGTCATGGGCCTAGCTCCCGTTGCGGCGCTGCTGCTCCACCAAAAAAGCATCTCGTCACGGGCGAGAGACTTGCACGCCCGCGCTTGCTGCCCTCTCCACGCATCGCCCACTTCCCCACGACATGCGCACGCGGCCAGGTGATGCAAAGCCAATGTCTGCAGCGCGCATGCTGGCGGCCGGCCGTGACCCGGTCCGCTGTCTTGGGGCTCTTGGGGCGGCCATGCACCCAGTTGCAATGGCGATCGAAGCACATTGCAAGACCCAAGATTGAGACGTTCACTGCAAAATGGCAGCCTCACTGGGACAAGCTGGCGCCAGAGTGGCACGACCTGCGCAAAACCGACAGGGGGGCGGCCTATGTTTTGCCCATGTTCCCATACCCCTCTGGGACCCTTCATCTGGGCCACTTGCGAGTGTACACCATTTCCGATGTCTTGGCTAGATTCAAGCACATGCAGGGCTACAAGGTCCTGCACCCCATCGGCTGGGATGCCTTTGGTCTGCCTGCTGAAAACGCTGCAATCGAAAGAGGGGTACATCCGGAGAAATGGACACTGCAGAACATTGAAGCCATGAAGGCGCAGATGAAGCTCATGGGCGGGCGTTGGGACTGGGACAGTGTGCGAAATACTGGCTTCCATATTGAAGATACACGAGCTGATGAAGTTGTAGGAACTCCGCACCTGCGATCCCGATTTCTACAAACATACCCAGCGCATCTTCCTCATGCTGCACGAGCGCGGCCTAGCCTACCAGGCAGAGTCGCTCGTCAACTACGATCCTGTTGATAAGACCGTCCTCGCGAACGAGCAAGTAGACGCCAATGGCTGCTCCTGGCGCTCCGGGGCCAAGGTCGAGAAAGTCATGCTGAAGCAGTGGTTCTTGAAAATCAAAGAGTTCCAAGAGCCCCTGCTAAAGGATCTGGATGCATTGACGCAAGACGGCAGATGGCCTGAGAAGGTGCTTGCTATGCAGAGAAATTGGATTGGCAAGTCCGAAGGCACAAAGCTGTGGTTTGACATTGAGTCGACAGGCAGTGAAACGCAATTCGCACCTGTAGACGTCTTCACTACAAGAGCAGACACCTTGTTCGGTGTGCAATATATCGCTCTCTCCCTGCATCATCCGATTGTTCAGCAGTTGGCAGTGGAGGATGAAAACCTCCGCTCCTTCATCGAACGTGCAAAGGATCTACCGCCAGATACCAAGGAGGGATATCGACTTGAGAGCGTCGTCGCAAGGAATCCCATCGCACATGTAGTAAAGACTGAGGATGCCTCTACCCCGGTGTATGTTGCTCCATATGTCTTGGACGACTACGGATCAGGCGCGGTCATGGGTGTACCTGGCCATGACACTAGAGATCATGCATTCTGGCGTACCAACGAAGGAGATCGACCGATCAAATCTGTCATCGCCAGCAAGCGTGGCGAGTCGCCCACATCACTGGTCCCAGGAAGCGAGGATGTTCCAGTCACCTTCCGAGGTTTCGTTGCTGCTGATATTGAACGTTTCGGAGGCATGCAGTCCAAGAAAGCTGCAGAAGAGATTGTGAAATCACTTAGAAGTCGAGGAAAACCCGCAGAGATGACATCCAATTGGAGGTTACGAGACTGGTTGATCAGTCGCCAGCGTTACTGGGGAGCACCTATTCCAATCATCCACTGCGACTCTTGTGGCCCAGTTGCTGTTCCAGAAGAGGATCTCCCGGTCAAGCTCCCAGACCTTCCAGACAGCTTCTTCCAAGGCAGAAAAGGTAACCCCCTAGCTGAAGACAAGACTTGGAAACATACCACTTGCCCCAAATGTGGTTCGGCTGCGGAGCGTGAGACTGATACAATGGACACTTTTATGGACTCATCGTGGTACTTTTTCCGATTCCTTGATTCCAAAAATGAGACTGCCATTGTGGATCCAAGCAAAGCAAACAATGGTATGCCGGTGGACCTGTACGTGGGTGGTGTAGAGCATGCCATTCTGCATTTGCTCTACTCGCGTTTCATCTCAAAGTTCCTTGCCACGACGTCTGTCTGGCCACAAGGCGATTCGGTGAACGGAGAGCCCTTCAAACGACTGATTACCCAAGGCATGGTGCACGGAGAGACATACACGGATCCCCAGACTGGCCGGTTTCTTCGATCTGACGAAGTTGATCTGTCGGACCGCTTGAAACCCACTATCAAATCAAGCGGCATCATCCCCAACAGAAGCTACGAAAAGATGTCCAAGAGCAAATACAATGGCGTAGACCCCAGCGCTATTATCACAAAGTACGGCGCCGACGCTACACGTGCACACATGCTCTTCCAAGCTCCCGTCAGCGACGTTCTAGAATGGGACGAAACCAAAATAACCGGTGTGGAACGCTGGCTACAACGCGTCATCCGCCTCTCCACCGCATTCTGGATTCCCGTCCTTGAAATGAAGAACTTCCGTCTGCCCACCGAAGTCGACATGCCCATCCCTACAATCCTCCAAGACCTCGTTACACGGGGTATCCTAAAAAACGCCGAAATGAGCGGTACACTCGGGGCTCCACAACACTACGCAATCAATCTCGCCATACCAGAAGCCCAGCTCTGGATCAAAACCCAAGAAATCATCCTCAGCGTCACAGAAGCCTACTCACAAACCTACTCCCTCAACACCATCGTCAGCGACCTCATGACCCTCACAAACAACATCTGGGACACACCGCACGCCTCGCGCGCAACCCCCTATCTCAAATGGCACGCCACTGCCCGCCTCATCCGCATGCTGGCCCCCGTCGCCCCCGGCGTCGCAGAAGAAGCATGGTACAATCTCCACAACATCACTGGCTGTGCATACGCCATAAACACCAATCACGCCAAAACCATAACAACAGTCTTTGCATCTGGATTCCCTGTTGCGGACACAGATACGCTATCCGACCTCACTCAGACACGCACATGCGTTGTGCAGGTTGATGGGAAGCGCAAGTTTCAAGTCGATATTGCAAAGTTGCCTGTTGCGCTTTCTGCTCGTGTTGGGAAGACGAGTGGGGCGAGGGAGCGGGTGGATCAGTTTGTGCTTGAGGAGTTGTTGAGGACGGAGCTGGGGAAGGAGTGGTTTGGTAGGGAGACGGGGAAGATTTGGAAGATGGATGGTGGGGAGGGGGAGAGGAAGGAAGGGAAAGTGTATGCTGGGGGTTTGTTGTTGCCTGAGGGGTGGAGAGTGGTGGTTGTTGGGAATGGGAAGTTGGTTAATTTCGTGGGGCCGAGGAAGAGGGTTGAAGGGAGGGCAGGGGAGAAGCTGGTGGGTGGTGGGGATGGGAATGTGTGAGGAGTAGAAATGGGGCGGTGGTGAAGATGGGGATTGTATGAGTATGTGTACTGTGTAAAGATAAAGTGTAACACCTACCAGAGATCCCAAGAGATATCCTCTGATCAACGTTTTCCCAACGTTCTACCAATCCTTTGCACATGAACATATGCGCCACTGCACACCTAACACAACCATCACTATAATCCATTCCTCGCAGGCATTACCGCACCCCGGATATGGGCGAGCCATTCCCGTAGTGGATAACGCAACACAGTACGTGTTTACACAAATGTGAAATGCTTGTAGAAAAGGGGACATGATAAACACGGCGTGTAATCAAGACTGTACCGTTGGTTGCTGGCAAATCCATTGTCTGTATTGAGTGTGTCAAAGCACGTCTGAGTGGCTGTAGGTATGATTGTATTGGGATTGTTTTCGGGATACGGTGGTAGAGAATGTTTGGTTGGTTGGTTGATGGGGGGTTGGGTTATATGTGAGTACGGTTAAAAGAAAATAAGTTGGAGTTGGCATGGTATGCTTTGAATGAGGGGTTTTTATTGTATAGATACTACTGTAGGAATTTCTAGTATACAGGTACGGTAGGATGCTGTTGTTAGTTGCGGGTTGTTTGCATATGTTAAGCTGGCGGATTTTCAGCGGTCTGAACTGATCTAGAGTCACCGGGGAGTCAAAGTAGGACACATTCATGATCCATTCCATCACACAAGCATCACAGTGCAATACAATACAGCAACACAACATCAGAACCGCAATTCATTAATCATTAAACCCCCTACACCCCGACTCCACCCTTCCTCTCCCTCCCCCTCAACCTCTTCAAACCACTGCAAAACAAGTCAGCCCATCAGAACGGGGAAAAAAAGCCACAGCGGCATCTACGCCTTAACAATCGACTCAGCACGCTGCACCTCAACCTTCTCTTCATACCTATCAAACACTTTAGTCCCCTCGAGCGCATCCCCCTCAAACACATCCACCTCGGTACTCGCAAACTTCCTCGCACTAACCCTCTTCTCAAACAGCAAATCCAGCTCCGCAAACGTCCGCCCCTTGGGCTCAGGAAGACGGAAATACGTATAAATAATGCTGAGGAAGCAGGATCCGGCCCAAAAGAGGCCAGCATAGTTGCCCCAGTTCCACGCACCGGGGTTGAGCATGTAGGGTGTAAGCACAGATGTAATAATGCCAATAACGTTGTAGAGGTTGCGGCCCAGAACTACGGTTTTGATGGCGAGACGGCGGGTAGAGAGTTCGGCAACGAGGGAATAACATACGGTTCCGACAGTGAGTTGGTAAAACATGGCCCATACAATCATCATTGCGCCGGTAGCCATGGCACCCTTTTCGCGCTGCGCGTCGGGCACGAGGCCCAGGAAGCCCATGACGAAGAGCATGGCGCACAGCCCGCAGAGGCCGCCGAGGTAGAGGGTTCGTCGCCCGAATCCGAGTTTCATTAGGTACCAGGCGCCAAAGACGCCGGCCATGTTGATGCCGTATTGGCCCATGGCGAAGTCGAAGGATGTAGAGGCCGGGAGACCGGCTTGTTGCAGGAAGTAGGAGGAGTAGCCTGAGAAGGCGTTTCCACTGAGGTTTTGAATGGCCCAGGCCATGCAGACGATTTCTGTGCGGCGCAGGTCGACGCCGCGGAAGCAGTCAAGGTAGGATGCTCCGGCGGTGATTTTCTCCTCGAGCGCGGTGGTGTGGACCATCATGGCGACGGTTTCTTCGGCGTCAAAGTCGGTTTCGCGGTCTAGGCTCGTGAGGCGGAGGAGGGACTTTTTGGCGTCTTCGAGACGGCCTTTGCGGACGAGCCACCATGGAGATTCGGGGGCGAGGAAGATGCCGATGATGAGGGGAACGGGCCACATCCATTGTAGAGCGTACGGGATGCGGTAGGACCATTCGTCTTCACGGGGGAGCATGGCGCGGATCACGCCGATACCGATGAGTTGGCCAAGACCCCAGCAAAAGTTGACATAGGTAGTCACTGTAACCCTGTTAGCACCTTTCTCCTTCAAATGTGGGATATAAGGCTGACTCACAGTAGTTGCGCAACGCTACAGGACAGACTTCACTGGCATAAGTGATGGTCAAGGTCTGGAACACACCCCACGGAATACCACACAGAATCTCGGCAACCAAGAGGTGAACCACCGTCTGCGCCGTGAAGAAAATGGATGTAAAAGCGATGATCAGAGCCAGGCAGCCCATGAGCGTGTACCTGTACCCAATACTTTCACTGATCCATCCATTCAAGAACAGACCGATGATCTCTCCCACAATGACTCCATTGGACAGACCCGCTTGCCACGGTGCGGGGATTTCCCACGTGCCGTCTGGCAGCTGCTCGCCGTACTTGCGCTGGAATTGCGGGAACCCAAAGAAGTTGTTCAGCAGGCAGACATCGTAGCCTTCCATGACAATGCAAGTGCTGATCAAGACACTCCAGCCGATGGCTTTTGGGTAGAGCTTGATGCCCTGCCACAGCGTCATGTTGTGCTCTTTCGCCGTCGCCATGCGCGCGTCTGAGACCACGCGGTCAGCCGCGCGCTTGTGATCGCCATCGTGGTCGTGCTCAGAGGGAGCCGCGACGTTGGGCGAGATGTCCTTCTCGAACCCCATTGTCGTCTCAGGTGTCCAATCGGACCTCAGACGACCGGGTAGGGGAGAGGGGGGTGGGGCAAAGAATGCAACAAGAGAGCCTCCACTCGGTGACTCGGCTGGGAACAAGAGTCAAAGGACTGGATTCCGGAGAATTGCAGAGGCAAAGGGGTGTCCAGCGGCTCGTCTTTTTAAGCCTGAAGATTTTGACGGCGGTCTAGCTCGACTAGACTTATCGGCAGCCAGCCAGTCTCGTGGTCGGGTGCAGCGCATTGTGGACCTCAATCTCTGCGGCAGGCGGTGTCGCTGATTGGGTGGAGGGGTGGGCGACCTTCTAGCTTGGGCCAGGCGGCTTTTCCAGAGAGCCTCACGGCGCCGAAACAGCATCCCGACTGCATTCGAGAAGCTATCGTGTGTTTTGGAGCCCAGAAACTACGGGGAATGGGTTCGCATCGGCTGCGGAAGCTTATGTATCGGGAATGGGGCTCTGGGGAAGTTTTTGCGGGGGAACTGCTGGGAGCCTCGTGGGGGGAGTTGCCTCCGCTGTCAGACAGGGCAATTCTCGCCGCGATCGCCGCGCTATGTTCCCAAAGCGGACGGACGGCGCACTTATCCCACGCGGGCTGAATTTCACCATATAAAGCTTCCGCCCCCGTTTGACACTGGACTAGAGGCCATTGCAGGCTTTTTCGGTGGTTGCGTGGGAATACTCCCCATTGCCATGACTAAGATATGTGGTCGCACTCTTCTCGTTTTCGCTTTCGCGTTGAGCTCAAGTAACATGTCCATCGTCCAATCCCAAGTCACCCACCCATCGGCACTACCTTCACGCGTCCAGTGTCTTCCTTGTGTTCTTGCGTGGCGATTCTCAAGAACGGATTCAGAGTGATGTCTGGTAGAGCAACAGTGATGTCTAGTGTCAATTGGGTAGAAAGATTATGTGACTTTCTATGCATACTCCAAGCTTGATTGATCAACTTGAACGCACTGGACGAATGAAGGTTCACATTGAGTTTCACGTACCGAGGCGCCTCAAACGAGCTATCCTTTCGTGTAAAGATGTAAAATCGGGGTATCATTATAAAGTCTCTACAAAGACAAATATCTTCACAGTTTGACCACCTTCCAATCACCTAGTTTCATTCTCCCTAGGTGTCCCCCAAGTGGCCCTTGTACCTCTCTCCCCCCAGCCCAAAGCTTCTTACCCGCCCAATACTCCAAGAACCCCTCTGGGCCCGAAACAATAATTAATCTCGAACCTGCATCCTCTCGTGGCTGGCTAATCCTTCTCGCAATCTCGTTCGGTTGGATAAACGTTCTTTCCTCATCGACGTAATACTGCACATTTAACTCGTTCTTGCGCGCTGAACTCAATGCCTTCAACGCATCCAACTCTTTAACAATAACACCCTGCCCCTCATCTTCAAACCGATTCGCAAGAACAACCTGTTGCCCAGCATCCCTGGATCCCCCAACCCCTCTAAACCACCCCTTCCGACTTTGCGCAATATTTCTCTCATCACCACCACCACCAATACACTCCTCCCTCCTCCTATTCGCCCAAAAAACATCCATCCTACTCCCTTCCCTTCCCCCCAAAATCCTCGCAATTTGCATCGCAGGCGCGATCCCCGTCCCCCCCGCTAAAAAAACAACCTCTTCAACTTCCTCCCACGCCACTTGGAGCTCCACATGCGGACCCCGCAACTCCAGCGTCGAGGGAACAGGTAACCCATGTAAATACGTTGATACTTCTCCTCCAGTCTCTTGCCGAATGAGAAGTCTCATATCCCTCGTTTTGTCACCACCACCGTCCTGATTCTCCTCCCCAGATATTGGAAGCGGCGTATACGCCCTCGCAATTTGCAATTCTGGTTGTTTAATCTGCACACTCCACACACCCTTCCCCCACGCTTGTTTCACACTCTCAGGCTCAGAACCGGCATTGCTGTTCCGCAGGGTGAAAATCGCACTTGTGGAGGAGACACGCTGTTTATCGATGAGGGTGTAGGGCGTGAATGTGTGCGGGTTTAGGGATGTGGAGGTGGAGGAGGAGGAGGGTAGGAGGAAGCGGTAGGTCAAGGTGCCGAGGGCGGAGGTTCCGAGGATGAGGAGCGGGATCGGGCGCCGCTTGAGGAGGGACATTGTTGGGGCACGGGTGCCGTGTGGGTTGGTGCGGGGGTTGGAGTTGTGTGTGGATGGGGACGCTGTTGGAAATTATTTGGAGATGACGATGATATGGGTTAGCTATAGCATATAGCCGAGTTGCCTGATTGGGTATGCCATCGAGCATCAAGTTGCGCCGCTTCTAGTCATTGATGGTCGCGATGAGTTGTGCAATATTGCTACAGTCATTAATACAGGATTATAGATGTGTAGTTTTGGTATCAGGAGGAAAGTCTGTACTAAAGCAGCCAGATCAGACTGATTTCTCCAAACACATATTATATTAATTTCCAACCCTATGTGCACCCCGCATCCTCAAAACCCCTCAACTACAAACAAGAACAAAATATTACGTCGCAACTGAAACCTCGCTACCAAAAACCGAACGCTCAAATCTGTGGGCAGGCCATGCAACGACGACAAGATGTTTACTCATACTCTTACAAACTTTCAGATGCCCCCGTCACACTCTCAGCTTGACTTTATCTAGCACTGTATATTCTTTTTCCTGTTGCACCTTCACACACTACTTCCCACCAGATGCTAGGTGGTCTGCAGCCTAATATCCAATTAGTCCTGAGAGTTTGCGGGCCCAGAAGTAGATATGCTCACCTTGTTAATATCATAGTCAAACTGCTCCAACGCACTCAACGCATCGTTCCTTCCATATCCCATACCCGTCAACTTCTTCAGGATCGGATCGTCATGCTCAGTCCCTGTGCTGATAGCACGGCCAAGTGGCGGCATAGGCGGCGACAACGTGGATGACGACGCAACAGCGTCGTCATTATCTAGGGTATCGAAAACAGACTTGCTAAAGTCTGTAGAGGCCTGCTGCGAATGTCCACCCTTGTCGGTCTGCGAAGACTCGAGGTTGGAGAAGATGGCGTCCCAATCTTGGGAGGAGGCGGCGGGCTGGGGCTGCTGGGGTTGCCCAAAGTTCTGCGAGAGATGCTCAAAGTCGCTGAAGCTGTCGTCGCCGCGCTTACCGGTGGGAGTTTGTTGTGAGGCCATGGTGTTGGACTTGGATGCTGCAGGAGAGTCGAAGACAGGGTTGAATTCATCAAGGCCGTCGCGGTGTTGCGAGGAGAAGATAAAGTCGTCGTCGGCTCGGTCATCGACCTCTTTGGCGTCGGCAAGATCGTCGAAGCCAGCATCAAAGTCATCGTTGAAGGCAGACTTCCCAAGCTGGGGCAAGTTGGCCGGTGGAGAAGGACCCTTGTTAGTCTCGCTGGTCCCATAAGATACGGCCGAGTGGTAGGCGTCGGATGGGACGGTTGACGATGGGGTGTCCAGGGGAGGAGGCGAAGTCGCAGTCTTAGAGGAAGATCCACCGAATAAAGCAGCTCCGTGACCACCAGGGTTGATGAAAGACTTCTCAGGACCTTGCGAAGTAGTTGGCGATACCGGAACATCACGAGAAGGAAGAAGACCGCCAAACTCTGGAGGGAACTGGTTGGAACCGCTCCTATTCTGATTGACAGACGACTCGTATGTTGGCGGTGACTTTTGCGCGTTCGCCGAGGGAAGGCCACCAACATTGGAGTCTAAACGGGTAGTTGGTGGAGGAGCACGGTAAAGCTCATCGCTGGATGCAGTACCCGGTCGTGGCTGCTGCTGCTGGTTTTGTTGCTGGTTCTGCTGCTCTTGACCAGCGCTGGTACGCTTCTGGTGAGGCGAGGCAGACGTGAAGTCATCCTCGAATCCTCGTCCATCGTTGCTGTCACTATCATCGTCATGAGCTAGATCCTCAATGGGAGGAAACTCCTTGTTGAATCGGTTAGAGCCCTCGGCGGGCGCACTCGCATTAGATGCAGTGGTCGTGGTTTGACGGCTAGGGCCGAAGCCAGCAAAAGCCGCATCGAAATCATCCTTCCCTCCACCGCGAGTCTGATCAACAGAGGTGTTGCCAAAGGGATCGCCACGGTTGGTGTTCCTACTCTGACCACTAAGAGCACTCTCTCCTGTCTGTGTTGCCTGGAGGGGCGTAGCAATTTCGCGTGGGAAAGCTCCTGGAATTTCCTGAGCAACTGCTGGTACACCAAAGCTTGCATAGGGGTCCTTACGGTCTTCAGCCTTGGTAGTCGAGCGCTGCGTGTCGCTGGTTACGCTAGCTACAGGCGATGCTGAGAAATTTCTGTTGAATAGAGACGAGTTGAAGTTGTCAGTTTCAGTTCTGTTAGTGTCAGATCGCTCGAGAGGCTTCTCCGCGATTGGGGTACTGGCGGGTGATGCTTGAGAAATTGTAGGTGTCTCGTTGCCCGGTACACCTTGTCCACCGTATCGGCTAGCAGGCGCTGCGCCCCTTACAGATGAACTAAAAGAGTCGGATCGAGGAGCGGCGTCTCTGAGGGGCAAAAAGGATGAAGCAAATTGACGAGACTCTGGAGGTGGAGGTGGATCAGCGCCACGAGGAGACTCCTGGTAGGAAGAAAGAGGAGGGGAAGTGGACGGCGTAGGCACATCTGGTCCTTCAGAAGAGCGAACAGACTGGCCAGACGGAGCCGAGAAGTTGGGTACTTGGCTTTGGCTATCGGAGCGGAAAGAGACCGATGGTGCCGTATTCTGGGGCGATGCGAAAGATCCAAACACACTATCAAAATCCTTGTGGGGACCGTCACGCGCAAAGCCGGATGGCGACATGGTGTTCTCTGCAACCGGCGCTGGGGACTTGCGGAAGAAGGGGTTGGTGCTTTGGCTTGTCGTGGAAGCAGCAGGGCTCACAACGCTTGGGGTTTGGGTCTGGGGGCTGCGGAAGCCTTCCTCTTGGGCCTTGGACAGATCGTTCATCTCATTCTTCAGCTTGTCTCGTTCTCCTTCGTTTGTAGCGAACTGTTTCTTGTTGATCGCCACCATGCCCTTCTGCTGTCGTGCATCATTCCTCATCTTGTCGAGTTGTGGTCTCAGTTGTGCAATCTCTGCGTTGAGTTGGCGGATGCGCTCCTTTAGATTGCTGTTCTCTCGCTGATCAGCCTCAAGTTGGCTACCTACTTGACGGTGTTGGGTCTGTAGGTCCTGGTAAGAACTCTCAATCATTGCAAGATCTGTCTGCAGTTTCCGAGTCTCGCTGCGCGAGGCAGCTAGTCGATCTTCCAAAGCCTTGACCGCTTTGATCTCCTGGTCATACTGGCTCTTGAACTGCGAGAGACGAAGCTCGAGATCGCGCTTCTGAGTGTTGACGCTGTTGAGGTCGCTCTCAGTTGCACTCTTCTTGTTCTGCACTTCTTGCATCTGGTTGCGCAATGTAGTCATTTGATTAGACATGTTAGCCAGATCGGTCGAGTCTTGTGTTAGCTTCTTATTAACCTCAACATCGGTCTCTCCACCCAACAAATCATCCATGGCTGATGGTGGGTTTGCGCGGGACTGTACACCAGAAGTGCCCGACTGGCCAGTTGAGTGCGAAGTCAGAGTTTGGCCGAAGGACGAGCTCGGCATGAAGGGTTTGAAAGTCGAGGCAGGGTTGCGTGGTGCCGGCTGGAAGGGATGGGGTGAGGTGGGTGATGCTGCCTTGCTCGAGAAGGGATCATTATCGAATGGCTTGCTGAAAGTGCCAGATCCGCCAGTGGACTGTTGCACTTGCTGAGGTGCGGGCGCAGGCGCCGTGAACGCGTCTAGCCCGAACAGATCTTCAGCAGCAGACTTTGCGACACGAGGTACGGGAGGCGCAGGTTGTGGCGATACAATGGGAACGGCTTGGTTTGCTGCTGTGCGCAGGCTTGGGGGTATCAGACTCGGCGGTAGAGTTGTTGGAAGCTGATCACCCTTCCTCTGCTGTCGAATCAGGTACATGGCTACGGCGAACTCGTCCTTGGACAATTGGCCCTCCGAATTGATATCCGCAAGATCCCAGATACCAGCTAGCACATCTTCTGGCAGACCTGAATCGCTGAAGAAACGCACCGCCTGGTCTCCTGTTATGAAGCCCCGGCCCATGGTGTCCACACCCTTGAACAGGTTGTCATATGAAGCCTTCTCCTGAGGACTGATCAACCAATCACTGCCAGTTGCCTGTACTGGCTGAGGCGGTGCGCCGAACGGTTGTCGGCCAAGAGGGCTCTGTGTACGAGGAGCATTCGGTTGGCCACTGAACTGTCGAGGGATGGAAGCAGACTGCTCTGGTCGTCCGGGTGGAGGCGGAAGTTGACCTCGTCGTGATGCTGCTTCGTACAAGCCGGGCGGTAACGCGGTCGGTAGCGCCTTGAGGTTACCAGTCCGATATGAAGCCAACATGTGCATGGCGATGATGAATTCGGTAACGTTGAGAGCGCCGCGCTGCTCTGTGTCTGAAAGGTTCCATATGCGGCCGAGGACTTCATTGGGTAGTCTAGCTTTTTCGAAGATTTCCTTTGCATTCTCGCCTGTCCACGGTCAGTCTACGATCTCACTTGCGTATCGATGGTAGTACCAGATAGTACGCCATTGACAGCGCCCGATTTCTCAAACAGTCCAGCGTACTCGGCGGCTTTGGCGGGTAGTAGCGGAGGCACGCGAATAGGTCCGCTACCGCTGACCTGAGGTTGTATTGAGCCAGTCGGCTGTGGGGAGAAGCTGGGTGCGGCGGCGGGTGCGGCTGGGATGTTCAGCCCTTCAAACTTGGGTAGCGGCGCAGCTACAGGCCAGTTAGTACATAGGAAGAAGAGTGGTTGATGGGGCCAGTACGTCTAAAGGCAAGTCCTGGGGCCGGATCTCTGCCGGCCTGGTAGTGGCCGATGAGACGTAGGACCTGGCAGAAGCCAGCCAAGGTCAAGAAGCCGCAGTTCTCCGTGTCTGCAATCTGCCATATCTCGCCCAGCACAGCAGGTGCTAGCTTTGTGCGCTCGAAGAACTTGACGGCGATCTCGCCTGTGATGACGCCGAGCTTCTCTGTGTCGGCCTGCTGGAAGAGATACTGGAAGATGCGCTTCTCCTCCGGGGTGAGGTTGAGGACGGGCTGGTCTGCGCCGGATTAGCTCGCGCACCAACGTTACATAGAGGCGCCATTGGCCGGGCAAGGCCATACTCAGTTCCCCACTTGCTGCGAGGTCCGCCATGGCTGTGGGAGTGCAGACGATGAAGGGCGTGGGCGATGGGGATGCCTGTTCGGTGAGGCTGAAGCTCCCGGCGCTGTCGTGCAATAGCGCGGGGAAGGGCAAGCTGTCGCGGGAGCGAGGAAAGTCGGGAGGCTGGCGGCTAATCTGGTCGTCACAGGCAACGTCAACACCAGCGAGAAGCAACCGCAGCTCTAGGAAATAACAAAGGGGACGGACGGCGCGGAGGCGATGGTGAGGGTGGTCGAGGGTTGGCAGCAACACATGCGCCGGAAGCACATCCTCGTCGACGTAGCTGTTAGCCGTGCCATGGCGTCTGGCGCTAGAGCCCTCTCGATGGACTTGGGCAGAGGCGATTGGAGGGCCACAACAGCTGTCAGCAATCAGCCACGCTGCCTGCTGTCTGTCCCATGCATCAAGGGCCCGCGGGCGCCATCCGCGGCCAGTCAATTGGCAGCACATGACCGTTCTCCACAGCCCACTCCATGCACGACGACGACCATCAGATGTCAAGTGAACAAGCGGAGACAGCTTCGATTACAAGCTCGCAGCATTGCAGATATCGCCCATTAGGGGGGCTCGGTGATGTGTGGTTGTGCATTACTACTATTCATGACTTCGTGATTACAGGTTTTGTACAGACTAGGTGTGGTGTGACTTCAGACGCAATTGTAACAGCTGTGCACAATGGACGAACACGAAAAGACTTGAGACAAGTACCGCAAGCTCGCATCGTCAACGTCATGCCTTTCAACGCTCCTGTTGCTCTTCGGCCTCGAGAATCACAGACACGCTTTACGGCCCCTTGTGGCGATGGCGAGGATTCTTCTCCTTCGAACATGGTGCAAAGGCCAGACTTGGACTCCCTTCGTTGTGCCTTCCCCAGGCTCGTCCAAGGAGCCAATCCGTAACCGAAATCATCTTCGCCGTCTTCTCCCAGTGCTGTCCTTCATCGGTATGCTCGATAATGTGGTTGAGTATGCGACCCTCCTCGTCAAACTCGAACTTGAACAAACCAGTGAACTCCTCGTGAGGCCGACTTGATCCTGGCATGATACTCGTGATCTTCTCGACGACATCGCTGACTTGTCCCTGGTCTTTCTTCTCCGATTTTCCACAGGTTTGCCATCGAACAATCAGTCGTTCATTCCGCATGCGGCTTTCATCGGATGTTCCGCCATTCTTAACCATGCGCTCTGATAATATCTTAAGCTTGACATTGCCGAGTACAGGCACGCGACCCCATGCGACTGGAGCTGTCCATAGAGCTGCAGTGTATGCAAGCTTTCCGCTGACTGTGGGGAGATGTGGGTGGGTCGAGGGAAAAAGGTGGAGGCTGATGTGTGGCGAGAGGATGTCTTGTGGGAGAGGTGAGATCAGGAGTGTGGGCAGGCGATCGTGTAAGATGCGGATAGCTATGCAACGCTTAGCTTCTGATCATGATCAAAGTCCGATTGTGAAGCAAACATACTGCTCCCCAACATGAGATTGCGCTCGTTCAGGCGCTGCTTCTCCCTCTCATCAAGCTCCACAGACAAGCACGGCGACGAGCTCGTAAACCATTGTCGCAGTACAGCAGCCTGCCGAGGCCGAACGTCCGTAATCGTTCTCTGATATTGCTTCAGTCCCAGTATGCGAGGCGCGGTCAGCGATCTCGCCGTGAGAGGTGAAAGTTGCGTGCGGGCAGAACTCGAAAAGCGCCGCATCAGACCGCTGGTCATCTGTGTGGATAAGGATGGGCGCCCATAAAGGGTGAATAGGTTATGTGTGGCGTATTAGTGTGCAGTGGTGTGGTGTTCGGTGCGTTCACCGTGCTCGTTCGACGCAAAAGACATGGTGGGTCCAATTGCCGACCGGGGTTTTACACATGACAACGTCATTGGCGAAGGACTAGCATCGAAGCCCTGCCTTAACGGTACTGATGGTCGATGTACGAACCAAGAAGCCCCGCGATCGCAGATAAGATGACCCGGCGGGAATAGTAAAATCGATTCCAGAATCTGATGCCTATAAATATGGGAGCTTGTCTTTCCCATCTCCT
The DNA here is from genome assembly GCA_010093695.1 of Plenodomus tracheiphilus IPT5. NCBI lineage: Eukaryota > Fungi > Ascomycota > Dothideomycetes > Pleosporales > Leptosphaeriaceae > Plenodomus > Plenodomus tracheiphilus. Next base: position 399,044 of record MU006291.1, on the reverse strand, counting down.
ACACCTCACAGATCTCCCCCTGCACCTGAGCATCATCGCTCTCACAGAACCAAGAACCACCCATCACGACTGCTCGACTGTATTTAGTTGATACTTCTACCAAAGCCTCTCCATAACACAAACTCAAAATGTCGTCGTCAGGAAAGCGAATTGTCTTCACAGGTGGCTCTGGGAAGGCTGGTCGACATGTCATTCCAGAGCTCATCAAGAAGGGCCACGAGGTTCTCAACCTGGATCTTACAGACTTCCCGATCAAGGACGCTGGTGTCTTCACCCTAAAGACTGACCTCACTGACAGCGGACAAGTGTTCAACGCACTCACAACGCACTTCAACTTTGCTGGTTATGAGGGACCCCATGTTCCTGGTCCGCCAGATGCAGTCATCCACTTCGCAGCGTACGCCCGCAATATGCTTGTCCCTGACAATGAATGCTATGCGGGAAATGTCCGCTCAACGTACAGTAAGTCGATTCACCCCTCATGCGTACCCATCAATTGGAGCTCACACAACCTCACAGATGTCATCGAAGCAGCCTGCAAACTCGGCGTGAAGAAGATCATCATCGCCAGCAGCGAAACAACATACGAAGTATGCTTCGGCCAAGGCGATCTCGACTACACTTCGTTTCCTCTAGACGAAGACACCGACGTGAACCCCATGGATACGTACGCCATCTCCAAACTCTGCGGAGAACGTGTAGCCCGCGGATTCGCCCGCCGCTTCGACGCCGACATCTACGCGCTTCGCATTGGAAATGTCATCGAGCCCCACGAGTACGAGAGTGACTTCCCCGCCTACATCAGCAAACCAGAGATCCGCAAGCGCAATGCCTGGAGCTACATTGATACAAGGGACTTGGGCCAGATTTGCGATCTCTGCGTGAAGAAGGATGGCCTGGGCTTCCAGGTGTTCAATGCGACGAACGACACGATCACGGCGACGTTCCCGACGAAGCAGTTCTTGGAGCAGTATGCGCCTAACACGCCGATTACAAGGGAGCTGGGAGAGTGGGAGGCGCCGTTGAGTAATAGGAAGATTAAGGAGGTGTTGGGTTTCAAGGAGGAGCATGACTGGAGGAAGTACTACAACCCTAGCAAATAGACTGCCAGTGATTTGAAAGCTGGAGCTTACGTATATCTCGTGGTATCATTACATGATCATGCCTCAGACGGTAGTATTGGTTAAGCACCAGAAATCGAAGCATCGAACCTGACATTCGATGCGGCGTGGGATGTAGTGAGATTCTGCTCTTACGACATACATGCACACCATAGATGATCACCCTTCAAGTTCTTGATGAACTGAAATGCGGGGACGAGACGGAGTGTGATTACTTGTGTGCTCTAGGTATTTAGGTATGGAAGCCAACGCGGCAGTACCGTCCACTCCGTCCCCACAATTCTCACATCACGTCTACCCGGCGGTAGTGCCTTGGCATGAGCATCTTAGCTCCGAAGCTCGCTTCCCCGATGACTTTTTTGGAGGGTTGTTGGGCGGTCTCGTCTTATCTGCGCAACTCGTAGTTTTCTTCTTCGTGCGATACCCCAATTGTTCTCTGCGCTGTTGTTGTAATTCCTACGCCTCTCTTTTTCGATTCTCCACAACACTCGATACCATGACACCCTCGCCATCAGAGGCCGTGGCTAAGGTTGCCGAAGCCGCATCGGGTACCAATTCGTCAGCGAAGGTGTATAAGAGGGAGAGCAACACAGCCAGAGTTCTGGGTGCAGGATGCGCTGGTATTGCGGAGCTCATGGTGTTCCACCCCGTGGATACTACTGCGAAGCGACTGATGAGCAATGTCGGCAAGGTGCGACACTCTCCCGAAATTGACCGAGCGTGAATCTAATTCGTGTACGCTCTAGATCGAATCGGCATCACACTTGAACAAGGTCGTCTTCAGAGACGCGGCTTCGGCCTCCGTTGGAGGACGTTTCCTCTCGCTCTTCCCCGGTCTCGGATACGCTGCGGCTTACAAGGTACATTTTGTTCTTCAGTGGGTAATGGGCAATGAATTGACAACCACAGGTGCTTCAACGTGTATACAAATTCGGTGGACAGCCCTTTGTACGAGATTACCTGGCGCAACACCACGGAGGCAGCTTCGACCGCACATTCGGCAAGGGCAAGGGCAAGGCGATCATGCACGCCACAGCAGGCTCCATCATCGGCATTGGTGAAATCGTTCTGCTGCCACTGGATGTTCTCAAGATTAAGCGTCAGACCAACCCCGAAGCATTCAGAGGACGTGGTCTGTTCAAGATCATCTCTGACGAGGGCTTCGGCCTCTACCGTGGGTGGGGCTGGACGGCAGCACGTAACGCACCCGGGTCGTTCGCGGTAAGTTATCCTCGGCAAGAAGATGATGAATAGCTGTCTAACGTTCGACTAGCTCTTCGGTGGCTCAGCTGTAGCAAAGGAGTTCCTCTACAAGCTCAGCGACTACAACTCTGCTACCTGGTCACAAAACTTTGTCGCATCCATCGCCGGTGCCAGCGCCTCGCTCCTTGTCTCCGCCCCACTCGATGTCATCAAGACACGTATTCAAAACAGGAACTTTGAGAACCCAGAAAGCGGCATGCGCATCGTATCGAACATGATGAAGCATGAGGGAATCAGCTCCTTCTTCAAGGGTCTGACACCCAAGCTTCTCATGACCGGACCCAAGCTCGTCTTCTCCTTCTGGCTGGCGCAGACACTCATCCCAGCGTTTGGAAAGATAATGTAATGTGTGACGTAAGCGGGGTGTGAGCGAATGTTTGTATTATATATTGATCGACCTGAGCCATAAATGATGCAGGACTAGTCGGTGGCTCTCCGCCGAGGCCAACAGCATATGAGTACCATGTATCGATCCGAGCGAAATGCACGAAATTCTCCATTCCAATATATGACCGATTTTATGCCATGTTGATGTGAAGTTGCTATGTACCTCTAGGGCTGCCCAGATCAGGAATCTGAGACAGCGAGCGAAGGCGGCCGTAACCACTGTCACGTGCGACTGCAGCTCCCGAGCATCCATTTGCCCAGGTGGACTGCACCGGGCATATGAGTAATGAGTGCAATACAAAATATCGACAAAGCATTAGGGGCGACAAATACCAAGACATAGATGGTCATACGTCAGATATACCGTCGGTCTCTCTGCCGCCGTGAGCTAGGCAGCACACGGCGCGCGAATGTGATGTTCTCTGGCTGGTACGGGACCAACGGCGAACTTGTGACCCTGCGTGCCAAGTCCTCCACACCTGGTATCCACGCTCAGCACCTCATCCACCCTTCTTTCAACACCTCCTACCCCAGCCACTCTCGATACCCCACGGCTCCTACAGTCGATATTCCAGAGACCCCCATATACCGCTCGCACCCTTGTATCACCCCCGCACCACCGCCAACATGAACCCTGAGTAGTACGTAACCTCGAGGCGAAGCCCACCGCCACAGGTTGAACACTTGTGATAGCGGACCAACGTGTAGATATGTGCTAACTTGAGCGCCTACAGAGTCTTGCCTGCGCCTGTGTACACCTCGTCACCGCTGCTGTCGCCGTAGAAGCACCCCCACTGACCGTCCGTTGCACAATAGATACGACTACCTCTTCAAGCTCCTCCTCATCGGTGACTCTGGTGTCGGAAAGTCCTGCCTACTCCTCCGTTTCGCAGACGACACATACACAGAGAGCTACATTTCGACCATCGGTGTCGACTTCGTGCGTTGCTCCACAGACTTGCCTCTCTGCGCCTGCGATCGTCTAACGTACTATAGAAAATCCGAACCATCGAACTTGATGGCAAGACCGTGAAGCTACAAATTGTACGAACCTCCCAAACATGTGCAAAGATCATGTCGCATGCTAACCGCAACTGCAGTGGGATACCGCTGGTCAGGAGCGTTTCCGAACCATTACTTCTTCCTACTACCGCGGCGCTCACGGCATCTGCGTTGTCTACGATGTCACCGATATGGACTCTTTCAACAATGTGAAGCAGTGGCTGCAAGAGATCGACCGATATGCGACTGAAGGCGTCAACAAGCTCTTGGTGGGCAACAAGTCCGATATGGCTGACAAGAAGGTCGTCGAATACACTGTCGCAAAGGTATCTTCAAATTCAAGGCTTCGATTACGCACAGCATCTGACATCCCATACAGGAATTCGCTGACAGCCTTGGCATTCCGTTCCTTGAGACATCCGCGAAGAGCGCTACCAACGTCGAGCAGGCTTTCTTGACCATGGCCCGCCAGATCAAGGAGCGCATGGGTACCACAACCGCAAACACCAAGCCTACCGTTCCCATCGGACAAGGTCAGGGCGTGCAGAGCGGCTCTGGCGGTGGCTGCTGCTAGAGGGATGAGGGAGACATGCGTATGGGAACGAGAAATCATACAAGCGTTGAAGACGAGCAACATGCGGGCGTGGGTATAGATGTGTTTCCAGTCCGGTGCGATTGCGAATTTGGCACGGTATCTTAATGCTGATGAACACGACTTTCCTGTCATCACAATGTATGAACGCCGCCATGTCCCCGACCGTCGCTGGTCCCCGGTCCCCGGATCACTGCTTGCATGGCGACGCGGCTCGCTTAGAATGGGGCTCTTGATTGGATTTCCTGGAATGTCTGGTGTCTGCATTACAATTTGCGGTGGCCGTTGGGTCCTCCTTTGTTTTCTAGGTGTTATTTAATCTGGGCAATCATATTTCCTAACTAAACCCATTGACGCGTGCAGCAACATGCCAAATTCGCTGTAGACGATTGTGATCCCACACAGTTGTACAACGCACTCGGGCTGAAGATGAATGCTTATTTCTAGCTTCCAACTTGGACCCGAGTACACCGACGTAGTAGCCCATGTAGGAACGGCCCACTTGACCGCATCAGGTTAACACACGTGGGCTGACGTACCGATCTCAAATCCTACCCAGGCAATGCCAAACATGGCTTTATCCAATTCTCCGATGTGCCTCGCATCAGTCTTTCCTTCTCACACTCTCACATTATATTCGCTCATGCCACCGAAACTCACTCTCACGGACCTTGCCTCATTGTCATTGAACGGAAAGACGCCCTGGCCGGAAATAAGGACCACCTAACTCCAGGAGCATGTCCATCTACAACACTCCTGCGAAAGCAGGACGATGGCTTGCTCAAGAGCTCGGCCTAGGAACCATGGCATCTGCTGGCAAGGACGTGCACATTATCATCCTTGCACGTTATATTCGACTCGCAGCATACGGTGCTGTCGCACTCATCATGGCGCTGTTTTTCCGAGAGCAAGGCTTCACAGATGAGCAGATTGGGATATTCATGACATTGACTCTTCTTGGGGATGTTCTTGTCAGTCTACTTCTTACCCTCATTGCAGACACTCTTGGACGGCGAAGGACTCTGCTCTTGGGCGCAATCTCCATGGCCATTTCTGGCGCAGTGTTTGCAACAACAAGCAATTACGCCGCATTGCTTGTAGCTGCTGTAATTGGTGTTATCAGTCCAAGTGGGAACGAGATTGGTCCGTTCAGGGCAGTAGAAGAGTCCACGTTGGCACACCTGGTCACTGAGACCAAACGTTCAGACGTCTATACGTGGTACGTGGTTTTGGCGGTACTCGGTACTTCGACCGGCCTGGCATTGGGAGGTGTGGCAGTCGATCAACTGCAGAATCTTGACGGTTGGACGAGTCTGGATGCGTATAGGGCCATGTTCTGGATTTACACAGGTGTTGGCTGCCTCAAGGCCTTGTTGACTCTGTTCCTGAGCAAAAAGTGTGAACTGAAGGACTGGCATGTTAGCCGCGGGAAGTCTCCCGATACGGAACCGCTGCTGAATGGAAATGGAGACACTGCGGTTCATGTATCTGTGGAGCCAGCCGAAGCGCCTAAGAAATCAACCAAGAGGTTCTGGCATTCAATCACCACCATCTCGAAATCAAGTCGAATCGTGCTGGTCAAGCTTTGCAGCTTGTTCTTCCTCGACTCACTAGCTAGTGGTAAGTGACCTTAACTTTTCCCATCAAAATTATGCTAACATGAACACAAGGCATGGTTCCCTTCTCACTAATCAACTACTACATGCAGCGGAAATTTCAGCTTCCCAACGGCAAACTAGGCGGCATCATGTCCGCAACTTGGGTAGGTCAACCAAAACCTCCCTGTCCCACCCAACATACCCAAACCCATACTAAACCACAAACAGTTTGTTTCAACCGCCGGCAACATCTTCGCCTCCTCCTTAGCCAAACGCCTCGGCCTCATCCAAGCAATGGTCATCACCCACCTCCCGGCCTCCATCTTCCTCGCCCTCCTCCCCGCACCATCCAGCCTCGCACCAACAATCTTCCTCCTCGTCGGACGCTCAGTGCTAAACTCCATGGATCAAGCGCCACGATCAGCATTCCTTTCCCTTGTTGTCTTGCCCGAGGAGCGAACAGCAGTCATGGGCGTGGTTAATATTCTCAAAACCTTATCGCAGAGTAGTGGGCCTTCAGTTACGGGGGTGCTGGCTGGTCTGGAGAGGTTTTGGGTTGCGTTTGTGGTTGCGGGGTCGTTGAAGGGGGTTTATGATTTGTTGTTGTTGGTGTATTTTGGGGGAAGGGTGGGGAGGAGGGAGGAGGGGGTAAGGGTGGAGAGGGATGGGGATGGGGATGGGGAGGTGGAGGGAGTAAGAGGCTCGCTGGTGACATGAAAGGTTTTTTTTGATTTAAGTATAGATATGGCTCTGGGCTCACTGAATTGTCTAGAAATCAAACAGCAGTGACGGCTTTTTTTGCTAGGCTATGATACTTGTAAAGTCTACTACAAAACACCAATAGCTATTATAGTACTCTCTATTAATAATTAGTCTATGGTAACCTATCTGTAAACTATGTAGATCCCAGAACGTTGTATCAGCTCTAGCATGCTCGTATGTCCCTTTGGCTGATTGCCAGCTATTTTAGTTGACCGAGAGATGAATAATAGGGGATGTTTGCCACACATGGAGTGCTTGAAAACCAAAGACTAGGCCTTTAGAACTACCACCTTAAACAGATAATTTGCACTCTTGCTCTTTAGGTACTCCTTGTTCGCAGTCAAGGTAGTAACCCAATCACTGACACGCCACACATTGCAAGCGTGTCATCGTACCTGAGAGGCGTTCAAGAACTATGAAGTGGCGTATTACATATCTCAACTGAAGTGATACAGGCCGAGATATCATGCGCTATCCTCTTGTGTCGAGGTGATCACGAAGGCGTGGTCCAAGCTGGATCGTCTCTTCCACAATCGGTTAGACTCGGTTCCCTGCATGTGAAGCCATACCGTAACCCCAGCCCGGTGGCGTCGCGACTTTATGTCCCTTGTCGCTCACGCATGCTGTTCATTCAATTGCATCAACCTCCTGATCCCAGCAAGAAGCAAGCCGTGCGACTTCTGTCAGCACCGCGATTCTATTGCGTGGATTCTGCTGACCTCTCGGACTCAGACGGCAGTTCCGCGGGCCTATCACGGAAGTTCTGCATTCAGCCCTATCGAACCATCACCAAACTTTTTGGGCTCTTAGCAGTTGCACAGCAACCCACAACCAAACAACAATAAATCAGCCCTGAGCGAGCATTGTAATCAATCCGGCAAGTCGCCGCCTTTGAGGTCAATTCCACGACTTGCGGAACTCGTTTTGCCAATCGGTTTGCATCGGGCGATGGCGCCTGCGATCCTGACTCAACGCCCACGCATTTTGTTCCTGGATGCGTATGATTCCTTCTCGAACAACATCGTTGCGCTCGTTGAGCAAAACGTAGAAGTCGATGTCATCAAGATATTCATTGACGATCCAGTCCTTACTAAGGTGAGAGCCTCCAACGACCAAGCAGCTTTCATCGAGTGTCTCAAAGGCTTTGATGCGGTCATTGCAGGACCGGGGCCTGGCTGGGCAAAATGCGATGATGATGTTGGCTTGATGAAGGAGCTTTGGAAACTGCAAGACGAACACCTCATTCCTGTCCTTGGCATATGCCTGGGGTTCCAGTCGTTGTGCCTGGCCTTTGATGCCGAGATCGAAAGGCTGCAGGAACCTAGGCATGGAATAATCACGACCGTCTTGCATAAAAGCCAGTCAATCTTCCGGGATGTTGAGCGACTCTCAACTACGCAGTATCATTCACTACATGTCAAATTGGGTCATCCCATTCAGTTGGAGCAGGCTGTGCGACGTCCAGCGCAACTTTGGGAATCTACCGAATCTTGTCCTCAACTGGAGCCCTTAGCTTGGGATTTTGATAGCGCTCGGAATGGCGCAGTGTTGATGGCGGTCAAGCATATCCAGAAGCCATTTTGTGGTGTGCAGTTTCACCCAGAATCAATATGCACGAATCCAGAAGGTGCGCGCATCATCAAAAACTGGTGGGAGGATGCCCAGTCGTGGAATCGAAAGCGGGTATTTCGAAACCTCACGAAACGCGACTTCAAATCAAACATGCAATCACTACCAATATCATTTGACGATTTCTGGCGCGAACTCGGCTACTACAACGGGAAGAAACACACCACCTACTCGCATGTAGAACTTGCGGAGGAGCTTGACAGCGATACTCTCGCTCCAGTTGAGCTGGCTTCTTTGGTTGCACATGGCGACGGACAAACACTGCCCGACTTACCTCCTGACGTTGTGCATTGCGCCACGATAGGAAGTGGGCGACTTACAGTTGCAGAAGTCTGCGATGTATTGGGCGTCGCAAGTCATGAGGCTATAGTCCTTGAATCGGGCCTCCAACCCAACCTGACGCCTATGGCTGTCGGGACCGGAAGACATAGTATCATTGGCTTTATCATACCGGAGGAAACACTCCGCATACACTACTATGCTGGGTCCCGAAGGATGCAACTAAGAGATGGTAACGACGACGTGCATACCGAATGGACGGTAGCTGACCCTTGGCCGTACATAAGGGAACTAATGAGAAGCCTACGACCTTCAGTCTTGCCGAAATCGTCAACCTGGGCACCATTCTGGGGAGGGCTGATGGGTTATGCCTCGTATGAGGCTGGACTGGAAACGATCGATGTCTATGGTCACGAGGAAGCACCATATCCAGACATATGTTTCGCTTATATCACCAGGAGTGTTGTTATGGACCACCAGACCAAAAAGATATACGTGCAAAGCATACGTGGCGACCACGACATGGATTGGATAGAGATGGTGCGGACTACTATATACGATGCCGTCTGCAGCAAGTCTCGAGGAACATCGCCTAGCATTTGGTCAACTTCACGGCCAGATCCTTTTGATGAAACACCCGAAACACCTGAAATGATGAGACAATATATCCGTGGGTGCCAACAACACACGGCCGATGAGACGGAGTACTACAACAAAATTCGGTCATGTCAGAGAGCCATAGCGGATGGACAGAGTTACGAGCTATGCCTCACCACTCGAAATGAGATCCGCGCTCCTAAAACGACGCCTAATAGAATGTCGCTTTTAGCAGATAACGAGCATTCCTGGAATCTCTACAAGCGCTTGACCAGTCGAAATCCGGCCCCCTTTAGCGCATATATGAGGCTGCACAACGTGCACATATTGAGCTCTTCCCCAGAACGTTATATCTGCTGGGATCGGTCGCAAACTGCACAATGTCGCCCTATCAAGGGAACCGTCCAGAAGAAGTCAGGTGTGACCAAAGAGATGGCACAGGCTATACTAAATTCATCGAAAGAGCGAGCTGAGAACTTGATGATTGTTGACCTTACCAGACATCAGCTGCATGGCGTTTATGGATCACATAATGTTAGAGTCAGTCAGCTCATGGAGATTGAAGAGTACGAAACACTCTGGCAGCTAGTTACTGTCGTCGACGCAGTGCCCAGTGGCATTAACAAGTCCATGACTCCTGGAGACTGGGAAGAGCCCAAGGAATACGCTTCCGGCTCAGAACGAGCATCGGTCCCCTACCTAGGCTTCCAAGCCTTCGTCGAAAGCCTCCCACCGGGCAGCATGACCGGCGCCCCCAAGAAGCGATCCTGCGAAATCCTGCAACAAGAGGAAGACGGAGTCAGACGTGGTATCTACTCTGGAGTACTCGGCTACCTCGACGTAGGCGGCGGCGGCGACTTCAGCGTCGTAATCCGTACCGCCATCAAAATCGACACTGAACACACCGACAGCGAGGACGTCTGGCGCATTGGCGCAGGTGGTGCCATCACCAGCCAAAGCACAGTTGAAGGCGAGTATGAGGAAATGCTTGCAAAATTCCAGAGTACGGCACGCGCGTTCAAGGACGACGAAACCGCGCGGAAAACGACGTGTGATGAACAGGTGGAGATTATTGAGACTGGTGACCCGGAGTTTGCAGAGCTGTTGACGACGATGAGGGCGGAGCAGGGCTTGAGCGAGAATGATATGCATTTGCTGGTGGAGGCATTTTTGACAGAGTTTCGAAGGACGGGAGATGTTGCGGGTGTCAGAGAAGGCGATGAGGAAGAGGAGACTGCAGAGTGAAGGGGCAGGGAGTCATGGTTGGCTCGATAGATTATTATTGTGATAGCATGCTTTCTCAGTTGGGAATAGAGGCTGCTTAGGTTCAACACCTATATGATACCAGAAATATCAATGGATCGCAAGGTCTGGGAGCCAATGGGTGTGCAATAGTATGTTCTTAGCAATGCTTCCTATGTTATTCCAATTGGCAGTATTGCAAGTTCTGGACAAACCAATGTCTGATATAAGCCCTGTTGAACACGTGAACCAGTCCTGAAACGATCGAGTTGGCTCAGGTTACACCATCTGTCGTGACGTCTACACTGGAATGCGGAGAGCGCTGTGGGGATTTAATTCGCCACGCTACCAACCTGACCACTTCACAACAACATGTCGTTAGCACTGCAATGCCACGCGTTCCTACAGCACTCTTGCGCAAAGCGTATACCATAGACCCCTTGCTCCCAGCCTTACTCGCACCGTGTCGAGATCTCCAAACCGCCCGAAACGAGCTGCGATGGCTGCGCGAACACGTCGGCGCAGTCGCTGCGGCGCGACGCGCCAGAGGAGGCACATTGGCTAAAGGCGCAATGCTCAAGCAATTAGTTCGCGAGCGCGCATCAGGGAAGCCTCTGCAGTACTTATTAGGAACAGAGTACTTTGGCGATCTAGAAATACGGTGTAGGCCTGGAGTTCTCATTCCGAGGTAAGAAAGCGGTGGCGATGTCTTTGCTGGGGCGCACAGCTGATGGCACAATCAGGGCAGACACAGCGGCCTCTGTATCGCGCCTCGTGGGCCTCCTTCGTAATGCGCAGAAATTGCCCCCCGAATTACGCGTCATGGACCTCTGTACGGGTACAGGCTGCATACCCCTCCTCTTCCAACACGAGTTCGGCAAGGCACGCGACGACATCGATGTACGCGCCCTGGGCGTTGATATATCAAATACCGCTCTTGCCCTGGCGTACCACAATCTCAAGCGGACACGGAAGAATGAGGACTTCGCAGGCAACGGCGAGATAAGCTTCCTCAACGCAGATGTGCTCATGAATCCATTTGAACCTCTAACTGGTGGCCCACTGGCCCTCAAAATCGCCATGAATTACGAGTGGCTCCCGCCATTCTGGGACATTGTGATATCGAATCCACCATATATATCACCTCAGGCGTATTGGAAGACGACGACGCGCTCGGTGCGGGGATTCGAGCCGAAACTCGCTCTCGTTCCTCCGCCCGTATCACAAAGCAAGCAAACCGATGACGAGCAGGGTGATGTGTTCTACCCGCATCTCCTCAACGTTGCGCAAGACTTTGAAGCCAAGATTGTGCTGCTCGAGGTCGCGGACCTGGAACAAGCACTGCGTGTTGCCCGACTTGCGGAGAAACTGGATTTATTTGATGGCGTGGAAATTTGGCGAGAGCAACCTGATGCGAATCCAGAGGAGCCATTGCAACAAGACGGAATCGATATTGTGGGAACAGGAAATGGGAGGTCTGTTCTTTGCTGGCGAGATGTGGGAACTACGTGGCTGAATAAGCCTGTGGGTCAGCCTGCGAAGCAGGGCAAAGAGGCGTATTGGAAAGAGTTTGTTTGGCCAAAACCAAGCGACGCTTAGTGAATGGTGTAGGACGGATACTCTGCTGCCGATTATCGCGTCTTGAGTCGACAGTCTTGGGACTTGAGAATCGATGATCTTTACGTTTACGACAGAAACCCGCCAGCCAAGGATGCGTGCTTATGACAGAGGAAAGCAACATGATTTCCTCACAATTTATGTACACTACTTTCCCAAGACTTGAAGTCTAATAAATTATACTACAACACCAATAAAAGACAATTCTTCACATTGACCTGTTGTGAATCCAGCTCGATCCCCAAATGCAATCAACACAGCTCAAGACAGCAGTAACCCAAATCGGTTTCCAGTTCGTGCACTCCATTTATTCTCAGTACACGACCGTTCAGAAGAGCACTTATCAAAGACGTATTAGCGTTATACACGCTCCTCCGTATCGAATCTTGCCAAGCATTAAATTACTGCATTGTATTATGATTAGTTACTTCAAGCGCTACTTGTCGTTTGTAGGAGTGTCTACAATCACGTAGCTAAGTTTTATTACTTCAACGGGTCATCTAATCTATCCCTCTAGTACTGCATGGTGTGACCTAGAGCCACTTCACGATTGCCTCTTATCGTCGTCCTCATTATCTCGTCACTATTAGGACAGATACTCCAAAGCTAGCCAATTATTGGTCCATGACGTTTCTGCGTGAGTCGGTGCCCTTTGTTAAGTAGTGCTTTTGCTTCCAAGGCTAGTCACGTAACACGCATGTTTGCTGTAACAATCTACCTATCAATATTATGATAATAGTAGATAAAAGGTTATTAAACTATATACACAAACCCATTTATTATAATATCTTTGTAAAGTAATAATACTAAAGGTAGACTCCTCAGCCTCGCCCCTGTTCATCACGTCGTGTGACTCATGTGCGAAGACTAACTACTTGACACTAAGGTAATTCATACCAGCTAGGCCTCTATAGCTGTGCGTAGCAAGCAAAGACAGCAGCAAGTCTGCTACACAGTTGTATATTCTACAAGAGCTATAACTCTAGTGCAAGGCTAGCTAGCACATTTACAGACTTAAAGGCGCTTACCAGGCAGGTAATAACTTAAAGTACACCCCCAAGTTCCCAGCATCCCAAAACTTCACCACGGTATCGTGATTGCAAACCTCAACATTTACTAATACGTAAAACACAAAGACATCCAAAACGCCATGTCCGCACACTGCTTGTTAGTTTGAAAAGTCCACACACACACACACACACACATATATACACATAATTCGAAACATAACACAAGAAGAAAAACACAACTACATGTATGCATGAATGTACATTGTGTAAAAGAAAATCACAACTCCTTCACTCACTGCAACAAAGCGCGCGTTGGGAAAAGGTCGAGGATTCGATGCTATGTCGACGCGGGTAGGTGGTTTGGAACCGGAACCTCGTTTTTGGGATGGAGATCAAGGAAGGGGGGGAGGATGTGATTATGGTTTTCATTGCTGAAAGAGCCAATAGAAAAATGGCGGTATATGTGTATGTGTGTATGTGTGTGTGTGGGATATCTTACTAGGAAAAGAAACAACAGCAACGAACAACAACAAACGATACAAAACGCCTCTCGCTATCTGGTTTTCCAACACGTAGTCTTGAAAAAAAGAAAACGCCGTGCATACACTTTGTCTTGTCTTCGATCCCTCGCTCAAGTTGAACAAAAGGTATAGTGATATCAAAATCAATCAATCAAAATCACTCAGTATCACGACTCATCCATCTTCTCCCCCTCCCCTCCCCCTCCCCCTCCCCCTCCCCCCCTAAGATCCTCCACCTCCTTCCTCAACATTTCAATCTCCTGTTCCTGCGCCCTCATCTTCTCAAGCGCCATCTCAATCAACCGCGCTTTATTCACCGTCTTCTTCTCCCCAGCAACCCCTTTCCTCTCTCCTCCCCCACCATCACCACCACCACCCCCTTCATCCTCCTCACCCAACCCCGCCTTCTCCCCATCCTTCCCACCACCACCCCTCATAACAACAAAACACGTCGTCCCACTCCCAAACGTAACTTCGCCATCCAGCAAAAATTCAGCCAAATCCACCATGGCAGTCTTCATGCGATCGCGGCGCGCTTGCTCTGCTGCACGGTGCGTGGCGCGCTTCATCATTACACCCGTGGCCATAGCGGTGCTGAAGTGGAGACCCATTTCTAGGTGTTGGCCGGAGGAGATGAGTTCGTAGTTTGATTTTGAGGCGAGGAGGTCGGCTTGTGGGGTTGTTACGCCGCCGGCGCCTTGGGGGTGTGTGTGTTAGTTGGGTGTGTGGAGGGGTAGGAGGGAAAGAAGACGATGGGGAAGGAAGAGAGAGGAGAGTTGTGAGGGAAGGGCAGTAAAGTCACGAGACTTGGTGGTGGGGGATGATTGAGTAAGAGGAGGTATATCATACCATTACTATCAGCGGGAGCTATTGAGCTCTTCCTCCTCGTGATGGGGACCTTTTTAGATGGTGCGGAGGAGGCATGTGAGATTGTTGATATGGTACTTGCGGTGTCTGCTGCCAAGGACGGAGAGGGAGATGGGGCGGCATGCGTTGAGATGGATGGCGGTGGTTTCAAGGGGCGTAAAGGATGGATTGGTAACTGCACAGGCTGTGATTGTTGTGCTTCTTGTTGAAGTAGTGGTGGTGGAGGTTGTGATGAATATGGTTGAGGTTGAGGTTGATGCTGTACAACAGGTCCTTGGACTTGTGGCTGCACATATTGCTGTTGCTGTTGTTGTTGCTGCTGCTGTTGCTGCGCGCTCTCCCTCACAGGACTATATCTCCTTCTCTTTTTGAATATCTGTGGCCATGTTCTACTCAGCGGACCGCGATGCCCACTCTCATGCCGATCGCTATCGGACGCATGTGGAGGAGGTTGTTGGGGATAGGGTTGCATGATTCATCAAAAGTGTTATCTCTCGTATTGCAACAGGCGTGCAGATGCGCAAAGCTGACTGGGCCTCCCAGCCAGCCACCAATGATGGGCGAGGCGACGCAACCGACCTGGCCCTCGAACCAGCAGACAAGACCAGTCCAGTGAGGCCAAACGAACAAGCAACCCACAAAAGAGAAAGCCGAGCGAAAGACCCAGCGCCAGAATATGCGTGGAAGTATCGAACAAGCACGAAAACGCCCCAAGATAGTCCTCAAGGTGCTTGGGATGGCAAAGGCTTGATTAGTCGTAAGCCCTGTTGGGAGTTCCGCCAAACAGCAAATGCACGTCAATGTGTTGCAGCGGG
This sequence comes from Plenodomus tracheiphilus IPT5, assembly GCA_010093695.1. NCBI lineage: Eukaryota > Fungi > Ascomycota > Dothideomycetes > Pleosporales > Leptosphaeriaceae > Plenodomus > Plenodomus tracheiphilus. The sequence goes on along the minus strand of MU006291.1, from coordinate 383,742 downwards.
TAATGCGCGTGTACCGTCGTCGTTAAGGCACTCCGCTCTGCACCTTCTCGCGTGCGTATGCGTAAGACGGGCCTCGAGTCACAAGCTCAAGGAACAACAACAACGAGGAGGCGTCGACATTACGGGATCTGGAACAAATCCCGCCCCATGCTTCGCCGTTAGAAGGAAAGATGGCGCTCGGTGGAGAAAGGTGCAGTGCAAGGAAGCAAAGTCACAAGCAAAATATGCCTTGGCGGTCTTGCACGCGAGGACGATACAGAGTGATGGGCACATGTCTTGGGAGCGTGACGGACAGCGCATGGCCAACCAAGACGAGCACGTTTTTGCCAAGAGTGCGTTTGCTGACGGGGCTCCGCGTGTGGGCGACGAGCCCCGGGGACATTATCCATGGCGGGCCCGAGGAAGAAAGAAAGCCCTGCCAATTGCTTGTCTGGAGGGAGCGTTTGGGATGGGACCTAATCTGGGCTGCGGGAGCTTGAGCGTCGAGGTTCCGCTGTGGGAGCTACCGTACCTAGCAGGCAACGCTACTGTGAGCGGAGACGACAAGGTCACCTTCTGTTTCGAGCAAAGGCAACTCGAAGAAGAGTTGGGCGGCATCGTGCAATGAGCGGTGGCATGGCCGCCACGTGCAGCGTCTTGGAGGCTCGGGAGGATGCGCGATGGTTGGTGTGCAGGCTGAGACGTTGGGGTGGCATGGTCGGATCGCAGGCTTCCCCCGCAGAAGGCGGCTAGCTCCATTGCGGCGTGATCGCCTCCCGGTGGTGCACCCTGTCGGTCCTTTCACAGACCCTGCAGCCGTTGCACTGGGTCGAACATGCGGTGAAGACGTGAGGACGCGAGGACGTGAGGACGTGAAGACCATGGACTGGCATCTCCACATTCATTTCAATCGCTATCGAATTTGTACCAATCCCCCCTCGCCGGAACTCTCGCCGGAGCTAGCTCATGTAGAACTATTCGCCCTGCTCACCATGTCATGGCTCTCGTGACTGCGCTTGCCCTTGACCTGCACACCTGGTACATACTCTAGGTCCTCATCCTCGAGATCTGTGTCCAGAAACTCCTCACTAAGCATCTTGGGGTTCATCGAGAAGGCGCCCTTGGGCACAAACGTGCTCGTCATGACCAGCACAAAGATAATGGTAAACTGCACACCAGCCACATTCAGAATGGCCGGTTGGATCTGCTCCTGGTTCCGGTCTGATATCCGATCAATGTACGTGCCGAGTGACACAGATGCGATTGCGTACATGACAATGTAGAAGCTGTAGAGGAAGGCCATGACTGCCCCGAGGGCGGACACGTTCTGTGTCCTCGACTCGATGCGAGCGAGTGACGCTTGGATATAGGCTGCGAGTGACACATCACCAGCTGCCCATCCGAAGCTGATCGGCAAAAACGTCGCAGCTACGATCCAGGCCTGGCTAACGTCGTTCTTCGGCGGGTGCCAATACGGTAGATACCAGACAATGAGGAGCGCCAGGGCATCGATCCGTAGCCATGGCATGGGTGTATGAACCAAATTCGTGAACATGAACACAAACAATGCACCCAGTAGTTCTCCAAAGTTGGAGCCTCCGACCATAATCTGAGACCATGCAGAGTTGCCCAAGTATCGGCGCGCCACAGCGGGCGCGATGGCGTTCTCGAGGTATCGATGCCCGTAGAGTGCAACGGCGTATCCCGGCAGCAGCCAGACAAACTTCCTGTGGGTGAAGATGATCTTGCCACCAGTCCATACAGACTCGAAGAAGAGATAGAATCCGCCAATGACCGCCTTGACGTATGTGGGCTGGTTCTCCAGAATGAGCGCTCGGCTCTCTTGCGGTATGCCGGCTTCCTGAATAAAGAACCAGAGCATCGACGCCGTCGCGAAGAAGATGGGTGTTATCATGAAGGAGAAGTTGTTACCAAAGTGGGGAATAAGCGCAAGCGCCGTGCAGAATGCACCTGCTGTGCCAGATATTTCGTAGAAGATGTGGACGAGGGAGTCCATTCGTCGCAGTTTCTGCACATTGCCCCCAACCAGGTCGCGAGGTATAACACGCCGGATTAGTTCCACCATGCCGTACACTACACCGCAGACACAATCTACACCGTGTGAGCCTAACCTGATCATGCGACTACACCGAAACACTATGATGAATACTCACAAATTGGAATTATCCCATCAGTATTGTAGTCCCCATAGTAGCTGACATCCCCCTTCGGATGGTTCCTCGGTACGAATGTGCCCCCCGTTGCTGCATCCAGTATCAACAAGATACTACTCATGAAACCAAATATAAGCACCGCACAAGCGAGCACATTCTTCGTCGGATACCGTTTGATCAAAGGCGCAATCAAGATACTACCCACACACTGGAAGGCTTGGTTGAGACCCGTGAGCACGCCCACACGCTGAAAGGTAATGGACGTGTGCGTTTTCCTCTCAAGCTCGTCGTAGCGATTTGTGGCGAGCGCGATGACGGACCCGTTGAATGCTTCGAGACCGAATTTGTACATCATGATGCCAGCAATGTATATGGCGATGTTACGGCGCTCGGTGGGTGTGTAGATGGCCCATGTTTCGCGGATGACCGAGATGGGTCGGCCCATTGTGCCCTGCTCTTTTCCTTTGCTCCGCTTGCCTTTGCGGTCAGCACAATTGGTATGCGCGAGGCTGTCGGCCGAGTAGGTAGATGGGCCACGAGGACACAGCAGCAACAACAACAACAACAACAACAACAGCTCTCACAACCCCAGATCTGCGGAGAGAGCCTTGTTTAATAACGGTCCCAATATGTCGGAAGAGGGTGGTGTTCGTGACGAGTCTGGGGGCCAATGGGAGCGAGGGAGTATCGCATGTGTAGACTCTTCGGGCAAGCTGCGGCTCACGCCATGAGAGGTTGTCAATGGAATGCAAACGCCTGCATTGGTGACGAGGAGGCATTTCTACAGGAGGCCCTGTTGTGGCAGAAGATGCGGCGGCGCATTGCAGAGGCAATGGCCAAGCGTGTGCCCAGCTGGCTCTGGGGACGGCGGCCTGGTCCGCGTTGCACCAGTGAGGTGCGAGAGCTGCCCCACGCGCGTCGGGGTAGAGCTCACGGTCGCTGTGGAGAGTATGGCCGGGTTCAACGACGCCGCGGATAAGGCGGTTACCGCTCGTACGAGGCTTTGCCAATGGTCATGACTTGTTTGTGAGGAGGTGAGTGGTTGAAGGTTTGGCTCGCGGTGCGTGGCATGTTGGTTGCTAAATCAATGGCCATGTCGTCCGTGGTGGTTACTGGCACATGGACAGCTTCTTCACAGGCACCTGCGACCCACTTCGCTGATGATCAAATGCACATCCCGAGTCCATCACCCAGAAGCAAAATAGCTCAGTCAACTAGCTCACGGGTTCCTGCATCGAGGTTCAAGGTACATTCCGTGCTGGTATTGCACATGCATACATGAGTAGTAATTGCTCTAAGCAAGCAATGCAAACAACAGATACGTCTTCTTCGCATAGTCTGCAGCGTTCTTCTGCAGTCTAGCCCGAGCCGCCTCATCCAAAGCAGCAGCAGCATTTGATGATGTGCTCAACATCTTGACCACATCGTCTTCTTCATCATTGGTGGCTGTGAAGCGCTGTACATACAACGCATCGAAGACCAACTGCTTGAGTCTCCGTTCCTTGAGCTCACCCGGCGATGGGGTTGAAGACGACGGTACCTCGACCTCCTTAGACTCGTCGTTGCCGGTCTGACTCTCACTACCAGCATCTTCCGACTCAGGAACCTTGGCCTGGACCTTCTCCTCTGACTTCGACATTGTGAGAGCTTCCATGTGCTGCACAATCACCTCCTTGATCTGATCAGACACCAGACCCTTGAGCACCGAGACGCACCCAGGAGCCCAAAGATCACTCCCCAGCGCCGCCATACTTTTGTTCAGTTCCCTCAGGAACCTGAACACGCTAGGCGATGGCTGACTCGGCAGCGGCGGGTGACCTTCCCATAAGATGTGGCTGTTCGTACTGATCCTTGCAGATCCAGCTAGTGATTTTTTGAAAAATTCCTTGTTGGGCTGAACGACAGACGATGCTAGCGCCGTGTACAGCGGTTGCACAATGTCAGTGGTAAAAGGTGATGCGAGCGCTGTCGATCGTTCCTGTAGCCGTAATCTCGGTAGGCGGTCTCCTATCTCTCTTGCAACACGGAGGATGAATGTCGCCTTTCTCATCGAGTCGTCATTGTTCGGTTCAGAATTTCCCACGATCTTAGAGAAGCTTTGGCCAAGGTTTTGGAGTGCGTCACTCATCGCTTCTTGTGTTACTTCTTCCAGAAGTCTTGGATCATCGTCGCTGAGGAGTGTCTGCTTTGACTCGCCTAGCTCGTCATCAGACTCTTCTTCAACGTCATCGGCGAACGTGTCGTCCCAACGTGCTTCTTTCATGCTCTTCACAATGTCCTTGACTTCAAGCACAGACTCCATCCACTTGTCGAAGGCAGATGTAACGCTGTTTACAGACTCATCACGTCCTTGGTACGTATTGAGGATCGTGCTCTTGAAGGTCTTCGCGCCGTTACTGAGATCCGAGGCTTTACTTGTTGTCTGCCACAATAAGGTGCTCGTCGCGGCATGTGATTGCAGGTTTTCGAGTTGATCGGTGAGCTTGGTCACTACAGTCTGCAGCCCTTGCGAGCGGCTTCTCACGATGCTTTCCAGTTTCTCGTTCATCGTGTCTCTCAGATCATCCAGTACATTGGTAGACTTGACACCTGCCATACGTGAACCAGATAGTATCCAGGTCTCGATTAGCTCTGATCTTAAGCTTGCAACTTCCGTCAATCGCTCTTCACTTTCGAGCGCCTTCTTTATACCTTTCAGGAAATGCGCCATTGCATCCTTTGACCAGCGGTGCAGTATCTTCTCCGCCTCAGGTCGCTGCAGCTCATCATGTCGGGGGTATGGTGTGTAGTTGCGCGCTTCATCGCCAATCCAGCGATCGTGAATATCCAGATTCAATTCGTACAGACCACGAACATCAGGGTCCTGAATCAACGGGTGCGCCTTCAACTTGGAAAGAGATTCGCCCAACCGCCGCGGGAAGATGGTCTGCGTGTCCAGACAAGTCTGTATGCACAGCTTGAGGGCACTAATACCATGCTTTGCCAGCTCATCGCCACCTTGCTTCAGCTCGCTCTGTATCCTGTCTAGCCGCACTTTATGGAAGTGACCCAACACGTCGGAGGGCGTAGAACTCGTCGCAAGCGCATAGGCGCACATACTTTCTACCAACGTCGCAGTTTCGCCAGTGGTGCTCGAAAGCCGCTTGTCAATCCTACGCAACAGCTTCCTGCGAACTGACAAGAGCCGTTCCCATTGCTGATCCACAATTGGCGGCTTGTTTGCAGACTTGCTGAGTGCCTTGTGTACGAGTCGCGAGATGACTAGCACCTTTGCAATGAGTAGATAAGATCCCTCCGTCCTCATCAAGCGTGTCATGACCAACGGTGAATTGCGCAAGACCGAAAGCTGCGATGCAAACGTGTAGCGCTCTGCATCTGTCATCCGTCAACCCACGTCCCCGCTCAGATCCTGTATTGCAGACTGACCACGACTCTTGGTATGTGTATCCATTCTGACGGCATTGTTCGATATCCTCTCCAACCCTCGCGAGTTGCAACTTTGCCCTACTCTTGACAACTTGGATTCGACCTCGTCCATGCGAACTTCCATATCGATGATCGTTTCGGCCGTGTCGAGGAGGCTGCGGTAGCTGGCCCTAGGTGATTATGAGTTTCCATGTCTACCGTTCTCACCAAGGTATGTCGTACCCCACAAGTGACCGCAACTTCTCTCGGTTCTCGTCTGCATTGTTGCGAAGCTGCTGTTCAAGCTTACGAACGACCGGAATAGGATATTTGAACGCGTCTTCCCAGTCCTCGAACGTTCTTGGATCTGGTGCTTCGGTCGATAACGCCATTGCTACCGAAAGCAACGCGCGTTGTCGTGTTGGCAAAACGTAGACATGAGCGCGGAGGTGATACGTTTCCCCACGAACCCCACGCTTAGTCACCTTACATAACGTGCAGGGACAGTAACCTGGCCAGATCAGTAACCTGGACACCCCACCCAAACGCGTGCCACTCAGCGTACAATAGCTCAACAACCACATATTCAATTTGTCTAAAACTTTGACAGAGGATAGACTAGATCTGTCTACATTGAGTCCTGTTGTGTCCTTGTACGTGACATTTGCTGCACGTTAGGGGTGCTCGTGTACGTGTCTGAGCAGCCTCACGTTGGTCACCTTGTTGGACCACTATTTCAGCCTCTGTGACTAGCCTCTAACCTTCCTAAGCCTGCAACACTCCTCCACGTGCTATATATTGTCTACGCTGTTGACGCTTCTGTCGCTAGCGTTGACTTGAGGCTCGTAGCTATGTATTCTCCTTAGTAAGGATAGTTGCTGATTGCATAGCAAGTTAACAACCCTTAACAAGCTGCTTAATAGCCACAGTAGTAGGGCTTTGTAACTAGTGACGAAGGAGGTCACGTACAAGTCAAGCCTGCTACTCAAGCTGCGTAGTCGTACAAGGTGTCTTAGCTGTCTAGGAGGAAAGGCCTTAGCTGCTGTCCCTTAGGTATCCTGTTGTTACGATCCCTGTATCAGCCCCGACAACGACCTATGGGAACAACCCTAGAAGCGCTGGCCCAAGTAGCAACCACCTCCGACAGTAGTCATGTGACCGATAGCTCTGCGCGCGACTATCACGACTACCGATAGTCCACGTGACGACTATCGCTCGCGATGCTCACGACTACCAGAACTATCATGACAAGTATATAGTGTTAGGCAATGAGCTCCTATAGCTCATTGTGTTTAACTTACCTGAATAATAGGAAGCAATACATTGTTCTTACTACTCAACCTTCTTGATACTCTTTACAGAAGCGCACTCTTACTGTCTTAGTACCAAGACCCCTCGTCCACGTTCCTCTGACATTCATACTCAAGAACCAACCTTTGCGTTCTGACACCAGCTGCTTTATATTGTAGCCACTCAGATCCTCACACCTGTACGCGTTACGCGTGTTCTGAACAAGCTGAAACCACGCGTTAATTCTAACAGGATCCTTACAGCGAGCGCGCTAGCTGTAGAATTTCCTATTCTACTTTGTCTGAAGCTCTGACTGGCGCTTAACAAAGCGTGACACCCACTTCTAGCCAAGTAGTGGAGGAGGAGGATCTTAGCTGCGTGTGGTAAGTAGAGCGTCTGCTATTCGTTGTACGTTAATAATCTAGGGTAGAAAGCCTTGTTAATTAAGGTCTAGGATCTACTAAATAAGAGACTGCTCCTTAGTAGAGCTTAGCTTAAGGTTAACAGAAGTTGTCTCGTGTTTTAACTATACACCTTGAAGGCGCGTCTGAAGCGTTAATTGTGGGACGTTAAAGGCAGTCGCAAGGGCGCGGATAGACTAAGAAGGATTATTTTAAAATAATATAGTAGCAAGGCTTATTCTACCTGCTTTTAAGAGCAATTGAGAGTGTTGTGGTAGTGCTATAGTTGATGGGATGAGACGCGTTGTACGCGTTTAGGTGGGGTGGCCAGGTTACTGATCTGGCCAGGTTACTGTCCGAACACGTTAGTCTGCCACTACAATAGTTCTGTATCAGGAGTTCAAGTATTATGTAGATTCTAGAGGCGACAGTCTGTTTGGCGAGGCCTCATGAGTAGTTGATAGAACACATTGTATTACACAAAAATTACAGACATCCGCACGCTTTCCCTCTATAGCGAGGAAAGCCAGTCACGGAATCATCAAAGCCCTGCCTCAGGGCCGTCTATGCCAATTGTACCACTGACCAGCATCTAAAACGCCAGATTTATGTATGTATCCCTCCCCGTCACATCCAATACTCATGATCCTTGCGCCATAACATCCACATAACGCCCGCCCTTCTTCTTCTTAGCCCCCGGTCCTTTCCTTGCCTGCGGTGCGCCCAACAAATCATCAATGCTACTCGCATTGCTCATGCCAGTACCCGGTCTTGACGGTGGGCCTGATGCAGCTCCAAATGAGGGCCGCGCGAGGACAGGAGGTTTAGGCGGTCCTTCGATGTCTGATCCTATATCAGGTACACCTGGTGTTGACGCCCGGGAGCCAGGCAGCGCCATAGGTGGCGGCATCGACGAACTACGTTGAGGTCCGGGGTTGGATGTTGGCGGCCTCAATGGGCCACTGGGAGGACCCATATGCGGCGCTGCACTGCCTGATGCGCTGCGGGGCCCGGGAGGACCGCTGCGTGGGGGTGGGGGTGTACTAGTTGGCTTGCCGGTGTCTGTGGCGCCGCCTTTCTTGTTTACCCACTTCTTGAGCTCAGGATCGTAGACGAAACTGTTCTCCTCGCCAAGTTTGGCTTTGATAGGGCCGGGTGCTGCGGCGGGGTCCTTCTTGAACCAACCACCGAACCAGCCGGCTTTCTTTGCACCCCCGTCCTTGTCGCGTTGTGCATCTGCTTCAGCAGCTTTACGGAAGGCTTCGTCGGCTTTCTTGTCTGCCTCGGATTTTCCGCCGCTGATCTTGAGGGCTGAAGCGCGTTTGGCAAGATCGTCGTCATCATCATCGATATCCATGAAAGACTTCTTTTTCGAAAGTGACCGTTCTTGCTCATCGTCTTCATCTGGGTTGTAGGGCTGATATGAAGGAGGCTCGAAGGTACTCGACGGCGGTTCGTATCCACCATACGACTGTTCCTCTGTGGGCGGCGCCGGGTTTTCGGAGCTTGCTCCAGGTTGAAGAAAACTTAATGCAGGAGTCGACGCCGATTCTCCCACAGGGGGTGTGGACATGTATGGACTGCCGTACGAGTTTTGAGGCACACTATGCTCGGTTCGGAGAGGAGAGTAGGATTGTGTCTTTGCTAGCATGCGCGGCGGGCTTAGCTGATTTTGCGTAGGACTGTATGGACCCAAGCCAGGCGTCGATGGCATGTAGCCTTCAGATACGGCACGCATTCCTGTGCCATCCGCGAAGTCTAGAGATGGTCGGCCTCCAGGTTCATACCGAGATCTTTGTTGCTCTGACGAAGTTCTCGGCGAGTACATGTTGGACGGCGCATATTTTGAGGTTCCAGGAGCGGCCTGCGCTGGCACACCAAATCCAGCATAGGCACCATATAGATCAGAATTCGACTGGGATGGTGTAAGTCCCGGGCTATCACCAGCGATCTTGGCAAAGGGCCCAACTTCTCCACCTCCTTGACTGTTCGTTGCGGCATCCTCCGCGTCACCAGCGATAAAGCTATTGAACTTGGACAGCAACGAGCTGCCAACCTTGTCCATACTAGGCTTCGAGATCCATGACGAAGATCCGTCTTTGGGAGACTGTGACAAGCGCTTGCTCAGATCATCGAGGCTAGCAATGAAGCTTGCGCTATAATAGGGCGAGATTCTTGTTGTGGCTTTGATTGCTGCTGCGATAGCATCGCAGTACGATTGCGCTTCTGTTCGGAATCCATACTCGGCCAGCTGGTACGCATGTGCAAGCTTGTAGTTTTGCAAATGCGGGAGAATATGTGTTCCTCCAGGCAGAGACAAAGACATGGCAAACTCAAACACTTCGGTCAGCAATATGGGCTCCAGGTCGATACCAAGTTCCAGAGGATGCTTGCGATGGTCGGCACTGATCAGGACAAGATCAGCCTGAGCGTCATCGACACCGTTAATGTTCAATACAGAACGAGCGAAAATGAAGCAAATGTGTGCAGCTTCGATGCGGTCGTACTGTGCCAAGAGTCTCCCCAGAGATAGTAATGCTGAAGCATCGCCCTCACTGCGATTGTTCAGGATCAAGGCGACGGTCTGGCGCCACTTGTCCAAGCCCTGTAGAGCGTTTTGTGTAGCTCCCGCCCCATCAGCGCTGACCATCTGGAAGCCAGCACGAGCCGAGGCCGGAACAAGCTCGTCGATACAGTCTTCATGATTGCCTGCAAAGACTTCGTACAGAACAGCCAGCGCTTGGTTACTCTGTCCAGTTTTTTTTACTTCTTTGCGCACAAACTCTTGCACGACTTGCTTCCAGATATCTTTGCTCAAAGTGGACGACAGAAGCATAGCATGTCCCCATAGGCGCTGATCGACTGCATGCCAAACGGCCTTCTCTCGGTCGCCCTTGATAAGCATATTTTGCAAATCCTCGATAGCTCTTGGGTCGATTGGCTCCGCCTGGAGATTGGACGTATTCGACCGGGAACGTCCAACAATGTCTGCCGCAGTAGAGAAAGACGGCTCAGCATCCGTTGCGTTCGAATCTTCTGGGGAAAGCAACTTCTTCACTGCAGCTTCCGCATCGCTTCCCTCCAATCGGCCGTCGTGTTCCACAAGAGTGCAAAGCAGTTTCCACAGAAGTGCTCTGTCTTCAAGACGCTTGATCTCAGCCTCAGTCGAGGAGTGTTCGAGGGTGGGACTTTTGAGCTGTGCTTCTAGGACCTCGATTTTGCGTCCCAGCCAAACCATGATTTCCTTTTTCTTACTCTTTGCCTTGAGTGGCCCCGGGAATTTAGCGATATCTTCCGGTAGTGGAGACAGTTCTTTGATGCTCTGTAGTCGGATTTCACCGGGGCTACATTTCATCATTGGCGCTGACGCGCCACCACCATATCGAGGGACTTGTTTTGGGAAACTAGTAACTACAGTACCGCCGAGACCCCATGTAAACACAGGATGACCTTTCCATCGCTGGAGTGGATCGCTAGCGCGCTCATCGTCAGGAACGATGCAATCGTAATTCAAAGAAGCTTGTCGTCGATGAGGAATCGTATTTGCCGTGCTAGAAGCAAGGGCTTGTACACTGTGAGTGGCAATTGGCGGCATAAATCCGTACGCGCCATTGGAATGTTCCGTACCCGACAAAGTCCGGGAAGGCTGCTTGAAGGTCGATGTGGGGGACTGCGTAACAGAGCGCTGTTGTTCTGGCACTGATGTGAGTGGATATGTTGGGGTATAATTACCACGCTTCCTCGGCGATTCAGCTATTGATGATGGTGAGCTCCGCAGAGGAGGGGTTTCCGATCTTCCTGTAGTGCCTGTAGGAGGTCGCGAGCTCAGACCTGTATCCGCTTCCTCGAGTTCACTAACCTCACCAAGCGGGCTTCTGAACGGTGGACGAGGCACACCATCCGCTGATTGTGTGACATGATGGGTTGGAGCATAGCTGTTCTCGGATCCGTTATCCTGCTGGTGCTGGACAGTGTGGAACGCCAGTGGACTAGATGTACGAGGGGCAAAGGGCTGGGAGGGAGTTCGGGTCAGATTCGAGTGGGGTTCTGAAACGTAGCGAGCATGACTTTGTCCCTGGGAACCCGACGGGGGCGCAGGAGAGTACCGTGCATTCGATGCTGGGACACTTGGTGGTGCTGGAGAGTATCGAGGGCTAGCCAATGGCAAGCCGGAAGGCGGTGCGGGGGAATACCTCGCCGAAGGGGCTGCAGGTGCTAGTTGTGGTACTGGAAGGCTGTTGGTCCTTGTAGGTACGGAGGGCTGATTTGGGAACATGGGAAGTTGTTCTGGCTGTCTCAATGATGGTGCTGCAGGACCCGAATCAGGGTGAAACTCATTTCGTAGGCTTGACCATGAAGCTGTGCGTTCCTTTGGAGGGAGTTGGGGAGGTGCATGTTGCACTGGAGGCTGGGCGAGTGGTTGAACAGGTGGATGCATGGGCTGCTGAACAAGATTAGTTGGCTGCGGTGTATAGCGCCCTGATGGTCGTGGTTTGGTAGTCATTGGTAGTTCAGCAAAGAAGTCGCTTGAGGGTGACTTGGTCGGTGGTACAGGTTTCGTAGGAATTCCAGCAGGAAGACCTGTCATCGACTGCATGGAATGGCCCGATGGTGGAGGCGAGAGACTTGCTGCAGACATGTTTGACGCAAGCACAGGTCGTGGAGGTCCTGCGTTCGACGACATACTACTAGTCCGTGGTGGCGGAAGAGCAGGAGCAGACGTGACCGCCGTTCGTGGTGCGGGCCGTTTTCGAGTTGTGATAATATCATCTGGCAAGTCATAAGGGGAGGCATACCCTCCTTTGGACTTGTCCACAAAACTTTGGCCTGAGCTCGGCATGGCTGGCCGAGGCGGCTGCTGCTGGTACGCTGAATTCTGACCGAAACCATTGTACGCTGGTGCAACAGGAGCTCCCTGCTGTGATTGCGCTGGGGCGTCGAATTGTGGACTCTGGGGAGTGTATTGATTCGTTGTCGGCGAGGGTTGAGCAGACTGAGGCGCATATCGACTTGTACTGCTGGTACCTGGGGTCACTGGTTGGACAGGCTGGGGTGCTGCAGTCGAGGGTTCTTCTTCGAGAAAGCCATCATCGTCACTCAGCTCGAAAACTGGCGCCTCCTCGGTCTCCGGTAAGAACTCGTCGTCTAGGTCTAGATCCAAGTCCCACTCGTCCTTTGTGGTTGAAAAGGTTCCAGCATCAACCACGTGTGCTCCAGGAGTAACGTCCTGATCCTGTGCAGATTCGACCGTCTGATTAGCCGCACTGCCAAAAAAGTCCTCCTGCTCTTCAGTGTTGCCCCAGTCAATACCCTCTCCTGCATTGCCTCCTACGATTGTATTTCCAATGACATCGTCTCCAACCGTAGTCCCTACGGCTTCCGCTATGGGTGTCTCAAGGGGAGTCGGCTGTAATTCCTGGCCAAAGTCGAGAGCCTCGCCCGAGCTGCCCCACTCATCTGCTTCGGTATCGGGGACCAGAGGAGCTTCAACACTGTCCGTCATGGCTGCTTCTAACGCTGTCGTTTCGCCTTGGTGCTCATAGTGTTCAGCCGGGCGCTCCGCTTCCTCGTCAGAGCTCTCATCACTGCTCTCCTCGTCCTCTTCGTCCTCCTCGTCCTCTTCGCTCGATTCGGTCTTTCCCTCTGGTCTCGATGGCCCCTTGATGTCAAGCGCATCGGTTGCGGCGACCAAAGCATCGTCCTGCGTGGTGGTGACCTCTTGTTGTCTTGCCGCAACGAGTGGAAGTGGAACGCTTTCAGGGGCAGCGCTGTTGGTATTCTGCGCGAGAGAGTCATGGTTCGCCCTGATCTTGTCGTCGAATGTGCTCTTGCTGGGCGGCGCGGTTGGCGCGGGCGGCCGTGCCTCGATCTGACTTTCGTCCTCGTCACTCTCCTCGTCGCTTTCTTCCTCGCTCTCCTCTTCATCCTCGTCGTCCTCATCCTCGTCGTCCTCATCCTCCGAGGAGTCGGCCGTTGGCTTTGTGGGTGGTGGTGCGACTGGTGCGGGGCGGACCTCCTTCTCGTGGCGCAATGCGGGATTCCACGAGGCCGAACCATCGCGGGCTGCGTCCGCAGATGTGGCCGTCTGTTCGCTGGCCATTGTAGTGGCAGGATATTATAAGGTAATAAAGGGTATCTACAAGTACTGCGGGGGCAATCAGCGCTGCAGAGGTGAGGTGTGCGCTCCAATGTTGAGTCTCGGTGACGTGACGCGCTGCTGCTGGCCTCGCATGCCGTGCCGGATGGATGCTCGTGGGGGCTGCAATGGTCGAGTGAGAGTCGGGCAGCGGCGCGCGGAAGCTGGCCAAGACTCGTGCAGTGAGATTTGGCCGACAAAGGAGTCGCGATGGGGTCTTGGGCGTGGATAGTCGAGTCGAGGTGGCCGCAGTAGCGTAGCCTTCATCCCTTTCCACTCGTATCAAGCTGTCGGGGGAGACGACGTACCTTTACAGAGAAGCAAAAGCTGGGCAACGAGTCCTCTCCGGGGTGGAAGACGCACACGCAGATCAACAACGGCACGCAATCCCAGACTGCATAGTGCGCAAAGACGGTACTCGGGTATACTGTGTATGTATGTATGTATGTATGTATGTGGTGGTGACAACTGGCCAGTTGGTGCCTGCATGGGCATCATGGCAAGCGGCGACCCTGTCCTTTCTGTGCAAGCCACGATTCATGCGCCACTCGGCATCTTGGAGTGACGCGCTACGTCGCAGACAGGCGCACCGCTTGGGGCCACGAGGCCAGACACCACAAAGACGCCTTCTGGACTCTCCCGCTCTGCTCGTGTCATGATCAGTCTTGCACCTGCGCACACCGCGTCCACTGCCCGAAAGATTATTGAAGCCTAGGCAGCGCAGCCACCCAATCGCCCCTCCGACTGCCCAGCGCGCCCCATCCATACACCCCCGAGACGCCGCGGACTCCCGAGAGCAACACCTTGCAGCGCCACAGCACCGCGCAACCCATACGATAACACACATGAAGTGACCGTAGCCAGAATCTCCCCAACACACACTCCCCTCCTCTTCATGAGGCATGGCTGCGCCCCATCAATACCACCAGCCCAATGCGCCAGACTCGGACTCGGACCTGGAACTGGACCTCGAAGAGCTGGACCCCCTCGCCTCGACCACACGCGCTGCAGCCACGCCGCCCCGCCGCCAGTCCAAAGAGCAAAGACGACCCTACCATGAGCTGGGTGCCAGGATACCGCTGAGAAACCTGCGCGTGGGGAGATTACGGGGAAGCCAGAGGCAGGAAGAGCCGCCAGAAGAGGACCTGCGAGGGCTGTTGGACGACGACGAGAGGCCCAAGCGAGACTCGGCGGGTAGTTCTGCGCCGTCTGGGGACGACGATGTGCCTCTGCTAGCATCGCATACCATACGCCGAAGGAATCGCCCACCACCCCCCAGTGCTCTGTCGCGACTAGGCTCCAGCATCCGCCTACCCAGCTTCCTCTCGCGCAATGACAATGCAGCCATACAATTAGGGGACGAGGGTGGCGAGTCTGATGCAGACGAGGAACATGACCCAACCACCCAGCGGACCATCTCCGTCGGCCAGCTTCAGACCTCAAGATTTCCTGCCAATGCTGTTTCAAACGCCAAATATACACCATGGAGTTTTCTACCGCGAACCTTGTATAACGAGTTCTCGTTCTTCATCAACATGTACTTTCTGCTTGTTGCCCTCTCGCAGATTATACCCGCCTTGCGACTCGGCTATCTTTCTACCTATATTGCTCCCTTAGCGTTTGTCATCTCTATCACGTTAGGCAAGGAAGCCATGGACGACATCGCGCGGCGGCGGAGAGACGCAGAGGCCAACTCAGAGGGCTACACAGTACTGAAGTTTGAGGAGAATGGTGCGGGTAATGGTGTTGCGCCGGGTAAAAGTTCCCAGAAGAAACGACGTCTTAAAAAGTCAAGGAAAAACGGGGGCCGTTTGACGGACATCGAGGACGAAGAGCAACAGATGCCCACCAAAGGTCTTGCGACGTGTACATATTGGGAAGTTGTGAAGCCTTCAAGAAGTCTGAAGGTTGGAGATGTCGTCAAGCTTGGCAAGGATCAACGGGTGCCCGCAGATATGGTCCTTTTGAAGACATACACCACTGAAAACTCTACTATGATCCCCGATCCGGGAAACCAAAACTATACGCGTCTGATTGATGAGGATTTGACTGAGCTCGTAGATGATGAGGAGCCGGCCAAGGTTGAGAGCGTGTTAGCTACAGGGTCCTCTGGCGAAGCCTTCATCCGGACAGACCAACTTGACGGCGAGACTGATTGGAAGCTGCGACTGACCTCCCCCCTCACACAGAACCTGGATGTTGGAGAATATACCAGACTCCGTGTCGTTGCAGGCAAACCGGACAGGAAGGTTAATGAGTTCTACGGAACAGTTGAACTTCCTCCAAAGGCCAACCGCCACTACGATCCACACGACGATGGACGATCATATTCACCAGGCGAGAAACAATCAGCCCCTCTCAGTATAGATAATACTATTTGGGCAAATACGGTAGTAGCCTCAAGTTGTAGTCTTCTCGCAGTAGTGGTCTATACTGGTCCGCAGACTCGACAAGCCCTGTCCACTTCGCCTTCTAGGTCCAAGACTGGTCTACTAGAGCTGGAAATCAACTCTTTGACTAAATGGCTCTGTATATTCACATTATCACTCTCTTTCATCCTCGTCGCTGTCGCCAAGTTCCAGGTCATCGATGGCCGACAGTGGTATGTTTCCATGATGAGGTTTCTCATTCTGTTCTCAACAATCGTTCCTGTCGGCCTGCGTGTCAACTTGGACATGGGCAAATCAGTGTATGCCTGGTTCATTGAACACGACCAAAGCATCGCAGGAACGGTCGTCCGGACGAGTACGATACCTGAAGACCTAGGTCGTATAGAGTACCTTCTTAGTGACAAGACGGGCACTCTCACCCAAAATGGTATGTATGGTGCATCAAATATGTCTATTTGTTACTGACTAGTCCTCAGAGATGGTCATGAAGAGGATTCACGTTGGCACTGTATCTTATGCCAACGAGGCCATGGACGAAGTCTCATCATACGTGCGCCAATGCTTCACTCCTGCTGCTGGAGAGGCTCCTCACATGGTCACACCATCATCTGCATATACCGCTCCACTCACTTCGGCGACCCGCACACGACGGGAGATTGGGTCTCGCGTTCGTGATGTTGTGCTTGCACTCGCACTGTGTCACAACGTTACCCCTACTATTGAAGAGGAGAATGGCGAATCCGTCACCACTTACCAAGCTTCCTCACCCGATGAAATTGCCATTGTACGTTGGACCGAGGCCGTTGGTCTTAAACTGCTTTCACGCGATCGGGAGTCCATGACCCTACAGTCGTGTGACAGCGGCAACGTAGTAGTGAAAGTTCGCATCCTGAACGTCTTTCCCTTCACGTCAGAGGG
Source organism: Plenodomus tracheiphilus IPT5 (assembly GCA_010093695.1). Lineage (NCBI taxonomy): Eukaryota > Fungi > Ascomycota > Dothideomycetes > Pleosporales > Leptosphaeriaceae > Plenodomus > Plenodomus tracheiphilus. Next base: position 367,049 of record MU006291.1, on the reverse strand, counting down.
GAAGCGCATGGGAATTGTTGTGAAGTTTTACCATGGCCCAGATTCTTCGCCAACTGATGATGATGGTGAGATTTGGTTCTATCAGAAGGGTGCCGACACCGTCATGACAACCATCGTTGCCGCCAATGATTGGCTGGACGAAGAAACAGCAAACATGGCGCGTGAAGGACTTCGGACGTTGGTCGTTGGCCGCAAGAAGCTGTCCGCGCAGGCATACCAGGATTTCTCGACTAAGCACGCTCAAGCCTCGCTTGCCCTAAACAACCGCGATACTGCTGTAGCCAACGTGGTCAAGGAGTATCTCGAGCACGATCTAGAGCTCCTTGGTGTGACAGGTGTCGAAGACAAACTACAAAAGGATGTCAAGCCCTCCCTGGAACTCCTTCGCAACGCCGGGATCAAAATCTGGATGTTAACCGGCGACAAGGTCGAAACCGCCCGCTGCGTCGCCGTAAGCTCCAAACTAGTAGCAAGAGGCCAATACGTGCATACCATCGCAAAGTGTTTGTCCATTACCCCACACCCCATTTCCTGGACCAACACTAACAAGTCATCTAGTGAAGCGCAAAGATCTCGCCCACTCCTCTCTCGACTTCCTTCGCGGCAAAACCGACGCCTGCCTCTTGATCGACGGCGAATCCCTTGCCCTAATGCTAACTCATTACCGTCAAGACTTCATCTCCATCGCCGTACAACTCCCCACCGTCGTCGCCTGTCGCTGTTCCCCCACCCAAAAAGCCGACGTCGCCCGCCTGATCCGCTCCTACACTAAAAAACGTGTATGCTGCATCGGCGACGGTGGCAACGACGTCTCTATGATCCAAGCAGCCGACGTGGGCGTTGGCATTGTCGGCAAAGAAGGACGACAAGCCAGTCTCGCTGCGGATTTCTCAATCGAGCAATTTTGCTACTTGGTCAAGTTGTTGGTGTGGCATGGACGGAATAGCTACAAGCGCAGTGCAAAGCTGAGTCAATTCGTCATCCACCGCGGTCTCATCATCAGTATTTGTCAGACCGTGTACAGCATTGCTTCACGCTTTGAACCGAACCCACTATACAAGGACTGGTTGCTCGTCGGCTACTCTACCATTTACACAATGGCGCCCGTGTTCTCGCTGGTCCTGGACCGCGATGTCGATGAGAGCGTGGCGAACCTATACCCAGAGCTTTACGCCGAGCTGAAAACAGGGCGAAGTCTAAGTTATAAGACGTTTTTCATTTGGGTGGCAGTTAGTGTGTATCAGGGTTCCATTATTCAAGGTCTATCACAGATCCTCATCGGCGTCGGTTCCTCATCCGCAAACGACACGACATTTCTACGCATGGTGTCTGTTTCCTTCTCTGTCCTTATCGTAAACGAACTCATCATGGTCGCTATGGAGGTCACGACCTGGCATTGGATTATGATTGCTAGCATTGTTGGTACGGCGGGTATATACTTTGGCTCAGTGCCCTTTTTGGATGGGTACTATGATCTTGGGTTTGTGGGGACAGCAGGGTTTTGGTGGAAGTTTGCGGTTATAGCAGCGGTGAGTTTGTTGCCGCCGTATGCGGTTAAGATTGTGGGGAGGAGGTTGAGACCGCCGAGTTACAGGAAGGTGCAGGGAGTTTGAAGTGTGAACTGGAAGAGGAGGAGGATAGGGTGTTTTGCATAGCCTGCGTTTGAAACTTATCAGTATTTCTATGAAGCGTCATGTGCTTGTGTATGGTGATTTGAGGACGACTTGCTTCACATTTGTTTGTCAGCCTGGAAAACACAGCATTTGGCTTGTCCTGTATTTGAGATTAGGTCAACAAGTTGTCTAATTGTGCCCAGAGAGTGAACCTTGGAAATAACAACAGATAATCCAACACATACATTACTCTAGTCACTCCCAGTCCCCGGTAAGACGTAAAGCTTCTCATAATATGATTCAAAAAGTTCATCAACGTACATAACAACCTTGCCTCAACCCTTCCCCTCCCCCTCAAACATTCCCACTCTTCACCGCCCGAATCCCACTCTCCATTGCCGGAACAATATGCCTCGCCTCGGGCACACTCGCATTATTCGGAAACAAAAATACATACCTCACCATAACACTCGCCTCATCCGTAACCACATGCACGCCCGATGACGGCAACGGCATCCCTACCCCAGCAACCTCACACCCAAGCAACACCCGCATATTCGCCAGCCCGCTATTGTGCCAGCCCAGATAGGCAGGGGAGTACGAAAACGACGTCGACGGTTCATCAGCGAGATAAATACCTTTTCCATGTGCGGCGCCAATGCGCTGGAGTGCAGTGCCAGAACATATTTTCAATCCCTGGTCAAGAATAGCAGCAAGACGATCCATGGACGTGCCATGAAACACTACTGTAGTTTTCTGTGGACTCGTTTTTGGTATCCTCGCTGCAAACTTAGTTTCTTGACTGGGATTCGAGCTCACGAGAATGAATTGGTGGGTTCCGGGGGGTAGGTTTGGGATCTTGCAGAGCCCAGTTGCGGTGGCGAGGATGCCGGGGAAATGTGTACACGACCATGTGATTGCGCGGTCGGCGAGGGGGTCGTAGGAAGACAGGATGGCAGAGAGTCTGACAGCGTGACCCATTACTGTTAGGGTTGGGAGGGCATTCGCGATTCGCATGATGTTTGTTGTTAGGGCAGGAAGCTGAGTCGTTGTCCACGCGTCATCTGCTATTAATCTTTCCCAGCCGGGCAGCAGCTCTAGTTTGTTTGTCCTGGCTGCTTCGTAGAAAGCATTGATGAGTAGATCGACGACGAAGGGATCGGATTTGATCTCTGGTAGTCGTACGTCTATTGGTAACGCCTCCCATGCCTCTTGGCAAGCTGTTAGATCACAAGGAGCGGGACGTATAAGATTGATTTGCGACGCATTTTGGGCACGTCCGCAAGAGACGCAGACGTGGCCCATGTTTTGGATCCTTTTCGTCACACTTTGATGAATCTCTTCGATTGGGATTCGTCCCTTGTGAATTCGTAGGTAGAACATCCGACTTAGCTGCCACAGAAAAACTTTGCGTGCTGGGGCTTTCTCCTCTGGAGATACGTGACAGCGGAACTCTACGCTGTATTTTTGAGGTGTGTTTCCTGTGTAGTCGGTTGAAAGTCGCAGTATAACGGTGGTGGCTTCCTTCGGTACACCCATCCTGTTGCGCTGGAGCTGGGACAAGCCGGACAGGGGAAAGCTGATTTCGACTTCGTTGTCGCCGATTTTATCGATGGCTTCCAGGATATTCAAGGGGAGCTGCTCAAGCTCTGCATCTAATGGGCTTTGTTCGGGTATGCCATGCTCTTCGAGAAAGAGTATGGTACCCTGGGGGTCGACTTGCTTGAGTTGTTTTATCACGCCTCTTAGACGTTCTGCTTCTTGTCGGATTTCCACTTCGATCCCCGCCCAGAAACTTCTTGCTTCGTTTAGCTTCTCGGCTGGGATGTCGGCCTTGTAGATGTTGAGATCGAATAGAATAGCTATGGATTCAATGGCAGTCTTGACGGTCTGTCGTAGCGTGTCGTCTTGAAGGTATCCCGCAACAATGACTTCCCGGACAGCGAGAGGAAGATCATTCTTGCGTGTGAGAGGTAATGTAGCCGTAGTCTGATCTGGTTCTGTCTGCACCGAGCTGTCCGCCCGTTCTGGAATCCCAGAATCGCCACAACATGTCGACCAGATTTTCGCATACAATTCTTCCTCGTCAATTGTAGCGCCCTTGACAATCAAGACACAGTCCTTCACTTGATCTTCATTCCTGGACTTTGCGGAGAGTTTTCCCGCAGCTAGATGCATTATGCACTCGCCAGGCTCTCCTTGCGACTTGTCAATACACTCAAGTATACTGACAAAGGGATCGTGTGAAACCTCTTCACCGTGGAACAAAATATACTGCACGCTCTCGTGTAGCCCATCATCAGATAGCTGATGCTCGAGCTTTGTAAGCGTGGTGGTGTACTTTGATACCTGCGACTTCCAGGCCAGTAAACCAGATTGCAGTTCAATAGGATACGTGCCTGTTGGCTCCAAATAGCCATTGAACAGTGCTTCCAGCTTTCGCATGAAATCTAGCCATTCAGCAGCTCTCATCGTTTGCAGAGTATGCTCCAGAAGCCTAGAGCCGAAGAACGACCATGGTGGGCTACTTTTATTACTGCGAACGAGCCAGATGAGAAGGAGATTTTTCCAACATCTAGTCCATGCCTGTCTTTCCACTAGGAGTTTGGTCAACGCAACGGTGGCGGGGTCAGGCTCGTTTTGGTATTGTTGCATGATCGCGAGTATGTCCTGGATGAAGGCTGGTGGACGCAGTAGTCTGTTCTCGGTGGCTATCTCTTTGAGACATTCATTGCGTAGCGCTGAATTGTCTTGGGCTAATTCCGAGACAAGTATCGCTAATGACCTCCTGTCGTTATCCACAACAGGTCCTGTTGTGCCTTTCCAGATGCGAAGGAGATCATCGATCACGTCCTGGGTTTCACGGGCAACGTCCCCGTGTTGTAGGCATCGGTTTGTGTAGAATTCTTCGATGACTCTCTCAAGTGGATGTTGCGTTTTTTGTGCCCGTCGAGGTAGTGGCTGTGCTGTGGACTCCGGTGTTTTGATTGCGCTTGTGGCTTTTACTGTCCTTGCATTGATAGTGGAAAGTTTTTGCAATGTAACGAAGATATCTTTAATTATATCCATGTGCTCCGTTGATATCCAGGATTGAAGTTGTGCCTTGGTATCTGGTCCTAGGAGCGGGAAAATGTGAACGGACTCTTTGACTTCTATGCAGAAAGTATGCAGTTCTAGTGCCAGGGACATCCAATCCAAACGGTCATCGATGTGTGCTTTAATTGCAGCTTGGCAGCTTTTTATACATTTTTCAAATCCACGAATCAACCAGGGGTGGATCATTGCTCCGCGCAACTTGGTTGCTGTGGGACTGGCCAGAGTACGGATAACTTGTTGTAAAGAAGCGACATGTTCACCGTCGAGACTTTCCTGATTTGTGTATAGTAGTCCGACAGATGTGTAGATGTCGTCGCCGCTGGTATTGTGGATTCCGCTGGCGGCTTCGAAGATATACAAGCCTTCATCAGTGATGGGCCTTGCGATGACAAGCTTCCTGAAGAGATCCAGGAGACCGCACCCTCCGGCAGGGCGTCCTTGGATTGAGTCAACACCATTCGCCACTCTCCGAAGAATTATTCGCAGGGATTCCTTTTTACCCTGGGACACTTCGATCACCAGGCCTTGGTATTGTACCCATGGTTTTCCTACCTCATACATAGCGACTAGCCCGTCTCGCAAGGTTTCTTGCCTGCCGTTGATTATGTCTGGGCCCTCAAGGCTAAGCACGTCGCCGATCAAGGCTAGCCAGGAGCTGTCCACAATAGCGAGGCGTGTGAGGCGGTTGGTATCAGGCTCCCACGCGGCCCACATCCTCCACGCAGGGAAAAAATGATCGAAGAGACGTTCGGGGGTCACTTTTCTTGTCGGCCTTATTGCCACCGACGTATCGTTCATCTCTTTCAGCCAAAATATCGCGGTGTGGGCTGCATTCCAGTCGCACCGCAGTCTGAAGCCTTCCAATTGTGCTGCATAGTCTGCAAATGCGCGTCGTAAAAGAACCACAAACTCCGGTAGAATATCGAGATTTGAGACATTCGTTTGACGCATAGCCGTGCACAATCCTTGGAGGTACAGACCCGCAGCGTCAGCACCGTGGCTGGCATAGGGGAGCAATATACGTGCCCAATGTGCTTCCAGATCAGTCACTGAAGCAGCATTCCCATGGTTTGCAGCAATGAGACACTGTAACCATGTATCCAGGCCCCAATAACTCGCATGCGCAACATTTGACTCGGCCGAGAGCAGTGACCGTAATGTCTTTGCTGTCATTGTATGCGACACGGCAGCTATGGCGATGTCTTTCGATCCGTGACTTTCTACCAGGGTCTTTAGCCGTATATCCGTATCAGCCTGGCTGAGCTTTCCTTTTTTCTGGAGATACGAATCGGTGTAGTTTTGCAGAAACGCGTGTGGGAACTTAGGATCGGATGGATGTAGCACACCGGCTGTGGCTTCGATGTTCTGACTCCATTCCTGACTATGTTTGGCTTTTGAGAATAGAGTGACCCTCTTCAACGGAATCGTCCTCTTCGTCCAAGATAGGCGGAAACGTCTGTCGCTGGTTCGTTCCACGGTGGAGGACAGGAGCAATGTGTCCATCGCGATCTTATTGTGGGGAGGTTACTATAACTCTGTGATTAGGCTTTTGGCGAATTTGGACTGCGAAGTGCCGTCTAATCGTACCTATTGTACCTGGTGTTATCCGCTGCGTACTGCGACAGCTTGGTCTCGCAGTCGCCTGGTAGCCACAACCGAAAACTCTCGCAATAATGAAGAAGGATGGGTTCAATTTGTTCGAGCTTGGAAAATGAGCTATGAGGACAATTTGTATTAGCATAGTAGGATCATACGGACAGTCACTTCAAGCATGCGAACTAGGGAACAAGGGTCACTGCCGGAATATACTCTCCGACCGTACTCGTGCTACCATACATGGAACCGGTGGTGAGAATACAGAGTATCAAACTAGCACGCCGCTCCCGAGGCAGCGCGGCTTTGCACAAGGCGGACATGAAGTGGCTCATACTCATGAGGCTTGACCGGTTCCCGAAAACGGCTAGTCGTGTGACGATCCTAAACACTGGCACCACGAGTAGACCAGGGTTAGCGAATGCTCCAGAGACCGCAAAGCTAGAGTCGGTCAGAGTCATGAACAAGGCCAGTCGGAAGGGTGGGCAGAGTCGTGGGTGGGGTGCACTTCTGCCACACAGCTGTGCGGTGTGACCACCCATTGATTAATCGAGACAAGCGTCGGACTGGGAAGTATTGTGAGGAGGCTGAGAAACTCACAATATCCGCAATACAACTTCTCACGTTTCCGATATGGTCCCAGACTCCCGCTACAGAAAGACATGACTGGATTCATCTGTAACTCTACGTAACGAGACACATGTTATTGTTTAGATCAACACTAGTATTCTATCAAATATAGATGGCAATTAGTCAAATGTTCTGCCTAGAGGGGGTTGCATTCATATATATAGTTCCGCTACTTACTAAAACTACTTATGACTACTCAATTTTTAACATTTTCAGCCGGAGATGCGCCGCTGCTTGCTTGATGAAGTCTCCAGTCTTGTGGAAGCAAACCCTATTGCCTTTAGCATCGCGAACACTCTCACCGATACTGAAATCGTATGATTGCCCGGTATGCGAGTCCTTTGCCGGACACTGGAACTCATCAATCGCTTTTTGCTCTACTTCTGGCACTGCTGGGGTCAGAAACATGGTCAATCGTACAATCATGAACGAAACTTACGGGTTGCAACATATGCGAGGAACTCGTCAACTGCTATGCGGCTTGGCATTGTATCGCTGGACTGATCCTCGAGAAGAATGCCAGCGAGGGCCTCCATCTTCTCAATGGTCGCAGTACGGATGCCCTTCGCCATCTCGTGCTGTTCGACTGCGAGTGCGCCCAGTGGCTTTCCAAGGGGGTGCATGAGGATACCCTTTATGTCGTGCGGCGTGAACATCTCCTTGCTGAGAGGATTGCGCAAAACGCCGCTGTTGGCTTTGATTGCGTCAACTAGTTCGGAAATATCCTGAGTAGAGAGTTATTATGTCAGTATGTGTTTTGTATACGTTTGCACACAACGGATACACACCCAGGCATAGTTATCCTCGGTGACGTAGAAATTTTCCCTTGGTATATCCCGAACGTCGTCCATAAGCATGGTCTCGGTGTTTGCGTAATTCCTTTCCAAGTGCTCATGCTCCATGTGCATCAAGGCCAGATCACAATGTATCTTCAGTTGGTCCGGCAGCGCGTCTCTCAGCATGTTCTTGCGTTTCACTAGGCATTCTCGGACATGGTCAGTGTTCAGGTTTGATGGCTCGCCATACGGGGCTCGCATCCACTCCATAGCATACTCCAAGTCCGTAACAAGTATCTCAGTAGCGTCTGCCGGACGGTCACGAACTGTGCGTGCCACCGATCTCGTGCTGCGTGGTGGTTCTGGTCTAGAGCTCAGACTTGTTCCGTGCCCATGTGCGATAGCCTCCACCTTAGAGATTTCCAGTGATTGGGCCACATCAGCCTTCTTTTGCAGTGTCCGAAGGTGGATAAGGTTCGTCAGAACGAATGCGGCTTTCGTCTGGAGCGCGATATATTCTTGTAGCAGATCTTGTCTCGCAGCATCTCGATCAAAATGCGCTACGAGTATTGGACTTTGGGGCTTCTCTGAGTGTTTTGGCTTGGTAATAACCTTGTATCTGTCTGTCTTAGGATCCCACTCTCGCTGTGGTACCTTAGAGATTGAGGAGACGGATACGGACACTGGCTTTTGAGCATTTTCAGGAGCAGGTGGGAGAGGTTTCTTTTCGAGTATTCGCAGCAGTTTGGCAACGTCGGAATCCCCGGGTGCCAGCCTTCTCAGTTCTGTCGCGTTATCCAAGGCGGCGTCCAGCCAACCAACTGACATGTAGTGTTCTATGAGAAGTTTCCGCGCTGCTATGGCGGGAGAATTGCGTGATATCTCCTCCAGTAGTTCACTAATGAGGATCATGTCAGGATCACCAGATCCCTTGCCAACGGAGGCTGGAGGCATGGCGGTCTGCCCAACAGGAGAACTGCGTAAAGTCAGTCGCATTGTGCTTCACAATCCAGCAAGTAGTTGTGGTACGTTGAGCGGCGCAGGCGCAAGTCTTAGGTGGAACGGATTGCGAGGTCAGGCTGTATGGATGAGGATGATAGCAAAGAGTTATCAATACCCTACTGTACTCAAAACACCAGGCATTGTGGGTACCATGGCTTACAATATACCAATCCATGTGTGGAAGAAGCCTGAACGTTGAGCAAGGTCCAGGCTTAGTGCAATGAGAGTGATCCTAGAGCGGACAACTGCATGGTGCTTAAGCTGAATAGCTTGTCCACAAATGGTGACCGTGAGTGGTGAAGCTCAGCCAGCGGACAGGGGCCGATGTGGCGGCGGTGCACACTAGCGTGCGAGGCTTGGCTACCCAAGCAGGCCTGATCCGGGTACTAACGTTAATGGCATGCACACGCATGGTCTGGAGACGAAAGCTCAAGAGTTGGGTAAGACACCGATTCAAGCCGCCCTACCTTGATACCCAACTGTGATAGCGCAACACATGGGTATGGGGCGTGGAGTGAAAGATACCAAATGCTCACCAAGTTCCGAGCTCGTCCGACACATTCTACTAGAACAACAAATCTGTGAATTCGCCCAAGACACCATCCTTGCCACCATCGAAGTAATTGTGCATGCCGTCCATCTCCGCGAACTTTACCGCCACCTTTAGGCCCCGCAGTCGTTCGGCCTCTATGACATCCCAATTCCAGTCTTCTGCGTTTACGGGCCTTGGTAGAAACCCGTCGGCACCTCCATTTACGTGACCCTTGGGCATTATTTCTTCGTGATACGACCATCCTTCAGGCTTCGGTGGCACCATGTCAGCGTCTATTAGGGCCAGCTCAGGAGCTACCGTGATCCGTCCCCGTTTGATCACGTATTTCGCAATGGCAGTCGCGTATACTGCATTGAGGAGTTTCTCCGTGTCAACATCCTCTCTTACCGTCTTTGCCTTTTTCCAAGGTTGAAGTGTCCAGCTCGAAGGCTGCGCAACACCAGGTTTGACCAAGTGCGTAACAATGTAGAACCACTTTTTATCCCAGCAAAGTAGCCTTGTCCACATCTCATACTTCCTATAAGGTAAGATCTCCCTCTTGAACAAGCAGCTGATTCCACCAAGCGCAATCAGGTGTGACCCACGTGTACCCTCCGTGGCGCCCACGCTGCCCGCAACAGCGCTCTTCTTTGCACCATACAGCCGACTGTTCTTCTTGATACCATTCCTGATGATGGCAGTAAATAGATGCGTGCGCGAAATGTCCATGTCTGAAAAGTAAGTACTGTTGGACTTGTGCAGGTTGTAATCCGTCTCGAGGAGCGTGGTTCGCGTAGAGGTGATGACGGGCTGGAAGAGAGCATGCGGAGGAATAGCCGTTGGCTGTAGATAGATCTGATACAACAACGCGCGGAAAAATCGCAGCTGGGCCATGGTCAGTACCTTTGTGAAATTGCTCGGCAGCTTTGCAGCCCTGAATACGTACATGCCACACAAAAGGCAGATTCTTGAGGTTGAGCAGGGCCAAAAAGACGGCTGCAATCCGCCACAAGCCTCCAGGCGCGTCGAACCCAGTGAAGCGGGACAAGTTGGCCATCAAATTACCTCTCAAGGTAGGTTGTGACGCGATTGCGAGCATGGAGGCAGCGCCGGCCAAGGCAAGGCTTGCTACTTGTGCCATTGTGGGGACACCGAAAGCAAAGTACACCAAAGGAGGGACTTTAATAAAAAAAAAATCGAGAAAGAATGAAGGGAAAGACGGCGCCGCAAGGGCTGCTACGATGATGACCAGATGTTGTGCTCACTCAGCTGTCGCTCATGTCAGCGTTATCGCGAGCCGCGGCTCAGCTCAAACAAAGCTAAACCGGTAAAGGTCCGGGCCATTCACTGCCAGCATGCATGGCGCCCGCCCAATGATGCACCTTGCATACCGCCGTCTTGAACAGCACTCGATTTGATGGAAAAACCGTGTAATTCTATGCGTCAATTCACGAGTGCAACGGTATACTTGGGCACAACCGGGTGTGTATCTACAGCTTACAGATAGGGCCAAATCAGGTCGCTTGGAGAAGACTGCTTCGATTTTGAGTCCCTTCAGCATCTCATGCCACATGTCCAACCTGTTGCCGTAGTTGGAAAGGTCTACGATTGCATTGTTGCTTTCACCCGTAGATTGTCTTTCATTGTCTTCTTATTCACCACACAGCCAGCACAATGGAACAAGCCAAAGTGGAACAAGGGCAATTGTTCCACGTTCCCCACGATGTATTTTCGAAGCAATCGAATAGAAGAGGACGGTTCGTCCATCATATCAGTGTAGTCTCAATGTACATACTTTCTAAATCCCTTGTCGCTTTCTCGTCCACATACAGTCAACAACTACCATAGGTATGGTTCGTCGCAGTCCACGCTTAGCAGCTGCAGATGTTGCAGTTGCTCCATCTCTAGAACCTCTTTTCAGGATCAAGTTCGAACTGCAGATACAGCGCGATGCAATTGTATGGTTATCATCTCTTCAGAAATATACATTACTGATCAGCATGTAGAATAACCGCATCAGCAAGCGCTGGAAAACTCATACTCCAGTGCGCCGAAGTAGAGGGATCAATAATCCTAATAATTACTGCTACATGAATTCTACTTTGCAAGCCCTCATGCACCAACCGAGCTTCCTGAACTGGATACTGACTCACAGATCCGCTCGAAGCAGTAGAGCGAATGTAGTCAGAAACGATTGCAAAAATCCAGTCGATTGTGCGGGCTGTGCGCTCAAGGGGCTCGTCCAGAGATATTCGGCAGGGCACTTTTTGCCCAACGTCGTTCCTGGGGCCATTGCTTTCCCACGCGACATTGAAAGAATCGCAATAAATAGGGGGATGTACCTCGCCAATACGCAAGACGACTCAGCCGAACTTTACCAGTTTCTGCTTCGAGAAGTCAAGAAAGCTACAGAGTAAGTACATAGTTATAGACGTTCACTTTGCAACGCGCTCGACTAACCTCGACCAGCAAGAGGGTGTTTCCTATGTGGCGAAGGGAGTTCCATGCTTTGTTTAGCTTGGACACCACCGTCAATGTCACTTGCAATGCTTGTAACCAGGAACGGTTTTCAAGCACACGTCGCGAGCAAGGGATGGTCCTCTCAGTGTCAAATCACAATTCGACGTGGAACAACGTACTAGATGGCTATTTCCGAGAAGACGTGAACAATTTGACATGCCCAACCTGCAACGCCCAGACCAATCAGGTTGCGAGGAGCAAGATCGTGGCTGCACCCCAGATCCTCAAGATCAGACTCAGTATATTTAATTGGGTACCGCCTTCAGCGCCGGGAATACAAGGGCAGATGTTGAAGGTTCATCATCATGTTCATTATCCCGACATTCTTAACCTCCAGAACCGTCAGCTACACGACCACCTTCCTCTTCGATATCGACTCTCCAGTGTTATATCCCATGCTGGAGCAGACATTAACTCTGGTCACTATATCGCAAGTGCCCGCGGTCCTCGTGACGATCAAGACATTCGCTGTATTTCTGACAGCAATACGGAGCAGTTCAAGCAGTCACAACTATTGCAAAGCCCCCAGAGACCTACGCAGGTGTCACATTCAGTACTGGAGGCATATGTCTTGACGTATATCAAACAAGATGTACCCTTGACCCGCCAGCAGCGGAAAATTGAGGCCCTCGTGTCAGATATGGTATGACTGGCTCTCACCTGGAAATGTGTACCATAGGTACAATGAGTTTTTTCACACTCTTTTTGTAATGTTATTAATATTTAAGTCTAATGCACTAACTGTATCTGTTCAATAATGCATCAGATGTTTCGTTGCGTCGCCAGTCGCCTCAAATTTGCTTACTTGATGACATTTGACCAATCAAATCCACATCGAACTTCGTGTAGCCCTTCATAGATCAGCATGGGAACCTGTTTTTCATTAGTTGCGGTTGTTCAAGTGTAATACATAATTACTTCCGGCCAGCAATAGCCTTCAAAGCGAATAGTTGCACATCGGAAACAGGTATATAGGTAGCCTTAGTTAATATTACTGTAGGAATTCTTGGCTTAGAATTTCAGAATCTTATTTGCACTTCAGAATTGAAGTGAAGGTGGTCTCACACCTATGCCGAATTCGGCCAGGAGCACCTGCTATCATTGAGCCTTCATTGAAAACTCAATATTATACACACCAAGGTCACCCAATTTCGAATTTTGTTCAATGAAGTGACCAACCTTACCGTGCCAATCCCTCCTCTCGAGCAGTGACTCGACCCTGCATAAAAGTGGATCCATTGTTCATACGTCTATTGTGAGTTGCGATTTTGCTATCACCAAAAGCACAATGTCGTTATCATCTCATGATTCGAGAGCAATAAGGCTTTGTATTGTAGAATGTCATTGTTTGTCTTCCAGGTCTTTCGCTACCATCTATATATACTTCCGCACGGTGGCCATGTTTGCCAGACTTTTCCAATCCTCATCGTATCTCCTTGTATACCATATTCTGCTATCAGTCATCACAATTCGAACCTATACACTATGGTAGCCTCCAACGTTAGCCACAGAGCTGGCGTGACAAATGAAAGATACCATTTTCGAGCTGGTGGCGCGCCTGCTATCCCCGCCCACTATACTGCCATCCGCAGCCATACGCCCAGACAAATTCAGAGTAATCGCATCGCCAAAGGTGTTAAAAAGTCATGGCCGACTGGACGAGCCCAAGGGCAAACCAGAGGTCTTCACAGGGTAGGAAACACATGTTTCCGCGTCAGTGCACTACAAGCCCTAATGCACCTCCCGAAATTCTGCAACTGGATCCTCTCGCATAACAGCAAGGACAACAATTTCAAATTCCCGTGTCGAGGGCTTGGCGAAGTGGGTACATTCCTTGCAAACCGTTATATAAGCTATGGTGCGAATCCAGTGGTACTCCGCGAGTGTCCTGCTTGTGCTGTCAAGCAGTTCATCATCGAGTACTGGGGGGCCACACAATGTACAGATGCGGGGAATAATCCCACAGCATTCGGACATTATGGTCCGGAACAGCAACGTATTCGAGACCTGGATGAGAGGTTATATCGCATTACGAGCGGGGCTGTGACAGCTGGAAATAGGGATATGCAGCAGGATCCTGCAGAATGCCAGGAAAGACTGTTGCACGCATGTTTTGCTTCCACGGATCACGAGTGAGTTCTTGACCCAATCCCTATACTTTCCTGGAAATATACTGATGTGTTTCGAACAGTGACTGGAGGGTTCAGTACAAAGCTTTGTTCGAAATGCAAAAGGCGGTCACCTGGAGATGTCAAGCTTGCCGTACTACCAGGCCGGCGCCAGCCCAGAACTTCCCCCCTACTATTGGTATACAAGCCGTACCTGTCCCACCGCAGCCTGAGGCCCCCAGTTCGGTAGATAAGTCCATTCAGCAACATATCTTCACCGACGAACTCATAGGCATGCTAGATTGCGCAGTCTGTAACCAGGAAACTTTGCAAAACCAACGCACACGCCTTGATGTAGCGCCGGCGCTACTACGCGTCAGTCTTGTTACGCAAACGATGGTCAACGGCCAGTCTGTGAAGAACACTAATCCCATCGAGATACCACGATTCCTCGATCTCACACAGCATCAGGCTGTCCAGGACCCCAAGAAGCTTGAGTACCAGCTCGAGAGTGTGCTCTCGCATGCTGGTGAGGAAGCGAGTAGCGGTCACTGGGTTGCGACTGTGAATTCCAAAACTATGATCTACGCAGTCAATGACGGGGAAACTGAGATGCGTTGCGTAGTAGTAAACAAAAACAAGAAAAGAGAAATAGCCGCCTTGAGGTCGAATCCTCAATTCATGCAACCCGATGTCATTGCAAATGCTGTCTATCTGACTTACTCTCGACGCGAGCCCAAACGTCCTCTTCTATAGAGTTTTGTATGTCGCTGTTCCGAAATATGTTTTTGTTTCTTCTTGTTATGTCTGTTTGATGGTAATTGAATCGCTATTTTAACGCATTGTGTAGCTGATGCGCAAAGTACATAGTCTGTAGGTAAAACTGTATAATATTTGTCGATTGAATCATAGTTTAGAGCAAACTTGATCGATAGCTTATGCATCAGCACCAGCCTTCCGCTTTCTGCTCCTCTTCTTTTTCTTTTTGCCATCTCCTTCGACCACATTACTTGGCTCCTCGTCCGCGGCACCGCCCGCCTCGTCACCTAGCAGTGTCTCAAAGCCGCCCTTGGGCCCTTCAGCATCTCCAAATGTCTCTTGCCTCCATTGCCTCAGACGTGCCTTCTTACTGAGATGCTTCTTGTCTTTCTTCTTCTTCTCGGGGTCTCGGAACGAAGCTAATTTCTTCAAGCCAGCAAACTCGTTGAGCTGCTTGTCGTCCGCGAGTAGGATGTCGCGGGCTGTGAGACCGAATGTGGTTGGAGAGGTCTCGCGGTAGCGGAATTTTGTGGCGGCTTTGGGTTTTGCTGCGAGTGCTTTCTCGTATTCGAGGTTCTCGTTGACCAGGTTCTCGATCAGGCGACGATCACGACGGGCAGCACTTTTAGCATCTGCCCGTTCTTGCTTCCGCTTCTTAGATGACTTCGCAGATGTGGCGTTGTCCTCATCTCCATCATCTTCAGCGTCCTCGTCGGCATCTTCGTCGTCTGAAGAAAGTGTGATGTCAGGAACTTCCTCCTCATCATCCTTGAAGTCAGGAACGAGATCCTTGATGTCGATGTCATCGTCAAACTTGGGTTTCTTTAGCTTCTTCTTGCCTCTTGCGCCTTCTTCTTCCTCGCTCTCCATGCCTGCGTCGCCTTCGCCATAATACGCATCGCCAAAGCGCTTTTGCATCTCAGCGTCCCAGCGATCATCAGACCAATCTGCCTCAAGGACATCCTTCCATTCCTCAATCTTGAAGTCCCTTCCACTTAGACCTCCAATTTTGCGGATCTGCTTGACCTTTTGCTCCATATCTTCAACCTTGAGCCTCCTCAAACGGGCTAGGTCTTTCTCCTTCTCCTGCCTCTCCGCTTCCCGTTTAGCACGAGCAGCCTCGCGAGCCTTGCGACGTCCGTTCACATCGTCGCGACGGACGGTGGTGCTAGCGACGGCATCACGAGCGTATGTCATGATCTTTTCATTGGTACCAGCCGTGTTTTCGAAATATAGATTGTAGGAATTCTCCCATTCGTCGGCAGCGGCGTCTTCTTCGTCGTCATCGGACTCGAGCGGTTGAAAGCGGGCCTTTTCGGTCGGTACCCATGCGCGCGACGCCATGAAGTTGGAGAGGAACGTCTCGGGGTCCTGATCGGCTTTTTCTACATCCTGGACAGTGATCTTGACACGGTCCTTGTTTGAGGAGGCATGCTTGGGCTTCGCTACCAAGAAGGCGTCTTCTTCTTCCTCATCTTCGGCATGAAGTTCCTTGACAAGCTCCTGTCTGGCCTCTTCTTGTTCTTCGGCATACGTCTTTGGGGGTGCCTCCTCCTCATCGTCCGCAAATCTGCCCTCAAGCAGATTCTTGGTGTGGTAGTCCCTAAGCGTCATGGGCTTGTCTTTCTGTGTGCCGTTTGCGCCATCGTCATCTTCCCCTTCGAGATCGCGGTAAAACTTTGCTTCTTTATTGTAGATGCGAGGATCCTTGGAGCGCAGAGCTTGCAGAGTGGCGTTGACCTGGTCGTCAAGATCCTCATCGAGAAGTTCTGCCGCATCGTCTTCCTCAATGCCCTCTTCTGAGTCTTCAGACTCTCCATCTTCCTCCATGCCCTTGCCTTTTCCGTACTTTTCCTCCACTATGCGACATTAACGTCAACTCAGCCATGTGTCCAAATATCAGTACGTACATCGTTGCTTCTCCTCGCGCTTCTTGTTGTACTCAAAGCGCCGTGCGAAGTCCTCATTGACTTTGAGTGAGACGCCGCCGTCCTCTTCATCGGAGCCTTCATCGTCGGTATTATCGAGCAGCTTGGCCTTTTTCGCGGGCCGCTCAGGCGCGCTCTTCTGCGCGATAGAATCGCCGTTTAGCTCGCGCTTAACGCCATTATGGCGCTTCTTTTCTTTTGTGCCGGCCATGGTCGATGTCGAGTTTCAGTAAATGTGAAGCTGGAGCGCATGTGGGTTGCGGCTTCCTGGAAATTTTTGGACGGCAAGGCGCTAAGCTAGTGGACCCTGACGTCGGCCGGGGGAGCGCAACCGCCGCACTCATCAACACCGAGTGCGCACCGCCCAGTGTAGAGCTACACCACGCGGCACCGCCTCCGCCGCTTCCGCCATGTATCATAGTGCGCCCTTTGCCTTCGCCTGGTTGTCTTGATAGAAGACTTCATCCGTAGCATAGTCACCCGTCGATGCAACCACGTCATGGTGGACGAGGAGAAGTCCCCACAGCTCGCTATCGAGCCTGTGGAGAAGCCGCTGGCTTTGATGTACGTTGAGACGACGCTGCATCCATGACCGAGCCTCTGTAAAGCTCACGCGACCATAGCCCCGTTGTGATCAAAGAAGCAGCCCTCGACTCACCCACCTTCCGCGCGACCGCCGTCCACTTCGGCGACCAGATCGAGCTCATCGAGCGATGGCTCGGGTCGTATATACAAGCTACCTCACGCCTCGCAGCCGAGACCAACAATATCCAGTCCCTCGTCGACGCCTACATATCAGCATCACACCCGCCACTGCAGCTGTCGGAAGCGGTCCTTGACCATGACTACACCGTCTTGGCCCTGAAGCGCTTCGGGGAAGGAGCACGTGAGTTCTGGAACAGCACACTGCGAAGTCTACGGAGAGCAGAGGCGACGGTGTGCGATCCCATAAGAGCGTTCCTGCAAAACGATTTGCGCATGCTGAAGGAGGCACGCAAGAATTTGGACTCTTCGCAGCGCATTTTCGATGGCGCCATTGCGCGCTATGCAGGGCAGGGCAAGAGCAAGGAGGCATCATCGCTGAGGGAAGATGCTTTTCAATTGCACGAGGCCAGGCGAGCCTACCTCACCGCAAGCATGAACTTCTGCATAATGGCCCCCCAAGTGCGCCTGACGCTGGATAAGATCCTAGTCAAGGTCGTCAACGAGCAGTGGCGTGATATGAAGGCTGCGACCGAGTCTTCTGCGAAGGGCTTCGCCTTGTGGACCTCCGATGTCGAGCGTGTACGAGGCTGGAGCAAGGAAATGGAAAATGGCGAGCGGGTCTTCAAGCGCGAATTGCACATGGCGCGAAAGCAGATTGAGGACGCCGCTGAACTTAGTGCACGCCCTTCACGAGATCTGGACACCTACGCTGCCTCTACTGTTCCCTACCTGGCTACTGCCCCGTCGTCAGCCAATCTCCAGTCTCCTGTCAAGCACGATTTTGGCAACGAGAAGGCCGAGAAGCAGGGCTGGCTCTTTCAGCGGACAATCACAGGCAAGCCTGCCCGAACATACTGGGTCAGGAGATGGTTCTTCGTCAAGAACGGTATATTTGGTTGGCTCACACAGGGAACTCGTTCTGGTGCTGTTGAGGAGTCTGAGAAAATTGGTGTTTTACTTTGTGGAATACGTCCCGCATTTGCAGAAGAACGCCGATTCTGTTTCGAGGTGAAGACCAAAGATACTACCATCCTACTGCAGGCCGAGACTCAAGGCGACATCACGGAATGGATTTCGTCCTTCGAAGTAGCTAAACGAAAAGCCCTTGAGGACACTTCCAAAGATACGCCAGGCGGTAACTCGGGCGACGCTGCCTTCTCTATCAGCCCCCCAGTTGCACCTGAGTTTGCGGCGAAAACATCTGAAGGTCACGCTGCACATCCTAGCGATGACATCGGCGGCCTCGACCGCGCTGAAACATCTCTTGGTATCCCAGGCGGTGACGGGTTTGCAACGCGGGGCAGTGTGGATGTCAGTCGGAGGAATACTGGCACCGATGGTGAGAGTAGTCGGCGTGATCATACTGCCCGAATCATGGAGAAGCTCGACCTGACACGCAAATCTACCGTAGGACCACAGCTGAGTGGAAGTAATCCTTCTTCTGCCACAGGCGGTATCGCCAGTCTCATATCTGCAAGTCTAGCTTCTGCTAGCCATAATATCGTACAAGTTGGTCAGGTCACAGCACCTGCTCCTGGACTTCCTGACACACGTCTTGTCATGGGACAAACGCTGCCCTACACGACTCTCGCGCCATCCACACTAGCCAATCCTCCAGCTCCAACTAATTTGAGTAAAGCCGCCGTCGCTGTGAGCGGAGAGAGAGGCCTTGGGATAGGCCGTTCTGGGAACATGCCTGGTGGACTCATGGCTAACCTCTGGGGGTCTGTCAACTGGGGTTATGTGAACCGCCTGGCACGTGAGGATGAAACCCTCAGTCGCGATCGCAGTCATTCGGGCCCACCAAGTCCAGCGAAGATCTCACCAGCGCTTGGGCCTGTCAAAGACGATACAAATATCTTACCTGCTGTACCGTCTACCCCAGCGGGACCTGCTCATCGAAAAAGCATGAGCATGGGTGGTCCTGCTCCATCACCAAGCAAAAATATTGCGACGAACGAAGAATTTCCGAATTACTACCCACTTGCGTTGCGTATGCAGGACGCACAATTCCGCATCCTCTTCCCTACAGTGCCACGATCGGAGAAGGTTGTCCTGGTGTTCCGTGCCGTATGGAATCCAACGGAGCAACAAGAGTTCCCAGGCCGCGTCTATGTCACCTCGAAAGACATTTACTTTTATAGTAACCACTTAGGCCTAGTGTTGATCACAGGATTGAGCTTGTCTTCCATCGATGAGGTCACTGCAGCACCTGGAAAAGACTGCGATTTCCTGTTTCTTCACTTCAAGACTGGCTCGCGAGAAGATGGTGCAACTCGACTGACCGTCAAGACCTTCTTGGAGCCGTTGAAGCTGCTCCTCAGACGACTGAACTTCCTTGTGAAGAACGCAGAGACAGGCGATCTCTCTCTTGAAGAAACAATTAGGAAATTAATACGATTCGAATTAGATGACGGTCAGCAATCAGCAGGCGAAGACGGCTGGGAGGAGATGTCCCCGGAGACTCCCGCTGATCCACGCTACGGCGGTAAGAACATCAAAACAAGTCTCAGGATCGACGGCAACTTGTTTGGTCCATCGGGTGTCAATGGCGGAAAGGGCACCACCAAATTCAAGCTGCCAGCTCAGCCCGTTGTTTTCGCCCCTGCCGGCATGACACAGGTTGCAGTAGAGAAAGAGTACGATATCAGTGCCAAAGCACTATTCCATATTCTTTTCGGAGACAAGAGCGCCGTCTTTCAATTACTGTATAGGGAGAGATGGGCATCCCGTGTTGTCCAAGGTCCATGGACGTCAAGCGACAAAACACATCAACGCAGAGACTTCGAGTACGAGATCGCACAGCCCGGTAAGAACGGAGCCGTAGTAATCAACGACTATCAAGTGATTGAGGTGCAGAATGATCACCTCTGTTATGTGGTCTCTGACCGAAAGACGCCTTGGTACCTGCCTGGAAATGAACGCTTCGTGCTGTTGAGCAAGACTGTCATCACCCACGTCTCAAAAGCGCGTTGCAAACTTGCCATCTACATCAAAGTGGACTGGAAGCGCGATCCGCGATTCGCGAAGAAACTTATCGAGCGGCAGGGTCTGCAAGACATGGATTTGGAAGCTCAGGATCTTGTCGATGTTGTCAACGACCAGGTCGCCAAGCTTGGTCACAACAGGAACACAGCAAAGGTAACCGGCATTTTTGGTCAAGTTGGTGTACAGACACAAGCTATACAGCTTGAAGCACAAGACATCCCGCCACCGAATCGCCCGCGAAAGTTCAGACTACGTCCACAAACAACCGGATCTTTCATCGCGCAATTAGTCGGCAACATCGTCATAAGTATCTTCTCGACCATTATGAGTTGGATTCTGGCCGTCATTGCTGCGTTGGGTAAAGTCCTCTCTGCACACACAGTCCTCGTTACTCTGTTACTAGTTAGTGGAGGTGCAAACTTCTTCTACACGTCGAAGAACAGCTGGGGCTGGTGGAATGAGCGAAAAGCTGCCGGTTATATGTCACGGCTGGGGGTTGGCCCGGCTACGACAATGACACGGTCAATCTACATCCAGGACATCGAACAACTGTTCCTCAACCCGAACGAGACAAACCTCGAGTTATCGGTGCCGATTGCTAGCAGTGTAGATAACAAGTGGTATGATCAAAGGAGCGTCATTGCTGAGACGAGCTAACATTTCCCAGTCTACAAGCATTTACACACCTCCTTCACGACCCCTCCTCAATCTCATCCTCTCACTCGCTCATCAGTCCATCGACGCGCAGTACACGCCGACTGCACCGGACGCGCCAAAACCTCGGTTCGCATCGTCATGACTTGCTCGTCGCCCTGCGTGTTGTCAATCGAATCGAGAAAGAAGTTGTAGAAGCAGAATACGAGAACTGGCTGCTGGATGAGACACATAAGTGCAGCAAAGTAGGTGCTTTATTAGAAGAGGCAGGTGGCAAAGGAAAAGAGAAGCAGGTGGAGGCTTGGGTCAAAGGTTATTGTGGTGATTGTAAGACGAGCCTGGAGAGTGTCGAGAGGGCGCACGGGGGTCTGTCATGATAGCGCCAGGTTGCAATGTGGTGTGTATATAATGTAAGGCATGGCTCTAGACAGCAGAACGGAAAAGCCGACAATAACCTCTGGCCTACTAGTGATAGCAACATTGTCGTTTTACCCAACGTTAAAACTGGCACTCCGTGTGCGGTCGCACAATCACGTATTGACAGAGGTGATGCTGCGTAGGTTGCGAGCGGGGCCATCAAGGTACTACGCACACATTCACAGCTCCACTCCCGCTGAACAGCAAGGTGCTCACTCTCTTCAAACAACGTCCCACCAGACAGGCGACTCCTACACAACACCAAAAACCTCTTACCTCAAATCCTCATACCTGTTTCTCACAGCTCGCACACTACACTCAACCTCACCATGTCCCACGAATCAGTCTGGTACTCGCGTCCACGCACCTACGGCAAAGGATCTCGCAACTGGTACGCAACAATATGTCTCTACCACACTTGGCTTCTTTGAACCCTGAGACTGACATCGACATCGACACTGATACTGATACTGACACTATATCGTAGTGTCGTCACTGGCGAAAAGAAGAAAGCGGGGATTATCCGTAAGTATGGGATCAATATGAGTCGTCAGGCTTTCCGGGAGAAGGCTGCGGATATTGGTTTTGTGAAGGTGAATGCGCGTTTGGAAGGGAGTGCGGAGAATTATGCTAATGAGGTTTAGTATCGGTGATGGGATGTGGATGCGGTTGTACAAAGGCCGCATTCTTGGTATTAGCAGCATAGATCGTGGGGAAGATGGTAGGCGCGAATGATGTTGCCATCATTGGCCAGCAAGTGGGTGGTTAGCTGGACTCGAAAAGTATTTGTTATAGCTGTGCTATGCGTAAAGGCACAGTGATACACATTGTACATGGTCGCGGTCTGTTAGAGTACTTGAAGAGTCGTACACCGTTCGATGTAAATGCGTACCATGTAATTCTTTCGAGAGCATCTACTGAGGACCTCTATCTCCATAAAATCAATTCTACCGTCTGCGCGAATTGATGTAAAGACGCACATAGTGGCAATTGGAGGAAAGAGGGTATGTCGACAGTAATAAGTGATCCAACATGACAGTACAGGTCGCGGAATCGAGATTCACGATATTCAGCAAGTCGAAGTACTTTAAAAAATGGCAATATCAAGTGTGATGTTTCGCCTCTGAGCAGCTGCATCTATGGAAATAGGGCGTCGTTTTTGGACATCATGGCAATTAGACAACTTGACCGAAGCTTAAAAACAGCTATTCCTCTATCGTGTTGTTAGCTGTAGCTTACTTGTATAAGCGTAATGAAGAGAATTGCGCCCCATATCTGGCCAATCCCATAGTACGTGCGGTTTCAATCACAATTGTGGTGTTGTCACTTAATCGGAGACTAGAAATTCACGATCACATGCTACATAGCAATGAATGGAAGGAGTGAAGAGCCTCATCCAAGTGAAGGAACAAACTGGGGTTAGGGAGGCGTCCCTACGACTCAATTACCGGAGGCGCTCATATCAGCACCTTGCAAATATATTCAGTCCAAACAGGGTACGATCAACCTCAGCTCAGATATTTGAATTACTGCAATAACCCTTGCCGCACATCTCACTGCAGGCGGAGATGATACCTTTGATCAGCGCAGTTCGCACATCCTCAAAGATAGCAGCTGGGGCCCAGAAGCTTTGATCATCGTAGCTTTATCGAAATCGTCCCCAATAGTAGTTTTGAGATTGGGATAGGCGATGACAACCATGGCGCTCATGCGATGATGAACGACTGCAGGGACGCTGCGCGACTGCCAATATTCCCGACTGAAAGAAGCGTAGCGCGGCTCTTTACCCTCGTGACCGCGACTCAGTGGCGAAAACGTGGCCCTGTGCTACTCTCCACGTTTCTCTCCTCGCATCGCGCGACAACCTTATTTCGACCCAGTCGCTCGTGTCCAGCGACAACGCCCATTGCTGCCACCGACAGCTGAGTTCTGCTGGGCGTGTGCAATATTGGAGGCTTGTGACGAGGCGTTGGGTGGCATCCAGGAACGCTGCTTGGCGCTAAGTGCGGATACGAACAGTGCCTGGCCCGAGGGTTGCTGGAATGGCCCAATCTCCGCAGCCGCCCGTTCAGGGGAGCATGGCACACCCTCGTGTCTGCGAAGTCTCCCAATCCAGTCCTTTCTTCAGCGACTGTGCGCTTTCCCGTAAATGTTGATGATCGCTGATTGTATTGGCCCTAGATGCTTGCTTGCTTGCCTACTCTTGGATCACATCATTAGCCAAACTACTCCTTGACGGATTGGGATGTCACAAAGTGCGCAAAATCATCACTGGCAGAGCAGATTGGCAGCTTTTGGGATCGTAATTCGTGAATGCGTTAATTCAACAAAGGCAAGACTGTCCCTAAATGAACAGCGAAAGATAAAACGTACAACACACGTACGATACAAAGAAGTGAAGTTCGAGCCAGCGCACACAATGCGAATTCTCCTAGGCGCCCCCCCTAAGGGAATGAACCTTTCGTCGCTTATGCAAGATCGCAGCACCAGATGCCGGCGTTGAAAGCGCAACCAATCTCGCTGTAGTTGGGGGAGGTGAGGATCTCGGCGTGGCCGGTCTGGCCCTGGTAGGTCCATCCGGCGGACTGGGTCTGGCAGATACCATCGAGACCCGGGAGGGTGGGGATCTCGCAGAGCCATCCTCCGACGAAGACATGCTCGAAGTCGTCCTTGTCGCCGGGGGCGAGGACCTGGCCAAAGGTGCCAGCGTTGAGCTTGTGGATCATCTCGCCATTGCTGGCGATGACGGTGTTCATGGCGTTGTCCTCAAGCTTCTTGCTGTTGATGAGGGGCTTGAGGTTCAACTTGGCGCGCCACTTGTCGACGATGCCCTGGTAACCGGATCCGGTGGCGACGGGTGCGGCAGGCTTGGTGGATGAGGGCTGAGGGGCCGGGGCGGCCTCGTAGGTGGGAGCGACGTAGACAGCGCTGGATGTTGGGGCAGGGGCCTCGTAGACGGCTGAGGTCACGGCAGGGGCCTCGTAGTACTGCTCAGGAGAGGGAGTGGGAGTAGCCTGGGGCTGGCCTTCGGTGTAGTAGACAGTGTGGACGACGGTCTCAACGACGACGTGGACATCCTTGACCTGATTGCCGTAGTTGGAAGGGGCTGCGAGTGCAGAACCAGCGATGGCGGCGAGAGAGAGAGCGATAGCGGAACGCATCTTGATGGATTTGTGTGGTTTGGTTTGTTGGTTTGATTGAGTGATGGACTGGAGTGGTTTGACGGGATGGGTTTTTTCTGTTGATAGACTACTGAAAAAGAATGTTTGTGCCGAAGGGCGGTAGAGAACGTGGTTGTCAAAAAGTGACAGTTGGTAGTGAATGACTGGATACGTCGAAACCTGGAAGTCGCAGACCTGGGAATTCCTAGAGTCAAACAATGAGCGCGGGAACAGACAACATTTATACAGAGTGGCACTAAAACAAGCGCCATACATGGTAGGGAAATGAAAGCGAGCGCCATCGCATCCGCCACGGCCCCATCCTCCGCACATGAGCCTGTGCCTGGGGCTAGGATCCCCTAGGCGAAATACCATCCCAGCCCAGCCCTTGGTAATCCGCTTGGATCCCTTCATCTCATTGTCCCGCGCTCTTTGTCAACCCACACAATGTCGCATGTTGCGCACCCTGGAGCCCCAGTACTGGCTTCAGCCCGGGTGGTTTCGTGCAGGATCAGTAAACTGCGCGGTAAGCAGCACGCATTGTTTCTTCACCTGTGAACGCTGGCGTTTCGATTCGTACGCAATCCATAGTCAAGGCCCGACAAGCGTCAGGGGTAAACAAAGCTATCCTGGGGGGCTTGCGCAGGGGTTTGGCTCCTTGACGCCCGCTTACGGTAGTCTAGACGACAGCGCTAGTGCCCAATAGGCAAGACCTCTACAAAGTCCAGCGTGCGCATTATGGTGATTGGCCACTAACCCGCCCCTGTGCGTGCCTGACAGGGCCATGTTTCAGGTTGGTTTCCTTAGTCTGTGAGCCTATTTTGTTGATGACCCGGCTGCTCTGGTGTTTTGTGCACTCGCGCACAACCGGCGCATACGTAGCCTTGCTAAGTTTCAGCCGTCGTACCCAATTCCACCACTGCTCGACGGACATGATCCCCAAGTCTGTGCGGTCATACCGTGGAATCGAGACTCTCGGAAGTGGAACCGCGAACATTCCAGGCCGCAGACCCTCTTCCATGAAACAACGAAGCGTAAAAATCGAACAAGATCCCGTTGCTAACGTACAACGGGGAGGATGGGGCATGCGTCCCGCCGACGTGACATCCTTCCGCCATTGCAGTCGATCTGCAGGATCTCAGCTCCATAGCCTTCCAGAGAGCGCATCATGACACTGGATTACCCCACCCGTTTTGTCACCACTGATCTCCAGGTAGTACGTCGCCACGTGTAGTACAAGTGGCAGGGCCTCGGTGTTGTCTTTGACGTGGAACTGGGCCTTGGTGAATCCAGATCTCAAAGGATTAGCCGCAATACGTCACCTCTCCACCTGCTACACGCTGGCACTGGGGTGCGAAGACGACTGCTAACGATCTGAGGAGACGTCGCAGGGAGCCCCGG
The DNA here is from genome assembly GCA_010093695.1 of Plenodomus tracheiphilus IPT5. Taxonomy (NCBI): domain Eukaryota; kingdom Fungi; phylum Ascomycota; class Dothideomycetes; order Pleosporales; family Leptosphaeriaceae; genus Plenodomus; species Plenodomus tracheiphilus. The sequence continues at coordinate 341,166 of MU006291.1, read as the reverse complement.
ATCTGTTTAATCTTCTACCCGTGGCTGCGTGATTTCTTGTCACCATCTCATCTCACAGCTAATGAGGTACCGAAACGCTGCCGTGCCTCAGGCTGCGCTGTGTACATACATATTCTCATGGCGTGAAACAAAGCACTGGTCTGGAGTCTGGAGCTTTGTCAAACCTCTTCCAGGTTGACTTCCCTGGTTAACGAGTATTGTGCGGTCATACTGTGGTAGTCGAGCCGTGGTTTCGCCGCAGTCGCGTTCATCGGGGAGATCGGAAGGGACAGGGCAACACTTGCAGGAAAAATATCATGATTTGGCATATCCTTTCTACCAACCAACCGCAGGTGCCTACTCCCCCGACCACTCTCTACTCTCCAGCTTGGCCCACATACATGCGGTCGCAGCCGAACAAGTGTACGGTCGCATGTTTAGCTCCACGTTCAACATTTACTATTCAGCATAGTGAAACCGTGGAACCATGGTTCATCTCTTGGAAGCTGACCGCGCCAACATGCGAGGTGCTGGCACAGGTCAGAGCAGTTGATCTGCAAAAGACCAAAGATGAAAACGTGGGGATAAGTCTCCTATCGATTGTGTTAGATACCGGTACGGTAGGCGTAGCCGCAGTAGTGGCAATCGGCACCATCCTTCGGCACCCCCAAGCTCGGGCATGTTTCTTTGACGCCCCACAGATCTTGACACCATGGATCATGGTAGAGTTAGTTCGCGCGACGTGCAGCAAAGTTTTGTCATTTTCTCCGGCCACGCGTCTTGCATGTTCTCCAGAGAATGCAGCCTATCATGACAGTCGGATATGACTAGCGCCAGGAACAAACGGACATCAACTGCAAGAGCTCGGTCACTGACGATACCACTGTTTCAGAATTGGGACGAAGAACCACTGAACATCCAGAGGCTCAACAGACACAGTCAGTCATGAGCGTTTGGTCGTCTGACAGCATGCTCCGAAGATTCTGCAAAGGTTTTGAATGACCGTGAGCGCTAACACGCGCCTCCCTTCACGATCCAGAGGAAGCACCGGACAACATGACGTTTCTCGAATCTGACTGCAGAGCTACCATGGATCGCTACGGGCGGTCGTGTGGGTCGGTACCATCCGAGCTATATCTCCCACTATACGTCGGTGTAAGCTTGGAACATCAACTCCGAAAAAGTCTGGTAGCGTCACACCGTTTCAAATCTACCAGGGGTGGGTTGGTTGTTGGCACACTAAATCGCAGTGCAACCCTTGGGAGACAGGTGAAGGGTTCTGCCTCTGTTTTCGACTAACTTCATTCCAGTTGCTTGCATCTTGGTCAAGGTCCACTTTATCCAGTATTCTGCACATGACACTAAAAATGGTCTTGGATACATCCGATGTTCATTCCATTAACGCGTTGAGTCGACAGAGTAGAAAGCCTAAGACACAGCGGATCTAGGAATCCGAGGTTGCTTTTTGGTACAGCGACAAGTGCGGGGCATTGCAACCGACGTGAAATCCGGGAGGCTGTGTTTGATCACTGCATCTCTGAGACAGAGATTACAACGACATGGACTAACGGTCAAGAAATCGGGAACAAAAGGCATTGCGTAGACCAAAAGCAACCTGAGATACCTATGGTAGCTATAGCCTATTTTCAGATACCGCCACGAAGGACTCTTGTTCGAACGACACATCCCTTGGAAGAGACGGCATAGTTCTCAGTAGATTTACATGAAAAGGCTAGGAGGACCCTTAACGTATACCGATGAGTGGTACGGCAAGCCTCCATTACGCAATCTGACCAACCATACCCAATGCTCCTGAGCTGCAAGAGCGTCGCCGAACACCAACGCAGAGTGAGAACACCGCAGCTGTTGCCAGATAAACGTGTGGCCTTGGACTTTTACATGTTGTTACACCTCGTTTTGGATATACGCCTACGTGTATGTGGAAGACTTAGTTCTCACCGCCAAGTGCTTTCTTTGTGTCCTGGGATTCCACAATGTCGATAAAGAGTGCCACCCCAGGGCCTCGATCCGCCCTCTACGTTCCACGTTCTTGCCTTGTCTCACGCATCACATTCTTTGTCCATTGTAGCCTGGAGCTTCAGCACATTCATTTCCTCGTATTCTTGATATCATCGTAACAATTCACAAAGTCCCATCTCTCAATCCCAACATTCAGAATCTTTAGAAAAACACTAGAAAAAAGCAATCCCACATATTCCTATAACTGCCCCCAAAACAACAATGCAACTCAAATCCATCATCACAACAATCATGGGACTGCAAATGAGTCTAGCAATGGCCGGCAACGCCATCATCAGCAACCGTTGCTCCTACGATATATGGGTATGGAGCGTCGCCTCCTCAGGATCCTCTGGTCCCATCTACGTACCCGCACGATCACAATATTCCGAACCCTTCCGCAACACAGGTACCTCTTTCAAAGTCAGCAAAACCAATCAACTCGTCAGCGGAGCACACACACAATTCGAGTACAGCATCGTGAACAATAATCTCTGGTACGACATTTCGCTCGTCGACTGCGCCAAGGGGCAGAACGCTGCCTCGTGTCCTGGTCAGAGTGAGGGATTGGCAATGGATAGCCCGAATGCAGCCTGTGGTCATGTTGATTGTGCTGCTGGTAGTTATTGCCCTACACAGGCTTATTTTGTTGATACGCCTATGCAGAAATTGGGGGTGGCGGAGCCGGTTTTTTCGTGTCCGGGCGCGGGAACGGAGTTGAATTTGTATATGAAGATGTGTGCTGATGCGGCGCCGATTAAGCGGAGTCTTGCTGGGAGGGTGGTGGCTGATGTGGAGAGTTTGGTTTAAACGGTTTGTTGTTTGTATTCAGCCATTTCTTTTCTTGCTACATACGCTAGCTTTTTCGGACTTCTAGGCAAAGCGTCCTTCACGATACCAATGTAACTATGATATTTCTGTTTCGATATGTATATGTACGGTCCCTGATGAGCCCACACGTGAACCCTGTGAACGCCATTGGCCGCCCCAACCTGATATCATTAAGACCTTGCAACGTCAGAACGATGGTTTCGAGAGCTTTTCGCAAGTAACAGTCTAAAACCGTTGATTAAGTCGTATAGTAGACAAGGTCCCCAAGACGCAAGACGATGCAATTTCGAATACAATTTGACGCCTCATACTGTAAAGACTCAACCCAAGTCGCTGAAGCGCTATTGAAGAAAAGATTTGACGCATACGAACGTACAGGATAAATCTCCATGACACTGTGAACAGGGAATTCAATATCGACCCACTGTCACCTGTCCGATGAAACTTGGATGTTTCTGAATCTCTCCCTCCTCAGGCGGTGTATCTGGTGGACCGCCTAACATGACACTTCCTCGCCTACCAAGCACACTGCCGTTGGTACTGGTACTTCCACTTCTCCCACCATCTATTCTCATTCTCTTGCTGCCTCTCTCCATGCCATCTAACTGATCCTTGAGGATCTCGACTTCTTCCTCTTTCTCTTTCCACAACAACAACACCGCTTGCCTTTCTTCGACTAGCCTAGACTCTTCCTCATTTTTCTCTTTCTGTATGAGGGCGAGCACTGCATCGCGTCCGGCTCTCGCTGCCGCCTCATCTTGCATACTGTTCCCAGTTGAGCATCCAATCGCACCCAGTATGTCGCCAGTCGAAGATAGAATAGGCATGCCCCCCGCGAGCGATGTGAAGCGGCCACACAAAGTGCCGCTGGTGCCACTGGCCGCACTATTGGACCATGAGTCCTCGTGATATGCTGATGTGGGGATGCGGTTGCTAGCGGCAGTAAATGCCATATCCATGGCAGTATTTATCGAGGCTATCTTTGCGCCATCCATGCGTGTGAAGGACAGTAAGTGTGTGTGGGCATCGACTACTGCTATACTCCTATGACTCAGTCAGTACAACCCAAAAGACAAAAGCATCTGCCAACAACACACATTGGTACTCCGACTTCGAGCGCGTATTGTTCCGCTGCTACAAGAGCGGTTTGTGCCCCACCCTGGGTCAGGCTGGGCAAGGAAACCACAGCTGAGACCGTTGGAGCCATTGTGTGATAATGAAATTGATGATGTGTCAAGATCGATGTCAGATAAAATCTCAGCCGGGTCTTGTGATCCAAGAGTTTGATTGTGTAAGGCACAGTCGAAGTGGACACGTTATTGGGTGTAGGCTCCGTGGTTCGGCTCAGTCGATTGATCGGGTATTCGGCAACGCTACATCAGTTTAACAGAATCCTTTCTTGGAAGAAATTACTCAAAGACGGGGGATGTGAGATTCTTATGGTTAGCAATGCAGTAGCAAGGACAACAAACTCCGCTAGTCGCTACAGACAGAGCAGAGGCGTGCGGATCGGCGTTACGGTCTTGGGGAAGGAAAGCGCTGCAGGGCCTGTAATCCGTGGCGATTGGCCATTGAATTAGCTACCCCGGAAAGCATGTGTCTCCCCACAAGACTGCATTCGAAGCAACGCTGCGGTGAGATCCTCGCTCAGGACCGGATAACATGTCTGCATTAGGCAATGCGCGAACATCGCCCTACCGAGGCTAGTCGCTTAATGAGCGCCTCTCTAAAATCTTCAATAATTTATAACTAAAGACTTATATATTTTTCCAAGCTAAAACTAGACATATGTATTAAGTTACTAGTTAAGCTTCAATCCGAATTGACAAGATTTTGAGGAAATTTTATATTTCGTCTTTTAGTATTATAATTAAGAAAAGGTTGAATAAAGTATATTTTGATATAGAAATTAGACTTATTGAGGATTTAAGTATTGCACATTTGTTAACACTAATTCTCTTTGTCCCTATTGCTTTTACTATCAGCTCTCCCCCTATCTTTCTTAGTACTGAACTATTAATGTACGCTGTCACAATAGTGGGTAGGGCCACCTGCCTACTCTAATCTATCAACTATAAAACAGTGATGTTCTGTCCTGACTTGCAATAGATTCGTATACTGCCATAGTTACCTGACATTGTTATTTAGAACCTCCCTGTTTCAGTACCATGCATCAACGACATCTACCAGATCCTGCCACATTCGTTACTCCAAAGAGTCCTGGCGAGATGCTTGGGTCTGTTATATGAAGCAACGGAGCTTAATGTACTCCACCACCGTCGCAATAAGTCTTTCATGAAAGGTCTGCTCGATACGAAGCGTAGCATGTCATACTTGCTGACCTACATTATTTGAGAGTTTACTGCATCATCATTGAAATCACATGCAGTTGTAGACAACAGGACAATGGGTAAGCGGGAAAGCGATTATTATGTTAAATAACGTGGTCGATTAAAATACACACAAAGAGCGAGTGAAAGCTTCTATACAAAAGACCGGAAAGCGCCGCCATACCAAAGTATTACAAGACAGTCTAGAAAAGCCGTCAGCCGGATCGTCCATGCAAGAGATAGTCCTCTCGCCACACCAGAGCGCACCCGGGTCGTCACTGTCGTTCTTGAACACGCATTTTGGGCCGTCGATTTCGAGGTCAAAGTCTCTCGCCTTAAGGAAAGGTCGAGCCATATTCTGCATCATTGCCAGAGAATTCCCACGGTACAGTGTCGAAGGGACGGAGCAAGTCCTCGTGGCACTCGACGCCCTGTTGATAGTCTACCTCGAGGGATAGCCAGTCTAGTGTGGGAACGCCGGTCCTTATTCGCCAAGTCTTCCACCCCCAACAGGCAGCATGAATATCCTAGAGGCATGACGTCTGGCATTAAGCCTGAAACAACACCCGCTATATTTGTCGCAAGACCTCAAGGTTTCAGCCTGCCACTGTGCGCCTAAGTACCTAAAGCTTTGGACATCTGACTGCTTCCAACGTCTCGAGCCCCCGCTTCCACGAGGTCACCCACAACGTCGCCATGGGCTTGCTTGAACTGTCCGACGAGCTCCTCACTCTCATCGTCAACCATGCTATCCCAGAAGGCTTCGAGAGCCTGTGTCTAGCCTGCCGCAGGCTTCACTTGTTCTGCAAACCCTTTATCAAACGGCACAATGTACTCCGCTCGGAGTTCCGCGACTTTAATTACTTGGAAAAATTTGGAGAGACATCCTTTACCATCAGAACATCATTTGAGCTTCTAGCCCGGATCGCTGAAGAGCCAGTCGTGGCACGCTACATACAGCATGCAGATTTCCAGATGGATCTTCGGCTTCCTGTTGTTAAACGGCTTTGGTTGATGGAAGACAGGGGTTATCGTCCTGAGACCGTTCGCGACCTGTTTGCTAGGTCTCGGTACTTGTCTAGCACGGAGTGGGAGGAGTACTTTACCAAGTATGAGCGAGATCTAGAGGACAATCGCTACTGTCAAGCTGCCGCTTCCTTTGTCCTGACACTGCTGCCCAACGTCAAGTCTGTGGTCCTTCCGCAGCGTTGGACTTCCGACAAGGACACTGAGAAGCTTCTCCAGACCATCGTCGGCCATGCGCGTCAACCCAACAACACTTCAAGCAATGCCAGCCTCTCATCGTTGACCAATCTGAAGACTTCTTTCTCGTTGTCAACGCAGCAAGGTTTTGTCCTGAACAAGATCACTCCGCTCCTGGCCCTTCCAAACATCCGCTCATTCCACGGTCCCAGCTCAGTATCCCACATTGGGTCTCCCGAGCCCTCTTCTCCGCGTCAATTACTCCCACCGAGTGTCGGCTCGACGATGAAAGTAGCCCACTTGCGTAGTAGCAACCTTGATGGAATTACTATGACAAACTTTCTGGGATGCACACCGTGTTTAAAAACGCTAGTGTACTCCCACTCAAACAAGCGGCTTGATTTACCCTGGGATATTTGCGCGCTCGTCACGGCTATCGCCAAGGAGGCGGGCAGCCATCTTGAAGAGCTTTCTATCGCGAAACACGATTTTACAGGAGAAGTCGCCCCTGGAACAGCGACTCTGCGTGACTTTGCGCTTCTGCAAAAGCTTGAGATCCCCCTCGACCTTGCAACGTGCGTCATCAGATCCGCCGCCGAACTCGAGACAAGAGAGAGCAGTGGAAAGGACTCGGCAGCGGAGGCAGACCAGTCCCATGTCAATCTCTTGATTTGTGGCCTCGTTCCTGCTTCGGTCACAAGGCTATTCCTGAGACCGCACGAACGGCAGCAGCACGACCGCACACTCGAAACCATGTTCCAAGACTTTGCCGAGAAAAAGGACGCTCAGTTGCCTTCTCTCAAAGAGATTCGCACATCCTACCCAGCAACGGCCGACGAAACCTACAAAGCCAAATGTAAAAAATTGCTCTCCGAAGCTGAAAAAGTAGGCGTGAAGATGGTTTTTGATGGGGGTCGGTTCCCGCAGGTCATGGATTTTGCAAAGACGTGAGATAGAAATGGTACATAGCGGAACAAGCAGGCTTCGACATGCTTTTCAATCATAAAAAAAGTTTTTGTGATCTATTACCTTTGATGACTGTTGGCGACTGAGGCTTCCCTATAACCCCATGCTGACTGCTCCGCGTTCCTGTCAGCAATCACGCCCTGAAGCCACATCGAATCGCACAGTGGAGGACCGTACCGGATAGCCACATAGAGGACACGCGAAACGGCAATTGCGACGACTGTAATATTTGGATCGATCAGCTCTAGCCGTTCGTCCAAGATCACAGTCTGCGCCGTCAATGCTATTGTCGTCGTATCTAACTCACCGAGGAGGCGCAGCTGTGTCGTCGAGATGACCAGACGACATGCGACGAGGTCAAAAACGTCCCGAACTGGAAGGAAGGTTCACGAAGAATGTGTGATCCATCCGGCGCAGCGTGCATGAGTGAAGGCATCACCCGGTCGTAGTCACCGCGTCATCGCGGACGCCAGCGCCGTCCCATCTCACTTCAGCCAGCAGAAGCGGCGGCGGCGATAAACTGCCCGCCAGCAGTGTCCTTTGGTTTTCTCGGTCTTGCTTTGCTTGTCAGGTCTCTGCCACCTCCAGTTCTCTTGTCATTGCTACCGTGCTTGGCATCGCCTTCGTCTACCGAAGTCAGATGAGCATTACAGCAGCCATGTTTAGCGAAACGTGGAAACGCCAGTCGATCGGCGCAGTTTTCCCACGACGGAAAGCAGCGCATCGCAGAAGACCCCCCGGCCGGCTGAGTGTAATCACGGTTGCGGCTTGTGTCACTCATGCGCCGCCGCTGCAGCATCGTCCCTGTGCTCTTCCGCTCACTACCTAGGTAGTCACCGCGACTCGTCCATATTCAACAAACCGACAGTATAAGTCCGAATGCTTCCTTTGTCTTATCGCCTTGTGTTCTCACATCGCGCCCGGCCGACCGCAGAATGGTGACATGGCTAAGGTCAGTTCATGTGCGGGATGCCGTCGGGCGACTCGCGAATGGCTGGAAAGCCCCTTCATGTCCGAAGCCCTTCCATTCGATGGATTGCCAGCCGCTTTAAGGAGTTCCAATGGCAACGCGACGCATAGCGTTCTCATATCATCTCAGACCTCGGGTTACATCCCTAGAAGTATAAGGACGACGACTATTCTTCTTCCCCAAATTTTTGTTCCAGTCGAGTCAAATTAAGCTCGGACGGCTCGTTACAAGCGTCGATCATCCCCGCGACCAATATTCGTGTGCGTTAGGTATGGCGGCCTTAAGTCGGCGTTCGTCGCGGAGGTCTGGAAGGGGTTATTGAGCATTCTCGGGCCCCAGGGGAGCAAATCTGTGGCTTTCAACATCGGAAAATCTGCCATCGTTGGTTGTCAAACAAAAGCATTGATAAGGCTTCGTTGGCGAAGACGCCACGCTGGTCGGCAGGTGATCGATGGCTCGACGAGGAGGATGGTGTTCACGATATTCTGGAAGTACACACGGTCAATTGGGTTGACCGGAAGGAAAATGGGATGAGAAGGAGGCGGATGGTGAAGCGCTACTTCTTCGATTATCGTGAGCGATCACTGGTGTTCTGTTCATATTATATCGGTCAGGAGTTGTGAGTGCACGGGATACACGTCTCAGCTGCGCAGCTCGAGTCAGGGCCTCAAATGACTACCGGTATTGTCCAAAGCGAGTCAGTCGCTTGTCTCCATGATGGCAAAGCCCACTCACGTCTTCAATCTCGCGAGTCGCTGTCTGGTTCCTTCGCACGTCTGAAAACAGTGAATTTAGGAGCACCTTTGGTCTTCGGTGCAGCACGGCCAGCGAGTAGAGATAGTTCTTGATTGGTGGCTACGTTACTGTACAGTGGGAACTGTCGGCGGTTAGAAGGACTGTTGCGCGGTTGAGTGCGGGTAGTGTAGACAGAATAACTTTAGGATTATAGTTCTCTAGCTACCTCCTACATAGGTAAGTAGATTATCAAGTTTAGGTGTGTCATCACGCATGAAGCGTTCCAGACGAGTTTCTTCAAATAAAATTCATCTGCAGCTGGCTTGCCACACCGCAAAACGCTCCAGCGTTTGACTACCTATGGTAGATACTTAACCATGGTAACTTCCAAGATGCCATCGTCACAAACAATGTCCACAGACATAATGGATTCGCACTTTCGCCTTTACAATTGCTTCCAAACCTTACGCGATAAATCTCCTGGTAATTTACACGAACGATGTCAATAGCGGAACCAGAACTGTGGACGGCGTCGTATGGTCAAGGTAAGCCGTTCACCGAATGAGTTTCCGAGCTTTATTGTGATACCCGCAATCAAAGAGCGAAGAATGCATTCGTTCCATTGTGCTACAATGTTGTTGTGTCCAGTGTGTCGATTGGCAGACTTTCTTTCTCTCGGCGCATTGTTCACGCTCTTCTACCGTATGCTTTGTCGCAAGCATCGCAAGACGGACGTCTAACCTACAGCCCATCGATTACGGGCAGTTTGACAACCCCCATGAACCAGAAACATCTTCAAACAGAACAAACACTTTCAGAAATCTGGCATATCCTCTCCGCTAGAATTTTACCCCCTTTGATTTCAATTCCCCACATCTGAAGCGCCGCTACGGGTACTGCGCTGATGGACTTCTTACAGAATGACGTGTTTCGAAGTTTAGGCATCGCAACCATCATTGCGCTTCCAGAGATTGCAAAATGGTACCTCCCCATCATTTATCCAATGTCGCCATTAGACCATCTCGAACGTACCGATAACGATTTGGGAATAAGATCGGACACACACACTGCAGTTGTGACAATCACCAGAACAGCTTCAATGCTCCGGCCCGTTACTACGACACTGACGAAAAGGTCTACGGTGTTGCGGACCCAGACGGATACTACTACCGAGACCACTACGAGCACTATGTTTAGCACGATGTACAACATCCTGACCGATACAGTAACGACTACCTCGACATCTTTTGATGGCAAGCAATATGTCACTCAATTCTCTGGCTTCGAATATGCGGCGGCGGTTCCACAATCCACCTTTTCGCATGTATGGTGCGATGAGACTGATGTACGGGACGCAGTAACGCCATGCGCAACTAGGTCAACACCAACACTTGCTCTGAGCTCTGAATTGAGCCCTACTGTTGTGGAATATGGTCCTGACCTCAGAGACGTTTTGCTGTTATTTTGCGTTTCAGTTATTGTAACGCTCATATACGTCATACGTCGTCGTACGGGCCAGCCCTGGATGCTGGAAGAGTTGGAGAAAGTTAAAAACCTCAATAAGCACTTGAAAACGACGAGCAAGGAGCTTCACGAGATGACTCAAAAAAGTCGGTCCCTAGAGTCCAGACTCAAAAACGAGACCAAACTGCATTATGAACTTCAAGAGGCGCGTCGACAAATGCTGGAAAGAGCAAAGAAGATCTTTAGAGGGCTCACTACGGTTAAAGTTGCGGCACTGAAGGAGCCGGAGGATGTCTTCAATCTAATCTATGCAGAAGCTAAATCATCAAGAGACAGTGAAAAGAGTATTTTCGATAATATTAGAGGCTGGAATGAATACTACGCAACAGAGATAGAGAGACTAAAGCTAGTGATCAGGGAAAGGGATGCGGAAATCACGAGAATCAAGCTTCACGACGGTCAGGGCGATCTAAGGGAGTTTCAGCTTTCGCTAGACGTGCGAGATAGAGCGATAGAGAGGGCCGTGCAGGATAACAAGAGGGAGATGGACAAATCGAAGGCTGAAATTCGGAGCCTTACGCGAGAACGCGACAATTTCAAGGCCACTATGGATGCGTATAAAGATCATATAGATCAACATCGTCTTGATCAAGAGAAAATGGCCACCCTCCAGAGCCAACACCACACAGCAATACAAACAGCGACAGAAATAATCCAGTCGATGCAAGGTACCATTAATCAGCATCAATCGGAGAAACTCAACATAGAAGAAGAGGTCAAGACCCTGCGCAACAAGGTGTCCGCATTGGACAAGGACCTTGCCAATGCGCAACAGACCACACAGGCCCAAATGGTTATCAGCGCTACGGCAAACTCCAATATCAACGATGCACCAGTGGAACAGGAGTCTTTCACACCAACGTGGCTGTTGAACCCTTCCAGTAGAAGGCCAAGTTCTTCGGAAGGTGCACTTTTCGGGAAAGTATTGAAATGACTATGGTACATCGTACAGGGCGGTACAGTTTAGATTAGCTTACTATAGATAACCACTCAACAGCGCTTTGCATAGCTAGGGCTGGAACGATGCCATATGGTATGGTATATGATGATCTCCATTACACTAAAGATATGAATATACATGTTGTACTATCCATTGCCTGACACACTGGGTAGGATTGAAGAGCTTACGAGTATATCTATAAGTAGGCCTGCAGGATCAGGGTAGAGATTAGGGTGTTTTCTTTTGTACTCTGAAGGGTGCATGATACCATGCACGTGGTCAACCGTGCATCGAATACCTATGGTATTGGTATGATATATTCTGATCTAACACCAACGAGTTTGTAAAGCGCAGAAACATTAAATCAATTATTGCCCTTCATACCTAATATGTACTGCATCCCTTTAGTTTTAAAGCAAAGTTCTTTCCCTCAACTCCCGAGGTCCTATAGTACCAGCCAGACTCACAAGTTCAGGTCTCACCTTCAGCTTAACTTTTAAGAAAGTCACTTTCACCTCACACTTCATTGCTTATGAATCAAGCTCTGCAACTGCTTCCCATTGTACTAGTTCTCTGATAGGCCGCCTTTAAAAAACTTGTTTAGTAAGACCCTCAAATAAACTCCACACCTTCTGGTACTAGTTACCCACATATACACACACTTTTGCACCATTATTCAACGTAAATAGATTCCCATTAGATCTACTAGCAGGCCTCACGAAAAACAATTGTAGCATTTCAAAATAAAAATATCGTCGTACCACAGCAGCGCTTCGTTCGTCGCAGAAGTCAAGAAGAAGTCCGGGGATCTCCTTGCCTCGACTACCAATCACTTCAAGAAGTGTAACAAGATGGTCAACAAAGCAGAGCAAAAGCTCAATGACGCCGATACCGCCCAGAAGAAGTTCAAAGCCAAGCGCAACAACATCAAAGCAAAGGCACTCTTTCCCAATATATTCGAATCATACAGCAGCTCCCTCTCTTGACGCTACAGCTCAAGCTCTCCAATTGCAACCACACAAACGATGTCGAGAAAGAAAAACTGCAGGCCAGGCCCCGTGAGACCATCAGGCAGTTGATCCAGAGTTAAAAGGAGAAGAGGGAGCTCTAGCAAATTAACTCCGCGGCGAAACTTGATATGGCGACGAGGCTCCCTCAGGTCAAGGCGGCGGAGCTGTGTGAGTTGCAAGAGCAGGTTGCCGATTTCAAGAAATACATCGAGGTCTACCAAGATTAGTCTGAAAAGGGCCACGCCAAGGCGTATGCGGCGAGCGAGACTTACACTAAGGAGCTCCTCGACTCATCTGTTCAAATAGCCTTCCTGTCACCGACCACTGGCACATCCATCCAACTCCCCACCTCCACTCGCTACACTCTGGCACAACAAAACCATCGACACAAGATTGCAAAGTCTCAGTCGAGTCACGCAAAACAAAAGTGTCAACCACGGTTGTTTTTCAAACATGGCTCTCAAATTGTTCGATCTTCCTCTCGAGCTCCAGGAGGCCTACAAGACGGTATTCACCACTATGTAAGGAGAGAGTGGCGTACTGGTATAGACAGCGCGAATGTGTCTTCAGAGTACTCTAATTAGGCTGTAGACAGTACGAATTGGACATGTGGGGTCAGTTGTGCATATGTGTTGCAACTTTGCCTATTTATCTGGAGCAACATGAATGAGCCTTGCACCCTCGAAAGCCCTTGAACTACCCTCCTATATACACTGCCTCCTATCACGCATGCTCAAGAGTATGAGCAACTCTCATGAGACTACACTGTGACACTCCAGCCCTACTCATATCCATTCCCTCGGGCTCTTCAATCCAAGTGTATCCGCCACACCCTGCGTCCTTTCCGCCTTCTCATTCACACTATCAATCTCAAAGCCTGCAATCTTCTTGTACACTCTCCCAATACCCTCCAGTTCCTCCTTAGGGATGACATCATACACATTGGTAAATCCATCTGGTGCTCTCTCTTCAGCTAATTGCAAAACGTGATCAGGTCCATTCCCTCGATTTGCCATGACGATTTTCGCAGTAGGTGGTAAGCGGTCCTGTTCATAAGCCTTGAGTGCAGCAGGTATATCAAGTCGATTTGCAGAGAGATGAGCTGCGAGTGTTTCTGCGTCAATGATGGCTTGCGATGCACCATTGGAGCCAATGGGATACATTGCGTGTGCAGCGTCGCCGAGGAGTGTGAGACGACCGAAGGACCATTGCTCCACTGGATCACGATCCGACATGGGGAATTCAAAGACTTTGTCTGTGCTATCGATGAGTTGTTTCATTTCCAAGCCTCCGCATTTCCAACTCTCAAATGGTCCTTCGAACACGCTCTTGCTCACGGCTTTTGTCCAGTCTGTCTTTGGTGGCGTCAGATCCTTGTCGTCTTTGCCTCGAATGCGAAGTTCTGCAATCCAGTTTACTAGACTTTTTCCTTTGTCGGCTGATCTTTGTGAGATGGGGTAGGCGATGAATTTTTGATCTGCATGGCCTGCCCACACCATACTTGCGCCGGTGAGATAGGGTTCGCGTTCAATGCAACCACGCCAGAGCATTCGTCCCGAGAAACGTGGCGGTCCCTCGTCTGGGTACAATATTCTCCTTGCCGTGGAGTTGATGCCATCGGCAGCGATGAGTACATCGCCAGTAACAGTGGCCCGTTCCGCAGGCGCACCATCTATTCTTTGCGAAAATTGCGCAGAAATGTTCTTCTCGGTCTGCTCGAACCCTGCTAACGCGTGGTTCAGACGTATTGCATCTTGTCCCAGCCTGTCCTTGACCGCACTCAACAACAACATCTGGAATTCCCCTCGGTGTATTGAAAATTGAGGAACGGCATATCCAGTGTACATTCCTCGCTTCTCGCTGAGTATTGAATCTCCATGTCGGTTGTAGAAGTTTAGCTCTTGTGTCTTGATGCCCGTCTTTTCCAGGGCCTCCAGAAGCCCAAGATTCCGCAGAATTAGCACGGCGGATGGCTGTACATTGATGCCGACTCCGAGTGTTGTCAATGTAGATGATGCTTCGAAGATGTGTATGTTGGTGAAGCCTGCTGCGTGGAGGCTTAGTGCTGTTGTCAAACCCCCGATACCGGCGCCCGCTATGAGGATCTTTGGTTGGTTCTCGAGGTAAGGCATTTCGAATCGTCTTTCTTGTGAAGCATGCACGCTTCGTAGCTTGAATTGATACTGAAGAGAGTATGACTCTGTGATTTTGGTGCAATTGAAACTGATTTGGTAAAGTTTCAGAAGAAACTTTGGTGTCTCTCTCCATTGCCGACCTTTGCTGCCGCGGCTACGGTATTACGTTAGTCTAGACTCCACACTTTTGGAACCCCATATTTTGGGAAACATTTGCGGATTCGGACCGTTTACAAGGAAACGCGCCAAGCCCTTTTGCTGTAAAGGACGTGTGACGTTTGACAATGTTGTTGTACTCATTGAAAAAGCCATCTACTGGTGGCACGATTTTTACACTAAGCCCCTTGTACTCACAGCCCTCAACTTTGGCCCATAGAACCACAACAACACCGGACTCATCAGCGCCAAAAACAGCGTCAGAAATGCCAGCAGACTATTTCCCCAGCCTAGCCCGAGCGTTTGATACATGCGCGGTGCAAACAATGGAAACGAAAAGCCCATCATTGTGCGCATGAATGCGCCAACCGATGCCGCTGACGCTGCATATTTTGCTTCATACGCATCTGTTGTGTATGCTTGACTGCACTGGAACCCAATGATCAGACCGATGGCGATGATAACGCAACCAATATTTGGTGCAATCCAGTGCGCTTCGTAATGTGCTGTCCATCCATAGATGAACAACCCGATCGGGCAGAGGACGCCGGCGATAAGCATGGGTGGGACGCGAAATTCGGGTAGGCCTTCTTCGACGTTGTATTTGACTTTTAGACGTGCATACAACTGCAGACGTGGTTAGTACACTGAGTTCTCAAAGAAGGCTGAGAGTCCTTACGCCGTCCATGAGCGGATGCGATATCTGTAGCCCAATCATAAAACCTAGGCAGAGGGAAAGATAGTTGAGAGACGCAATACCGACAGACATGTCATAGACCTCCTCAAATACGAGTGGGAACGTCGACAGCATCAGATACATGACGCCGTATAGGTATGCACGGTACACTGACGGAGCCTGCGTCGCAGGGTGGGTGAACATCATTATGAAAGGCAAGACGAGTCTTTTTCTGATGATTCTGCTGAAGCGATCGCCTGTGTCATACTCGGTGCGTACCACAATTTCCGGTCGAATGCCGTTCATGGCCTTTCTGACGATTTTTGCTTTGCGTGCCAGGATGGTGGGTGCAAAGGTCTCCGAGAGGAAGAAAAGAGCCGTGACTTGCACAAGTACAGTGCAAATGGACGTGGAAAAGAATATCCAGCGCCAGCTGACACCCTGGGATATATACGCTCCACAAATGGGAGCCACACAGGGCGCGATCCAGGTCAGCAGGCCGTAGATTGCTTGACCTTTGCCACGTTCTTCTTTACGCCATGTATCTGCAAGGACGCCATTACATAGCTACCCACTTTTAGTATCTCAGACAGGCCCGTGTAACTTGTTGGAGGTGGAGAGTGTGAGGGGGAAGACGTACTGCTTGTGGTGCTGCTCCTCCTAGTCCGCTAAGGAAGCGAAACGCAAGCATCTGCTCCTTCGTTTTTGCAAAACCGCAACAGGTGTTGAAAAGAAGGTAGACAAGATTGGCGTACTGCAGAACAGTAACTCTTCCGAAGATTT
This sequence comes from Plenodomus tracheiphilus IPT5, assembly GCA_010093695.1. NCBI lineage: Eukaryota > Fungi > Ascomycota > Dothideomycetes > Pleosporales > Leptosphaeriaceae > Plenodomus > Plenodomus tracheiphilus. The sequence goes on along the minus strand of MU006291.1, from coordinate 324,909 downwards.
CGCTCAGTGGTGCCAGAACGAAAGGACCCTGAGCGTAACCAAGCAGGAAGATAGTCATTACCAGCTGGCGCATGAAGCCTTCACGTATGTCGAACTCGTCCGAAATTACTGGAAGGGCGGGAGTCACCATCGTCGACGAAAACGGCGAGATGAACGTAAACAGGGAAACCAGGATTGTGACAACCCATTTACGCTTTTGCGACCAGTTCAGCGGGTTCGCCGGATCGAGCGGACCATCCCAAGTAACCTGTAAAGACTGTTAGGGAGGGGAGGGTTGTGGTTAGGAAATATGTACAATGATATCCTGCTCTCTCTCCAGTGCCTCGGAGGTATTTTGAAAGCCAGCATCGTACTCTGAGTTCTCGTTGCAGTGTTCCCGCAAAAGCCGTTGATCGTCAACCTCGAATGAAAACCGTGGCAGGGTTACTGATTCGCGAGCGCTGTCTTCATCGACTGGGCATCGCCGAAACAGAGCGTATTTCAGGTTGTTCATAACTGACTGCGATGAGAAAATGCCGAAAACTTGTCAGAGTGATGTTCAGAGACAACCACTCCTGGTTGTCAAGTACCTCCTGCCATCGGGTCCAAGAGCGCTTTGGTGTGGTCATTCGAGGTCTTTGCTATTTCTGGAAGACTGAGGCAGTGTTGTCGACGATAGTGGCTCGCGCGAGGCTGGGGACGGCCCCTCTGTAATTGGCGTTAGTACACAAACTTGGACTAAGTGAGTAGGTAGTCCCGTCATAGTGGCTTGCATAGAAGAAGTATACTACTGCTCTTGGGCTGGATTGACAAGACTTCATCCCAGTGCACTAATTGCTGTCTCAACTAGAAATAGAAACTCGTCGTGTGAGGTCATGGTAAGCTAGGCTTGAGACAGCTGCACAGCCAATTGTGAAGCCGGTAGCTCCACCATAAGATTAGTGACAAGATGTCGAGCCATGGTGCCAGCCTTCTTCGAGACGTCACCAGCCTGGCTGTGCCTTAAGGTGTGCCAAGTAAATCCAGGGTCCTGGTACACTTGGTAATTCGCTAAAGACCTTGGTGAACACACGTGATTGGCTCTGACAGGTCAAGACTGGGACTCTCAAGAGACTTGGATCAGGACAAAGATCATCTGTCAAGACATCCAGGGCAGGCCATCGCGTGCTTGCGGTTGTCCCATGGCCAGACTAAACAAGTTTTGCCTACGCTGTGTTGTTTAGTCGCAACTTCCGGCTGTGTTACCGACACGTGGAGACCCAAGCCCATGGCAACATCGGCTCATGGATGCACAATGTAGCGTTCTTCAGAGTTTGATTGTTGTCTCGGCTTGAGGCTTCAAGTAATCTGTTGAGGCAGTGTCTGTAAGTCTTTCCTAGACCAAAGCCATGCGCTTAGGCTGCGCCGACAATACATCTTGGTAGATGACAGCTTCATATGGTGGTTGCGAAGATCAAGATATAAAGTCCCGCATCTTCATCCTCAGGCTTGCATCACAAGTCATCTGCATCCTCATATCACTCACTGTATCAGCGCACTTACCTTCGCTTGCCGACAACTGCTTACCTCTGACCTTACCAACGACAGCGGACACCTTCATACTTTCCAATTTCGAGGTATGCTCGACGTTATGCCGAACTCAACAATGCAACTTGGTGGTGCATACGCTGCTCCGACGGGGCCAGTCCGACCGAAGATGCCCAAACTACGCACACTGAAGACTTTCAATCTGCCGCAACAGCAAGTGGATGAGGTGTTGCTGTCAGCGTCCTCCATGCTCCCAACGCCAACATCGGAAGTACTGGGTGGACATCCGCTTAGAATCCTGATAGCACCTTCAGGGTTCAAGGAGAGTCTGGGACCGGAACAAGTAGCTGATGCAATCGAACAGGGTGTCCGCAAAGTGCTGGATCGCAACTCTGTCATCTTGCGCAAGCTCCCACTTCATGATGGGGGGGAGGGCTTCGCCCGCGCCTTGGTTGTAGCCCATGGTGGAGTCGTCAAAGAGATGACAGTTACCGGCCCTATTGGAGTGCCGGTTGCATCGCATCTTGGCTTTTTAGGTGCGAACCAGAAGACTGCCGTTCTCGACATGGCTGCCGCTGCTGGTCTCCGCCTTGTTCCGAAGGACTCACGCGACCCAACCATCACAACAACCTATGGCGTTGGGGAACTGATACGTAGAGCCCTCGATGCCGGCAGTACCAAGATCCTTATCGGATGCGGGGATTCAGGGACTTCTGATGGAGGTGCAGGCATGCTCCAGGCACTTGGCGTACGCCTCCTCGATGCTGATGGTGAAGAGCTGCCCAGAGCAGGTGGCGGCCAGTCACTGACCCGCTTGGAAAGCATATGCTGGTGTGGTATACATCCTCGGCTCCGCAAAAACGCCGGCAAGTCTCGATTGACTGCCCTAGTCTACAGCTCATACTGACAAGTGATCCAGTGGACAAGGTGACGATCGAGGCGATATGCAACGTGAAGAATGTTCTCGGCGGCCCGAAAGGCGTGGCACGAGTATATGGTCCTCAGAAGGGTGCCACCCCATTGCAGGTGGAGGTACTTGCTGGCGCACTTGAACGCCTAGCAACGGTAGCCCAAGCAACTCTTGGTAAAGACATCTCGCGTGCTCCAGGCAGCGGAGCAAGCGGAGGTCTAGGGACGGGTTTGATGCTTATTGGCAGCAAACTGCGCGCACGAGGCGAGGCCATTGACGAATATTTTGAATTCGATCGCGTCTTTGAGGATCAGTGGGACTTCGTCATTACCGCAGAAGGCAGTCTCGATTTCCAGTCGCCGAATGGTAGGTACTCTCTCATCAGCCATGTTCAGCCGCACTGACAATAGCCCAGGCAAGATGACGACAGAGGTCGCTCGCCGAGCGAAACGGAACGGTGCGCAAGTTGTTGCGCTGGCTGGAACTATCGGGGAGGGAGCAGATGGCTGCTATGGGGCTGGCATCAAGGCTTACACAAGTATCCTCAAAGGGCCGCTGACGCTAGAAGAAGCAATTGTGCAAACCGACACGCTTGTGAAAGATGGTGCCGAGAAAGTCCTGAGAATGATCATGGTCGGGCTGGCTCTTGGAAGAAGACTTGTGTAGGTACCGCAGAAGTTACTGTACGTCCCAAGACTTGCGAAGCCTTGGTATAGCCGACTGCGCCGACTGCGCCGTGTGCTAGATGCGCCATCAATGAATGGGAAACAAGTATTTATCATCGCTCCGAAATGTGTCTGAAATGCATCGGTGTGGTAGCGGCGGTGGTTCGATGATGGATGTTCATCATGTTCATGGTGTGGAAGCATGGAAGGGATGCTGCTGCTGCAACGTGATGGCATGGCTACGCCGTGCAATCCCGTTCATCTACGCACCAACAAAGTAGCATCACTGAGGCCCAGATGTCCGGCGATGCATATATCCACTTCGATGGTCGTCCAAAAAGATTTTCCAGGTTTCGCGGGGTGCTTGTGATGTTCTTCAGGGGTGAGGCTGTGCTTGGAGAGATGTTCTTACACAAGTGCCAGCACTCGTAGTTGGTGGGCAGCGCGCGCCTTACTCAATTCGGACTGGCAACCGCATTGACCACCACACACAGTAGGCGAGAATATCGCAACTTCCAGCCCAGCTGGCCGCCGTGAACTTTTCCTCCTCGACCTCGACCAGAACGACAACCGCCGCCAACATGTCCGACTCTCTGAAGAAGATCGCGCCCAACAGCCCCTCGAGGCAGAACCCCTCCGAGATCGAGACCAGCATCGCCAACGCAAGTGTTCCCACGGAGCGCGCCCTTCGCGGTGAAGCAATTGCTAACACAGCTGCAGGCGTTGACTGACCTCGAGAACAATGTCCCGGACCTGAAGAGCTCCCTGCGTCCTCTGCAGTTTGTCTCTGCCCGCGAGGTATGAAGCCACCACCCTCCATGACGCGCATTGGAGCCTCGCTACGATCGCACAAGTGCAACCACACACGATATGCTTGAATTGAAGAGGCGATGGGCACTGGGCAGCTACAGCATGCTGACACCAGGATTCTTAGATCGAGGTTGGCCACGGCCGCAAGGCGATTGTCATCTTCGTCCCCGTCCCCCTTCTCCAGGGCTGGCACAAGGCCCAGCAGCGGTATGTTCTATTTCGCTGTCGGGTTCTTCCACACAGTATCTAATTCAACTCAGCCTCACCCGTGAGCTCGAGAAGAAGTTCTCCGACCGCCACGTCCTGATCGTTGCTTCCCGCCGCATCCTGCCTCGCCCTAAGCGCTCCAACCGCTCGCGCAGCTCTCAGACTCAGAAGCGCCCCCAGTCGCGAACCCTCACCGCTGTCCACGACGCCATCCTGTCCGACCTCGTCTACCCCGTCGAGATTGTCGGCAAGCGTCTCCGTACCCGTGAGGATGGCAGCAAGATCCTCAAGGTCGTTCTCGACGAGAAGGAGCGTGGTGGTGTTGACTACAGGCTCGACACCTACTCCGAGGTCTACAAGCGCCTCACCGGCAAGGGTGTCAACTTTGAGTTCCCCCAGAGCGCAGCTGAATACTAGAATGCTGTCTGGGACGGCTGCTTGGGCAGCGCATACATGGTTTCAGGAGTTAGGCTTCGGATATGCATCATGTACCGGCATCAAAAAGGAATGAGATGACATGAGCTCACGTTGAGCACCCCAAGATACCATCGCAATTGACTGTTCTTTATTGTGACGTCTTGTCGATCGCTACCAGTGATGCTCAACGGCCTGTTTTGTACCTTTTCGCAGCTCATTGTCTGTCCAGCTCGGCATAGTGCCTGAAGATACCCATGCTGAATGGCTTCCTCCTGTCACTTGTTAAGTACTCTTTCAGCCCGTTCTCTTCTTTGATGCCCAGATAAAAGGTCTCGAACAGCGCAGGATATTCTTTCTTCCTGGCCTCTAGCTCCTTGGGAAATGCGAATTGCAGCCCACTCAACACATGCCACAGCGTAGTGTCTGCAAAACTCAGCTTGTCCCCCACAAGATATTTGCCTCGACCTAGCTCCTGGTTCCCCGTGAGCACACGCTCAAAGTAGCCTAAGAACTTAGGAATCCGGTGTTCACGGAAATCCTTGGCCCTCTTCAGCGCCTCCTCCTTCTGTGTCTCGTAGTAATCTGACATGGCGATAGGATGGTGTGTATCGTGCGCTTCGTTGTTGCAATCCAATGCTGTTAGCGCATGCCCCAAGACCCACGCACTCTCCGCTGCATCAGCACCTGCGAGGTTGAGCCTATTACCCAGGTAGGCCAGGATAGCGGGCGTCTGGTACAACACCAGTGCATTGCCATTCTTGCCTTCGCCAGGCACGCGGAGAGCTGGAGGTGCGAACGGCGGTGGGTTGCCGTCGGCATCGCCCGTGGAGGACGGGTCTATGAGGGTGTAGAGGGATTTTGCGCCTGAAAATGGGTGTTGTGGTTAGTGGTTGCGGTGTGGAATTACAAGACAATGTGATATTAGCATGGTCGTGGTACTCACCATCCTCAGACTCATTGGCAACATCTCTGTAGGAGACGCCCGCCGCTTCAAAGACGAGACGTATGAATTCTCCGCGACCTGGGATTCCGGGGTGGTAGAGAAGCTCGTATGGTGGGTGGGTGCGGGCTTTCTTGTTTGTAGCCATGACTGCGGGCGGCAATGGTTGCTGCGATGCTGTGAGTCTGGGTGGCCATTCAGCGGTGTGAGGAACCCTCCAACCATACTCATAGTAACTGCGGTGTTACGTCAGCGGGGCCCCAAAAGAAAATACATGCAATAAGCGATGCCCTCCGCAATCAGGCCCATACATCGTCACCATGCAGGTGGAGAGTGAGCTGTCACTTTGTCCAGAGCTGTGCGACCGTAAGCCGTTGGCGATACGCTCGCCTGAGCCCGCCGCCATCGCCCACCGCAGCACCAATGCATATGAAACCCGCTGCGCCTCGCCCAAAACCACACAATCATTCCAGCACTTTCTATATGAGTCGGGGTGGAGTAGGCTTTAGCTACCGGCATGTTCCTACAACCAAGTTACTCTCAAGTGGTCTGACTGACTGCACTGTCCCAGGTTGTCTTTGTGTCCGAAGCCGCCTCTCTCGGTTAGACCATCCCTACATCTGTGTTCCTCCAATCCGCGTGAGCTTTGGGGTTGTCGCTGCTGCCTCAGCATCACCGAAACGTATCTTCAATCGATCGCCTTCACATCACGCCTGCTGCAGCATACATACAGCTGTTGGCACCTGAAGGCTCAACAAGCAAACATGGCAGACTTTGCCAGCCTAGATCAGCAGATGGACAGCTTTCGGGCGTCTGATGCGGCCAGAGAGGAGTTCATTTGGGTAAGTCCACTGGCTGTGTTGCCTCGCTGGGGTGACCTGCCATGACAAGTCTTTACCTTCCCCGGCTGACAACCCCTAGGATATTGTTGCAAAGTACAAACAACTTATGCATGATCACCAAGATTTGAGAAATGATTTTCACGCCGAAAAAGAAAATCGAAGAAGGTATCAAACCATGATGACGGAGAAAGAACATCAGCTTGACGAGTACCAGCGTCAATTTGTAAAGCTCACACCCTCTAGCGTCACTTCCCGCTAACGACGACATAGGAGTCTAGTCCTTTTGTTATGGCACTAATAGACGGCGATGGAGCTATCGTAAGTTACCACTGCAGACACCCGATGCCTACCCTGCCTGACATGTGTGTAGTTTCAAGATGCTCTGCTTCAGACCGCCAATAGTGATGGAGGATCCGAGGCTGCATCACGCTTATATCATAACATACGTGAGCATGTGGCCTCTCTGTACAGCAACTCTGGTCATTGGCCTATCATGGTCCAGGTCTATTTAAGTCTTGAAAAGCTAGCTGTTAAGCTCGCGCGGGTCGGACTTGTTCAAGGTCCACAAGAGCTCCGCATCTTTGCGCAACGCTTCAGCGTCAACCAGCCCTTGTTTAGTATTATTGACGTCGGTCACGGTAAAGAGCGAGCCGATCATAAGATCAAGGTAGAGACCCTCGCACGACCTCATGGCATAGACTCACACCCACAGAAATGCTTCGCACATTTAGCGATAACCCCACTTGCCGTCATATCATCTTCGGAGGATGTCATGACTCAGGCTATCTTAACAACCTCGAGCAGGTCAAACACAATGCAACTAAAGCTGCTCGTATTACACTTCTGCAGACGACACCCATGTTCAAGGGCTTTGCGGAATTGACCAATTTCCAGTCTATTCGCTTCGATGATGTCTTCAGGTCCGAGCCGCTCCCTGACTCAGCCGTGTCTACTGTTGTGGCTTCATGGTCACCGAAGCAAGCTTCCATACGACCGCTTCTGCGATCCTCAACCAACACAACCAATTCAGAAGCCTCTCCTGAACGAACCCTCCATGCTTCAGTTGTGAGCCCGTCTCCAAGCACAACGCCGTCCACAGCCACGGCAGGATCGGGCGAAACGAACGGAGACTCTTGGGGTAAGTGAAGATCAAATCGAACTGTTGACAGCCATTCAACCTTTCAAGACCTCACACATGCTCCTGTCCACTACATTGTCGCAATTCATTGACGCGGTTACTCAAGATCCCACAACCCGACGTATCTGTGTGAGCGAACAGCCCAGCTAACATGTCACAGCAACGGTTGGAAAGTCTAAAGCACCATCAACTGGTAACATCTCGATCGCATCCACCCCGATTGCTACCAAGAAGACGATGAAGAAATATGCTTATTATAACAAGAGCGGGGAACGGCTTGACTTGCCTCTCCCACCCAAAGATTTTAACGCAGCACAATCCCTAGAAGCTCGCATGAAGAAGGGTGGCAAGAAAATGTGCAACCATTGGCACCTCGGAGGTCGTTGCGACAATGGCGACTTCTGCATGTTCCAGCACGAACCGAAACTCACTCCCGGTGAACTAATTGCTCTCCGCTACAAAGCCCGTAGTCTTGCTTGCAAGAACAGATATTGTGAGAATATTGACTGTTGTAAGTCTGCATGAATCAAAATCTTACATGTTCGTGTGTTGGCGCTAATAATTCCATCGTTAGACCTGGGCCACCAGTGTGCACTCGAACGTGACAACGGTTACTGTCCGTTTCCAGACAATTGCCACCTTCGTGCAACCCATGGTATGGATAAGGTCAAGTACGTGAGGTATGACAGGGCTGGCAACGCAGAGAACTCTTCTTAGAATCTAGTTGGGCAAGTGCCCGAGACTTAGTGCTTAAACAAAGTTAGATTTCACTCTAAATGATGTATTCATTTTCCAATTAGGTTTCAAAGATAGCATGGGAAGTGGAAGTACACGTTATGACATGAATTACAATCCTGTTTACATATATACAGGCTCCCATTGGACGCGAGGGTGTAACCATGCCTTTCGAGTCAGTCGAAGTCCTCCTTAGCCAATGTCAATACATCAAGGCCATGTGCAATGGCAGCCTAACAAGTGTCGTTTTCTTTAAAACACCTCTCGCCAACCGTCCTGTTAAGCACCAGACCATTCAACATTGCCAATTCAGAAATCCCCCAATCCAACACAACCGTAGCCTCGCAGACTCATCAAGAGACCATACAAAGGCCACACGATCACCGAACCCAACTCTAGCGAGACGCGAGCACATCCTCGCAATCCGCCTGCTCAAGAAGCGCCTCACGGTACTTGACAATCCAAGCCCAACGACGCTCCGCCATCTTGCGACCAGACCCCGTCTTCATACAACCAGGATACAACGCATAGCGCTCATCCACCATCTTGACCACACCCAAAACCGACTCTGCCCCGCCAGCCTGTGATCCAGCCAACAAGATCGCACGCGTAATTCCCATCGCACCCAACGCATCCAGACGATCTGCATCCTGGACAATCTTGAGCGCGGGGTAGTCCTCGCATTCTAGGCCAATCTTGTCTGGGTCGTTCATCTCGCGCACAAAGGAGATGAAGGATGCAATGTGTGAAGCTGGTCCAGCAACGGCAGGAGGAACATGGTATGAATCGAGGAAATCACGCATGGTATCGCGGTGGCGCTCTTGCAGTTGGTTATCGGTCATTGCGGACATGGCATTTGTATTGGTGTTGTCCTCGACGTGCTCAGTGTTGTTGCCGATGCTGTGGACTAGGGCCGCAGTGATGATGACGAGTGGGTCGATGTTGTGGGCCCATTCGTGGTGTTTTTCGGATAGCCAGAGTTCGTGTGTTTGCTTGACGACGCGGATGGCGTGTTCGTAGTCTTGGGTGGGGTTGTAGTTGTTGCTGTTTAGACGGAGACGCGTCTCGATGTTGACTTTCTCGAACCAGACTCGGTCGCGGGCGGGGATGGTGAGCTTGTCCATGTCGAGGAGACGGGTGTCGCGCTCATTGTACTTGCGGGAGGGAGTTTCCGTGGTAGAGGAGTTTTGGGAAGAAGGATGGATGATGTCGAGGATGGTGTGGTGGTGGTGGGTGCCCGAGGTTTCTAGTGACTTGTTGGACTTGGTGGACTTGGTCAGGCTGGACATGCGGCGGTGCATGCCTTTGAGAGACGAGCGGGTTTTGCCATCTTGATTGGGTGAGGACGACATGGCTGCCTTCGAGGTTGAGTGTGTTTTTTGAATGGAAGGGCGGGGGTGGTATTTGTGGGTCAGTCTGTTGAGTGTGGTGTGAGCTTGCAGACTGTTGTGTGAGTTGGAGTGGAGAGAACGGAGCCAGCCTGAATCTTTTATACAGTAGGGGAGCCCGTTTGGAGCTTGTTAGTGCGTTGTAGAAGAGGCGCCCACTGGCACGGTTGCGGTGAAGCACCGTTTGTTGAAGTGAAAGTGTAAGCCGGTGTATTGCCCACCCGAAGGCGGGCTGGGTAGGTGTGGAAGACGGTAACATTCACAACAGTTTCACAAGAGCAGTATGGTGGTTAACATCACCTCGAGTATGATAGCGTAGCGTATTATACAGAAGACATGTAAGTTACCGATAATTTCATAAACACAGTTTTTGATCAATATTGACATTGCGCACAGAACATCAATCGATAAAAGAGCTAATCACATGCAATCACATGTCTCAAAATTTCGATAATAGGTATCATTACTCCAATCATCATCTATGTACATATCAATATACTTTGCGCCACGCTTGTTAACAAAAATTGCGAACAACATTCATACTCGAGAGTGAATCGATGTGCACAAGCTTCTGCCCCAAAACAAGATCCATTTGCCGCACTGTATCCGACCTGCCCTCCCTCATCAAACGACTTGCGTCAGCTCTGCTATCATGAGGCCAGTCCTCTTACACACGCGATCCACCACGACTATATCTTTGGTTAGTCATGTTCTCGCAACCAATTGAGATTAGCAACTTACGCAGCAGCCCGACGGTTAAGACGATGAACAGTAAGCACTCCCAAAACGAACGTAGCAAACCAGAAGACCAAAGACAGAAACGAAAAGGCCTGAGCAGCGCGCCATTGACCACAGTAGTCATTGCGACTGAGCGAAACGCCAGACCAATTCCAAGCACTTCCACAATTCACACCATTGACTGTCAGAGTCAGTACTAAATCTCGATATGAAATGGCTTCAGGGGGTGGGCTCAAAGCTTACAATAACGAACATAAAGCCCAAACACAGCAGCCCAGCCAGCCGTAAACACAAGATCAGAGACATAGCCAGTCATGCTGGAGCTCGTTGGAATAGCCCAGATTACAGCCATGAGGATGGAAAGCGAAGACCAGATGATGGCGAAGATTAGACGGCCTAGGGGCCCGACACTATGACGAGTGCGTTGGTAGAGAAAGTAGGATGTCAAGCCGAGTACGATGGCGGCGAAGACGAATTGCGCGATGCGCAGGATGAGCGAGGCGATGCGTGAGAAGAGCATGTTGGGCTGTGGGTGGAAGAGTGGGTAGTGTTGAGGTAGAGCAACAAAAGGGAAGGCAGGTCGGATTTTTTCCAAGTTGATACTCGAAAAATCTAAATCATGGTCGGATTCAAGGGATTATATAGGTACCATTTCCTATCCAAGTCCATGTCGCAAACTAATCGCAAACATTGAACAAACGTCAGCCACGCAAACAAGTGTTACGTACATACCTAGTCACCATACCAAGCCAAAAAAGAGACCGAGTCCAGCATCATCGCCCTCTTCTATTCTCGGCCTCCATCAGCCTAGCATTCCACAAAACCAGTCAGATCCAAATGGCAGAGCGGGTATGACTTACCTGGCCGCATACCCGTTGCAAAGGTGTGGCTGTGGCGTTGCTCGCTTGGGCATGAGATCATCGCCTGTGGCTCTACCCAATGCCTGCACCAGGAAGTGGCGCCGCTTGTAGCGTAGATCCCTGCAGCTGAGGTTAAATTCACGAAACATCTTGTATCATGTTTGCCGATATCCGAAGGTTGGTTTGTGGTGTTGTGCTGTGCGTTAGTCTAGAACTGGGTGTGACGGCTGGGCTGCTGGGCGTTGCAGATGACTGGAAACTGAGGGTCCTAACTGTAGTATGGTAATGCAAACGTGATTTCTACCATATCTTGGTGGGATGGCGAATACCACACGACAACACCTTGGTAAAGCACTGGTGTTGAGACATTGGGTCCCCGCGGTGAATTGGTGACGTGGGCTGCAAGGCTGTACACATGGATAACAAGCAAAGGGCCACGCGTACCTGGGGCGTTGTTGCAAACATCAACCAGAGTCATCGAGCTCACAGCGCGGACACCGGCAATTAGCGCGCTAAAAGCAGGCAACCATTTCAAGAACATACGTCACATAATCTTGAAATATGGATAATGATACTGTTAGTTGGGATTTCATTGTAATCTTGTGATATTGTTTCTCTTCTTCGCAGGATATGAGGTAGGACATCAGATCGAATTACCCGCTCCCCATCCATCCATCTCATAACAGGAAACTGATTTGAGTAACACGATCAAGAGTCCACTTGTCTTCTCTACTTGAGTTTTTCGTGGTACAATAACATCATCGCCATGTCACCCAACCGCTTTCCCTACGACACGGCTACCATACCTCCCATGATTCATAATCCAACACTGGACATTTGTTCACTCTATATCCCTTCAAACAGCTAGTTTGTCGCCGAAGAACATTCTTGCAAATCACCCTCTCATCCTTTCACAAGGGTTTTCTGCTAAAGCACCCGGTTTATACGGTGATATGATAGCGTTAGGACCTAATGATCCAGCGATAGGTTCTAGCGAGTCTACAATCGCGATTTTTTTAAGGTGGATTTAGAACGGTATCCTGGTGGTGCTTCGTGCTCATGGGGCCGGGAAGCATACTCTAGTTGTGAAGGTGACCGTGAATTCGTTTCCCAGGAGATGTTGGACCTAGATGCAGCCATGGATTTGGCCTTGCCTTGAATGGCTATGCTTTTGGGAGTTTGGGAAAAGAAAGATGGGATGAAGGAATTGCTAGGTATATAGTGTAGTCCATATATTCGTGGGTTAAGTTGGATGGCATATGAGAAAGTTATAGCCAATGTATACGTGCAGGGCGCGATGGCTAATGGCCGCGCATCTGTTAAGTGACGCAGGATTAGCGCATCACCCACTCATCATCTCTTCCTTTCATATTGCACCTCCTCTTTAAATCGCCTTACCCAACACTCACACTCACACCCGCGCACTCTGCTTCCGTTTCACCACCCCCTTCGCCTTCTCAGGCAACACCCTCAGGAGCCAAAGCAACCCAACGGCCAACACAACATTACACAGCCAAAACAGCTGCCCCCCAAGAATATTATACTTGACCCCAATCGCGTACACACTCGTCGCGGCAGCAGGCGCAACGGCCCTAAGTCCACTCTGAGCGGCAAGCGCGATTGCATTCAGCGTACCCAAAGTCTCGTGCGAAGGCGCAATATCATTTAATGCGAGTTGTATACCAGCTTTCACATAACATGTCAGCATAACGCACCGATATGATCAAGGACGTAGTTAAAACTTACTAAAAGCCATGGCGACACCACTTCCCAACACCAACATCGGGGGTCCGGTAGACCAGAAGAGGATTTTATATCCATATGCAAGTAGGAAATGGTACATTGGACACATGGCGAAGAAAATGGGCCATGCAATGGCGCAGAACCAAAGGATGCGTCCCGTGCCGAAGCGGCGGTGTAGCTTGGGGAATGCGAGCAGTAGCCAGATGGCCTGCGATGCGCCGTTGAGACCTGTACATGCGGCGATGATTGCGGGTGAGAAACCTAGGCCGCCCAGGTCGACTGGTGTGTATTGGAATACGGGGAATACAGCTGTCAAGGTAAAGGCTAACAGCATGACGTAATTGTAGACCAGGAGCACGGGAGTTACGCCAGGACGCCTGATGAGTTGCCAGGATGACATGGGGGGCTCGTCGGTAGCTTTTCTGTCATGGTGGATGTGTAGTGTCTGCGGCAATGTCAGTCTTCTGCTGGGTATAGATGTGGATTAGCTTTGATACTTACCTCTTTCACAAAGAATATGGTAGTAAGAGCCGTAATAAATGCAATGCCGGAAATAACGATATTAGGCAACGCATAAGGATACTTTTGAAAAAACTGTATCTGGCCAAACAACGAGGGATACTTGTCTGCAGGCGACTCAAGCGCACCACCTATACATCCTTAGCACCATCTTACTACTCTTTAATGAACACATCATACTAACCTATAAGAGGCCCAATAAATATACCAAGATTATACGCAAAAGAAAAGAAGCTAAACGCACGAGCTTGCGTCTGCTTCGTACTGATCTCGCTGAACATTGCCCTAACTGTCACCACTGTGCCGGCAAATACTCCAGCCGTACACCGAAATACCACCATCTGCCACAGGCTGCTGCTCATCCCAAAAAGCGTGGTAGCAGCACTCATGCCCAGCAGAGAGAGAACAAGTACAGGCTTTCTGCCGAATCGATCCGAGGCTCGACCCCAGAGGATCATGACGCACATTTGCGTTGCCGAAAACAGGCTCTCGATGAGCCCAGAATAGAAGCCAACGTCTTCTTTTTCCACATTGCCGATGTTCTCAATCATAAAATTGATGTACGGAAAGATGGAGAAGAAGGCGATTGGACCCGATATGCTGGTGAAGCAGAGAAGGAAGATTTGAGTTTTGGGTAGTGGTACCTCTGGCCGGTCTTCTTCATTTTCCTCGTCGATGCGATTACCCGCTATGCCATCAGCTTCGCCCGGCGCCAGTGGCTCAGGAGCAACCTCGGTGAGTAATGGCGTTGTCTCATGGCTTCTTTGAATGCTGCGTGTGTGAGACATGGTATTACTTGCTTGACGTCGGGACAGAGAGGGAAGGAAACGCGTGGTTGATATCTAACGGGCTCTTCAGCTTACAATCTTACGCGCTAGTGCATGGTCCTTGCCCAAAGCGGCGACGTCGATATTGGATCACGCTGGGCTGTTGAACAGTTCTTTGCGAAAGCATTCCACTATTATAATCTACTTTCATGCACAAGTTATTAGGTATGTGAAAGTGTTCATAGGTTCTAAGCTACAATCTTTAAGATCCTTCCTACACCTTCGAGTGAGTATGAGCTCAAGCTCCTCCATAAGTCAATCACCCAACCATTGGCCCGCTGCGCTATTTTGTGAACAACCGACATGTGTAAAACCCCGGGGTAACAGATCGCCAATACAAGGATGCCTCCGCTACTAGGCTTGTCGTGATCTCGATAATCGTACGCAGTAACACGCTAGAGAGAGAGCTGTTAGCTATGAAAGCGCTCCAGGACTAGGATTTGCGTACCTTAGAAGCACTTGCGGTGAACAATGGAGGGACCGCTTTCGTCGTACTCCTGCTTCGAGATCCACATCTGCTGGAAGGTGGAGAGCGAGGCCAGAATGGAACCACCGATCCAGACGGAGTACTTGCGCTCCGGAGGAGCGATGATCTTGACCTTCATGGAGGAAGGTGCAAGAGCAGTGATTTCCTTCTGCATGCGGTCGGAGATACCGGGGTACATGGTGGTACCACCAGACTGGGTCATGTTAGCAACAGACGGCGCATTACTTTCATGAACAACATACCATGACAATGTTGCCGTAGAGGTCTTTCCTGACATCGACATCGCACTTCATGATGGAGTTGAAGGTGGTGACGTGGATACCACCGCTCTCAAGACCAAGCACGGAAGGCTGGAAAAGAGCCTCAGGAGCACGGAAGCGCTCGTTGCCAATGGTGATGACCTGGCCGTCAGGAAGTTCGTAGGACTTCTCCAAGCTGGAGGACTGGCTGGCAGTCTGGATCTCCTGCTCGAAGTCGAGCGCAACGTAGCAGAGCTTCTCCTTGATGTCACGAACGATTTCGCGCTCGGCGGTGGTGGAGAAGGTGTAACCACGCTCGGCCAGAATCTTCATGAGGTAATCAGTCAGATCACGACCAGCCATGTCGACACGGGAGATGGCGTGGGGAAGCGCGAAACCCTCGTAGATAGGGACAACGTGAGTGACACCGTCACCGGAGTCGAGCACGATACCGGTGGTACGTCCGGAGGCGTACAGGGACAGGACAGCCTGGATGGAGACGTAGAAGGCTGGTGCGTTGAAGGTCTCGAAGACGATCTGGGTCATCTTCTCACGGTTGGACTTGGGGTTGATGGGAGCCTCGGTGAGCAGGACGGGGTGCTCCTCGGGGGCGACACGCAACTCGTTGTAGAAAGTGTGATGCCAGATCTTCTCCATGTCATCCCAGTTGGTAACGACACCGTGTTCAATTGGGTATCGCAGTGTCAGGATACCACGCTTCGACTGTGCCTCGTCACCAACATATGAGTCCTTCTGGCCCATACCAATCATGATTCTGCGTTGTTTGTCAGCGCACCGGCCACGCAGAAGCTGGTTTCGGGGAGGATCGTCCTACCCGTGATGGCGCGGTCGGCCGACAATAGAAGCTGCACTACAGTCAGAATGGACACTTCGCAGCGACAAAGACGGCAGCAGATCGCAGAAAGCTGCATCTTGCGCGGACACGAAAGGGTGGGAGGGACTTACGAAAGACTGCACGGGGCGCATCGTCACCGGCGAAACCGGCCTTGCACATACCCGAACTAGCAATTGTCAGCTCAGGTTCATCGTTGAGCTGCCGCTCGCGCGCCGCCGCCGTTGAGATGTTGGGGCTCTGCGAGGGCGAGGGCGCAGGCGATGCGGCGAGCCCCTCCACTGCAGGGATGGTGGCTCCTGGATATCGGGGACCAACTCACCCATTGTCGATGACGAGAGCGGCGACTTCCTCTGCGCACGGAGACACACACGTTAGCTGGAGAGCTCGAGATAGAGCCCTTGTGATGGGCGATGGGCAGGCGGTGCTGCAAAGGGGGCGAGTGGAGCTGCTTACCCTCCATGGTGCTTGATTAGGGTGAGATTAGAGGTAAAAGGGCGACGGGCGGTGGTGTGGTGCGTGGGTATGGGATGGCTGCGGCGATTGGGGTCAGTACGAGATGGTACGAGATGCCACAGAGCGGTAGGAGGGCGTGCTGGCGACGCGGGAGGGTTCGGGGAGCTTACGAGTTACGGGCGGTGATGGAGGTGAGGTTCTTGTGCGCGAGGCAAGAACTGGGTGTGCTAAATAAGCGGGTCGGCCTTGCCCAGATTTAGCGGGGTGGCAGGAGCAAAGGAGGCTTTGCACCAACGGACCGCTCCAACAGAATCGAGGGCGATTTGCGCGTTTGGCTGGATGCACTGTTCTGCACACCGAACTTGTGCGGCCGGCTTTTTTTATTTTATACACGCACGGCACAGGCGACAGGAGTACGTCGACTCTAGGCTGCACCGTTGCCATTGTAGTCGCGGTATTGCACGCATTGCATGTATTCGCAGCGTCTACGCAAGCTTTTCCGCCACACCCACGCAGAGGACGCTGCTGTCCACGCACGTCAAGTCAGACCGCCAGGCAGCGCTGTAGTGGACCAGACCAGGTCGCCCGGCAGGGAGCAGACGTGTTGGACGGCCCATTGTGTACTACGTGTTCCCGCCAGCGCGTGCTCCGAAAGTGCACAGGTTCGGTGCGGTGGGCGATAGCACGCGGCAGCATTGCCAGGTGCGATCCCCAGCCATCCGCTGCTGCTCACCGCCAACTCTCCCTCTCCTCCCAGTCCATGTCAGTCCCAGCCCAGCAGCCCAGCAGCCCCGCCGCCCGATGCCACTGGCTACGGCCCCGGGCCCACTACGTCACGTGCATTGAGGGGCACTGCCCAGGTGCGCCGCCCTCAGCGCAAGTGCGGCCGGCGACCAACGACCTCGCATCTCCCTATGAGCAACACCCGTCCAACGAGGCGCATGTGCAATGCAATGAATGATGCCAGTCATGTAATCCACCTCCATGACCATGTCCACGTCTTTACCCTGTGCGACGTCTTCTGTGCAGGCCCAAACCAGCAGCTGTGAGCCGTAGAAGGTCCGCGAAGCTGCGGGTGGCTTCTGGCGCTGGCGCCGACCAAAAGTCTGCGTCATGCCTCGCGCGCCAAAATTCCATGCTCAACTTCTATACATTGACACTTTTGCAACCATCCATTCTGCCCACAAAGTCACACACACCATAATACCCTCAGCACCATGAACGACCCTGGCCTAAACAATCTCCTCAAATGGGGCATCCAGAATTCAGAAGCCTCCCGCGAGGCTGCCGCCGCAGAGGAGCAACCGCCCCCCAAACTCGACATCGAAGCGCTGCAACGCCTGGTGACGGGCATGTCAGGCCCCTCTGACGCCGACCTGATGAAAGAGAGCATGCAGGTCATTCAGAACGAAGAAGCAGAGCTTGAAAACCGCATAACCGCCTTTGACAACCTCGAGCAACTCATCGAGAATCTCGACAATGCGAACAACTTGGAGAATTTGGGCCTTTGGATGCCACTGGTAGAGCAACTGGAGAACAAGGAGGCAGAACTGAGACGGTACGCCGCTTGGTGCTGCGGAACGGCTGTCCAGAACAACATCAAGACACAAGAACGGGTAAGTGATGCCTTGTCTGTCCAGTGCTGATACAGCATTACTAACATGTTGTAGCTACTCATCGTGGGCGCTATTCCCAAACTCGTACGCATGGCAACATCGGATTCCGAGAACAATGTGCGCAAGAAGGCTATAACCGCACTATCGTCTTCGGTGCGCAATTTCCAGGCTGCACTGGACGATGCTGTGTCGCACATGCCAGCCGATTTCAAGCCACAGGAGAAGCTTGACGCGAATGATATGCAGTCGGTAGATCTTCTGATCAACAAGCTTCGGGAGAGTCTATAAGGCAATCGGGGTTGCATCGGGTTGGCGTTATGGTCCTGTGTTTGGCTTAGCATTTGGAAGGCGCATGGGTTTCAGAGGAAGGAGTGGGAACAGAAATAGTGTTGGACATACCCAAGGCAGATTGCGCGGGGCCTGGACGGTTTGTAGCCAATGCAGGAGGCGCGTATGCGTCTTGCGTCGTCACTATCACATATATACCCAAAGACCAAAGACATTGCTTACACGTCAAACTCTTCACACAACGTCCAATACGAGTCCTATCAGCTCCGTGAACTTGTCTCTGCCGGTCATGCTCTTGTCCAACCCCATGCCTACAACAACCATGCGTGTTTCCCTCTCGTTTCGTAATTTCACCGCGCTAGCAATCTGAGTTGCAAGTGTCTGCCCAAGAATGTCGAGATCTGCCACTGTTCCACCGAGTATGGTTGTGGCCGTGAGATGGTGCATAGGGAGGAGCTCGGAGCTGGGATCTTGGTCGTCGCGCTCGAGGTAGGCATTGGAAGTCATTGGAGCGTCGGTCGCAGAGATGTCGAGGGGCACATGCACCTAAAGACTGTAAGCAAGAACTAGGTTCAAGGGCTGAGGGTAACTTTGACATACCCAGTGGGCCAAGCGTCCTTGCTGCGTAACGGTGATGACGATCTTGTCGGCAAAGTCGACGCTCGTAACTGTGGTCTCGATGCCCTGAATAGCAGCCGATGCTGTCTTTGTGCGTGCAGGATAGGGTGCAGGCGTAACGGTGTAGCCATCCGTGTCGTTCATTATTGCCGATGTTGTTGGTGATGATATTGTGGCATGCCACTGACTGCGGGCAGCGGGAGTGATGCGGAGCAAAACCGCCCACTAGGCACTAGTCCTGGCGGCCCCACCTAAATTTGCGAGCGCTGATTTCGAGTCTCCAGATGTCATAGGGGACTGATATTCCACCATCATGCCGCCCAAGTTCGAACACCGGCAGCGAAAGCACAAGGTCATCGCCCGGCGCAAGGCTTCACATGGCGACTTCCAGCCTGACGGCAATGCCGCAGAAATCCTGCCCACCGAGCAGCGGGAGCACCTCGACAAGAAGGCCGCACTGAAGGAGGAACTCGTGCGCGAGGCACAGGGCAAGATCAGCGGCAAGAAAAAGAAGCGTCTTGACAAGTACATTGTATGTCGCGCGTGTTCAATAGAGTGCCATGGCTACAGGCGATTAACCAAGGGCAACAGGACACCAAACTCAAGAAGGAAGAGAACCTCGCGCTGCTGAAGAAGCTCGAATCGCAGAGGGTCGACACCAGCTTGTTTCAAAGCTCCAAAAGACTCGGAAGTGGCGCCGGAAACAAACGCGAGACCTTGCGCCGGGCGCTGGCAGAGAGCAGGGCAGGCATCGATGTGGAGAAGAACCAACGTCTGCTGCTGGAGAAGCGGGTTGTGAGAGAAGTGAGCTTGGACAGCTCCGATAGCGATGCTGCGTCTACGACTGTGGCACCGAAACCACGCAAAGACAACCCCACGGAGCACCAGCCCAAGGCCAGTCCCTCCGTACCTCCTACCACAACGCCGACACCACAGCTCCCAAGTTCTGGCCTGTTTGGAAGTGGCCTCAAACGACCGCTGGATGTGGACGAGACAGGCCAGCCTGTGATACAAGTGCGAAAACGGAGAAAACGCCAAGCCAAACCCGCCATCGTGCTGGAGGATCCCGTGGAGTGGGAGGGCTTCGATTCGGATGAGGACGAGCATGGAGAGCCGTCTGGCGACCATGACGCCCACAAGCCTGAAAATTGCACGTCTTCGGGCTCGGAAGACATTGAGCAGGACTCAGACGACGAATCTGGCGATTCCGAATCGGGATCGGATGAGATGGACAGCGGAGAAGAGCAGGACTCCGAAGATGGTAGCGACGAGGACAGCGACACTAGCCAGGACGAGAACTCAAAGATCGCGAAAAAGGAGCGCACATCAGCCTGGAAGGCTTGGGCGACGCAGCAGAGGAACGAGGCGGTCGGTTTCACTCCGACAAACAACCTCGAGCTCGCCCTACCCCCAAGACCAGCAAACTTCCAGCCACGCGCGCCCGAGCAGGACCCCTTACCGCCTGAGCTAGCCACCAATACCGCGACCGATGCGACGAGAAAAGCCTTTAGTGTCAATGTCGAACGATCGCCCGAGACGCAAGAATCAAGGCTACAGCTTCCTATAGTGGCCGAGGAACAAAAGATCATGGAGGCAATTCACAACAACGACGTGGTAGTAGTGTGGGGTGCTACAGGTAGTGGTAAAACCACCCAGGTACCACAATTTCTCTTCGAAGCCGGATACGGCGCAGCAGATGGGCCAACGCCGGGCATGATTGGCGTCACTCAACCGCGACGAGTAGCAGCTGTCAGTATGTCGAAGCGTGTCGGTGATGAACTCGAAAACCACAAAACCAAAGTGGCTCACCAGATTCGCTTCGACACCACGACAAGTTCCAAGACTGCCATCAAGTTCATGACGGACGGTGTGCTTCTCAGGGAGATCACACAGGACTTCGTGCTCACCAAATACTCCGCCATTGTCATTGATGAAGCCCACGAGCGCAGTGTCAATACAGATATCTTGATCGGTATGCTGAGCCGGATTGTGGATCTGCGCGCTCAACTGACCAAGGAAGACCCGAAGAATAAGCCTTTGAAGTTGATCATCATGTCTGCAACCCTGCGGATATCCGATTTCACAGACAACAAACAGTTGTTCAGAAATGAATCCCCACCACTGATCAAAGCAGAGGGCCGCCAATACACCGTCACAAATCATTTCGCCCGGAGGACGCAACGAGACTACCTTGAGGACATGTTCCGCAAGGTTTGTCGCGGACACCGAAAGCTACCGAAGGGGGGTATGCTCGTGTTTCTCACGGGTCAAAACGAGATCTCGCAGTTGGCGAAACGTCTGAAGCAAACTTTCACCTCTACCCAAGGTCACGAGATAAAGTCCGGAAAGGTTGTCATATCGCCTGCCGAAGTTCCACTAGAGACCGAAGATATTGAGCTTGGACCCAATGGCAACACATCTGATGATGACGACGGTTCAGACTCTGAAGGCTCCGTGATCATGGGCCTTGATAATGAAGACGACGGCGAATTCGACATCAAGGAGGAAAGTGCAGAAGAGACGGTCATGAATGTTCACGTGCTGCCCCTTTACTCGCAGTTGCCGACAAATCAGCAATTGCGAGTCTTCGAACCACCTCCAGACGGTTCTCGTCTCATCGTGCTCGCAACAAACGTTGCAGAGACTAGTTTGACCATCCCCGGTATACGCTACGTGTTTGACTGCGGAAGAGCCAAGGAGAAGAAGTACGATCTCGTCACAGGCGTACAAAGCTTCGAGGTCGGGTGGATTAGCAAGGCCAGTGCGAATCAAAGAGCTGGTCGTGCCGGTCGTACAGGCCCCGGCCACTGCTATCGACTGTACTCGTCCGCTGTCTTTGAGCGGGACTTCGAAGAGTATTCAGCTCCGGAGATTCTGCGAACGCCACTTGAAGGTGTCGTGTTGCAGCTGAAGAGTATGGGTGCACCAGTCGTCAACTTTCCCTTCCCAACTCCACCAGATCGTGCGAGCTTACAGAGGGCCGAAAATCTGCTTTCATATTTGGGCGCGCTATCTGCTGACGGAAAAGTGACCAAGTTGGGTCATGAGTTATCACTATATCCACTCAACCCTCGTTTTGCCCGCATGGTAGCTATGGGTGTTGCCCAGAAACTAACAGCGGAAACCATTGCTATAGTGTCTGCACTCTCCGTACCAGAGCTCCTAATTCCAGAGAATAAACTCGGCCTGCGCGAGCCAGTCAAGGATCCAGAAGCAATCCGGACCGAGCAAGACAACATTGAAGCTGAAGAGCGATCCCGCCTCCGCAAAGCCTACAACGCTGCCCAAGCCAAACTAAGCATCAACGCAAAGCAAAGCGACTGCATCAAATTCAGCAACGCCGTCTGCGCCTATGCCTACGAAACCGATCCCCACCGTTTCTGTGAAGACATGTTTCTCAACGCCAAAGCCATGAACGAGGCCAGTCAACTCCGCCACCAGCTCACCAACATTGTGCGCGCCCATCGACCTACCGCAATCAGCTCGTACCAAGCAAAGCTCCCCGGCCCAACAGAACGTAACATCAACATTCTCACGCAAATCTGCGCAGCAGGGTTCATCGACCAAATCGCCATGCGCGCTGATCTGGCCCCCATGCCGCCCGAGCTACTGCGAAAGCCAAGAACAGCAATCGACGTACCATACGTCACCCTATTCTCCTCGCAAACCGAGCGCTCAGACGATCCAAGCGCGCAGTACGTGTTCCTCCACCCGTCTTCCATCCTCGCCAGGACTCCGCCGGCGAAGATGCCAGGGTATATAGTGTACTCGCATCTTCAGCGTGCGGCTACATCGACGATACATGGGAGCAAGACGCCTAAGACGCGCATGCATCCCTTGACGCCAGTTACGAGACCGCAGATTATTAATATCGCGCTTAATACGCCGTTGCTGCAGACATCTAAGCCTATGGGCAAGATGGTGGAGTTGGCAAGGGATAGGAGGGAGTGTGAGGTTGAGATGAGTTTGGTGGGGGAAAAGGGGAGGCAGGGGTGGGGGTTGGGTGTTAGGAAGGTTGTTCAGAGGAAGGAGGGGAGTGGACGGTGGGTTGTTGAGAGGATTGTGGTGTGAGTTTTGGTCTGTGGGTGCCTTTGTGATGGTTTGTGAGTAGTTTGGGGGATAACATACATCGGCACAAAGCCCGACAGAAACGAGTCACCATACTTTCGTATTAGCGATCTAGCGATTCCGTACTACCATCTCTGAAGCCAGCAACAACGTGGCCGTCGTCTTTGATGTGCAATCGCGCACATGTGCCGTCTCGCTCCTCCGTCGTCAACCCCCAGGCCTCACCACTCACTCAATCCCTCGAAACCGCAGTCTCAGCAGCAACCTACGCATACAGCAAACATGATTAGCATACACAGCACAAGAATATCAGACTAGAACCACTTACTTTCTCATTCATAAGCACACTAACATCCTTCTCCCGCTCCACGCTTTTCCTCGCCTCGACATCCCCCACCCCACCACCCACACACTTATACTTTCCAAACGCCCTCGCTCCAAGCCCAGCTTTAAACATTTCATCGATTTCCTCCAACGTCCTATTCTTGGTCTCGGGCAAGAAAAAGAAGACCCAAGTCGCAGCAATAACGCACGACGGGAACCAAATAAACCCATATCTAGGCCCCCAATTCATAGCCATTGGATTGATAAAATACGGCGCGGTGAAGGTAGTAAGCCACGCGCCTACGAACCCAACCGAGGCCGCGAGACCAAATGTGTGGCTGCGGAGACGCTGGGTGGGGAGTTCGCCGCCGGCGAGCCAGGCGTAGGTGGATATCATGCCGTTGTAGGAGAACATGTAAATTGCTGTTAATCCCACTGTTACTTTGCCCGTTGCTTTTGCATCAGGTGCCTTGTGATATACGACTGCGATGATGAGTTGGAGGATGCCGCAGACGAGGAGGCCGGTCATGAGGAGCACGCGTCTGTTGCCGTAGCGCACGACGATGCAGGAATTGACGATGAAGGCGAGGATGCTGATTGCGGAGAGGACGTTTGACATGGCGAAGGGATCGGAGACTTTTGCCATTTGGAGGAAGTAGGCTTTGAATGCGATGATGAACATTGAGCCTGAGGCGGCTTGGAGGAGGACGGCGCAGACGGCGAGGGTGGTGCGGCGTCGGTCCGTGGGGTTGGAGAACATGTCGAGCCAGCCGACGCTGGAGCGGAGTTCTTTTTCGCGGTTGATGGCGGTTTGGATGGTGGTGGCTTCGGCGTGGGAATCGTGGCCGGTGGGGCGGAGCCAGGTGAGTGCTGCGACGCCGTCATCGAAACGGCCTTGGAGGATGAGCCAGCGCGGAGATTCAGGGATGAACCAGATTGTGCAGATTATGATGAAGGGAAAGACGTAGATGAGTCCGAGAGGAATGAGGTAGGCGGATTTGTCGGGGCGCTTCGCGGTGGCCCAGTCTACTATTGTGCCAATGAGTGTGCCGAATGAGACGAAGAAGTTGAAGGCTGTGAGAAATACGCCGCGTAGTTCAGCGGTACTGGTTTCTTGTAGGTACAATTGGGCAAAGGTCATGAAGTAGCCGTTTGCGAGTCCGATGATGAGGCGGCCGGCGTAGAGGGCACCAATGTTCTCCGTGGTCATCATGATGATGTTGGCGATGAAGCAGGTTACGCATGCCATGACAAGACATATTCGGCGGCCGAGGCGGGTAGAGGGAATTCCAGCGGTGGCAGAACTAACAAAAGCACCTAGTGTCATGAGAGAAGAGATCAATTGTTGCCTCTCGGTGGTGATGTTCCATCCTGTTATCGTCTTGGTCGTCTGGTAACCAAAGATCTACATTCCATGTGAGAAACATCATCTTTTAGATAGAGTCCGCCATCGACATACCTGAAGAAACCCCTTCATAGCCTGCAAGCCACCTATCATACCAAAATCGAACCCATACTGAAAAGGACTAAGAATCACAATCCCACACGCTAAAAACAGCCGCGAATGATCGCGCCACGAATAAACCTTGTTGTCGCTCATGGTGTCTGGCATGTGTGTTTGAAATCGGTCCTACAGCAGCAGGCTCGAGGTATATGTATACCGGGGTTCCCTTATGAGCTGGGTGGCCTTATGGCTTGGGGATCATTCCCTGGCATGGATTCATGCACGCGAGTTTACCCCATCTGCCGGACAGTATTGCCAAGGTTTGTTGTTTGTGAGATGTGACTGATGACCCCACACACATGGCATTGCGGGAGTAGCGAATGGCGTAGAGGATTTGGCGATTCATTGGCTTTGGATGTGGGGTTAGGAGTGTGGTACGAAGGATGGTCCAATATGTGTTGTGATGACATGCGGGGATGTTCACATTCATGAAGCAGGTTGGAGCAACCAAACTAATTCAATATCGTCGGAAAAGCCCGAGAGAAGGTGTTACTGCGGTAGTAATTCTGTATAGGAGTTTCCGTTGTGTCGACGAGGGTCAGACAAGAGCAGGGTAACAGTATGGGGTTCGCAATTAGCGTGGTTGCGCATTGTGGATTCGCGCGGGGAAGGAAAGCTTATTTCGCTGTCGTCTATTCTAGGGACTTCATGTCTGTGATCTCGCACATGACTTTGATGGCTGCCACGCTGCTGTAGTACACGGTGTTAGGGCTACTTAAGAAAGACTGGATCCATCATCACCTTCCAAGGTTACTTACTTACAGACATGCTGCTCCATCTAGGAGTTAAAGCTGACATGAATGTTACTCATTCAAGCACACCTCTTGCTCTAATACACTCCCTAGGTAAAGATGCAGAGAATTTCCTACTAGTAAATGAGATTTAAGTTTGTTCAATTTCACCCAACGTGAGCACTGCAATGTTTCCATACATACTTTGCATTTTTCGAGAAACACGAGCCTTATTAGTATTGAAACATTGGTAATATTAATCTCAAGCATTCTTCGGATGATTAAAAGTTTGCTACATGCGAATTTCCGTGCTGACTATTTCTCTTTCTCTTGGGTCTACATGCAGCTTGTATTTGTGTACGAGCACGGGAGTAGTCATGATTGACATGGAGCCATTCCACCGCAAGTTTGGAAAACTCTGAACAAGTTTCTGGACAGAAACTAAAAATCGCATGCCTATTGCTGATTTTAAGCACTCTTCTGTTGTCTTCACATCAGACTGCGGTTTTTCTAGTGCTCCGTGCAAGTAGGCGGAGCTATATTGATATTCGCTCAATACATTTCCTATATAGACTTTAATGATACAACCATAAATGACCGCACAGTCCTTCCTACTGTGAAAGGTCGAGACAATACAAAGGGTGGGCCCACTCATGAACCTCGCGGTGAAAGCACTGGCCACTGGTGAAAGCCAAATCGCTGTCACCGCACCACAGAGCCCCCAATGAGTTATAATCAAGACTCTTCTGTCCATTTCCTTCTAAATTTCCTTCGTCCCCATAACCTACTTTCATACATTCCCACATTCACGAATTTCCTTCCATCTCATCAACTCCCACCATACACCTTCCTCGTCAAGGCAGAATTATCTGGTAAGGATCTCCTGGGCAAAGCATGGATGGAGGTCCGCGGTATGCTAAAAGGAGACGCCAAAGAGGAAGAAGAGGCTCAGGAGCGCGATGCCCTGCGGGGTCAGGTCATGGGCGTGGGTGTGTATTGAGACTGAAGACATGAGATAGTTGGAAGAAGAGGCAGCACTGGGCGCTATGGACGTTACGTGACACGCAGATATATTGCTTGTTCGCAACAACCACCACACCAGCCGACACCCTCCTCACTTCCTCCACTACTCCTCCCACCACCACCACCACCACCACAGTCTCCTCGCATACTCCTCGCCTCCTGGTTAGCAATCCAGCCCCACCCATCAAGCAGGTGATCGTGATGGAGCGTCCCTGTGCTAGCACCAACGGTATGTATCGGCGCGATACACTCCACCCCTTCTACCCCCATACTAGCCATCCTCATTAGCCATCGCCGAGACCCTCGAGTCCAATGCAGACAACAAGTCCAATACCAAGCTCGTCAACGGAAAGCGCGGTCGCTGTCAGAACACCAAGACCATCGCCACCGCCACCGCCACCAACCGCCGTCGTCGTGGCAGACAACTCCCACCCACCACTCCCTGCTCCGTACGTCCCTTACTCCCATGCTCGAGCAATTTCGAAGCAACAATCCACGCCGATGACATACTCCAAGACAGGCTCCAAGACATACTCCAATAGCTATACAGGATAGCGCAAGCCAAAGAACTCGACGGCAAGGAAATTCATATACAATCACATCAGCAAACGAACAAGGCTGAGGATAAAAAAACTGAGTAGATAGTCTCAAGGACTGGGTTATTCAAGCAATTTGGGCAGTGTGGGGGGAGGGGTGTGTTTCCTGTATTTGAAGACCGCACATTTGACTTTCGACTCAAATATACAAGATGAAACACATCTACCCCCTCAATCTAGAATATATATTCGAATTCATGGTAAGAAGCATCCTCATTCTCAGCTCAGATTGCAGTAATCACAATGCATACAGATTTTATCTTTAAAACAGCCAGACAGACTCTTTCGTCAGACACGGAGACTGATGATTTCCATGAATTAAATAAAAGTTTAAAGTGTGCGACACCCCCGGGTCATGAGCAGTCTACATGGGGACTGGGGAGGGGGAGGGGACGGGTTTGATCATTACTCGCCCAGACTGCACACGCACACACACACACTCTCTCTCTCTCGGTCAAACTATGTAGGTAATAAAATACCCAGACATCCTACAAAATCTAACACCGCTTGTTAAAAACTCTAATAGTAACTTATACAACTTATTAGTCCTTTCTTACTAATAGGATTTCCAAAGTTTTGTTACACAGAGGTACACTCACTCACTCACAAGTATCCCTACAACGCCTTATTAGCATGTCTGTATTAGCTTTTTGAAAAAATTAATAAAGTGTCGTGTTTTCAAAGTTTAGGCCAACACACCTTAAGCGGGCGAATTTTCTGGCCGTGTCAGTCGACTCAGAGACTTTGACTACGTCGTTAGCAGCCACATGCCCGGCGATCCTGTTAAAAGAGAAATCATTGCATGAACCACGTAGCGCGATTAGGTAAACATGTCAAAGTGACACAACATCACATGGGAAAATCTGCCAACAATGTGAAGAATGGTTTTTTCATTTCGTGGACTAGGTCTGTTTCGCCCACAGAAGAACCATGGCCAGGCTACCCACATCTCAGCTCGTGGTCCGTCGAATCCGGAAGGTATCATTGTCGTGAGGATGCGCTGATATCAGATGAGGAAACCCCATACTGCAACCCAGCGCACCAGGGGCACACAAGGAGTGACAGAAATGTCATCATGAGCCCATCGACCAATATCGGATACGATGGTCGTGACATTGTAACGATGGTTATTCGAACGGCGAAAAGGCCGGTTTTGGGTAGGGGAGGTCACACAGATGTCGCACATGTGGCTCAGGGGCCACTACTGGTCATCACCGTCGTCGGGTGAGTCAAAGAGGAAGTTAGCTGCAAGCTCTTCGTTCTTGTCGCATGCGAAATAAGCCTGGATGACCAGGTTACGGTCGAAACCGAGGCGGCAGAGACGGTCTATGGCTTCGCGCTCCTCCTCTGTAACGGAGATGGCCTGGGCACCAGGCGGCAACGGGGCATCTTCGTCCGCATCTTCTGCCAACAACTGGAGGAATTGCTCGGGATTTGAGGCAATCAAGCCGGCCAATTGGGGGTTGCCCGCGCCTACTTGCTGCAGAATGGGCTCGAGCATTTGCGGCTGCTGCTGTACGACCTGTCGGAGCTGCTGGAACTGGGGGTTGTTGCGCAAGAAGTCCAAACTGTTAGCATTGAGCGCACCGGCTCCAGCACCAGCAGCTGCGGCCCCGGTTGTGCCTGAACGAGCACCTCCTGCACCTCCTCGATTCTGGCCATGCTGCGCGGCGGCTTCAAACAGATTGACGTGCTCCTCGCCCTCAGTCGGCGCAACCGTTGCACCCGTGTTGCCGGCGGCGGCAGGCGTGGGAGAGGTCGGGGCGCGGGCTTGTGCGGCTTGCGCCTGCTCCTGGAGAGCGCTCTCTGGGATGCCCTAATATAAACAAGTCAGTACAGGTCAGAGCATGGCTTGTAGGCCGTTACCACGGCGCGTCTTACCGTGAGGAGGTACTCGACTGCACGGTCGGGGTTGAAGAAGGCGGCGCGCATGGCACGGTCGATATCAGCACGCTGGAAGCCCATGCTTTCCATGTTGGCCACGGCAGCCTCGCGTTCGCCACCCATGGTCAAGGCCGACGGGTCATTGAACTGAGGGCCACCAGACGCCTGCTGTGCCGGTGCAGGCGAGGGTGTGGCGGGAACATTCTGCGTGGACGTGGACGAAGGCGCGGGGGCTGCAGGCGCGGCGGGGGTGTGGGCGGCGGCGGGGGCGGGCGTCGAGGGCGCGGCTTTGCTTGATGATGATGCGGGGGCTGCCTTGGGCTGTGGTGTTGCAGTCAGTACGGGCGGCAGAGAGAGAACATGCTGGCGGCGGGGGGCGTGAACTGACCTTGGAGACCATGCAGACGATGAAGCCCTTCTCCTCGATGCTGTACGACTCGACCGTGTTGGCGTCCTGAAGGATCTTGCCCGAGTAGATGAGCTTCTGCTGGGGCACCTCCCAGCCCTTCTCCGCGTGGATCTTTGCCTTGAGCTCGCCAATCTGTGCGGTTTCGTCAGTCGGTTGCGTGCATGTCTATGGTTCGCCATGGAGCGGTGGGTGGCGTACCGTTTCCGAGGGCTCGGCCTCGATGACGAACTTGTTCTGCTTGAGATCCTGCGCAAAGGTCAGCGCCGGGGTGCGTCCGGAAGCACTGCGTGGGCGAGTGCGGTACCTTGAATGTGATCTTCATCTTGGCGGTGGGATGTGGTGGGTGATGCTGTCGGGTGGGCGGGGTGGTGGTGGGCAAGGGCAGCACGTAAATAGGCCGCTGGCTGGAGACGACGGGCAAGGGCAGCTCTCGGCGGGGCAGTCAGCAGCGGGCAGAGCAGAGGGCAGACAAGTGGTTGTGGGAGAGCGAGAGCAGCCGGCGGGGGACCAAGTGGGCTGCAGATGTGAGGGTAGGTGGGTGGTTTGCTCGCAGAGGGCAAGCGAAGGGAAAACAGCAGCGGGTTAGGCAGACTCGCACGCTGTTCTGCGTCGTCGACAGCCCTGGAGCACCAGCGCCAGCGCCGCATTGCACTCGCGCACATGCAGCCAGGCGCCGCCGCCACACCCAGCCCAGCCCAGCCCCCCGGCCCGCAGCAACGTTTGGCCGATGACTTCATCTGTGGCGCCGGCGCGAGCCCGTCACGTGTCTGCGTCTGCTCTGTCATCATGCCACCTGCACCTCGGCAGGGCCTGTCCCGAGGTCGGGAAGTGAAGCATGGATAGACTGGCTTGTTTGTGACATCGATATGAGGTGCGTGCAACCATCGCCGCCTGCCAGGTCTACACAGTACTCTGGCATTCATGTTCTTGTCCGTGTCCATGTTCATGCCATTTACTCATGTCTCATCTACAGCAGTACACCACCACCACCACCACCACCACCACCAGGACGGCCACACACACACGCGCGCGTGAGCTGTAGCATACCTGGTCTTGTTTTTTGTTGTGTTGTGAGCTGTGTTGTTGTGTTGTGCGGCCCGCTTCCACCATGCCCACAGCCAAACAACGCGTCTGCGCAGGGGAAATGAAGGGCTAAACCGCCGCCGCCGGTAGCTCCACCCCCGATTCGACTCTGACAGGCCAACCCTTACCACCCTCCGACATGTTGCGACCGCCACGGTCCAGGCTTGCCTTGCCGCCACCTAACGCTAAGCTGACCGTCGTAATTGCGTGTTCCTGAGCTGGAGCATGAGCATCAGACTATCGCTCCCGGAAGTCCATGTATGCATCCAAGTCCCCTCGTCTTTCCCTCGCCCAGCGCCAGCGTGTCACAGTGGGCCACACCGCCATGTACCACCACCACGCACGTCCGCTGCTGGCGGGCCTCGCTGCTGCTACAGTACCGCTCCGCCAATGTCGCGCCGCCATGCTCCAGCCTCGCTCACCATGTGTCCCGCGTGGTGCAGCCCGCCAATGCTCGAGGCATGCCTGTGAGCATCCGGCATGCTAGGCTGGGTTACCCCATGTCACGCCTCATGTCGTCCAACGCGTTACAGGGCTCCCAGTCCACAAAACAAATGGCACAATCAGCTTTCTGCTCGTCCAAAATTATCATTACACCTCGTGGCTCCCCACACGCTTTCCCCCATGGTGCTGGCCTGTCTCGTTCATCTGCTTTCCTGCGTCATCCATCCAACATTGGCCTCCTGTTCTCTTCTTCCTATGAAGCCTCATAGCAACCATTGCTCTCCAGACATTCGGAACTAGCCCGCCGTGCGGCCACTCTTTGCCGCACTAGACACCTGCATCAGCCACGCCCCGTAAACGGTTCGCTTCCACATTCGGACTCCGCGTTGCCTCCATCGCGCCGCTGGGCTATAGTAGCTGCAGCTATACAGCCGACCATCATCTTACTCCGTACTTTGAACGCGTTTCGTCTCGCGTCAATCTGGACCCGCGGCTTACCCCGGCAACGACACCAAACGTCCCCAGTCTTCTCGTTTCGCTCCTACTGTACCACCTCACCACAGCTGCATCTTCATCCTCGACACCACGACCGTCCAATTAGGCCGAACTGGATCCTGCCTCTGGGGCCTGGGTCCGAGGACTACCTAACACGCAAATCCGACGGACTGGACCGATCGACTTCCTTACGTCGACAGGCATAGTTCCTACCGTCGCAGCATCAACACAGTACTATGGGAAGCCGCAAGTACTATCTTTCGCTTGTTGGCCTTGTTGCATGGTCAGGCACAGCAGCCAACGCAATTTTCGCAATCCTGGAGACAGCTGCATTTTCCAACACGAAGATACCCTTGGTTCCCGCAACGGCTGCAGCAACTGTTCTCAATCTCCTTTCGCTTTGCAGTATTGGAATGTATTGCTATAGTGCTGTATGGCGGATGCATGGACCCACATACCGATCTCCTCGGGTTAGAAGATTGCTGGTAGCCGGCAGTACTTTGGTATCCTCCGCAGCTCTTATCGCTTCTCTCATTCTGATCATACTGATCAAGTCGAGATGGAAAGAACTTCTTGCTGCTGTTTCCACAGCACCGGTCACTAGCTGGAATAGTCTTGTCACTGGTCAAATAGCTGTGTGGGCCATTGCTTGCATAAGCCAGGTGGTGCTATATCTATCACAAGTCTGGCGACCCCGCCCGCCAAAATTACAGCCGATTGTTACCTCTGGCCCACGAGACTCGGTAATGTCAGAGCACCGCCCGGTCAGGCCGAACAATCTCTACATGTCGGAGCACCCTCGGCCTGTGATGACGTTAGGCGCGCTACCGTCTCCGACCTTTTCTACTCGCTCTTCACAGTCGCTCAGATCGTTTCGAGACTCACTGCGCCACGTCGTCCGCCCAGTCACGTCCCGGTCTACGCTAATCAGCAGACACTCGGCCAACCGGGACGCTCGTAGTGTCTATTCGGATCGACAATCTGTCGACAACATGTCTCACCCAGACCCTTTCGACAGCTGGGATACAAGTAGTGTCAGCCTACAAGTACGGGATGCAGTAATGCACACTGCACCATCTAAGGGCACTGTATTAGAGCCTATTCTTGGGAGCCGGCCAAATTCACCTGCGCGTGCTCTCGACGGTCCTTTCATGTCTGGACTCCCCGAAGAAGAGGTGGAAGAGCTGGCCCCGCCGCCCAGAATGATGCCTGACATATCACGCCCACCAAGCCCAGCAGTGAGTGAGGCACACATTCACCCGCTCTTTAGGACCGCTACACCAGAGCCAGCCCCCGTTGCTACTTTGGGTACCAGCATTGTAGCCAGTCCTTTGGCGAACCAAGCTATCACTTGCCCAGCACCAACGTTTAATCGTATGCGATCGAATAGTCGCGGAGTCAGTCCAAGCCCACTCAATCAGCCCCGGAGCTTCACTCGAGATCGGGCTTCAAGCCTGCCAACACGATCAAGAAGTTCATCTCCACCTACTCGGGGCATGACGCCGCCTATTCCAGATTTCGTCTTGAACTCTTCACCACGGAGTAGTATGAGTGGTTCCCGGCGAGTGAACCTTCATGCCTCTTCGGAACGAGGCTAAGATGAGAATTTGTCACTTGTTTTGTTTCAAGGCTTCGGCCGTAGCCCGGTAGAAGGCGAATTCGTTGACGAAATTGCCATTTGGTTGATGCCATGTGTTACGGTACCACTGTTTATACAGTTTCCTTTTTTCCTTGTCTCTGGCTCTCGCCTTTTATGTTTTGAATGAGCAAACCTTAGAATTATCGGTTTTGGCGTTTAATTACTGGTCAGGTCACGTCTCATGTCGAAGTTTACCGACCATGGTTATTCAGATGGGGCACCCGCTTTTACCGGGTATCAAAAGGTCGGACAGGCGTTCACTGGTTACAAACATGTCCGTTGTAACAGACACGCTAATACACCTGGAAGCAATCATCTTCACATATGTAATTTGTGGAATCAGAAAGTCTTGCTGGGGGCAAGCACTATCCACTTCACACTTCATCTTGGGCCATGTAATCAAGTGACGAACTGTTCTTAATCTACTCCGAGAGGTTTCAAGACGATGCGATATTCTTCTTCGATCCGCGTACACAATGCACCAGCTGTATAGAAAGACGATGTGCACAATAGACTCATGGCCCGTGACCACTTATTTACATCCGCTACACGAAAGTTGAGCTTTGAGGGTAAGATATTTGTGCATAAATCATGAGGTATAAATCCAGAGCTGGAAGCAGAATGGAAGCATCGCTCGGCTTTGCCATGTTATATAATTAGACAGTAGAGCTGTCCTTACTTGGAGCTTACTTTACATGATCATGTCAAAGTCAAAGTCAATGATCAGGATAACTATGGAACATCAAGGTAGAGACAGCTAACATTTCCACAGTGCTGCATTTGACGGATTACAAGAACACATAGCCTAACCCCTGGGCTAGAAGCCTGGCTCCGATATAATACTCCTTGACTCCCCTTCCGGTCTGTATTTCGGTCTCTGTCAGAATCCGGAGGTCGTCTCGGTGATCCACCCGCCTAGCGCGCGCTAATGACGTGCAACCTGAAACCTGGATGAAGCAATTCAAGAGCTTCGAGAAGACATGGCGAGCGAATGTCCGCCAGCGGATTGTCGGGAATCTCTGCGTAGCCAGAAACCAGGTGGACTGGTCATCTCGTTCATGATGTGCAACTTGAGAATCGTGGCTAGAGTTACTATCGCATGACCACAATGTACCAAAATGAGCGTGATTCTGATTGCTGGATACTACAAATGCTCGCAAAAACACCAATGGAAAGACGCGAGATTATGTAACGGTATATCCAAGAGCTTTGGCTCAACTGTTTCTCTGGCGAATCAGGCCCTCTGCCAACTGCTATTCTTGCGGTCTATTGTACGATGATTGTTGCAATTGTGGCGTGCAAAGTAATCCGCCTGTGGCTTCCCAAATCGGGCTAGCTCCAGAGGTCTGATCCAAGCAAGAGCTTCAACCCTATGCGACCGGCCAACACCACGTACAACACTCTCGACTACTCTTGCAGATCGGTTCATGACTGAGCAACTTTTCTTCGGATCTCGTTTTGCGTGTTGTCATTCGCTATACACAACTGGGTACACACCTGCCCGCCTACTGTGCCTTGCCGAGCATTTCTACTGCGCCAGGGCACCTGAGCAGGGCGACTGCCTTTCTGGAAACACAAGGCAAGCTCCACAACCAGCAAGCCAGCTGTTTAGAGGGATAGAGATCGTCGAGAAAATTCTTTGACTGCTCGATAATTTCAGCCTGGTGATTCTGGCAGCGCATTCCATTGCGACTCAAAGGCACTGTGCTGAGGTACCAGACAGACACGGGTCATACATAGTAAGTCGACATCACATACACCCAACAATACTCCCACGAGTCCGGCGCAGGGTGTTGAAGTAGAGACACCGCTTCACTCGTCAAAGCTGGAATACCACTCTACTGTACACGAGATTTGCTCTGACTTGATGCCCCGGCTGACACGCGTTGCTTGCAGCTACCGGTCCAGACACGAGTAACAACGATATCTTGGAGCAAAGGAGCACCATTGTACAAACCGGTACGCGCCACAACTGCACTTGTAAGTTGGCCCTCTCTGATATTTTAAAATGCGCCCTGTTGATGCTCCCTGCCTGCATCCGCTCGGTGCACTTGGACACGGGTCAGCGGCTGATGCTTTCCAGGGCCAAGTGTGACGCAGGGACAATGCCGCCCAAACGCAAGAATAGAGCGACAAAGACCATGGCCACAACCGCTGCTCGATCCCGTAAGTCGTCCGTATCCTCACGCCCAAGACGTCCTTCGACTGTACACATGGTCTCAAGCTCGAATCCGGTCTAACATTCTGCGTTCTAGCCGCAAACAGGCATAGCGCGGCATCCACTAAGCGAACTGGCCTCGGGACAGAAGGAGCGACAGGCAAGATGTCTCGCCTTGCACCTTCAGTACCATTCCAAATGACCACGCGCCGCGGTGCAAAGGGAACCTCCAACCATGGCAGTCCTGCTGGGCCCTCCAGCGCAGGCTCCAGTAGCCGTCGCAGTTCTTTAGGCGACCATGCGCAACAGGGTGAAGATGCGCCGTCAGACCTTGACGATGCGCGACCAGCCAAGCGCAGCCGAACATCGACCGACTCTGGTTCGCCGCAAATGTCTAATGATGCCACGCTCGACCACAACACTCCCATGCAGGGAACGCCATCGCCAACGCCAGAGCTGCAGAAACCCGCTGCTGGTGTGACCTTGACGTCGCCAAAAGCAGCCGGCAAGAAGAGGCGCGCATCCGATGATTCGACGCAGTCCAGCAAGACGCCCAGCACTCGCCCTAATGGTCTTCTAACCCGTACCCAAAGCGATGTCTCCGAACAACAACCGCGCAGGAAAAAGCGCAAAACAACAGACGCCCCGGCCGACAACGCCGGCCAACCGCCCGAGTTGACTGATGCTAGCACTGCTCCCAATTCCCCCGAGCAGATGCCAGATGTTGACGGCAGCCAAACTCTCCAGAATGTGCTGCCAACCAATGGCGATGCCCCTGCAAAGTCTGGCAGACGGCTACCCGGTCGCCGCCGCCAACCGCATTCGGACATCAATATCGAGACAGACTTGCGCCGACAACTCAACCTTAAAATGAGTTATCGCAGTCTTGCCAAGGTCCAAAAAGCTCTCCTGGATGAACTTTCGAATCGCACCACGAGTAATTTGGAAAAAGACGCAGAATACCACACGCAATGTCCCGAATACGAACCCTTGATGGCAGACTTGGATCGACGTCGCGACAGCCGTTTAGACGAGGTGAATGCTATGCGCACGTATCGGCTTGAGCAACTGGAACGCATTCGAATCGCTGAAGAGCGTATACAGAAAGAGCAGTATATTGTAGGTACTTTATCTTTATGCTCGAAATATGACTAATCGCGTGTAGAACCGATTTCAAGAATTGCAAGACGACTTCCTGCTACAATGCTACTTCCGTGCAAGACAGATTGAGCGAGAAATGAAAGGTGAAGAAGCCGATGCAACTGACGACGAGGTAAGAATCATCTCCTTCTCCCGAGACTAGTCACTTATAGATTATAGGATAATGTCCTCCCTCCAACATATACAGACGAGCCCCACCTTGTAGTGGATGATCGTATCGGCTCAAAATATGCTTCACGTAGCCGGGCGTACGTTGAGGCTGATAAGGAGCTCGAACGTGAATCTATACGACGTCGCTTCGACCTTGCACGCACAGCGTTCGTCTTAGCAAATGATGATGCCGATGACTCAATCGCGGATCTACCTGGTGGATTTGCAAGCTATGCTGGACCAGATCGCGAGACAGCCATTGCGCACTACAACATTGCAAGTCTTGCCGATGCTGCACTTGATGTTGAAAGAACTCCCACACCACTGCCGAAAGCTCAGGACGCCCCTGTCCTTCCGAATGAGAATGCTACGCTTCTTATGATGCTCGCAGATGCGTCGTCACGGTACCCCTGGTCGAACGATGCACAGCCGCCTTCAAATGGGGTTTCGCAAACTCAGTCCTCACCACAATCACGACTGCGAGCTCCCACGCCGGAGATCAAGCAAGAGCTGACCAGGCAAACATCCCCTGTCTTTGCTCCTACAGAAATACCACTTATCATGCCGTCGCAAGCTGCCCATAGCAGCCCGGTGAAGCACAGTCATGCAGGTCCAGCGGTCTACCCCAAGCCAAACGAACCCAATAAGAATGTAGATCAAGGGGTTACTGTAAAGACGGCGACTCCAGCAAGAGTTTCCACTCATCGGATCATGGACATCTTGAACGACGACCAAGAGGTCCCTGTCTCAAAGCTGAGGGAGTCTCAGCCCTCAGCACCGGAGCAGGAGACCTCGTCTCGAACAGAGAATGAGCCTGCACGTCAACAGGTCACGTCACCCCAAAGCAATACCTTCCGACCTGACATATCAGCCAACCGGGAAGAGCCCCCTGTCGATCAAGCTTTGATGGACGCCCTGGGAGGACCGTTACATGCAAGCAATCCATCAGCATCACCATCTGCGCACCATCACACCTGGCCACCACCAAGCGTTGAGCCGCCGAGGGAAGCAGAGGAATCGCTTCGTCGTAGGGATCCACTCCAGAGGATAAGGGACATGTTGGACAGGAAGGCCCGAGAGAATGGCAGGGATCCATCTGACCGCTCTCAGCACTGGCGCGCACCACCCTTTAGCGGAATTGCGGGTAGCCAGAGCTCGCACGAACGCTCTGATGTGGCTGCGTACGATCCACAACGCCCATCTACAGGACTGTATGATGGGCCGCCTAGTTCTGGGCCGGCCTATGCTCCTACTGCTCGGCGTCCGTCTCACGACCAAGGTTCATCGTACTGGGAGCATGACAGACGAATGAGCGGTTCACAAACATCACAGCAGCCCACGGCCTCGCCATATCCATCAACAAGCGCACCTCACGGTTACCCAGGAGAGCATCATCGAGCAGTGCCGACCTCACCTACACACCAGAGTCCCTATGCTCCTCCCAGTTCCATGTCGCTCCCACCCAAACCACCCGGACCTCCACCAGCTGGGCCCATCAACTTTCGCTTTGCCCACTACGATCCTGCCCCATCTCGGCCATCATACCCGCCGCAATCGCCAAATTATACCCCAGCATCTCACTCCAACCACGGACCTCCTCCGCCTCAATTCGCGCCCATATATGGAAGTCCAGGTTACGCCGTCGGTTATGCACCCCCCGTAGGATCCTTCCCAGTACCCCCTCCTCCATCCGGTCTACCCTATCCAGCCCCCCTGAAATTGCACCAATACGGCGGCCAACCAATTCTACCCGCAAACATGGCACCTCCTCCGCCACAAGTGGGACAACCAATGACATTTGTCGGCCAGTCAGCACCAGCAGTAGCATTCTCGCCCCCGCAGGGTCAGCATCCGGGCGCGCACTACGAACAGCGCGAAGTGCAGGGCGAGCGGCCTCCGGAACCGCAGTCGAGACCGCGCCGCCAGTATCGAAGCTATCACGCGCCTGGCACGCAGTTTAGGAGTTATCAGGGTCCTGGGGAGAATCGACGGAGGGGTGGGTAGGGAGGGATGTGATAGACAAAGCTCAGTTGAGTTTATTCATCTATTGGACGGACGGTTCATTTTTTCCATGCTAGGCGGTTGGTTTTTTCACTACGGGTTCGCCCGTGTTTCTTGGGAGAGTTGGAATTGCGGCGTTGTTGATGGTGCTTCCTAATTATTTATTCCCCCCCCCCCATTCCTATTGATCGACTGGCTCTATTAGTGTTGTAGGTTGGGTTGGGGGTTGAGGGTTGGGCTTATTCTTTTACCTCTTGCATGGACAGGCTTTTGTATAGTGTCTAGCCACCACCCTGTCTTGAAATTAAATTGGGGTTGTGTGAGTGGAGCGCAAATTGTCCAGATTTGTTTGACGCGAATAAGGGGTGAGCGGTGGGGCGTTTGTGTTGCTGTCGTTGTCGTTGTCGTTGTCGTTGTCGTGTCTGCCTGCATAGCATGGGATGGATCGAGTGCCCCTTTGCATGTTGTACTCCATCTATCTTTTTTTTTATATACTTGTTTTTTTTCTCTCGTCGAGCACTGTGCCCTTTTTTTCCTCCTCCCTGTTTCCTTTGCTGAAGCATTTTAATGTGCATTGATAGCCACGGGTTGTGGTGGGTGGTGAAAACCTACTTTTCTTTTTTTTTTCTTTTTTTCTTTTCGGAAAGTCCTTTTGGGGGAAGGGGGACGGATCGGTCGAAAAAGTGTAGTACTTACTACGCACGACGCGTTTCTTTTTTTTTTTTTTTTTACACATGCAGTGGTGCCTTTTTTTTTTGCTTTTTCGCGTAATTGAGCAATATGAGATTGTTTTATACGTTTTTGAGATTGGTCGGTTGGTATTGTGATGTGATTTGATGTGACGTGTGATGTGCTGTGACGCTTTTGAGACTGAAACTTGAGTGATGAGGGAAATGGAGTGTAGACAAGGGGGAAGTAGAGTACCCTTAGCTCCATGTTGCTGAGTTTGAAAAGGGGGGAAGTGAATGGATGGTAGGGTTGTGGTGTGCTGTTGTTATGTATATTGCACGTCATGCTCCTGGCACTGTAGGAGAATCAAGTGTCTTTAGCTCAACGAGCAAAAACGAACCATAGCAACTGTTCTGTATGGTAGGGTGCACAATTATATGTAAAGAGTGTCTTGTTTCCGCTCCTCCAATAATCATATCAATAAAACACAAACTGATCCATCCGCAGCACACCACCTCTCTACCTGCCCGAGCACTTCGTACAGGTATATACCGAGGCCAACACCCTACAATCTACAATCACATCTTCCTCCCTAACCCCGATCTCCCCCTCGGCGTCCACTCCTTGCCCACTGCCCCCCCAAACCCCGCCGTCACTTTCCCCCCTTTCCCCATCCTCCCCTCCACATTCTCAAACAGCCTTTGCGCAGCGGGCGTCAAATCTCCTTTTCCCTTTCTCCCCGGCGTCTGCGCACCCTGCATCCGTGCCAACGGTGTAGGCGCAGACAAGAACCGTGGTGTTTCTGATGTGAAGATGCCTAATCCAGACCCTATAGGCTTTTTATCTTTATGTGATGCGACTGTACCGCCAGCCTGTGAGCGATTCGTAGCAATTTTGTCAACCATTTTGTGATGTAGCTTTTCGCGGGTAGAGGCGTCGGTAATAGTGAACGGTGTGGCTTTGGACGAACTGTCTACACCGAATCGCTCGAGTAAGTCTGTTGGTGCATCGTCTTCGTCGTTGCCAGGATCAGGCGGCTGCGCATCGACGAATGCGTAGCCGTTTACTCTGGGTGTTTCGCTGCCGTTGTAGCCGCCTTCGCTTGGGTTCAGTCGGGGCCGACCGGCAATGGCATCGCGAACTGCTGATAGGGTTGGGCTGGGTGGTCTTGCGGGTTCTGCATCTGGCGCGGGGAGACGCGTGTTGTTGTATAGGACGCGTTTGGGCGGGGCGAGGGAAGCGTCTTCGGCTGCTTGGGTTCGGGTAGGAGCCCAGTGTTCCACGCTGTCTGGGCCGAACATTAGGCTGTTGAAGGCGGTGTGTTTGTGGAACGTTGGTGCTGCGGGCCGGAGATCAAGATCTTGACTTGGGCGGTCGACAATGGCGACGTCTTGTACGGTTGATTTTGCAGCGCGTGCTTCGAGCAGTCGCTGTTGTGCGATGCGCTGCTTGCTGGCGTACATGTTGCCTTCGCGTACCCATTTCGTCTTGTCAAACCTGGCCTGGTTCTGCTTGTCGATGATCTGGCTGAAGCTCTCCTGGTCTTCGCTAATGTATTTCGCCTGGAACGCTCCAAGGCTCAAGTCCAAATCGTCGCGGTCCAGCTGACCCAGCTCCTCGTCGATGTCTGTAGCTGCTGCTGCTTTTGTTCTAGCAACGGTGACCGGAGTGTCTGCCCCCCAGACACTGGGTGTCCTCTCTGGCGCCCCTCCTGTCCGACCCAGTCTTGTACGCGCCGCAATCGAAGACTGCCCACGAGGCAGAGGGGTCATAACATGGGTGAGTTTCTTGCCGGCTTCACGAATCCATGCTTTGTCGTTGCTCTCGACGGCGTTGAGGTATTCGCGCTGCGCGTCTGCCTCAGCAAGTCCGGGGAAGAAATCACGGCGGATGATGTGCGACACAGCCGACGTGTATGTATCCTCATCCAGCACCACCGCGGGGCGCTTGATGCGCTTGGGCGCGGGTGGTGGCGCCATGAGCGCTGTCGACGTGCTGCGCTTCCCGAGCGCGGTCGATTGCGAGGCCATGGCTGGCGTCGAGATGTAGTGACGCCCCTGGGCGAGGAGCTTGAGAGTTCAAGTGCGGCCAGTTGGCGCAGAGTATGTCTCCTTAGCGATGGTGGTGGTGGTGATAGTGGTTCGTAGTGCCGCTAGGCAGCGCAGGTCGCTTCACCGCCTTCAGCCCTACAACCTCTAACCCTGCACGTCACCCGTACCTGCATGTGATGGCGGCCCAATCGGTTACACAACTACTAGGAGTGAGAGCTGTCGAGGTCACTGCATGTGCTGAATCGTGTCAAACAAAGCATTCACACAGAGTCCCGTCAGTCCAGGCGCGAAATTCTTCATGTCATTATTTGAGGTGCCAAAAGGATAACGCCACAAGCATCTGTTACTGAGATGCCACAATGCTCATGCTCTGCACTCTAAGGCAGGACCTAGTGAAAAAACACTAACAGAAAGACACTAATAGAAAGATTCCACCATGGCATCCTTGTGCGTTGTGTTGATGTTGCTAGGGCCGTTGCCCTCGCCGAGCCTGAAGACAGATTCGACAACGGACAGCTCTGTAGCTGTGGTATCGAGACCTGATATACGCATTAGTCTCTTATGGTTTTTCTGCAAGTCACGCAAAAAGCATACCTGTAACTGCCATCCAGTCGTTGACAACCATGCCCGCACCGACTACAGCGCTACCGCGATTGACACTGCCAGCTACAAGGGGCACCTGCAGTAAACTGGACAGCTCATCTTGATCCTGAATCGATGTCTTCGGGTGCACAATTCCTCCCTGGTTGCTCAGCGCCATGTATGAGCCAGTGAGAACATTGTCTGCAATAGTTTGTCGGAAAACCTCCACTCCCAGGACATCTGCTATTATCTCCTCGGTCTCTCGCTCAATGTCTGGATGCACGAGAGCAACATGGTCGTTGCAACATATGACGTTGCCCAGGGCTGACAACCGCTCTTCTATCCGTTGAATCTTGACGCTGTCTGGTATCGAGTTGCGCAAATGTTGGAGTTCTTGATCGGTGGTGGTGGTGGGGACGAGGAGGCCCTTCTTGTTGCCGGCTGTGAGGCGGCCGACTATCCTGGTGCCTGCTATGGTAGCATGGCAAATAGGTATGACGTCTTGGAGTTCGGCTTCGAAGACACTGGCGCACATCATGTTAGAGCATATCACTAGGGTTGCGCGCTGCAGGCAGGGCTGATGCGCAGCACCGAGGAG
Source organism: Plenodomus tracheiphilus IPT5 (assembly GCA_010093695.1). Lineage (NCBI taxonomy): Eukaryota > Fungi > Ascomycota > Dothideomycetes > Pleosporales > Leptosphaeriaceae > Plenodomus > Plenodomus tracheiphilus. The sequence continues at coordinate 282,537 of MU006291.1, read as the reverse complement.
AGTAGGCGCACCTGTAGAAGTTCTCGGATGCTCCGACTGCGACAATCGCATACGCATTGGTGAGAGTAGAGAATACACCAACCCTAGACAGCAGAGTATTAGCCAATGATGCATCAAGCTGAGCGAACCCCACCGCTTGTGGCCGACCTACTCGTTGGAGTTTTCGAACTGGGCGCGAACAGCCATGATTACAGGCTGGGTGTTGATAAAGTAGTAATGTGTATTGCTCCTTTCGGGGTTGGAAGTGGTATTGAGAGCGTGTTAAATAAGTATACGTGTGGATTACGAGTCGTTGTTGTGGTTCTGCAGCGCAAAAGCTTGTGAGCAGCGGGATCGTTTTGTAGAGCGCGACATCATCTTTCTGATTCTTGCCCCGCTACCTGATTGGGTCTAGCCACTTCCAAAGTAGGCACTTTCCAAATTCGACTCATAGTCGATCATGTCACGTGCTGATACGTTTCACCAAAAACCTTACGATGCACAAACAACACCGCAGGTGCATAACATCATTTCCTCGGCTGTGGCTTGCTCTAACATATGACTCCGTTCAGACTGAGTCACCATGTGACGATTTCTGCAACATGTGGCTGATTGTCAGGGTTGCGCAATACCTTCCTAGATTCTTACTCTCCTCCAGGCACGTCCCCATGCCAGCCTGGCACCTGCCAATGCACAACGCCATCGAGTTGCAAGCCTGTCTCAGCACCGTGCGTGCTTCAGTTTAGGAGCCATTGTCACAGACTTTAGACCACAACCATACACATGCAAATCGATTTCATTTACAACAGGCTGCGCCAACCATGTCCTTAATTGAACGCACATACTGTGTGATTAGAATTACCACCTCCCTAGGTATTGATTTGACGTAAAAGGCTTCGGTAAATGAGAAATAATGGCCCCGAAAAGTGTACTGAGAAATTACATGGAGCACCTATATTTTTTACAAGTGACGAAAGTCGTAGCAGCCAAGAAAGTACAACGCCCGCTAAGCCATGCCAGGCGCTACAGAATGCTGTAACCATCTTTCGCAAGAAAAACGGAGGGGTAGAAATATATATACAACAGTGCGAGATTTCGCTGGCCACCGAGGCCGAATCGATCGATGTGAGGGGAAATCTCCCATCGTCCGATCCAATCCCGACAAAGAAAGCGTGAACATCAACGTGAACGTGAGTACCAAGCATGATGGTGTCGTGACATGGTTCATTATAAAGGGAGATCGTCGTACGGCGCGTTCGTCTATATGCAAGAGTGGCGTCCCAAGGTTCGAGGGACAGAAGCTGTATGAACCAAGATTCAGAGACAAGCATTGTGCCTCTTTCGGTGCTGGGTTCTCGAGGTCTAGGACTTCCTTGCCAAAAGTACCGCTAGAACAATCTAGAGAATGTTAGCTTGCGTTGATAAACCACTGTGTGCAAACTTACTATGGCAACTATGAGGACCGTGCCGATGACGGACATGATGCGATTCAAGTTGCGCCACCACGTTGCCTTTTGGAAGGCTTTGTCATCTGCAGGTCCAAATTGTTGGGTAAAATGCTGCTCCATATCAGTCTGACTGGGAGTGGGTGCAACAGTTGGATCTAGTGGAATAGGCAAGAACGACGCGAGAAACCACGCTACAACCTAAGTTAGCGTATATTCGACATATATCCTAGCCGGGTCTAATCAAAACATACAGAGAGGCAGGATAAACCCTAGACAAAAGAGTAGAATCTGTCTATTCTGGCGGCCAAAGAGTGTGGTATTAAGATCGGCATCGAGGGATGGCGCTTTCCATATCCCATAGCGCGAGTGTCCTCTTTGGTCGGTCCTCAAGTGTGGCGTTGAATAACCACTAAGAGGATGCATATTAGGCCCCATTACGTAGATGCTCCCGTCTGAGTGTTGGACCTCGTCAGACAAGGACATGGTATCTGCATGGGAATTGCGGTTCCTTGGGCGGTTCCTTGGGCGGTAGATGCTCAAGGGAAAGTTGCCATCCGATGGGGTGTTTGAACGCGCGCTGTGCGAGGTTCCCGCGCGAATACTGCCTGATGATTCAGACTCTGGAGCCCCTACAACAGATATCCGTTCCCCACGCTGGTAGTACACTTTTGCCCATGTGGGAATATTATTGTGTATAAACGTCGAAAGGTCGGAATTCGAAGAGCCCGGCCGGGAGTCTGATGCTACGGACCCATCACCATTAAGTTTTCGGAGGTATCCGGAATTCTTCATGCGCAACGGCAGATGTAGGCAAGGGGGATATAGTATCCAGCTGCTCGCTCGTGTCGTCCTTGGAATCAGAGGAAGCTCTGGAGACAGGAGAAAACAAGGGCCGAGGTAGCGCAGAGAATGCTGTATTTCCTTCCAGGTACGAAACATTGTCTATAGACGACTGGGCGCTTTCGATAGTGTACGCTCTTTGCCTAGGGAAAGACGTGCGTGTGATGCCATTGAGACTCTCTTGAGAATGCGACCTTGCACCAAGCGATCGTGAGTTGCGTGCAATAGAACGAGAATCACGCTCCGACACGGACTGGATCGTTGATAATTGAGAGCTCCATTGGTGAATCAGTGAGCGGTCTTGCATTCGGACAAAGTAGGGCGTATTTTGGGGATCAGTACGCAGGCTGCTGGCGGTCGGCGCGCGTACAATAGGATAATCGATTCGGGTTCCGCTCGCGAAAGTGACTGTGTGCGCTTCATGAAGAGTCGAGGATGGTGGACTGGACGGCTGTACGAATGTGGGCTCGATGCTCGTGTATGAGATTTCCGAAAATGCTATAGAGCCGAAGGATGTCTGCGGTCGAAGGGCTTGTTGCTGAGGGTCAGGATCCTGATCGGAATCAAGGGACGATGTGTGTCCGTGAGTGACACTTGACGGGTTTCCAGTATTACTAATTCGGATATAGTCCGCGGCAGGAACGGGCGGCGCAGCAGGTGTCTTGGGAGTCAATGCACGATTGCGGCTCTCGAGTGAGTCCCCACCAGAAGAGGAAGGAGGAACGGCACGGATTGTAGGTCTCCGATGCGGCGTGGCCACCTCCTCAGGCAGAACTTCTAGGCCCTGGTCCCAGTCTTTCTCGTTCGGCTGGGGAGAAGGCGACGATGGGGGTGTGCTACCCTGAGAGAACCGCAACGACGAAGGCGAGAATGATGTGTTGACGAGAGTGTCCGCTTCCGACGTGTTGGTAGACGTCGAGTGTCGAAAGCCCTTCTTGCGCGAGAGGATGGGCTGCGGCGTCCTTGCCCGGGTGGCTTCGAATTTGGCGATGGTGTTGGCAACCTGACTCCCACTTGAAACGCGAGATCCCGGCCTCTCAAACCCGTAGCCCGGCGCATTGCGAGGAGGAGCCAGTATCTGCGAAGGCTCAGTCGGTACCGGGTATTTGGAGTATACATCGGTATCAGGATCTTGCACTATGCGAATGGTAGGGCCGTGACGCTGATTGGTCTGCGAATGGGAGCGCTCATGCAGCGGCTTTCGTGAGGGCGATGCGTTGCCTGAGCGCGACCTGGGTCGGGGTGGTGGGAACTTTGGTGCCTGTGATAGTACTGAAGCAATGGAGCCTTGTGAAGATGCGCGGCGATGGTGTGCGGAGCTGGACATGCTGCGTGACCAAAGTTCAGATTCGCGTGCCCCGGCCTGTGAGATGTCGAAGGGCGAGTGGAGCTGCTGAAACCGACCATTAAAAAATATGGATAAAAAGTAACGGCTGGAAGGGGGAAATGAAGAACGGGCTGAATAAGGAAGAATGAGCGTGTATGAAGACGGAGTCAAAAGAGCGACTGAAAACGCGATGCAAACATGTCAAAAGAGTGGCAGGCGCAAAGGCAGGACAGGACGGTTTGAAGATTCGACAATGGGGCGCGAGGACTGGCGGGTGATAAAGCTGGCGCAGACGTGGCCGAGTAGCCTGGCCCAAACGAGCCTCGCTGCTCCTGCAAGACGCAGGTTCGCGCCTGCAGGAGCACCTGCGCAATCCAATTGACAGCTCAGCCCCGGCCAGCGATCAAGCACGAGCCGCAGCGCTGAACCTGGGCAGCCGCCAGTGCGCGTGCAACGACGACGACATCAGCTGCTGCTGTTCCTGCAATTGCGATGAGACGAGCCGCCGCATGGCAGTGCGGCATGGATGCGGCCGTCTGCTCCAGGTCCCCCTCGCATCGCCCGCCGCCAGACGGCTTATCGAGCGATAGCCGTGGGCGCAGCGCGCTTGTGGGGAGATGAAATGAGCAATAACGTTAGGGAGCAGCCAGTGAGCCAGTGACGTGGGCACACGGGCCGTTGGCCGCTCTTCTCGCACCGTCACTGGAGGCGATTCAGACCAAGACTGGCCAGTGGAGCGGTGCGGTGAGCGAGCTGCAGGGATGCGCGTACATCCCGCGACGTCTGGAGCTGGGGACGCGAAATGGAGGGTGCGCCCGTGGTGTTGTGTTGACGCAAGCACAATCGGAAGGCGGCCGGATGAACTGCTCGATGGCACGTGACTCTGGCTGGGGTTCCACCCCGGTCCCATCCTATCACCGCCCGGGCTCCGCCGCTGGCATTGTTCGCCGCTGCAGCGTTGAACAATCGTTATGCCTCCGCCCATCAAAGGCTGGCGCCAGAGTTTCACCACGCTGGGGAACATGTACGAAAAGCACGTCAAAGGCGGTGAGTTGCTTTTGATTGGCCCGCTGGCGTCCCTTTCACTCCGATACACTTCTTAACGCCTGCAAAACCCCAATTACACAGGCACTGCAACAAGTGATACGCATATCTTGCTGCTTCACCCCAAGACACTCGCGATGCCATCTAACGCTTCAACAGTTCCGAAAGCGCCCGTTTTGTCGTCCAATACAGCGGCGCTTCTCTCCGTAGGTTTCAAGTTCTACTACCCCACCCTCCTTAGCATTGTTCTCCGCCTACAAGGAGCATTCATAGACACAACCTGCAGCCAACTCTAACCCCACCCCCAACAGGCCGCCTACGTGCTCATCTACGTGATTCCCTTCTACCTGTCCTCCGCAACACGGCCATCCAAGACACTTACCCGCGATGCGCCCTCATCCATCCGGGCCAGAACAAGGGCCGTCAACGGTTCCACCATTGTCTGTACCGCCATCACCATATTCGTCCTCACCAAACATGAGGTTTCCCTCTCCGAAGTCCTCAGGCTCCTTGGCGTATGGCCCATTTCCCCCCTGGACACGGCACGAACCATGCTCCTCGTGACAATACTGTTTGCCGGGCCCATCTTCGAGTACGGCATCGTAGACGGCGACTTGAAGGACTGGATCAGACTGCGTGGTGTCCGCGAGACATTGACTAGTTGGATTGGATACCGAAACTTCATCGTGGTGAGTTTTGCTTTTCCCTCACCAAACAAAAGTTTGCTCCGGGGGAGGGAGCCATATGCTAATTCTTTTCGCCAGGGTCCCGTCAGTGAAGAAATCGTCTGGCGATCCTGCATCGTGCCTCTCCACATCCTCGCTCACTTCTCAGGCAAACAAGTCGTCTTTCTAACACCGCTCTACTTTGGCATCGCGCATTTACATCACTTGTACGAGTTTCGAATTACGCATCCAGAGGTTCCTCTGGTCATGGCTGTGCTTCGTTCGCTGTTCCAGTTCACGTATACCTCCCTTTTTGGGTTCTTCGCTGCTTTTGTCTTTATACGCACGGGCAACGTTTATACGTGTATGTTGGCTCACACGTTTTGCAATTGGATGGGGCTTCCGCGGTTTTACGGCCGGGTCGGGGTTGAAGCAGGTGTACCGATTGGGCCGCCAGGCGTTGGAAAGAGAGATGATGATGATGAGAGGAGCGCATCTATTTTACAGGATAAAGACGTTGCTTGGACCGTTGCTTACTATGTTATCCTTGTCGCGGGTGCGTATAGCTTTTATCTGCTCCTGTTTCCCTTGACGGAAAGCAGTCACGCGTTGCCTGTTGTTTTGACGAGGCGATGAAATGTCTATACACGGTTGGGTTGCACGGTCTCTTGTATTGTTATATCACCAAGACTAGCGAGCTGAGTCGTATCTGCCAGTAACCATTGGTTATCCAATCCACCACATCGCTCAGAAGCAAGTATTGCCACCATCAGCATGAAATTCCATCCACATCACTTCAAAGCCGCAATAACCCACCAATTATCCTTTTCATACCCCGCCTCCAACACCACACCCCCGGCCTTCTCCACATCCCCCTCCAACTCCCCCTTCCTATAAAGATGATAATACCTCAGAAACGTCTTATCACCATTTGCCCCCTGTACCCCTTGCGGCGCACCACCCCCCTCCAGTTCCCCTTCCTCTTCTTCCTCCTTTTTGACCTTTCCATCTTTCTTCTTCTTCAACCTCCCCTCCTTCTTCCCCTTCAACACCCACGGCACCATGACATCCTGCTCATGCCCCTCATCCCACCCCCTTCGACTATCCTTTTGCTCAAGCGCCCACACATAAATCAGCGCTTTGCCTGGTTGATCACCTGATGACCCACTACTGCTCCCACTACTTTTGGGGCCGGGCCGTCGGAGGAGATCCAAAACGCATTTTACGGCTTCGATGCGGCGGGCTGGGGTGGAGAGGTGGTGAATTACTGCGATTGAGATTGCAAAGTCAAAGATAAGGTTTGGGTGGGGGAGGGAGAGAGTATCGGCTATGATTGTGGAGTGGGGGTGGTGTTGTTTGGCGATTTTGGCGAGGTTTGATGATCTAAAAAAAAACAATCAGTTGTTGATTGATCCCAAAAAAAAAGGAGAGAGAGAGATTAAATCGACTGCTGGGAAAGCAATATAATCTTGTCAAAGATGGATGGAAAATACAAGACAAACATACCGATCCGATCCCACGATAAAAACCTCTGGATTCACAGCAAGATATTTCCCGTTTCCACACCCGACATCTGCGCCAATCGCACCACTTTTTTGTTCTTTGAGGAAGCGCTCGACAATGGGCCAGGGCTGATGAGATGAATTCGGTTAGTTTTTTTTACGAGCCTGTTGTAAATCAAGTGGTTGTGAGTGACGCACACCTTGTATCTTGTGGATGAAAAATGGCTTGCTATTTCCTCATATACAGAGTGCACGTGCTTGGCTTCGTAGTCTGCGCCTTGGGGTTCTGCAGTTTCCATCGCGGGATAATTTTTTTCTTTTGCGCTCTGGGGAGTGGGAGTTCAAGGATGAGTATGGTACTTTGGTGTGATGATGATGGATTGCGGCAGGGTTGATGCCAAGGCGCTATCTGATCTTTCTTGCTGTAAACAGCCGCAGTGATTGGCTATTGAGGTTGGGATAGACAGAAGCAGCGGTCTCTTTACAACGTCGAACATCATTCAATTTATATGCATTATGGTAGTCACAGATCTAATCAGTGATCGCAATTCCATACGAAGAGTGTGACGTGCTCCAACCGTACATTGTCTCACGCTGCAACAGACGTGTCATTTTGCGAGTCTTTGGCAACTCATTCAGATTAACGGCTAGTTCATCAATTGATGATGCAACACACTCGTGATTTCTACGACAAGCTCTGCATGGAGCGTAGTGATTTTTGAGGAGAAGGTGGGGTATCATTCATCGTAACCAAATCTTCACACAATCACTTCTTCTTTCCCTTCGTTTTATCCAAAACCTCTACCCATGACTTGTTCACGCCTCGCTTTTCGAGAGCTTTCAAGATGGCATCTTTCTGTGGTCCCTGTATGAGGACCTCCATAATAGGGGCTTTGGGACTGGATCCCTGTAGTTTATCGACACTGGTACTTCCTGCACATGTTTTGCGCAACTCATCAGCAAGTGGCTGCGGTTCAATGTGGTAAGGTTCCAGGCCATGAACCTTAGATACCGTCTTGTTGCCGCTGCGAGTTTCCAGAGTGATCTGTATCTTTGGGGGGGCTCCAGCCTTGGGCTTGGTATCGTTCAATTCCGCATTGTTACGGAGGATGGCGTGGAAGGGTGCTGCAGCAGCAACCATGCGTTCAGCTAAGGCATCACGAGTCATAGTGCCCGTAGTCAAGGCTGCATTGTCTGCTGCGGAAGATCCTAGGAGAGCGTCGGCGATTTGCGGGTTGATTCTAATTAGCCGCTTATTTTTAGGATCAACCAAGTTTTCAGATTCGGCGTATGCTATAAGATGCTGTCGGAGCTCCGCGGGTGAGTAGAGGCCGCGTGGGTCGGCTTTGGCGGCTTGCAGTATGGGACTTAGCTTGTCTTTTGGCCGCAGCAATGACACTACGCGTAGTGTTTGGCCAATTGAAGACTGAGTCGTGGATGGTGCGCTCGCCTTACTACCCGCGTTGGTGGCGGTGGAGGTGTCTTTCTTGGGCAATCGGTACGGTACAAAGGCCTCCACTCGGCGATCCTTGAAATCGATATCCATGACGACGACTTCATTCCCGTCACGATCCTTGGACTTGAGTATCATCTGCTTGTCCAAGTATTTGATGAATTTTCGGAGATTCTTCCAACTAGTCTTTTTGATCTGTAGTGATGATGTCCGAGCGGGTGTGTATGTCGGGAGAAAAGGCTGAACGAGCTGGGCCATCACATGCGACTGTGAGAGGGGGAACTCGAGGCCGTGGCTGGGGTGGTCTCTGTTGGTATTCATGTGATGTCGTACACCGAACAGAAACGCATTTACAAAGGCGTCGTCGATTTCTGGGACGGTCAGTAGGAAGTTACTTGCAGGAGGTCTCAGGAAGCTACCTTTTGTGGTCAGTTCTTTGTCTTCAATGACATCTACAAAGTCGTGGCTAGAGGGTGCGTCTTCACCGTCGACACCCTGTCTCTGCTCCGCCTCGGATCGCGTAGGAGGCTCATTCTGAAGCGCAACACCACCGTCATCGTCGTCCATATCCAGAGCGGCCGTACGTTCCTCTAGACTTTGGTCGTTCACTGCCTCGTCATCCCAGCCGGAGATGAGATCTGGAGGGTCGCTGCCCGGCTGGCTGGACGCACTCCATGCCCAGAGCTCGTCACCAGCCCAGTGGAAGGTGGAGACAGCTAGACCCTTGACGCCTTGGACCTTGTCTAGCCCACTCACATCGACCTCGCATGTGCCTACTGCCATGGGCACCGTGGGGGCCTCGAGGCTCGCGATGGCGACCACGGCACCCTTGGTGGCTCCCTGAGGGAACGGTGGGCCCCGCTGCAGGCCTGGGACCATGAGGTCGGCGCCCCCTTGCAGCTTCTCCACGACTACGAGCGGCGTGTGCAGCAGGGGCACGATGCGAGGGTTGTGCCAGAGTGTGTAGACGGTCGGATACATTGTGTCGCCGACCTTGGCCCACAGCACGCGCTGCTGGCCACCGGTGCCCTCGTGGCTGCCCACGTAGATGGTGCCCGATACAAGTTTGAGGTCTGGTCCGGCCGTGGTCGTGAAGCGGGCGGACAAGGCATTCTCAGGCAGGAGCGACCTGCGCAGGGCGGTCAGGCCAGCGGTGGGCGCAGCCTTGTCCTCTGCAGCTGGGGCGTGGCCGGCGTCAGCGTCGGGGGCGACGGGCACTTGGAGGCTGAAGTCGGCGATGATTTGGTCTGCGGTGCGTCGACGTTCGCTCGACTTGAGCGGACTGAGCGGCTTGACCTGTGTCGCGTTAGCCGTGGCAGGCGGGCTGGGGTGGTGAGACACGCGCCGTGGGCTTCTTCTTGAACATGGTGCCGAACTACCAGGTGGTTTCGTGAGGCGGTTGCAGCGTGGGCGCGCGTGTCGGCTTTTGTTGTTGACGCGCAGAGCCAAAATAGTTGATGGTGAGCGGGGGCGACAATGACCTCAGCGGGGCAGCTCAGCTCACCCTTCCAGAAGAACGATCGAACGGGCTCGCCTCGTACACAAACTCTACAACTCTACACGACCACAGGGTCAGCACAAGTCAAGTATGATGCAAGGGGTCGTCGGGGCAGTCCTGGTAAAGCGCAAAGGCTTTTGCTGTGAACAAGACACTTCTGTGGTCCGCCATGACCAATGTACTGTACAGGCCAGCGCCTACAGATGTGACCCGGCAGCCTGGTCGTACCTGTGTAAGCTTTCCAGCACGCGCACAAGCTGCCGTTGCTGGCCATGTGCCACGAGGCGAGACAAAGACTCTCGAGACATTGACAGTCGCCTTGGATCACGCCTCATCACTGCCCCTCAGCCCGGTTCATGAATTGGCGACCGTCGAATCTGCACGTCGGTACTGCTCTATGCCGTTTCGCCACCGCTGTGCACGTTGCATGTGCGGCGTCAACACCTGTGGACCTGAGTTTGTGCCATCGACGACCCAGCTTGCTTGTGTCACCGCCCCTAGCTTTTAACCATTTCCACTAGAGGTACGGCGGAGCGGGCAAAATGTGCTTGTCAAGCGGCCAGGTCGGTCCTACTGTCACCCTCAAACGAGGGTGAAGCATGCTGGCAGCAGACGGCATCCTCCACTGCTGGCAGCAACACGATCGGTCAACCACCATGGCACTTCCACACAACACAAGTCGGGCCGGCGCCAGCCTCCGAGCCTGGAGCCTTCTTCGTCGCTACGCCCTGGTGGCTGGGCCAAGACTGCGTCCCAACTTCGAGCGACGAGTGACGAGTCACAAGCCGCGTACGTAATAACACCTTGCCTGCAAAGGCCGTAGTGCCTCCATTTGTCGTGTGGCGCCCCGGTCTTCGAACGGCACCTGGCGCTCACCACTGTCATGGCAAAATGCGGAGAAACGGCAGCTTACGACCAAACGCCCTACTCTCCCCGTCAAACCTCAGTTACTCGCCGCGTCCTCCTCACCACTCCATCCCCCGCGCCTGCTCCTGCGCCTGCCATGGTACCTCTCTCGAGAACGCGTACGAAAGGTTCCTAGGAGTGACAACACTCGACACGCTGCTGCCTCGGCATCCGGCACCCGAACATCGAAAATTCTGCCGCTATGAGCCCCGTCCCCGACATGGGGTGGCATCATGGGGAAGTGGTCCAAAAACCCGTAAATCCAGAGGAGCTCGTGCTGGAGGCATGGGCGCAAGGTTTCCTGGTGGGCTCGCTCGTCATCATGGCTTTCATAACGCTTGCAAACATGAGGCGAGGCGTTCTCCTTCACAAGGTCCGTCATCCTTCATCTGCTGTCGTCATCGAGGCTGACCAAATCTAGTTAATTTTGCTCGAGTTGATCCTTGGATTGTGGCAGGGCTTCTGGCTGTTCTTCAAGTCGCCTGTCCATGCGTGGTGGCTGTCGGTCGCAGCCATTTTTTTGAACGCTTCATGGTCGCTACACAACATCATTGCCTGGATGAAGATAAAGCCTTTTCTTTCAAGACGAATCAGCTTTTTTTTCATCGGCACCATCATTCTTGCGCAACCTTATTGGATCCTGGAGATTTACGCAAATTTTGCTTACTTTCACGGTGTCAACGAGCTCTTTCTGAAGACGCGACCCTGGGAAGCCCTTTGCCGCGATCCATGGTGGATCCTTACCACCGTTTATTTATTCTGGGTCATCAAGACCCAATATGAGATGACAATCAAGGAGATTGTGCGCATCTCCCCGCGATTCGGCATCATGCTGTTAGCCATGTTGTTGAGCCTGGTGTTTATCATTCTCGACATACTATCCGTTACAGGTGCCCTCAAACTGCCAGGAGCTACAGGCATCAATCCTTTCTGGAAGTTTGCATTTGTGTTCAAGTGTTTGACCGACTCGGTTGTACTGGACGACTTCAAAATGGCGCTGGATCGTCTAAGGGCCTTTAAGATTAGCCGCCTGGGCAGCTTTTCTGGAGACATGAGCGACAGCCGCAGTCGTAACGATGGCGGCCTTGTAGCGACTTGGGAAGAGATGGAACGTGCAGCAAACGCGCTGCAAGAGGTCCGCAGTCCCGACGGCGATTACATCCATCCGAGCAACTTTCCTTTCAAGCCAAAACGGGCACGGCGAGCGCACAAAGACTCGGTCATCACTCCTGACAACCTGTACATACAGGACGCGAATCAAGGACTTGATCCTGAGGACATCGTGCCTAGTGCACTGGGTAATGGGATCCCCCCAGCTACCCACAGCATAAATGCGCAGAAATCTCACTTTATGGACGACTCCGACAGCCACAACTCGCGGGACATGGTTGCAGAGAACGACTATGCAGAGGCGATGCGAGAGATGCAACGAGCCAGTGATGCGACAGCCCGTCGAGCGAGTAACTTACCTAAAGGACATTCATAGCAATAGTGATTGAAAATCTATGCGCAAGCATGATGACATATGTAATCTGTAATACTAGGTCGATATTCATGTTCACAGTCCAGCTAAGCACTCAAAGTAGCTTCCAAGAATCCGTTACATCGTAGGATTCTACTAGAGTAAGCCTTACATGGTATGTGACTACATGTGCTTGTCCCTTGCCTTGCCCTCGTGAGCTAGGTACCTCTTGCACCCGGACAGGGTACTAAGTTGTATTAGGTCTGGATCGACCCACGTCCCCGGACAACGGCCGCATCAACATGAAAGCTAGCATTGCCCCTTTTGAGGATACCAAGTTACAGACAACAAACACAGCTTATAAACACAGCATCCAGACATGATGGACGGGATACACATCGTAGCTAAGCAGTATTCCACGTGCAGGTTTCATCAACTGCACTGTCGACTTGGCCTGGCCTGACGATGCCAACGTGCTGAAGGCGGCTCATTTATGTTTTCAATAGCGTCAACGTCTCGAGGTCGACAAGCGGGCTGGCGGGCCTTAGCAGCGGCCAAACACGCGGGAAACACACCCACGTTGAACCTACATGGCCAACATGGCCAATCAGCGCACCCGGAGACATCGGGGCTGACCCGCTTAAGACTGCAATGTATCGCTTGCTGCCGCAAGGGGCCTCTCTGTCCTAGCAAACAGCGTGCGTCTGCTGCGAGAGTTGCAGCATGCTACTGCGCATTGCATGCAGTAACCTGTCACTTGAACTCTTCGCGTAGACGGTCCAGAAGACGCCATGCGCCTGGGTCCCTTCGTGTCGCGAGATGGGCTAAACCAAATGTCATTCACAAAGGCGGGCAGAAGACATACCGCACAGTCACTTTGCTGGTTTATGTGTGGTTAACCCCGTAGTGGTATTTATATCCCCCAGGACCATCGCTATTAGATTAGATTGGGTTTGCGCTGCCGCGAACCAACGCTTGAATTATTTCCGCCGTCCTGGGTTCCCTCACCCCCCCTCGTGTCTTCTGCATTATTGCGCAACGTCGTTTCCTGGCTGCTGGGATTCTTGCTGTCAACAGCGGCCTTAGCAGTTCCGCCACACACCTGCCAGTCTCAGACCCGCACCCATTGCGCCATGAAGATACCATTTGCGACGGCGCTGCTCGCTGCAGGAGCTTGTGCAACTCCCGCGCCACAGGCAGCCAAGGCACCGACTGTTGATCTGGGCTATGCTGTTTATCAGGGAAGTTACGATGCCAATAACAGTATCAACGTCTTCAAAGGGTACGTTGTTGCTTGGAAAAGTAGTGTGAATTTGAAAAAAGTTCCTCGTTTGTTTGATGATTTGAATGTAGGATTCGCTATGCTGCTCCACCGGTTGGCAAGCTGAGATTTGCTGCTCCTCAGACTCCAGCGAAGAATAGGACGACGAGTGCGGCCTTGACTGATCCACCTGTATGCCCTCAGACAGGTGCCTCGTCGGAAACGCCGGCTGCGTATGGGTTTACGTCTGCGCTTGGAAATGAGGACTGTTTGTTCCTGAATGTGTATGCCCCAGCCAATGCGAAGAATCTGCCCGTCTTCTTCTGGATCCGTAGGTTGCTTCTTCGTCTTTACACAGTGTGCAATTGACCGATCAATTCTAGATGGAGGAGGTTATGGTTTATTCAGCGCAACTGGGCTGGATCCCACCGAATTTCTCACCACCAACAACAACAGCTTCATCAGCGTCATCATCCAATACCGCCTAGGGGCCTTTGGGTTCCTCGCAGGTGACCAAGTCAAAGCAGGCGGTGCGCTGAACGCCGGCCTCCTAGACATGAACTTTGCCCTCAAGTGGGTGCAGCGCAACATATACAAATTCGGCGGCGACGCAAGCCGCGTCACAATCGCGGGCGAGAGCGCAGGAGCAGGAGCGGTTCTCTACCAAGCCCAAGCCTACAACGGCAAGCAAAAAGAAACCCTCTTCCAAAACATCATCGCCGCCAGCCCCTGGGTCCCCCACCAACACAAGTACAACGACAAAGAGCCCACAGCCGCCTACACCAGCTTCGCCCACCACGCCGGCTGCTCCACCTCGAGCGACACACTGGCCTGCCTGCGCTCGACCGACACAATCGTGCTTCAAAACGCCAGCGCTCAAGTCTCCGAAGCAGGCCCCTTTGGCACTTTTGCCTTTCTCCCCGTCACAGACGGCTCCTTTGTCAAAGACCGCCTAACCAAACAACTCCTCTCCAACCACCTCCAGGGAAAACGCATTCTATCCGGCAACATGGCAAACGAAGGCGTACCCCTCAGCCCCCCTACCACCAAAACCCTCCAAGACTTCCGTTCCTACCTCGCCACCACATTTCCCCATTTCTCGCAGCAAGACCTCGTCGCTATTGAACAACAATACTCCTTCCCCGGCGACGACCAAGACGTTGACCCCTCGACACCCAAATTCCCAACCAACGGAATAACAACACCCACAGCCCTCAACATGTCACAATTCGGTTCCGGGAACCAACAACGCGTCTTCAACGTCTTTGCAGAATACGCATTCGACTGCCCTTCCTACTGGGCAGCCTCTGCCTTGCCAGTAGGTTGGAAATACCAATTCAGTGCGCCACCCTCGTATCACGGCTACGATTTGCAGGCCCTGTGGTCGCGCACACGTACACCGGGGCAATCGTTCAAACATGCATTTCGCAAGATTTGGGGCAATTTCATCACGAGGGATTCTCCGCTTATTAGTGTTAAAGATGCCAAGGGGGGTGTGGGGAATAGTACTGTTCCTGTGTCTGTTGCTGTTTCTCCTCACGCTGCTGCTGCTGCTGCTGGATACGGGGAGGATATGATTTCCTGGCCCACATGGGATGATAATCACCCTGTGCTGCTTAATTTGAATTCGACGGGCGGTGTGCCGCGGTTTGTGCAGACGACGCAGGATCTAGAGTATAATCTTTATAGTGATCCGGGCGTTTCGAATGTATTTAGTTTGGCGGATGCGCAGGCGTGGGAGGGCGGGAGGGGCGAGCGGTGTGAGTTTTGGAAGGGCATGGCGGGTAAGGTGCCGTATTAGTTGGTTTGGGGGCGCAGTGTAGTGTGTTTTTGTAGGGGCAATGATGATGTGGATTGAATAATGAGGGAGGGTCTGTAATTGAGTGGCGTTTCCTTGGGGCTTGATGATATATTGAGTGAGTTGGCATGTTGACTATATCAACACTAAACATGGGTGGATCCAGAGCCAAGATTATCAAGAATCAAGGATACATCATGTATTGCTCAGATTTGTATATACGTCTTGTGTATACGAAGCGCAAAAAAAAGGGGTCGGACGGACAGGACTAGTCCAACGCGAGGTGAACTCAGGGATATCATGGACGTAATTAGAAAAAAAAGGAAAGAACAAATTACCAAAACGCCAACCCATCTTTTGCTGTAGCTTCAGGAACGCTATGCTATACTGGACAGTTACCAATGACTGTCACAAATCAAAAGCACATTTTTACCACAAGTACAACCTTCCGCCGGTCGTGGTATCGTTGAAGTGGAGAAGCCACAGGTTCTCAAGGTCTCGAAGTGTGTCGAGGATAGTGCCAAAGGGCTTTTGGTTTTCACTTCCTGATATTCCACACCGTCTTCTTCATACCAGGCTTAAGAGGGATTTCAGACGGGCCATCGTCGGACTCTCCCGTACCCATTCTCTCTACAGTGGTCCAAATATTGGGGTCTGGCTTTTGACTCTCCATGTCCTCTAGACGCTGCCAGTCGTTTCCGCCAGGAGCACCGTTCTCCAGCGTCGTCATGTTGGCGCTGTCGTTGCGGGTCCGATCGTGTGTGGTCAGGCCTAGGGCAAGGGCAAGGCGATTGCGACGCGAGCCAATGGTGGGCGTGGAATTGGAATTGTGTGACTTGAAGGCAGGGATGCCGTTGAGTTGGGCGTTGCGCTTGCGGAACATGTGCCATATAATGGGGAGATTTGTGGCTAGGATTCCGCCCAGAGGCTCGAAGACGGAGTAGGCACCGAGAGGCACATAGTACCAGGTAAAGTCGGGGCTGCCGCGACCGAGGATGATGGTCAGGCGGAGAGAGGAGACGACGCAGGTGGCCAGGCCCAAGCAGAAGATGAGGCTGAGCATCAGCTTCTTCTTGGTCTGCAGCTGCAGGTGCCAGATCATGGGCACAGGGAGCAGGAAGATGATGACGTCGGTAACAAGGTTGAAGATGTTGGTGAAGTAGGTAAAGGGGATCATTTCAAGGCACTCCCCCCGGACATTGACGTCCCAGTAGGCATGCAGCGGGCGGCATGCGAGGAAGAGGGTGATGGTGATGCCCAGGCCCCAGGCCAGCACCAGAGCAGCCAGCGCCAACACGATACGGCGGAAGACGGGGTGCACAAAGACTCGAAAATAAAAAGCCAGGATGCCGAGCTTGACGCAGACGAGGGCCATGTCGTAGAAGTGGCTGAAGATGTAGTCGCCTTTGCGCACCATCATCTGGTCGTGGGGGGAGACGACGTTGACATGGCGGCCCATGCCGTGGGAAGGACCTTTGGATGGTGGTGTTAGCTGCCATGATGCCGATGGTGTTGGTCATGGGCGTGGGCATGGGCATGGGCATGGTGTGGTAGATGGAGACATACCGATTCCCAGGCCGGTGGTGCACTGGCCCAGCAGGCACAAAGTGGCCAGCAAGATCAGGTAGTCGTCCAGTGTGATGCCGTTGCGGCCATATCGCTTGGCCCACAGGCGCATTCCCGTGCTGAGGGTGGCAGCGGCGATGGGCACGCTGTAGACCCAGCGGACCTCGGTCACGCGCGAGGCGTCCCTGTTGGCCTCGAGATAGGCCCACTCGTCGGGCGAGAATGCGGACGCCATGGTGGGCCGCCCGCAGTCGACAGTCGGGGGCGGTCGGTCGGAGGCTGGGGTCGCGGGGTGTGTTGTCGCGGTCGCAGTCGCAGTCGCGGCGGAGTGGCGGGCTGCCGTGGTTTACATGGCCAGCAGCGCAGCGGGGAGGGCACACACCATGGCCAGCAGCGCCTGTTGGGGCCGTGGGCGAGTAATCACAGCGGCGGCGGCGGCGGGGGGGAGGGGGGCAAGGGAGTGGCAGCGTCGGGAAGGCGAGCGAGCCGGAGCTGGAGACGACTCCGCCGCGCAACGCCGCGCAACGCCGCGCAGCTGGGCAGCCCAGCGACGGCGGGCCCTGGATCCCGACGCAAAGGTTGACGCCTGCAGTCGCCTGCGCCCGATCCCCTTCTACCACCACCACCACCGAGTCCGTCTGGCAGGCCAGCTTGACTGCCGGCCATGGAATTGCTTTTGCGGCACCTCCCAGGACATCGCATCGACGCATCCTCAATGCCCACTGTCTCGGTTCGGCCCGAGTGGTGTGCAGCTGACTTGGGTTTTCAAGGTTTCAAGGGGTTCGAGGGTCTCGACTCTCGACGGGTCCTCCAGCAAAAGCAAACACGTTGGGCACAAATCATCTTCACAAGCATCTCAAGAGTTCCATTTGTCTGCTAGAGCATGCTATAGCAGGCCATCCCCACCTACACTCCATCATTGAAATCATAGTCCTTGTCCCAGCGCTAGTCACGTCAATCAAGCTTCTTGAACCATGGCAAGAGTCACAACTCACCGTGTCCCACGGACGGCTCCCGTCGACAAATCTCAGGTCCGTACCGACTCTGATGACGTTCCTGGGATCGCGGTTCAGAGTAGAGGCGTGAATCTGCTCATGGTCAGGTTGTGGCCGTATCCTAGGGAGCTGACCTAACTGTAAACGGGGTGTGAAGAACTACATCACCCGCTTCATAATTGGTAACGAGCCATCGCTTTGCAAATCTATCGGCATACTCTGCTGGACCATCGGCCAATAGCCCCGTTGCCAGCATGTTCTGGTTGAATGCATTCTTGCTCTCTTCCTCGCTCAGCCCGCGCTCCCTCGCTTTGCGTGTGAAGTCTTCCTCAATTTCCCTGCCCAGCGTGTGACCTAAGGCGGCAGTCAGACCGGTTCTCCTGCTGTCATTCAAGACACGGAAGCTCACCGTCCTCTAGGTATATCAGCCCACCGCCCGTGAGGCTGATGTCACCCATGGGCACCCAGGCGGTCACGCTCGTTGGCTCACCATGGCGCAAGAAGATCTGATCGTAGTGGACGCCAATCGCTTTGTTCCCAGGCGTGTTGTTACGCAAAAGGCTTCTGCGCACAGCCAGCGTGCTGTCTCCCCACCCCGTCAGGCGAGCGATGAAGCTGCTCAGCATCGGGTGCTTGCAAAAATCCTCCTTGTACCAATCTGCGTAATGGGCCTCGAGCGCAAGATCGACAAACTTCTCTGCCGTCGCTGCTCCTGGCTTACTGTTCCCAACGGATCCAGCTCCAATGCCTGGGTAGTCGGCCGCATCCTTCTCGCTGTCGAAAATGCCGTCGACCGGCTGAGTTCCTGGTTTCAGCACTCCGCTGGGGGCCAACATCGAGAAATAGCTCGCTCGTGCCCTCTCGACATCCTCCCTTGGGAGAAGCCCCTTGAGAAACACGTAGCCGTCCTCGTTATACTTGTGCCGCAACGCATCGATTGGCTCGTCTGGCCAAGACTCCTTGAGCTTTCCAACTTGATCTGGTCGGAGGAGCCCATCGTTGACGACAAACTCATGGTTTTCCAGGCCAGTCGGTGCCGCTGGCTGCACTGGTAGAGCGTGAGGCATGACAAGGGCGTGCGGGTTGATTGACGTAGAGAAGAGGAGTTGTTCTGATGTTTCTGCCCCCGGTAGTGCACCGTTGCTTCAAAGTCTCCGTCAGTCACGCGCGCCGACAAACTACACCCGACCTCGCGAGAGTCGAGAGTAGTAGAAACATCCAGCGTGCTCATGGCAGGAGCAAGTTTCCACGTCTCGATGGTTGACATGGCCCGGAGTGTGGGGCACAGCGCGGGGCAAGGGCACGAGCCGTCACCGACACGCGCCTGACTAAAGTGCCGAGTCTGGTTGGGCCCCAAGTGCTCAACTCGGCGTACATTTCTCGACTTGGAACTCGACGTGTGTTTCTGCCACACGCATCCCATCTTCGTAACTCTGCCCGCCGCGGTCAGATCCTGTGGGACGGGCTTCTCAGAACGATCGCACGAGCGGACGTTGAAGACGCGCATCACCAATGCCATGGTGCGTAGACAACATCCACATCTGGACACGGCCAGCATTGCTGACACCTGCAGTATTCGCTGTCGCACACGTCATTATCGATGTAAATGATTCCACGCAGACTCGGTACGCTGACACTGACACCATTGGCACACAGGTGACGGCAAGCTCCCCAAATGTGGTCGATGCGATCACGCCAAGAAAGAGTGCACCTACGAGACGGGCAGACGATTTCGGCGGTCCTCCATCTCCGAGTCGTTCAGTGACAATCAGCCTTGGGTGTCGCTACCACCCCGAAGTACTGTAGTATCAGTGCATTGCGCTGGACTCGCTAACAGGCTACCCCAGTACAATTCCTGGACGAATCTAGCGAGATCCGCTCTCAATACATGGAAGATGGCTATTCTCTCTTTGGCAGCCCTCATGCGAGGACTCACTCTTCGGCAACACCTGGTTCTGTCGGCAACGACTCCCATGACATTGCAACTCCGCCTGCGCCCCTGGTGACCCCAACCGAAGGATTTACAGTGCTGTCACTCCTGAACGCGGAATCACCAGGGCTTCCGCAATCTCTTAGTCGTACTGTGTCACATACTCACTCGGTGGGCTCGGATTCGTACCCACAAACTGGGGCTAGCACATTCGTCTATCAGCAGCCCCCAGGGGCACCAATCCTTTGGCCATTGGAACACGAGCAAGAGGCCATGTTACTGCAACACTATATTGAGAATGTCGCCTTATTTGTAAGTAGGCAACGTGTAATTGTGAAACCGGCTGATCCACGACAGTTTGATATGATGGACACCGAGTGCCACTTCCGCATTCATGTTGTCCAGCGAGCGAAGCAGAACAGCACACTGATGAATGCGATACTAGCTCTCTCTGCTCGTCAGCTGAGCCGAACAACAGACTTCGATCCTTACATAGCCGATGCATATTATCAACGCTGTTTCGACACACTAATCCCCGCGCTCAACGACAGTATCGCTATCAAGGAGGAGTCTCTACTTGCAGCTACCATCATCTTGCGTCTGCTCGAAGAAATGAACATCTCTGTCATTGGCTCTGACCCCCAAGGCCATCTCTTTGGCACCCAAGCCATCATTCGCGCAGCTGAACAGTCTTATGCTGCTACAAGTGGGCCAAGTTTTCGACAAGCCATCTATTGGGCTGCATTCCGTCAAGAGCTGTGGATATCGTTGATGACACAGCGCGCATTCCAACTGCACATCTTTCCCGCCGATCGCTCCTTTGAGCCAGCAAATGACTCAGTTTGGGCGACCCGGACAATCGCACATCTTGGAGATGTGAGCAACTTCGTCTTCGGGGAGGGGAGGCACAGCATTGCACGGTACAATCAGCTCATGGAGGAAAATACATCATGGAGAACTTGTCGGCCGCAAAGTTTTGACCCTTTCTTCTTCCGCAGGGATCGCGACGGAAGTGGAAGAAACTTTCCTGATATTCGTTTCCACGAGAAGTCTCATGTCATGGGCACACAATACAACACACTCGCCCATATGTTGCTCGCTGTACATGATCCTACCATACCGCAACTTGGACCAGCACGCAAACAGTCACGAGAGATGGTAGATCGACAGGCTCAAGATAGTGTTCGAACATTATGTGGAGTTGCACAATCGAATCCTAAGGTCTTTCCTTGCAAGTTTGTTGCATGCTTTGCCATCGCTCTTGGTAAGTTTGAATTTTTGGGATAGGTCGTTACCCAATACACAAGCTATCATTCAGCTAACATAAGTAGTCGGCGATCGCTTCACGGCAAGAGAAGAACAGGAACAACTACGAGACTTATGGTATGCCTGCGAACGAGCCCATGGCTTCCCGCCTACTGCAGCTATTATCCAGCTTGAAGAATCTTGGGGCTGGCGCAGTCGTTGATGATGAACCGGCTGGTCAGTATCTCCGACCAAATCGCGATCGACGTGGGTGCAGCGGAGGAAAGAAGCCTTGGTGCTGGACTCCGAACATGGACGGCCCACTGCCTTGCACATAGTATTGGTCCTCCTCATCAAACCAGTCACCGTGCGGGTACAGCACCTCTCCTGTATACCTTCCGTCGGAGTACAGACCATGAGGCAATCTTCGGCTGTTCAGAAAATTCATAGAATTGTGCGGTATGCGTCCAATTCGTCCTGCTTCAGGATCTGAGAACATGTGCCCTGCGGGCCCCGGTCGTCGGAAGGCTTGTTCAGACCACACGTCGGCCATGGCATACCCGTAGTCCGGACCCAGCATACGCTGTGCTGATTCATTGGAACTTACAGCATTCCTGGTACCCTTGTTGCCATGCTCGACCCGGCCGAATATCTCTAGCGGTTGCGGGTCTGCTGGCAACGAACGCTGGATGGCAGTATAAGCATCAGTAATATACTTCCAAGACTTCAATGCCCCTGGTCTCTGAGTTGGGTCCTCTACCAAACACGACCTCAGCGCGCGACTCAACTCCCACGAGTAATGAGGTCCTGCTGGCTGAACTTGGTTCCACTGTTTCCCTTTTGGATACATTCGACTACGCGGCGGTTCCTTTTGGTAGTTACAGACGCATACAAACACCAGTGCCAGCTGCCATACATCACTTGACCCGGAGAATTTAGGATACTCTGGCGGATCATATCCTGGCGTTTGAGCAGAAGCTTTGGAAGCCATGTTGACATTCTTCATCTGAAATGTCCACTCGTCGGAAATGGCGCAGCCGAAATCTGCTAGTTTGGCAATGATGCGAGTTTTTGTCTTATCTCTCGTCAACAATATATTGCCCGGCTCTATAACAAAAAGTGAAAGAACAAGTCGTTAGCACATGTATAAAACCTCTTCAATGCATGGAGCCACATTCACACTTACTAACATCCCGATGATAAATCGTCGCCCAATTCAAACACTCCGCCTCATCCTCGGGCCTAGGCCCAAGATGACAGTACACCAACGCCCCCATAATCTGCCCCAACCACTCCCAAACCTTGCGCTCATCCACAATCCACCCATGCCCATTACCACCAAACCCCCCTCTCAAAACAACATCCAACAAACTCCCCCCCTCACAAAACTCCAAATACACCGCCGCCGCCCCCACCCCCTCATCAACCACAAACCAATCCACCATCTTAGTAACAAACTCATGATCCCCTACCTGCTTCAACATGGCAATCTCTCTATGCGCCGTTCGATCTGCAACGTGCCCGGGGGCGAACTTCTTCTCGATGAAAATGCGGGATAAAGGGTCGTGGGCGAAGTGGCAAGTGCTTATTCCAGCGTTGAGACCGCCGCCTAGCGTGCCGTGGGTGCGGAGGGTGTGCCATTTGAACTGCGGGGAAGGGGGGTAGGGGAGGGGGATTTGGAGGTTGTTTTTTATGGGGGTGGGGTGGGGGGGTTGTATGTATATATATATATGTGTGTGTTTTTGGTGGTTGGTTTTTGTTGGTAGGTAGACAGGCAGGCAGGTAAGTAGGTAGGTAGGTAGATGTGTGTGAGGGAGGGGGGTTTGTGTGATTCGGGGTGAGGAAGTGGATGGGTGGATTGCTTGAATGGAGTGCGTGTTGTTACTGTTGGTTTGTCAATCATGGTGATGTGATGCAGCTGCTATCCAAATTCAATGTCGAGTCCAATCATTGTGTCAGACCATTCCATGTAGGCTGAGTTGTTGAAATTCCGTGCTTGATCTTGTGGTTGTCTGGTACTTTTACCAAAGGGCAACTCTGCGCTGTCACAGTACGTGGATGGTTCGTGAACTGAGGAGATCATACGACGGATCACAGGCCTGAAGTGAATGTAGGAAGATAGTATCTAGGCAAGTAGTACCACAATTTCGACGCCACATCTCAAAACTCCCTGGCAGAACAGACACCATCACCGCCCACTACTACCCCTCCATCGTGCCTCGAGCTCCCTCGCCCTCGCCGACGCCTCTGCCCGCTTCCTTGCACTCATCTCCGCCTGACTCTGCGCATAATCCGGCAGCTCATCTTCAGAATCATACTCGTCTTCCAGACCCAGCATACCTAGTTCCAAATCCAACGCTTGCATATGAGATGAAGGCCGCCATTGCTCCGAGAGAGGTGAGCTGGGGCCCGCAACCGATCTTGAGGATATATTGGGGGGAGGTTCGAAGTTCTGCCAGTCGCTTCGATGGGAGTGTGTGGGTTGAGTTTGAGACTCTTGGGGATATTGAGGATATTGAAGAGGTATGGGTATTGTGTCGTTGCGTGATCGGCGAGCGAAGAGCGAGCCTTGGAGTTGAGGTGGGCTGCTTGAGGAAGGCGAGTCGGTGTCGGTGGGTAGACCTGTCATTGCCTCTGCGAAGAGGTGGAATTGTGAAATATCTGTAAAGGGCTCTGTTGGAGAAAGCCATGTGTGTGGTCGCGCTCTGCTTGGGACATTATCCCGCGTTGTGGGATTGTATTCCCCTGGTGAAGGGTTCATGTGTGATCGCGAGGGTGTCGTGTCAAAGTAATCGCTGGTCGGGTTGGAGTACTCCTCGCCGAAGTACATTGTCTGGCTCCGTCTTTCTGGGTGTGTATTATACGGCGCTGACTCTAGATAGTTCGCTGCAGCAGGCTCGTTACGATCGTCGACAGTGTTATCGTACGGGTCTGAAAGCGGACGAAAGCCCCGTGGGGTATTTGGCATACTCCGAGAATAGCTGTGATGGTGATATTCGAACGAGTCTGTGTTCCAAGTTGAGTACTGATTTGGAGGGCGCAGATGTGTGGTCTCCAACTGACTTGGAGGCTCACGTCGCAGGAAGCCGCGCAAAGACATTGGTCTCGAATGCCTCTTTTCAAGTGTCAAGGGTGACGGTGGTAGTGGTAGTGGCTTGTTCAAATCTGAGCCGGCTGAGGATCGAGGTCTTTGAGGCGGCATCCCAAGGCTGGGCGAGCGAGCATCTCCAACAGCGCGATAAGACATTCGTTCAGGTTCCAGGCTTCGTTCTCGTGAATCTCTCGGTAAGTCCGACCATTCCGGCCGTGTGTGATGCCCGTGTTGCATTTGGCTTAGTACCATAGGTACCTGAACACGACGAAGTTATGCGACAAGATCCAACACCATCGACGTCGAATGACCGTTGTACCGAGAATGCTGTATATTCGACTTCTGAACACAATGCTGTTGACGTGAAACTTTTCTTCTAGTCGGTGAATAGTCGCCGTAAGTATCAGTAGCTAGGCTTCGCAGAGAAACGTCACTAGAGCCGTGTCCAAGTGTAGCAAGCCAGTAGGTGAGTGGATACGCCAGACAGACTGAAGATGGTCTGAAGGACAGATGCAGCAGAACGGCTTACGGGATACTGTTGTTCGCCCCAAAAGCTACGAGTCCATGGTTGATATCAATGTGTGCATTGGCTGGTGGTAATTCCGAAGATTCGGTACATACAATAGGTAAGCTCCCATGCAGGTGGAACAGGATATGGATATATTCGAACGGTGTAGCGGATGACGGCAGCGGTCGTCTGGTGCAGTGGATGGCGAAATTCGGTAGACTGCAGGTCAAACCAACGTTGGAACAGGAGATCCCTTGCGAAAGCAATTACATACTTGATGCATGCATGTTATCTCAGGTTCCAGTGAGGCGGAGGTGGACACGGATCTGCTTCCCAGGGTTCGCCCTGATGGATATAGTCGTAAAACCGATGATTAGGTCATATCAGTTGGAAAAAGATCCGGATAGGCTTGCAGAACTTATTCAGGCAACACGGTCTGAGCTGTACGAGACTTAGAAATCTACCATGTTACGGGCACGGCATGCCTTAGGCCTGCAATTTCGAACTACCCATCTGGTGGACACTTGGATCTACACCACCATGTAAGTGGTGCGGTTCGAGATGGCACATGATCGCTTGGTCGTAAGGTAATCTCCTCCACAAACAGTGTATCAATCATAGTACATCGCACTAGTGCAGACAATGCTACCATAGTAGACGCAGATAATGGTGAAGCGAGTGGCAATGGTAACGGAAGGCGATCGGCCAAGTCAAGATGAAAGCCAGGTGCGCCCACACTGCAGTGCACTGCCACGCAGCTATTTTTAGGAGAGGAACCGAGGCACACCCTTGCATTCCTCTGTTCACATCTACACTTTGTTGCCTTTTCAGTCGTAGACTTTGACGGTAACATCGGTATGCCGGAACAAAGGATGACCTCTCGCCTTCCTTTCCTGGGCTTGATGTTCCTTTCCTTCGGGAGCATGCGTAGCGTTACTCCCCATTCATCCACTCGCTTCATCTAAGCCCCCAGAACCTTGCACATCAAAGTGACAAGCTCATGCATCCATCATCAGCGCAACCAAAGCTTTATGGTTTTAGGGAGCTCTTCTTAGGCTGCCGCAGCACCTCCAAACCTGCAGCACTGTACATGCCGATAATGCTATATTTATCAGTCCCTCAATCAACTCACCAATTCGTCACTTTCTCTTCATGAGTGCAGACTCGCATGTTACCAATATATGGCTTCATGGCAAGGCAGATTCTCATGTCACGATACCACGCGGGTTGCAGCCTTGCCAATGGTACCCCCGTTGTGAGGGGTGTCGGAGATTGCATATGCTTGATCGCATCGTCGGTGGCTTTAGGCGGGACGCCTCGATGATCGCAATGAGTTGAATGCTGTGACCCCTAGAGCGAAAATGTGCCAGCGTTCCGAAGGTTCCATAAAAGTGTATTGCAAAATAGTCAATCATCAATTATGTGTCACATGCCGCGATCTCAAGCGTATCTGCCCGAAAAGATGACATTTCATGTGAAACTTTCTTCAAGGTTTCTACATACACATTTGGTCGTTCTGTCAGTGCATATCTAACGTCTGACAAAGACTTGCTCTCTCATTCATTTCTTGTAATACCGAGGCATGATGTTTCTATTCCAACGCTCTACAGCCCGTAGTATTGAGGTTATGCAGCGAAGCTGTTCTCCAAGAAACCCAATACAATATGTCAAGAATCGCTTACGCTAGTACCATTCTCTTCAAACACATGTTTCGACGGTTTCTTCGAACCCCGAAACGCTGCGCACAGTCAGCCGAGCTTGTGCTTTGAACCACTCAGAGTGGATTGCGAAGTCAGACATTATAGATGGCATTTGTAGGTCAATCCCAGTGTTTTAAAGGGGCCTTGATATCAAAATCTACTATACTTCTTTGTGACATGCATTGGACCATTGCAAACGGCGCGAACTCTCTCACCAAGTAACCCATGATGGAGAACGTAAATTGATTTGATAGATACTTTGATAACTACGCTCTGCACCTATTTGGAGCACGCAACATACCTGGCCTCTCCACACTAATCGTGCTCGACCACGTATCCGAATCATTACCAAGCTTCATGCCCTTCTCCCCCACTCCAGACTCACTCGACACACCTACCCTTCTCGCTAACATATTTCTCACAACAACAGCATACCTCACCACCACAAACAAAGCAATCATACTCCCCGCATACCCAACAACATGCAATACAATACTCGCCACCCCATGCGCAGGATTCATCCACTCATACACATAAAACCCCTGCGTGGCACGCGTAAGATACGCCAATCCCAAATACCCCGACAGCACCAACAAAACAACCGAAAGATGGCTCCATGGTAAAGGATCAGTAGCCGGTACCACAATCTCCGTGATTGCGAAGACGCTGTTCAACCCATGAACGGAGAGGTTGATCCACTGTTCGAATCGGCCCGCCGGCCAGCCGGAATTCATGGTGGCCCAGAAGACGAGTGTGACGAGTAAGGGGAACGAAGTGATGCTGGAGTAATATAGACTATGGGCTAGCTGAAGTGGTTTGGGCCATTTGTGCAACCATGTCTGTTGTGTAAAGGCGTAAGTGAAGGTGTGTATGCTTGATGCGAGAAAGTAAAGGCCCAGGGACCAGAAGGTGAGGTAGGTAAAGAAACTGAAGGATTGGCCGATGGCGTCGCTACCTTGTTGGATGGTGTAGGAAGGGATATTTACGTCTTTTAGGTGCATGGTGGCGGTTTGGTTGGCGAGCCAGGAGTAGCAGGTTATTAGGGTTGTGAAGCTGTAGATGCAGAGCGTTGCGCGGATGCAGGCGAGGGCGCGGGAGGAGATGAAGTGGGAGCGGACGAACGAATAGGTGGGGTCGAATCCGCTGTTTGGGACGCCCCAAGACTCGTAGGTGAAGATGTTCATATTGAGTGTAGTTGATATAAGAGGGAATAGGTGAGAAAGGCGAAAAACTGGGAGACAGCCGCGGACTTGCTAATTTATTGTACACAATATACGGCCTATGTAGAATGAGTATAGCTCCGTTCCTCCTCAGCCTGGATTCAATTCTGAAGGCGTCAACACCAAGCCACATCTCACTGTCGCAAGAACCTTCTCTTCAGAACGGTCAATTCAGCGACGCCCAAAAGCACACAGAACGCCCTCATTTCCAAAATTACTTCATCATAAAGCATGATCCTACTGTAACTGTCGATATATGCATGGTATCGTCAGCGTCAGCCTTATGACTGACCGGTATGAAAATACGATATGGTTGGACAGCGGAGGAGTCTCTCGCACAAAACCACAGCGCCATCCAACTTGGCGCATTCGAGTACGCGAGGATGTGAACAGAGCGTACGTTTTTCTCGGCTATCATTTGATTGTCAGCTCCCTATCATCAGTCTTTGGCTGGACCAATGATGCCAACGACTTTACATTCCCTAATGTAGAGTGGTGGGACCTCATTCGGGTATGGCAGGTGCACTAGGGGATAGGGGCTAGACCGCCTCGTGGGATTTCAGCCGCATGCCATGTGGGCCGCAACTATGGACGCCCAGGAACAACAGCTCGGAGCTCAATGTAGTATGTATTTCGTGAAAACCTCATGCTTGGCCGCTGAAGATACGAGTGTAAGGAAATGCGTTGTATGTAGGGTCCTGGTGGCTGCATCTAAAACCTCCTTTTCGATGACGCTGTTGAAGTCTTTGTGGTTTATTTGATCTCTGTCACAATAACCATCAACCCCATGTGCCCTATGTCGACCACCTCTTTATCCCAAGGGCGCACAAGATGTGCCCTGTGCTGCGCTAACTCCCCATGTTTGATACGCATGCTGTGAGCATTCTACTTGCTCTTCTGGCCCCACCAAAGCTCTGCTTCTTCAGCCTTCCACTCGTCGTACTTTCCCGTTGCGCGCTCAACGACAGCTTGTTCGGCGGACGCCTGCCATGTCTTCGCTAGATGTCCGTTCTTTAGGTCTTCTTTAAATTTGGCCACATCTGTGCGAAAGCAATCATTGGACAGAGTGAAAACTGAAGGACGAGCAATATCCTCATCCGCAGCCGTGACTTTGTTCAGAACCTCTTGGTCCGCGACACTGGGCGGTAGCATCGACAGAAGATCTTCTTGCTGGCTGCGGGTGAGACTGGTCCAGGCTAAATCTTCGAGAAGCATGTGCTGCAACGCATTAGCATTGTTTGCTCGAAGAGTCATACTACAAGGGAAGATTATAACTCACGTATACATCTGCCTTCCCAAGACGACTGGTTGAGTTTGAAGTGATGAAGATGGGATCGAAGACCTTGGAGACGGGCTTCTTGTTCAGCACGCTTGCTTTGGTAGGTTCCACCTTCTGCTCGTCATCATTCACCCAGAACTGCTTTGGTGGTTTACGTGCACGAGATGGTCTGTTGGCGTTTGTAGGTGGCTGAGGGCAGGTTTTCTTGGATGTGGATTTGGTCTTGCTAGGAGTTGCCTGGTCTGTGGAAGGCGTAGCTACATCTACGTTCACACCCTGGGAAGTTGTCTGATACTTCTGGGGATGCTCAATATCTTCATTTTCTTCGCCTCCGACCTCGTAGTGATTTCGCTTTGGATTTGGCTCTGAGGGACAAGTGACATTTGTTTTTCGCGTGGTTGGATCGGAGAGCTTGAGGCTCGCCGGTGCTGCCTGTACTGAGTCGTTTGATGTCGACGTCGTCGTAGATGGAGGTGAAGCGTGAGCGGATGGTGAGGATAATTTCACCTGCTCGGATTGCGCTGAGGACGGCGTTGGATAGCTGGGCGCTATCGGGGACATCATTTCACGTGTGAAAGACGGAGACGATGAGAGGATGGAGGAGCATTGCGACATGGCTCTGATTTCAATGTATGTCGTTTGCCTCTCCAACAACCCTGGTCAACGCTGAAATTCTTCAAAGAAGAGTGGAGTTGTGGGATGAGAGAAGCGGTTGAGTTGTGAAGAGATGTATCGGAGGTGTTCGATTCAAGCTTGGAAGGTGGAACATGCTATTGCAAGGTGAGGTGTGAAGTCTTTTCGTACTATACAGCGAGAATGTTGACAGTGGTGCACAATAAGAGTCGAGTTTGCAAGTGAAACAGAATGGACGGTTTGCTATTGTGACGCAGCGAATGGTATGGATGTAGCTGGAGGTAGGCTGCGATGGCGTACACGTGCAGGTGAAGGGGCAGTGCTTAGACAGCGTGTCCCTGGGAGTAAAGGGCCTGTAATTAATCTGCAGTTGTCTGCTGCTACTTGACTGATTGTTCTTGACTGTGAAGTTGTCGGCTGAAGAGTCCAGTCCGGGCTGAGCGAAGGAAGTACGTCTGATAGATCTCCAGGGGCCGTGCGCGTGGTTCGCAACCATTCCGCGTCTTCAACCGCCGGCCACGGTGGTCACGACGCGACTCGACACGTAAGCCGAATAATCAATTGCACACGGCCATCATGATCAAGCACACCATGATATCGCGGCTGGACGGTTCGTAGCCACTTCGGCCATGGCGGGGAGCTGCACGACTGACAGACGTACCCTGCAGGCCTTCTCTTGACGGCGTCCGTCGACGATGGCGAGACCGACGCCGAGTTCAACGAGGTGAAGAGCAAGGTCAAGCTCGTGCAGCGCCGCCTGAACCGCAACTCGGAACCCCAGGCCAGCATCGAGAGCGGCAGCTACACATACCAGTACGGTTGAAGCAGCCCAGTCAATGTTCTCTTCCATCGCGCATTCTGACGTCGGCTGCAGCTATCTCATAGAGGGCGACCTCTGCTTCATTTGCATCTGCGATCGCTCCTACCCACGCAAGCTTGCCTTCACATACCTCTCCGATCTCTCCCGCGAGTTCACCACCACATACCAGCCGCAACAATACCTCTCGCCGACATGCCGGCCGTATGCCTTCGTCGAGTTTGACACGTTCATCCAGCGCACAAAGAAGACTTACCAGGACTCGCGAGCGACACAGAACCTGGACAAGCTCAACGACGAGCTCAAGGATGTCACAAAGGTCATGACCAAGAACATAGAGGACCTGCTATACAGAGGCGACAGCCTGGAGCGCATGGGCGACATATCGAGTCGGCTGCGTGAAGACAGTCGAAAGTACAAAAAGGCGGCAGTGCGCATCAACTGGGAGTTGCTTTTGAAACAGGTGAGTTTAGAGGAAGCCATACACTCATTCACATGTGCGAAAAGGCTGACCATGCCCAGTATGGCCCCATTGGAGGTCTGGCGTTTATCATCATTGTCTTCATCTGGTGGCGCTTCTTCTAAACTCCTCATTTACAGCGAGTCAGCCTGAGTGTTTGCGAGAAGCATTGCGTAGGGTACTGTAGATCCCTCGGCGTTGTTGGCGTCACCAAAGTATATAGTGATTGTCAGTTGTGAACAAAGCGCAACGATATCCACTTGTGACTTGGCTAGTCACCGATCCACGTCTTATATTAACATGCAGCCTACTCTGAATGAGCACTACCGTATATTCTGATGAGTATTGCTCTTGCTTTAAGCTAGCGACTCGGACCGAAGGCTTATTGAAACCTCGGCGTGAACTTCTGTAGAGTTTCTAGGCTCGCGCAACCACATGACAGCTTATAATTTTTCTTCGCAGGTGCAGGAACGTCTTAGGGTGCTTGCAATTGTAATCTTACGATTTTTCCACTTCTCCAACAGTGTTATAAGTGCCATAGGGCAACGTGTTATAGTTCGGGATGCATGTAGAGGCAGGTGCTCCACAGGTTACAGATGTAACAGCTTAGCTTAACTGCTACTCCTACTAATATCGATGTTACGTAGGGGTATAAGGATAGGTACTAATAATATCTATCAAGACCAAGTAAATATTTTTACATTTTTGATAAATAGTATTATATTGCACTGTAGTAGTGTTGTGTAGGTTGAAAAGAAAAATGAAACATTATCACATTACAATTGTCGTGGAGATCAAGCTCAGGATCAATTGAGAGAGATGAATCATTAGATTAACTAAGAGTTATGTCTTACAAAGGGAATATATATATGTAGCATTGTAAGCTAGGCTTGATTAGGCCAGCTCACCAAGTGGTTCATCTATGCTACAAAGGGCTCCAACCTCATGTGCTCCAAGCTCGTGCACTCAAAGCTCAAGCGCTCTGCGCTGTGCTCCGCAACAACGATTCATGGCTACATTAGAGGCGCGGCCCACCTTACCAAGGTTCCGACGGCCTGATTACTCTAGCTTGAAGCAATACTCATCAGAATATACGATCTTTACCTGAAAGTCCATCATGTGCATACTTACGGAACGAACCCCCGCAGTTGTCTGCCCCCTCACGAAGGCATTACCGGAGTAACCGATCCATACCAGCGGTTCCGCAAGAACTTCACCCTCTCAGGTATGCACCGCACGCTAGACACTGCATTACATATACTTTTCGAATATAGCTATGGGTGTCTATTAATGCCCGTACTCAATGATACTATAAAGAACCCCTCGCTCGACAGACCAAGTGCAGTTCAATCAAGATATACGCCTCACAAGATCTCCCATCATGGCAACCGCACCACCACCAACAGTGGACTGGGAAACACTGTGCACTTCCAAGCGCTCATCCGTCTTTGCCAAAATACCCAAGTCATGGCTCCTTCCCTCCTCCCTGCGCTCTACCTTTCACGAAAAGTCCACACTCAATGTCCTCGACATCCCCCGAAAGAGTGGCATCCTTACACCCGAAGAGCTCAACCTGACTGAAAACTACGATGCAACACAGCTCGTGCAGTTAATGAGTACGGGTCAACTAAGCAGTCTCGCCGTCGTGACGGCCTTCTGTAAACGCGCCGCCATAGCCCAACAGTGCGTATCCTGCCTGACGGAGATCATGTTCGACGAGGCTTTAGCGGCAGCCCGGGGTTGCGACGAGTATCTCGCAAAATACAAGAAGCCCATGGGGCCCTTCCATGGTTTACCCGTTTCGCTGAAAGACACGTTTAACGTCAAGGGCGTACAGTCAACGATTGGATTTGCGTCGTTTATTACAAGGCCGGCTAGTGAAACGGATGCGGTGTTGGTGGGGATATTGAGGGCTGCGGGTGCGGTGTTTTATGTCAAGACTAATTTGCCGCAGACGATGATGGCGACGGACAGTCATAACAATATTTTTGGGAGGACGCTGAATCCACGTAAGTTGTCGCTGACGGCTGGTGGGTCTACGGGCGGCGAGGCTGCTTTGATCGCCATGCGGGGCAGTGTGTTAGGCGTTTGCACAGATATTGCGGGCAGCGCAAGAATTCCCGCTCTCTGCTGTGGTATCAGCAGTCTTATGACTACTGCATCGAGACTTCCGTACGAAGGAGTTGTTCTACCAGGGAGGCTAGGGAGCCCAGGAGCCATCGTGCCAGTCATAGGATCGTGTTGTCGCAGTGTACGGGACTATGAACTGTTCATGAAGACAGTCATAGACGCACAGCCATGGACCTTGGACGAGAACGTCATCAATTCGCCCTGGCGGTCTGTCCAACCCGAGACACGGCGTTTGAGATTCGGCCTTTTACGGGAATGTACGCAACGACCGCTTCACCCGCCAATAGCGAGAGCTCTGCATACTGCTGCCACGATGTTGAAGGCCCACGGCCATGAGATTGTCTTGCTCGATGACAAGGTCCCCGACATATATGCTTCGGCGATACTGGCTTTCAAGTACTTCATGCTTGACCCACAAAACACGACGATAAAGAACGTTCTGTCGTCTGGTGAGCCACTAATCCCGTCACTGAGTAAACCAGCTTTTTCAGAACTAAATGGATGGGAGCCTACGCTGAATAAACTGTGGGACATGAATGTGGAGCTGGGGAAGACGCATCGTGCTTGGCGAAAAGTAATGGTTGAGGAGAAGCTTGATGCAGTGTTGGGCTGTGGATATCAGACAACATCGGTGCCGCACGACACGTATGGGGTTCCAGTCTACACAGTGCTTCAGAACCTTTTGAATGTAGGTTGTATTCCATGGCTCCAGAGAAAGTTGGGACTAAAATCAATAGTATCCTGCTGGAACCTTGCCGTTCGGGGTCGCGAACCGGGAGCTTGATGCGTCGTTTGCTCGAAGCGACGTTACATATGAACCTCCATGTGAGCACTCAAAGCTACATTTGAGAGGGCCTTATAGCTGACAACGTTCTCAGACCAACCAGATGCCGTGGAAGGTGCCCCAGCACATGTGCAGATTATAGGTAAGCCGATGATGGACGAAGAACTTCTGCAGATCATAAAGGTAGTTGGAAAGATCTTAAATGGAAGTTCAGATGAGAATAGTGCCAATGCCATATGGGTGGGAGATACGAGGCGAAGAACTTCCTTTTTGTAATTAGTTCGGAAGCGTCCGCATCGAGCAGCTTCATGGGCTCTCAATCCCGTCTCCGGTCCTTCGCATAGGGTGATCTGCTTCGTGTGTCTTGTCTACGCCGCCGTTCTCTCGAATGCGAGGCCGATCGCTTCCTCTCGGGTTTCCGTTCCCGTGGTCGCTCTCGACGCTCGTCTCGTCGCGCATGCTCGCGGTTTCTCGAATGGTGCCTAGGGCGGTCGCCTCGGTCATCGTCTCTAGGCCTATCGCGTGACCGTGACCGTGAACGCTGTCGATGTCTGTGGCGGCGCTCACGATCGCGCGAACGAGATGCTGACCGATGCCTCCTCTTTCTCTCACTATGGTCTCCTCTGTGTCTCCGCGAGCGCTCCTTCTTGTCGTCCTTGCCCGCCCGTTGGGCCTGGTCCACTTCCTTGACCTTGGCCTCGAGTGTGTCCTGCACATCAGCCTCGTGGGCCTTGGTCCCCAGCGGCGTCAGGTTCGCATTGTCGCGTATGGGGACGGGCAAGCCCATAGCCACTAGCATGGCATCTTCTTCGGCCTGCTTGATCTTGCGCTTCTCCTCGGCGATGCGAGCGGCCTCGGCTTCTTTGGACTCGTCGTCGCCTTTGGCATACCACCCCAGATCGCGTCCTTGCTGCCAGCGGCCAACGGGCGCCATGAGCGAGTGGCCCAGGTAGTTTTCGCGCTGCGCATCGTTCTTGACATCTTCCCACTTGAATTCGGCGCGGCCACCGCTGGATTCGATTGTTAGTTGGGCACATTGTGATATCACAAGAATTGGGACAACACTTACCGACTGCCTTCTTTGCGCACAGTCTGTACGAGATCCATGGTGTTGTTGCGGGTGTCTCTTCGTGTGATAGAATCGAGTGGGTGAGAGAGGGATTGTGGAAGTTATGATGAAAGCCCAGGTTGCGGCCAACGACGGAGGTGTGAGGCCCAAGCTCTTTCCCACTCCCCCACAAACGTACCTTCCACCCTCTCACTTGCACACCGGGCCATAGATCAGACACGAAACAGAAATGGCCCCCCAGACCCCCCCGCTCGACGAGCAAGAGTTCGACCAGCCAGCTCTCATCGCTGGTCTTCCCGGGCAGCACCTCAACGTCGGCAACAACCTCTTCTGGTACTTTACCTCGTCGCCCTGGTTCGAGCCGCAGTCCATCAACATCTCCGTCTTCCAGAATGTGCAGCTGCTCCCCGATGGCCAGCAGATTATGGGCGACCGTGCCCTCTGGGAGGAGCGGTTACGTGCTGTGAGTGCGGGCACCCAATTCATTGCGGCCGCCGAACCCCAGGGCGACGGCCAGCCTTGGGTCTTGCAGCGCCAGAACAAGCGACACAACGACCAGACGAGCCAACTCGAGACGCATGTAGAGGGCAACTGGTACACCCAGGGCACACGCGTGCTCATGGCACCGAGCCTGTTGGACGTGGTGCAGAGCCGGCTGCTGACCATCTCCACACGCATGCAGCAAATGGCCGACCTCTCCAAGAACATGACACACTGGAGCCCAGCCACCGGCTACTCGTACTACCCGCCATCTCACGAAGCCGCGAAGCCAGCTGCCCCGACCAGTCGCATTGGCAGCCCGACCCTGGCGCCAGCTGATCCTGATGCGGCCTTGTCCCAGGGCGCCACCACAACCGCACCAGCAGCAGAGACCCTCGCCTCGACGGCAGATTTCTCCGACGCCCTGTTCATGCAATCCCTGAACCTTACAGAAAAGTACGGCGACGAGTTCATGGACGAAAACCCACTCAAAGGCGAGCCTGGCGCTTTCGTCTTTGAAAATACAAAGACGGCAGTGGACGCGCGCAACAAAGCCCAGGACCAAGCTGCACAAGCATCCCAGACCGCACCTACTACTGCAGCTGCCCTCAGAACAGAGACACGACCTCCAAGTATAGCTCCATCTGCAGCACAGACTCCTGGGGCTGTAGGCACGCCCGCAGCCCTTGAAGCACATAGTCGCAAAGGCAGCGTCGCTCCTGCGTCCAAGAAGAAGGATAAAAACAGGCGGAAGAGTCAGCCAGGGCTTGCGAGTCCCACTACGCCAAAAGTGTTGTGATCCAGATACCCTTTGAGATGCAATGCTACACGGTTAAGCGTGTGCATGGTATGGTATGTAGGATCACATGCCGGTTTCTTTCTTCACATGTTCTTTGTTCTTTCTAGTGATACCCCCAATAATGCAATACCTTTGTATCGTAGAGTCAAAATAATACTTCTTCATGCTTTTACATAACAAGTGATTCAAATCATGTCTTCGTGACATATCTATCCCCTCTCTAATCTCACGAACTGACTTCTTCTCCACCTCTCTCGTCTCAACTCCTCTCGAAACCCCACTGACAACCCCGTCATGAATTCATCCATATCATATCCATACCACAGGAGAAGTCTCGGGGAAAAAACAAAAGGTGACTGCTGGAGGATGGATGGGGTGAGTGACTGAGTGACTGAGTGGGTGAGTGAGTGTATGCCAAACCATTACCAATAACAATAATACGTTCCTTCAACATTGTCGTCCCCAAAAGAGTGAAAAGAATTCTCATGCAATACACATACTATCCCCTACCATGTAGCGAGAACCACCTGAAAGCCAAGCTGTCGCGCAGAGCTGGCAACAAGCAATCTGAACTGAATCAGATCTTCAGTTCAGTCAATCAAACTCCATAATGCGACCTTGCAGTACTAGGTAAAAAAAAAACATTGGTCGCAAAAGCTTGCCCAGTAGGGGATATAGTACATCCAATACGTGAAGTATTTGAATTGCTTATATACTCCGTCCTTTATTTTCGCCTACCCAAACTCAAATTCCCCATCCAACCACCCCCCCAAAAAATAAACACAAACTTCACCACATATGTACATACATACACCTCATCCCACAAAGTTATTACTATATTTCCTTGATTAGGTATGGGTTGGTTTGGTACCTAAATTTGTTACTTACAAGTTTCGAGATTTATAAAAAAAAAGTTCGATGAAAAGCAATCAGGTTATCATGCTGATCGATCGGGGATTCGCACTTGATAAAAAAAAAAAAAAAAAGGCAGCGTACTCGTCATGAATTGCATTAATCAATGTCTTTACATCAAGTAAATCCTGTTTGTGCTCTGCGTGACTTTCCCCTTTCAATAGGAGAAGCATATCATCCTTCTATCTGCCCTTTCATTTGTATCCGGCCAACATCAATGTATAAGTCCAAAGTTTAGAGATTCAAATTACAACAACATCACACACAAGACAAAAGACAGCTTTATGAGTGGGTAAATCCCGAATCGTCGCATACCTTTCTTTTGCGAAAGGCATGCTCAGATCCCGACGGATACGAGTCTTGACTAACTGAACTATCCCTAGTAGAAGCGAATTGCAATAATCCTTCGATGCGCGAGAAACAATTAACTCCGTCCCAAATGCCGCTGGCTTCCATATTTCAACTCATTTGCAGTTTGCTGATGGACTCCGTCCATGACAACAGTTTGTTTCATCCACCCCCAAAAGCCCAGGACGCAAGAATCCCGCGAGTTGATTGATCCAACTGCACAAGCCTTGCGAGTAACATAAGAGAGATACCAAACGACAGGGCCAGAGCGGAGTGATATAATGTGGTGAGGTATGCGTGGTAAAGTAAAGAGTATACAGGTATGGTGTAGAGAGGAGGGGAGACTAGGAAATGGTATCTCTAAAGTTACAATTTGAACTCGAAGGGGGTATTGTTGTGCAGTTGTGGCAGGTGAGAGCAGGACTCTTACATCCCGAAAACAGCGTATTTGTTAGAAAAAAGAAAAGACAAAACAAGGGATAAGGGAAAGTTGTCAAGACTACAAGTGGTAGGCAGGTGCCTACCACACCCACTCAAGATCACCGATGTCATCGGTAGCTTGAGCGTATTCGGCATGTGAGCGCCAATCCTTGCTCTTGTACCAGTTGTCCACCTTTTGTTCCCAGGAGCCAATGTGGTTGATGGGGGTGTGGTTGGTGTTCTCATGTTGGCTTGGTCCCCAGTGGATGGGGCGACGCCCAATCCCGGTTCGACTCCGCTTCCTGGCGGAGTTGGGCATAGATGACGAGATCTGCTTGGGGGACTTGGTGGCCTTCACTGGCGCTGGCTGTTGTGCCTGGACAGCGGGGCTACGCCTGCGGTCGCCCAAGGCAGCCCACTTATCCGCAGCTGATCGCTTGACCGGAGTTGTAAAGTGAGCTGCTGTAGAAGCTGGCGAGCGATGTTCCTCGAACACGAAGCCAGTGCTGGCACTGACGTGGTCGACAGCAGCACGTTGGGTCTGAGGCGAACGGCTCCTACTGTTGTTGATCATGGCAGGGTTCTTCACCTCTGCAAGACCACCACGCGGAGTGGAAACACCAGATCCGGCCTCTGACACGACAAGCTTGGGCTGCGTCTCAGCCGCAGATGGATTGTAGCTGTTCTCAAGCTCGGCCAAGAACTGAGCATCGTCATCTTCCTCCTCCCAAAGATCGCTCCAGCTCTTCGAGAAAGCATCACGCTTCTTGCCAAAAACAGAGGCCATGCTGTTGTAGGGCTTCGTAGGGAGTGAACCAGAAATTGGCATAGGCCTGCTTCGAGCAATGTTCATGGCGCTTGACTGTGTGCTCTCAATCGACTTGAACGAGAGACCAAGACCAGAGTCCACAAAGGAGGCAGCAGAAGCAGTAGCTGGCTTGACATCGTAAGGAGGTCCGGTAAACATGTCCTCGGGGTAGATTTCAGTGTCAGGAATAGCCGACAATTGACGAACGGGTTGCTGAGGTGACATGGCAAGAGCCTTGGCCCATGGGAAGGAACCACCATTGTCTAGCTGAGGAGTGGAGATGGACGGGGTACGAAGAGGTTCACGATTGGCTTCGACAGCAACAACGTCACGATCCTCTGTGCAGAACTCGTCAAGACTCTCATCGTCAGTGGTGAAGCTGATGACGCGAGCAAGCGCATCCTTGACGGCACCGAGGTCACGCCTCTCAGGATCGATGGCGAGACAGTGCCTGATGACCTCGAAGGTGTCCTGAGACATGTTCGGGAACACATCGAAGAGGCTCTGACGATCATGCGCAAAATCTGCGTACAAGGGGTCCGAGGTCGAGGGGACCGCGAAGGGGTTGCGCTGGAAGAGAACGTTGAGCAAGACGATGCCAATGGCCCAAATATCTGCCTTTTGAGTGGAATAGCCAGCCTCGGTGGGGTCGAACTGTTCCGGGGCCATGTAGCGATCACTGCCAACAGCGACCTCCCAAGACCAAGGCTCAGACGTAGCAAGTCCAAAGTCACCAAGCTTCATCAGACCATCCTGAGTGAGGAAGATGTTCTCTGGCTTGATGTCGCGGTGATAGATGCCTTTGGAGTGAATGAAATCGACAGCACCGACGAGCTGCATCATGAAGTCGCGAACATGCTCGGTCTCGAGGGGCCCCTTGTCGAGGCGGATGGCTTCGTAGAGATCGCCGTTGGAGCAGAACTCCAGGACAAGATAAACGTGGTTCTGGGTCTCGAACGACTGTAGCAGGTTGACAACGTTGGAGTGATTGCCAAGGCGAAGGTGGACACCAAGCTCCTCGGAACGCTCATCGACGGCAAAGGCGGAAGGGCAGTTGGCAGCGGCGGAAGGTTTGGTGATGACTTTGATGGCAACGTTGTCACCAGTGACTAAGTCCTTGGCCTGGAAGACCATGCCGAAAGAACCAGAGTTGAGTGGAGAGATTGTCTCGTATCGTCCATGAAGTACAACGCCATCGTGAAGGTGGTTACGCATGCACTCCATGAGGAACGAAGACGGAAGTATAATTGGGAGTGGGCCGAAGAGAGACTCGAAAGGGTCTACCCGATGGCTCGTCGCAGTGATGGAGGGGAGGGAAGCTCGCCAAATAGACAAAGGAACAAGGAAAATGTAAAGTCTTTTTTCGTGATGATGAACAATGAATCGGCAGCCGTCAACAGTAAAGCGATGCTCTATCAGACTTTTTTGGTGATCGGAGTTTCGAAGAAGATAGTAATAAAATGTTTATGATGTTGTCCGGTCCGAATGAGTCAGGATGGATGTTTGAAGGGTCGTTAAGCAGCAGTCTGCCGGAGGTAGTAGAACGCTTGCTGGAATTCGAAAACAAGAGCAGGTCGTCGGTGATATGCACAGGTGTCCGTCGACGGTAAAATCAAGGAAATGTTTAAGAGAGTGTGGTTCTCATTTGTTGGTATTAATCGCGAGATGGATGGCTCGAGTCAACGAGCTATCGGGGGTGGAAGGGTGCACGAGGAGCAACGGAGTCGGCGGCGACGTCCGGTATCGAGGTAATGTCGCTGCGTCAGAAGGAAGGGAGTCGTAAATACGTGGTATGTTTCGTCGGGAGGCAGACAGGATGGGTTGTTGTCTGTATGACGTGATTGGCAGTGAGTCAGGCGCACGGACTCTCGGACGAATAGCAAGGGGCTCGAGTTGGCGTCGAGGAGGTGCTATAGTGGGCGAGTTCGGCGGATGGAGAGGATTGGTCGCTGGCGCATCAAATGTCTGTTGTCGCGGGCAGAGCTGTGTGTGTGGCGTTGGTGGTGATGGTGGTGAGGCCGGTAGTGGTGTGGTGAGGCGTGGTTGGGGCGAGCTGTTGGAAGGGGGTTCGAACGGCCAGCAGCAAGCTCTCGGATCACATCAAAACAATGGCGGGCGAGGACAGCAGCTATCTGGCGGCGTAGATGTGCGCGGCGGGAGAGTATGGTAGATGGGTGGCTATGGGAGTGTCGAGTCGCGGGCACAGGTCAAGCCAAGGGAGAGGCGGTGTTGGCGTGTTGACGTCTGAGCTGCGCAGCGGTTGCAGGAGGAACGAGTGGAATGCTTTGAGGAGATTATTAGGAAGCGGCGACGGAGGGTAATGGAGGAGGATGGAGGAGGAAGCAACGCTGGTCTTGCGGACAAGGACGGGGAACAGAAGGGCAGTACGTGTTATGGAGGCATCGGATGGTCGTGGTGAGGTGATGGGGCGGCTGCCGGACGGGCGCGCTGTGCTTTAGAGGGCGACCTGGGCTGCGCAGCCTGGGCGCGGTGCTGCATGCGGACTAGGGCGCGACAGGCGGACAGGCGGCGCTAGGCCCGAAGCATCATGCCAGTCGTGTGTCACCGCCTGGGCGGGCAGTGGCTTGCATCACACGCTGCTCAGGCCAGCAGCCCACGCTCAGCCAACCGGATCCGCCTGGGGGGCGCCTGGGGGGCATGTCTGGAGCACTGCCAACTTTCCATGGCCTTCTGCCGCCTTCGACCCCCGTCTGCACTCCCCTCGGCCACTGCTGACTGCGCAGAGCGTGTGCGCAATGCTGTCTCCCTCCAGTGTCGCCGTGTCGGCAGCACCTGGGCTCTGGCTCTGGCTCTTCGGCCCCAGCGTCATCACCGCGGCTCCACCGTCCTCCTCTTGTCCCAGTTTTGGCTGACGACACGGCCAACACGCCAACAGGCCAACGCAGGTGACGTCGTGCCCACTCTCGCTCCGGTCCACGGGTCCTGTACTGTGCAGTCTGTACTCTACTATTGCGTGCTGCGTACAGTGCACGGTAGGCCCTACTCTGCTCTAGACGTTGGTCTCAATACATCACAATCATCTCACTGAAACATCGGCCTTGCTTCGCAGACACCGTCCGCCATTGGCCGCGCGGTGCTGCGATGCTGCGATGCTCGTGTGCCCAGCGACAGAGTAGGCTTAGCCCCCAGGCCTCGAGCCTTGCGCATCGCGTCCATTTGCCTGCGTGTCGCAACGTTGCACCATCCTGCCACCTGGCCTGTAATTGGCGTCCACCTGCACCGCGCCCACCCTCCCACGAGGTGCACCCGTTGGCAACCCGCGTCGACACAATTCCTCTCGCTGCTGTGCCATCCAGGGGCGCGATGTGGCGTGACAGGAACCGCTTCGACTGCGTGGGAGACGGCGGCGGTACTGTAGTCTGGGGAAAGCTCATGCTGGACTGCTCCTACCAGCTACCCACCTTGCAGCTCCCTCCCACCCGCTCCATGGCATTCTCTGCCTCAACATGCTGCATGCGATAGGTAGCTGCCGTGCCGTCGAGATGAAACAAAGTCGGTGTACTCTGCCTCGCACCAATGACTGCCGCCCTCTGTTTCCTCACGTCCCAATTCTGCTGTTTGTTGTCTGTCCTCGCAATACTGGCTTTCCCCCCCTCTGGCCTGGTCCCAGCCGGCTTGCAGTAGCTTGCAGCCGCCTGCATGGCCAGAGACACGCTTTGCCACCCACCCAGCTTGGTCGACAGGCACTCGGCGGCTTTGTACAGCGACTACTGCAGGTAACCTGCACTTGCATGCCGCCGCGCAGGCCCTCGTATCCACCTTGTTGTCCTTGTCCCTGAATCCCTCATGGCGGTGTGGAGCAACAGCAGACATTTAGCAGACAACGCATCTTGTTTCCTGCCAAATAGCCTATAACAAGTAGCTTGCATCTATGATAGCGCATCGCAGTCTTCGCGGCATGTGGATTTCGCAGTGGGCCTGCGGAAGCCGGCTGCCAATCTACCGCATCTGGGGCGGGTACGGTATACTGTACATAACATGTCCAGCTTTGTGTTTCACTCTTCATAACAACAACACCATATCCACACCACCGCACATGTACAGCGCATTCGCTCAAGTGGACCTCTACTACGACATTATTCTCTGTCGGTCGCAGCTTCCGCTTGACAGCGCATCCGCTCCCAGCATTGTCCAGGTAACTGTAATTAGCAATTGTGAAGATGCAAACAACAACCTAGAGCCCGGCTCTTTTTCTCATACTTCCTTGATTTGAGAGCGCATCACGGACTGTGTTTACAGAAAATTTTCTTCCCACGTACATACACACACACGCGCACCTGTCCCTTTACCAAACCCCATCTGGGAGCAAGTCCTTTCCATACAATACAGCCACCATTGAGTACCACGACAGTGGCAGCTTCACCGCTTCCCTTTGAAGTTCCTGCCTCTCAATCGCACCAATCAGTGCTCAGCGCACTCACACAACATCGCGATACGTCTGGGCAGCGCGCTTCAGTTGAGAATTCTCCACTCACCGCTTCTCACCGCCCTGCATTCAACAACCTCTTCACACCATGCCTGTCGCATCTCTTCACGTCGAGCGCTGGAAGCAGTCTGAGGTCGTGCTGCTCGACATTGGTGAGTCTCCCAGCACCTGCGCACCTCGAGTCGTTCCAGCACCGACCGCAGCATCGCCATGCACCTAGCCTTTCGGTTTCTGTGTTCTGGCCAGCAGCATGGTGGAAGTGGTGAATCACAGCAGGCGATGGCCTACACGCTGTCGCTGCC
This sequence comes from Plenodomus tracheiphilus IPT5, assembly GCA_010093695.1. Lineage (NCBI taxonomy): Eukaryota > Fungi > Ascomycota > Dothideomycetes > Pleosporales > Leptosphaeriaceae > Plenodomus > Plenodomus tracheiphilus. Next base: position 239,411 of record MU006291.1, on the reverse strand, counting down.
GCCGTTCTGCTACTGCGCATTTCCGGGCGCTTGCCTGCTTCCCCAGACTCTGGACAACGCCACAGCCAGTCCAGCCTCCATCGTGTCTCAGACTCTGAGTTGCGCGTGCAACCATTGACGCTGCGCAACATGTGCTAACCATGTCGTCTTATCTGCAGAGGGCACCATCTCAAGCATTTCATTCGTCAAAGATGTCATGGTAAGCATTTCTCTTTGTTATCGCTGCCTGCACCCGTTGCCCTCTACCACTGTTGGGTCGTCTCTAGGTCACTGCAACCCCGCATTTGGAACAGCCAGGGCCAAGAACAACCATCATCGTAGTCCAACATCAGTCGAGCATCACGGCGGGCCGGGCTTCCTGGCCACTTGGTGTTACTTCGGCAGTCACCTTCCTCGTTCTAGGCGCTCCCTCTCTTACGTATACGGTGATCGTCGCGCTCCAACCTTCTGTTCATCTGTCACGCGATGCTTGTTGGGGTCCTCCCCTTTCTGCAGCTCGCTCACTACTAGCCGCAGTATCCGTATGCACTTGACAGTCTCACAAGACTCGCACGCGACTCGTGGCACGACGCCCATTTTCAGAAGCTCGTCGAGGGATTTCCTCAAGAGACCAAGCAAGATGCAGATACGCTCATTGCACACGTAGAAGATTTGACGCGGCGAGATATCAAGGCTGTCTATCTAAAGCAGTTACAAGGTAGGCTACCAAACTTCTCCACAACGTTATCTCGAGCAGACTGGCGCCCTAGTCCTGTCTCCCAGCAAATCATGAGGCTGGTGCTCGGAACTTCTTTTCTGAACAAGCGCCGACACCGCGCGTTGCTCTACCAGCTTAGTGTGGACAAGGTTGACTGATCCGGTCCGTTGATCGTCCCCGAAATAATGTTGCGATAATCGCCATCGACAGCGTTTCGCCGTTATCGACAGTCGTGATTGTGCTAAACCACTTGCCCTCGACTTTATCGCAGGTGTTCATGGCAATGCTGCAGTTGACCCACTGTATCATCTGCAGTTCACTTAGGGTACTATGGTAGATTCGCCATATGATGCCATCCACGTCATCTCCACGAACACCTTGCTGGCAATCGCCGTGCAACTAACATTATCATAGGTCACCTTTGGACCACTGGTTTCAGCAACGGCGATCTCAAGACCCCGCTCTTTGAGGACGTCGTCCCTACCCTGGAAGCCTGGAAAGCTGCCGGTAGGACACTGGCTATCTTCTCCTCAGGTAGCGTGCAGGCGCAGCTCCAGTTCTTCTCATACGTCCGGAATGGCGAATCGACTGTAGACATCAAACCCCTCTTCTCCGCCCACTATGACACTGTCAACGCCGGCCCAAAGCTAGAGAAGGCATCATATGAAAAGATCTGCGCGGAGATGGGAACGAGTGTGTCAAAGGTCACATTCTTGACAGATAATGTGAAAGGTATGTCCGTATTACGCCTTCATACGCTTGCGTGAGACAGCACACCACCTCCTCAACATGTCATCTACCCTATCACACATCCTGGTTGCCCTTTCGCTCTGTACATGAGTCTCCGCCAGCAGCCGGTTTAAACCTACTCAGCTCTGTCATGCCATGTTATCGGTCCCTACTTTTGAGACTTTGGGGTTGATCACGACAATCGCAATCTTCAGTCCTCGAACCTGCATCAAAGACAAAGCCTGCTAACCACGTGATTTTACAGAAGCCGAAGCAGCGACCAAAGCCAACGTCTACGCAATTGTCGTAGACCGCCCCGGTAACGCGCCCCTCTCAGACGACTCAAAGGCCACATACCCCATCATACAGTCGTTGACGGATCTACCATGAGCACTTCAACCTCAACGGTCATGTAGATATTGGTGTCAGTATCGTGTGACGGGTACCAAATAGCATGGTACCAAAGGTGCTACAAGACAGCTGTCTGTCACTTGCACATCTGCATCATACAAGAGGGTACATAGACTTGCAATGAGCACAGCCCAATCATACCACTGGGAATCACCACCCGGCGGGAATTAATAGGTCACATTCCCATTGTTCTCCCTTTGTAATCGCATAAACGTATCATCATGTGTACATGTGTACAAGTACACTTGCACCTTGTGTTGCAAGCATTGGCATGTACAATGGTTACACGTGTCATGTGTCATGTCAATCCACTTATTCCACATGACCACTCGACCCCCCCCCCCATAATGCATTATTGTCATTTGTTAGAGAGCAGTTTGGACCCAAAGCAGCGCTGCCTTCATGTACACAGTATGTATCTATCTATCTAAAGTACACACAGTATGTCCGTACAATTTGAACGTAACTCCACACAATGTACACAAAACATGTCTCACCCCCTCCCCCACCCATCCACTCCTACCGTGTAATGCAAACCCCAGTATCCACGTTTCAGGAAAAATAATAGGCATAGTTGACAGTTTCTCTCCAGTATACACGGCTTTTCGTTTCGTCTGGGCGAACGGTTTCTATCGTTTTCTCATTGTGTTGGCCCCCCCCGCGCGTCCGCACTCGCGTCCGCACTGCCAGGTCTGAAACGGGGAGTGTGTGAGGTGCAGTGAGAATGTGGGGAGGGGGGGGGGGTTGGGTTGCGAACCATTGGGCCTGGGATTACGGACGGTGTGGTGTTAATCGGACCATTGTAACGCGTTGGGTAGTGCTGAGGTGTTACACGGGGAGTTGGTCGGTTAGTTGGATTTTGTATGTGTGTACAGTACATTTTTTTGGGGGGGTTCGTGGTAATTTCTTTATTGTTTTTTTTTAAATTGAACAGAACTTGGGGTGGATTGGATTTGTAGGGTTAGAATGACTGTGATATATGTGTATATACATATGTAAACCCAACGTAAAATAATACACAAGTACATGTCAAGGCTTCGAGATGCGCAGTGTTTTCTCGTACCAAGGGAAGGGGGATTGACTTACGCTTCTCTATTGATCCTTGAGGATGCTGCTTGTATAGTTGTAAATTCTCATTTCCATCACATACTACATATCAGCGTAAGGTAAAAGATTCGTTGTCAGAGGTGGTTTCAACTACAATTATACTACATAGCTAAAGCGAATATAATGCTCTCAAGTCCAACATTACTCTAGAACAACGTGCTACATATATGCATAATCATCAACCCACTCGCCTCAAGCTCTCCCCACTCCTATAGCGGAGGACTCTCCGGCCGATCAATAGCAAGTGAAAAGTAGTAATCGCTCAATGCATTCATCTCATCACCAAACGAAGTTTCCACATCCTCAAGTCTCTCCAAATACGCAGCTCTCCCAAACGCCTTCAACGGCGGCGCATCCATCATTGGCTTTGTAGATCGCGGGGGTTCTGGTGTAACTTCATAACCCAAAGTGCCAATGTCCCAAGTCGTGGCGCAACAATCGCAGGACAGGCTGGTTGCCCCAGGTACAATCGAAGTCGCAGCTCCGCAACGAAGACATGCAAAGCAGCAACGCTCGCATAAAACCGTGGCATCCTCTTTCGCGTTATCCCATACTGGTCGTGCAGCACGGCCACAGCTAGTACATTTTGATTTGCCAGGTACGATGCAAGTAAGCTCTGACGATTTCCAGGCACGACTCAATGAGTCGGGGATGCGGTCCAGACTTCGGTTTGAATCGCCAATGTCCTCGCTGGTGGTCTTATTAATGCTTTCCCTACATGCAGGGAGAATACACTGTGGGCCTGGCGTGGCGGCCATATCGCGTTGAAACTTGGAGGCTTTCTCGCGGAGCATAGATGCCTCGACACTCTGGTCGTAAGGCCCATTGTATGCCGGTCCTTGGACAACTTGACGACCTGGCAGACTGCCCATGGAAACGATTTGTAACTGTCCTGTACTCAACAGATGATGGCCTTCGGCAATGCCAGATCCTGGAGCTGCCTCCATGTCTGTATCTTCTCCAACCTTGTCGTCGTCGTTCTCATATGGAACGTATCGCAACTTTGGCGCGTCAGCGGGACGACATCCTTCTCGCCCCACTTCGAGGACGTTGATCGAGCCGTTGACTTCTCCAACGATGAGCTTGCTATGGTCTGGACTGAAAGCGCCAGCCATGATGCCAGAGTCTGCATGGATAATATCCTTGATGAATGAATCCTCTTTCGCACGTGTAACATCCCATACTTTCACCACACCGTCCGATGATCCGGAATAGAGTCTGGTAGCGTTATCTCCCCACGAGAGAAAGCGAACACCTGTGTCAGTGAACTCATGTTTGATGCCGTCTTGCAGTGGCATCACTGACTTGCCGTGCGACAAGACATGTAGAGGATCCATCTCATAGCGAACATCCCATACATAGGCTCGTCCATCAGTGCACCCGGCGGCAATCATGTACTCGTCGTGTGGGCACCACACAACGTCGTTGATATCCAGAGCCTTGCATTCGGTTTCTCTGGCATATCCATACCTGTTGTCTGCTCTCTCATCATACAGCCGTACGATTGATCGAGTGCCACGATTAACATTACCGCCAGCTACGCATCCGACAGCGAACAATGGCATGGCTGAACGGTTTGGATTGAACTCTACATCGAAGACGTTGAGACCGGCCCCATATATGTTTAATGGCTGCGTCGTCTCCACATTCCAGAGACATACATCTCCCGTAGTATCGAAGCCAGAGTCGCGGATACTGGCGCCAAATCCCGCCAGCAACACGTCGCCAAACCTCGGCTCGAACTGGATGGCCGTGGGTAGTATTCTTAGCTCTGGACGTGATACCGCTTTGGAAGAGTACAGGTTGTGTTTTTCGGGTAGGCTAGGATTTTCCTCGTTGATCTCAAGAAGCTTGACAGCCTTGCTGTTAGCAACTTTGACCGCAGCAGCTAGAACACCTTCATGGACGGGATTGACGGCAACCATGTCAATTGGCGCTTTCACATTGAGCTTAGCTCCTAGTATCGGCTGCGAGTCCTCCGAATTTGTGTGCCACACGCATATGGACCCATCGTATCCTGCAGAATACAGCACGCTTCCAGAAATGGAGAACCCCAGAGAGCTGACTGTGTTATAAATCTTCGGGTCTTGCGAGGCAAACATCGCATGTATAGAATTCGGGCCTTGCTCCGTCATCTCGCGCTCTCGGTAGTGTTCACCCAATTCATGTAAGGCGTTGGACGAGCACTCGCCAAACAAAAGATTGTTGGGTCTGTTGTACTGCATGGAATGCGGATCGTCGACCGCAACAGCCGCAGCTGCAAACATCTCACCGTTTGGAGCCCATGCCACGGCGTGAATATCGCTCGATGCACCTGTCCATGATGATACAGTCCCAAATGTGTCCATAATTTTGTTTTTGAACTGGTACGTGAGCGGCTTCGACGCTGCTCGCCAGCCCCGTGTTGACTGTTGACCCAACTCCCGGTCGCGTATGCACGAGGTTGATGAGGTGACTCGCCTTGTACTCCAGCGATCGTCAGGTCTCGAGGTTACTAGCCGCTGTAAACGTGGAATATCCGCAATCATGCCCGCCGCCGCGTCTTGCAAGAAAGCTTTGATGCTTTTGGTATCACGCGACCGAAGTGTTCGACGAAGGTCATCTGCTATCTGTAGTAACTTAGCCTCAGCAAGGCCCTTCAGAAGTTCTCGCAATTGCCGTCTTCTTGTACTGTGTCTCGACCCTAGTGTAGTCCCTTCGACTTTCATGATCGATTTCTTTACCAAATCAATCTCATTCGGGCTGAAATCGACATGCCATGGAGGATTCTGTAGGGACTGCCTGTACTGTGAGTCATGCGCCCATTCAAGGGCAATATGCCTCATAGCTGCACATTGCGCAACGCTGAGGTAAGGTAGGTTAGTCAAAGCCCCGAGGGTTCCGTTGGTCATCTCCAAAGCAACTCTCGCGTCAGCGGCCTCAAAGTCTATTCTCAAAGGTTCCATGTTAGAAGCAATGACTGCACCTGGCAAGAAGTCATCGTCCTCGGCGGGAGTCAAAGTCTCCTCATTCTCGTGGTTTGCCTTACCATAGTCTTCGCCTACTGCATCATCCATATCGATATCTCCATCTCTCCGTCGCTGTCTTGGCCATGTGTAATTGACACGCGCAGCTCGGCTCGGCCGCTCCCTTCGAGGCCCAGATTCGCCCCCAGAAGAGTGATCATGGTCTTGAGCTTGCCGAATGGGGAAGATCTGTGGTATTGAGCCTTCTCGTGGGAGATGCCGTCGAACCTCAGGCCTCGCAGGCGCTGTGACAATGTGCAAACCTTTGCTCTCACTTAGACCCCTCGGTCCAGGATTGGACGCATGAACAGGTGCCCAGTCCACTGCTGCCTCTAAACCAAATTGAGTGGGTAAGGAGAGCGTCGCAGGATCTTGGGATCGATCACGCTTGTTCAGGACAGTCGAGTAACGAGATTGTAGGGTGTGGTATGCGCGTGTAGGGAACACCGCATTGAATTCGGATGTAACTGTCTTCCATTGATAGGCTTTGACCTCCTTGAGGAAGATTAGAAAGTGATCCTCATCCTTTGTAAACTGGTTTGTAAACTTCGTCCGCTTCGAGGTGGTATGGGGATCAGCTTTAGTCGGTACCGTATCTGAAAGATTTATCTCTACTGGGTATTCTTTCGCGGCAGTCTCATGGTCAGGCAGGCGTACCGTATCAAGCGACTGGGATGCGACCGGAAGATGCCTTTTTGCCATGACACTATCATTGTCTTCAACGACGCCTTGTCTTGATGTTGAGAAACCACGAGGCATCGTTGGCTGCCATGGCGCAGGCGTTAGCATCGACTGCGCTCCAGAGCCAATTTTCGAGATAGTATTCGGCGCAGTCGACCTAGGCGCACCCGGTTCCGGGCCCTGGTGGGAAAGTAGAGCGCTATGTTGCTTTGGGCCCACTTGTGATGCTGAATTTGCAGCATCGCGATTCACGGGCGATCCTAGATTAGTTGTAGTCGTCTGAGGTATACGTCCAATTTGTAGCGTACGCGCAGCGTTTGTAGTAACATGGTCCAAAAGGGAAATCCTCGTGCTATTACTCTTCAAAGCTTGGTTAATATCTCGCACAGAGGGAATTTTGTTACTACTGCCAATGGGCATGGGCTCAGAGTACGACGCTCGCACTGGCTCAGTACGTTTTTTGGACCAGGTAGAAGCCTCAACCATTCGCGCTGGACTGTAAGCTGGGGTCGCTGCTATAGGTCTGGAAGCATTGGACACGGTGTTTGGTGGTCGTAACGGAGACCATGATGTGGGCGAGTTGTCTGCCTGGGAAACCTTCATTCTCTTGGTTGGCCTCCGTGATGGGTCGAAATATCCCTCTTTATTGTGTGTACTACTCATGGCAGCGCCATAACCTGCCGTAGGTACGGTACTAGAAACAACACTGGGAGCGCTCCCGATCGTAGGCGATCTGATGGTACCTCGAGATGGTATGACTCCGTTCGAGCGCGGCGTATGCAGAGCATTCTGAGCTGACTGAGAGGCGTCGCGCTGGATGTAGCTTCCTCGTACGGGTGTATGGCTGCTTTGCGCGGCCATCACGGGCGTCGTAGTTGGCTTCGACAGGGCCGGAGGCAGCGGCACACGAGCGGCGTCCGTCTGTCGTCTTGCACCAGGCAAGAGAACCCGTGTCGTTTCCTCATAGGGACTGTCCGGCTCGTTTGTAAGATCTACGATGCTCAGTCGCTCGTGGCTACGCATGTCAGAATGTAGACGCGGATTGGTGAGTATGATGGAGTCAACGTGTAGTGTGTCGTGGGGACTTTTGGATTGTATTACTCCCATCGTACTACTCACCTCAGAGCCATTGTACCTGGGCGCGTACAACGCGTCCATGGAAGTAACGGTGAATTGTCGCATAGAGTGATTGCGAACGCGTAGAGTGATTGCGAACGCGCATCCCACTAGCGGTGGCTTGAGCGTTGTTGTGGCGTATGCATGCAACATCAATGGGCCTAAGCTTAGCCACAACCCTTGCCTTGTTTGTCCTAATTCACTCACCGGGTAGTCAAACAGCTGCCGGTACCATATATTCGGAATTCTAAGCAGCGTTAGGTCCATTGAACCAATAACAGCCTCTATATGCTTATAATGATGCAGAAGGTTCGATCTGGAACTGGTCAAGTGAATGTTGATGGGTTTTGTCGTCCAAGTGTCCAAGTGTCAAAGTATCACCAGCCAGGTGCCTGTCGATCGTCGCATGATTAGGAATGGCATACCGTGTCACCCACATAACCAAAGAACAAACCCGAACAATATATTCGTAGACCGATGAAACAAACCAGACGGTATAGCACGTGAGACTCGTGGCGAATAGGTTGATATTCCTAGACTAGGTGATCTAAGAATGGTCAGGCAACGAAAGTTTACGAACGGGTAAGGTTTTTAGTCTAACATCATGTTGTATGTACGGTAATAATATTTGCCATTTGTAAAGCTCACTACTTCGACTTTAGTATCAAGGGACTGAGTAGCCAAGACCTATAATACCAGTAACAAAGAAACGAAGTGTTCTACATGCGTAATAGTACGTTATGACGACTACAAAGCTATTTGTGTGGAAATCAGGTGTACATGAGCGCTGGATCGCAGATACGAGACTTTGATGACTTGTTCTCGTTTAAAGCCTTGTGCCCAGTACATATTCACGTCATCTTCAACTATGTAAGACACGCATGTAGAGGCATCTTCTGTCGTACCGATATTAATCTTCTCACTCGCGAACCGCATTGAAGTCTTGAAGACGACGAGCACAAGGCGTAGGATACAGCCTCGCCTATGACGATGAGTGAGAGTAACGGGGGGCGTCCGGCTGCAGTTAAGTTACGAAAACAAAATGACAGTAGGAACAACCAAACACTCAACGGAGCCGCTGTTAATTAAAACCATTTCTGTAGTCAGCCCTGCAATAAGCAGCATAATGTCAACACTTGCAAATGAAAGCTCTCCGGGGACTTCATCTTACAGTCAACATCTTACTTCTCATCAAAATTAACTATCTGCTAATCTAGCTCTTCATAATTTATCACCTTTGCCCTCTACATCTCCATTCCGTTCTTGATTACTCTCTTGGACGGCCAAACCAGCGACAGGCACCTCCTGGCCTGGCGCAACATCCGTCGGTACCGGAGGCCCTGTAAAGTCTTTCCTCCCACGGATAAAGTACCACGCAACACTGATACTCGCGAAGCCAGCGAACACAGCACTTGCGTAGTTCATTGTCGCAGGCTCCACTGGTAAGCTGACCGGCATACAGAAGAGCACGACGGCTAGACAGATCCAGATTACCATAGCAACATTGATGGCGTATCCAAACCGACCAAGGGAGTAAGATGAATGTTGAACCGCTTTGCGACCGCGAATGACTGAGATGAGAATGGGCATTCCGTAGGATGTTGACAGACAGATAGTTGCTACACCAGTGAAGGAATTGAAGGCAGCACTCGATCCGAAGTAAATGAGCCCAAGAAGACAATCGACTACTGTTGAAAGAACGAGTGCCATGAGTGGGATATCGAATCGCTTGTCCACTTTGGCCCAGAGCGTTGAGCCCGGGATCGCTCCATCGCGGGCAAAAGCATATGTGCAACGAGATGCTGCTGTAAGCGCTCCAGTACCTGCAAACATGAGGATTCCCAAGATTAGGAAGAGCAGACCGAAACCACCTCCGGCGGATCCGGTGACGGTCTTGAATAGGAGACCGATGGGTTGGCCGTTGGCTACGTCGAGCAACATTTGCACGTCTGGAAGGACGAACAGAATCGGAATAAGATAAATCACACCGGTGATTCCGGCTGCTGCAACAGACAACACAATGGCCTTGGGAACTTCGCGCTCGGGGTAGGCAACTTCCTCGCACATGGCTGCGACCATGCCATACCCTGTCAGCGTATACGCGGCTTGGAGCAGTCCCACAAAGAAGGCCCAACCAGATGGCCTGCCAAATGTCAGCATAAGATGGGTTCACTACTGCTAGTAAATGCATACCATCCACTTGAACTCGCATCGTAATGCGTAAACACAAACTTAGCGTCTCTCTTGTTGTCCGCCATGGTTAACAGAACGATCATAATGATAATCACACTGCTGGCTGTCCAATAGATGCAGATCTTGTTAATCAGATCCAGGTACTTTGCGCCAAAGATGTTGATGCTCATGCAGACCAACATGACCGCCCAAAAAGCTAGCACAGTCTGCCATTCGTTGGGCACAAAGTCCTCGTTCCATAGCGTAATCGCGGACAAGATGAGCTGTCCACCAGAGAAGTTGATGGACAGTGTGACGGTCCAGTTTCCAACCAGAGTCAGCCAGCCCGTGATCCACGATGTGATAGGTGCCCATTCGCGTGTGGAGAGCATGGCCGACCAGTAGTAGACTCCACCGGCTGTGGGGTAGACGGCGCAAATCTCGGCAAGTGAGGCGGCGATGCATAGCGAAATAAGAGAGACGAGTATCCAGCCCCAGAGAATGGTCACGCTTTGGCCGTCAGTCAAGGTGATGTAGAGAGTCGTGCTTAGCCCAAACGGTACGGCCATAATCGCAAAGGACCTGTGTTGTGGTCAGCATGGATTTGATGTCTGGTCTGGAGGAATGGTCCATGTTTGTCGCATTGCTCAACGCGCAACACATGGCTGTCGCGCATCGGAACCAAAAAGATAGACTTACATTCCCAACACACTCAACATGCTCAGATTCCGAGGAAGTTCGCTTGCATAACCCATCTTCGCCAGCGCAGCATCAGCGCTCGGGTCCGACACTGAGCCTTTTCGACCACCACCTCCATCACCACTGATCGATACACTTCGCTTGCCCATTATGTCTCAAGAATCCGCCCGTTTGTAAAGAAGTGTGACGCGACGACAGCAAACAAGTGCGACGAGCCGAGCCTTATGACTGAACAACCCAGGGTGGGAACAAGGTCAGTAAATACCCAGGAACCTAAAAGTCCCAAGAAATCTGTCGCGTGCAAGGAAACGCCCTTTTGACGCCGCGCGCCGACTCCAAGCCTGCGGGGAACGAGCACGATCAAGTCTAGAACCAAGCTTTGGTGCTAAGAGAGCGAGCGAGATGGCAACCTTGCAATCGGGACGGGACTTGTGCAGATACCAGCGGAGAGAGTGGAAGACTGTGGTTCGAACGCGATAGACGCAGGCGCCGCATGATTAGAGAGATATCAAGCCCGCTCGATTAGAGAGATATACAGCCCGCTCGAGATTAGACCTCGGCATCACGAATGAAGCAGGCACGTCCATTGCGAGAGATAACAGCGACTGGTGGTATGGGCCGGTAGGGCGGTATTGGCAAGTCAGCCGCGTGCTCGGTGCGCTTTTGTCAATCCGGAGTGTCACCGGAAGCCGCGTGCGTCATCGGGCGTACCCGCTTAAATTTGCCGATTCTGTGGGGTAAGGGGTGGCAGCGGAAAGACTTCGTATCTATTGTGGGTGGGAGCATCGCGGTAATCTTCGAAGAGCATGCAGACATCACCGCCGTAACTAGGGGTCTATGTAATGTATGATCTGAACAGGATTATACCTACTCAGTGGACCGTCATGGCATGCTGAACAAACTCCGTGAATGCGATCACCAAATCATGTACATTCATGTCCGACCAGCGTATCCTTGACAATCCTACGCAGCTATGGCCATCAAAACCGCCGGCCAACATCAAGGAGAGGCATAATCAGCGCGAGAAGAACACGTGGGCTCTGATGCTCTCCACAGACATGCTCTGCTGCTAGGTTGACGTCGTGATTGCTCCACCGGACTTCACATCCAGTCTCTTCCAATCCTTCACCTGCAGCTCGGGCATATGGCGCTCGCAGAAGTCGAACATGCTCACACTCCCATCCTTCTCAAACTCCTCAAGACACCTCTCGGGCGTGATGACCGCAGCAATACTCTGGATTTCGTGCATCCACTCTTGAACGTACGAGACTATCGTATCGGTATGGACAACGAAGAAGTGGCGATACTCGCGTCGCATATCGGCCTGGAGGAGGGAATAGTAACGAATCATGCATAGATTTGCTTCCTGTTGACTGCGTGCAAGCGCGTTGAAGTAGTCGATGTCTGCATCTTCGGCAATGACGCGACGCTCTGAGATGATGGGGAATTTATCAGGCATTAGGCTCAAAGGCTCAGAGGAATCAATTGTGTCGATGAGACCATGCGCAACAAGTGTCGTGTATAGATCTGCCCGACTGTTATTGAAGTTAGCAATCAGTCAAGCGGAGAGTCAACAAGTGGCATACCTCATTACACACGCATCTCCGGCGTCCAGCTGCTCAGCCTGCTCATCGCATCGCTGAAAAAGATGTTCGGCCAACTCCGGGCGTACGCAGAGCCGCCAGAGCAGGCAGGCATCATCTACAGCCTGCCACGGGGCAATAGGCCCCCCCAAAAGCCGAAGCCGACCAATTTTCTCCAAGAATCTCTGGACTATCTTCAAGACAAGTTCAGGCTTCTGCTCAAAGACTTCGTCGGTGATGTAGATGAAGCCACCATGGGGGAATATCTCGATGCGATCGTGTCGCGTAACAGCTGGAGAGCCTTCCATATTAGGATCGTATTCGACACCGTCCTGCATACCAACGGACCAAAGGCGCACTTCCTTTTGGAGGACCTGACCGAACCCTCGGAGTTCTGTAAAATACTCGAACTCAGGATGAGCCTTTTGGTGTTGTCAGCAGTGATTAATGAACTCGCACCAGGTACGTACAATGATGACACCTGACCCTCCTTTCAGTATGTGCTGCTTGAAACGATCCCAGGAACCGTGGTACCAAACGTTTCCGACTTCGACATGATGCATCAACAGCCACCGAGTGATGAGATCAAGTTCCTCCTGATGTTGATCGGGGTGGTACAGGAGGAAGGCTCTTCGATCCAGTAGCGCACTTCCATCGTTCCTCGTGAACATATCCAGGAAGTCAAGTTTACATACTTCGTCTATGCTAGTTTCCAAAGTGAGCCATTGTGTATCAGCCTAGGTATGAGGTCAGTACGTGTTTGGATCTTGCTGCTGACTCTTCCTGTGGGCCCGCCTTGCCTTCTTGACAATCAAGTATAGAGCTTACCTGTAAAATGTCCTGGGTAGGTGGAGGTGGAGGTGGAGGTGGAGGAGGCGGTGGCGGTGGAGGTGGTGGCGGATCGATGGCAGGGGGTCCTCGAATCGTCGTAAGAGGTCGCTGACCCAATGACTCTGTCTGATTTACGACACGCATAGGACTATCATCAACGGCTGGATCAGATTCTAGATAAATATCTCGTGTCAGGACCACAGGGTCGAGCCGTGAGAGTGATCCGTTCCTATTGAGACCTAAGCTTGGGTTAGAAATGCACCATTCAATATATGATGAGCTTACTATCTGTTTCCAGCTGCGGCTCAGACAAGTAGCGTGTATGTCTGTGTTGGTACATGCATTCTCTTGGAGTTTCCGGGCATCTGTTCCCTTCAGCCCACAGTCTGCACGTCTGATCATGTGGTGGTGGTGGCGCAACGGTACCGGTGTCCCAATGCTGATATTTGCAATCCTTCGACGTGTAGCGGCAACTGTTCTTTGTCCAGAAGAAACAAGTGAGCTCTGAAAAATGCAAGGATGACTTCTTGATAGTTTGTGCTGAATGGTGCATGTCACGTTCGCTGACTGGTCTCAATGTTACGTCTATCTTCGTGCGGCGGTCAGCACGAGAGCGACCAGCGAGAAGACCAGTGTTTCGATGGGCAATTTTGCAGCCGTCATCTGATTTATTGCACCCAGTCGGCTCGACTAGCCAATATGGGCACGTCAACAGTTTTGTGTCGATCTTTTGCTCGCTGGCAGGTTTTGTTGCCGGGTCGACGATTTCGGAGGAATCGTGCCCGTCAGAGCAGACACGTCCGGTATTCCTATGAGCATATTTACACTCTGAATCCGGCTTCAGGCACCCAATAGGGTCAAGCAGCCAGTAACGACACGTGATCGGGGGTTTATGATATTTTGGAGGTACGAAACCGTTCGGTCCAGCTAGGGGCAGATCACGCCCAGAGGCATCTTTGTTGCGATGCAAAAAGCGACATCTTATGGGACCAAAATCGCAGTTGTTGCTTAACCGCCACTGGTAACACACCATAGGAGCTTTATCCACTTCCCAATCATTCAAAGGTGCGGTGTCATCGATTGGCTCACGCCTGGGTACATCATCCTCGTCCAGGTCCTGGGGACGGCGCGTGCCAGTCTCGCGACGCCCATAGATATCGTCATTAGACCTTGAAGGCGGCGGTTTTGTCAAGTCTGGTGGAGGTGCACCTAGAAAGCTGAGGGCTCCAAGCTCCGGTGTACCTTCGGCGCGAGCTCTCTTCTCTGCGATTCTGCGATATTGCAGTGTGGAGAACGTTTTGTCACTGTTCTGCCATGGGGTAGGCTGTTTCTTGGGTTCGTTGACGAGTCTGATGCCACTTGCAGTCTTTGGGGGCTCGGTCCTCCTCATCGACTTGAGATTGCTCGGCTTCGGTTGAGGTCTCAGCAGAGTTGGATTTGGTATGTCGGTTGCCGGCACGACCGAGGGCTGTACTGTTTTCCGCAGACTTTCTCCGTGCTTGGACGTCGATGGTGCTGATGTGATTGTTGAGGGTCGTTTGCCTGGCACAACTTTAGGCACGTGGCTTTTGGATAAATGGGCTGCTTGCACAGACGCTGGTTGTCTCTCACTTCTCAATGTAATTGACGTCGTATCACTCATCTTGTTCATCTTGTTCATCTTCCTGGGCTTATCAGTGTCCTTTGTAGACTGCACGTCTTTGTCTTCATCTTCATGCTCGGAAGCATCCTCTTCCGAGCATGTATCCGATTGTTGTAACGGGGCTCTACGAGCAATTGAGCCCTGTTTGACGAATACATCACTGTCTTGTGTGTCTTGCGGGATAAATAGGCCTGGAGATTCTGGTTCTTGAGAATCCTCGAACAAGCTGTTCAGTTGACTAGAATCTTGGAGCTCCCTTGCTCGCAACGCTGCGTTGGGGGATACTCCTCGGTGTTTTCTAGATTGTTGCAGTACCATCAGAGGCACGTCTTCTTCGCTATCGCTCTCTTCGGTAATGACGGGCCTCACGCGTCTCTTGAGTTGCTGGCGCTTCTTTAAGCGTAAGGCCTGCCTGCGTGCCTTGGAACTTTCAGCCCGTGTTACGGCAGTGTAGAACCAGTCTTCGTTCTTCTCCATGAGGTCCTCGGCGGCAAATTCGCCAAGGCGTTGCTTCTTCTTTCCCCATGTCTCGAGCAGATCGGTCCCGTCCAGGTGGTGCTTGGGCTCCCAAGTACCTGAAAGTGATTAGCGATGTATACCTGTGCAAGTCAATGGTGACGAAAGCTGAAGTTATGTCACCGCAGCCAGACAGTCTCTTTGAAACCTAGGTCTAACCGTGCGGGGCCATCTCGTATATTCGAATGCTGCTGGGCGATATTTGGGAGAGAAGAGCAGGGAGAGTGCTTACATCTACAGATTGGGTTAAGGAAAAGACACCTTTCAAGCCCCAGTCAACTTACCGGTGCATAGGGTAGTTTTTCCATTCGATCAGATATAGCATGTCAGAATCATCTTGAGTTGATGGCCGCTCCGAGAGCACGCCCACCGCTTCGTAGTTGCTCTCCTTGGTGCTGGAAACAGTGGATGTGATGGAAATCGCATCTGTATCGTAGTCGTCATCAAAATTGGCCATTTTGACGAACGGCGTGTTGTTTATAGTGGCAGAACACGCGCCTTTGGGGTAGCGCCCGCTGATTGGCCAGACCTGGACCACCCGGGGAGAATGGTGGGCGTCGACTCTCAAGGCCTGTGCGAGGAGATGCGGCAGAAGCGCGGCCCAGTCCTCGCACTCGTCGCGCAAGCAGAAAGCGGGCTGTTCCACGCAGAGCGTCTGTGAGGCAATCGGGGGCGAGGCCGTGTCGCAATCTTGAGAGCCACTGCAAACAGTGAGGTCGAGGTGGTTCACAGGCGGCTAGTGCCAACGCAGTCTTGGCGCTGCTGTCACGGATTCCACGAGGAGGCACCCAGAAACACCTGCAGCGCAGCACTGCAGACCCGTACCACCACCACGGACGACGCGCAACAGCCACCCTCCCCACACACCTGCCTCTGCTCGACGACGCTGCTCCCCCAGCCCTTTCTGCCTCCAGCTGCCCACCCGCCCTCGCGTGCCCCCACCAGCTGCGCATCCCGCCTCCCCACCCACCGCAACCATGGCGAACGACGAATATGACGTGAGTCCTCCCGCGAGCCCTGAGCCCTCGTTCCGCTGACTGACGTGCGCCGTGCTGCAGTTTCTCTTCAAGGGTATGTCCACCGCCGCCACTCTGCCCACGGCCGCTCGACACACCCGCTAACACCCCGCAGTGGTGCTCATCGGAGACTCAGGTGTCGGTAAATCCAACCTGTTGAGCCGCTTCACCCGTAACGAGTTCAACCTCGACTCCAAGTCGACCATCGGCGTCGAGTTTGCGACACGGTCCATCCAGGTCGACGCAAAGACCATCAAGGCGCAGATCTGGGACACGGCGGGCCAGGAGCGGTACCGCGCCATCACCTCCGCATACTACCGGGGCGCAGTCGGTGCGCTGCTCGTCTACGACATCAGCAAGCACCAGACATATGAGAACGTCACGAGGTGGTTGAAGGAGCTGCGCGACCATGCCGACTCCAACATTGTCATTATGCTCGTGGGTAACAAGAGCGATTTGAGGCATCTGCGGGCAGTGCCTACAGAGGAGGCCAAGCAGTTCGCAAGTACGTATAACGCAGCGAGTCAACTACCAAAGTACTACTCAATTAGGGGCCTGTGACTGACGACCCTATCCACAGGCGAGAACAACTTATCCTTCATCGAGACGTCTGCCTTGGACGCCAGCAACGTAGAGCTCGCCTTCCAGAACATCCTCACAGGTACGCCCGCGTCCACAATTCGAACACACATGAGAAACGTGGCATGCGACAGTCGTGGCTCGCGTATAACGCAGGAGTGGCACTACTGTGCCTAGCCATCCCCCACTCACACCGCCACTTTCGTTGCTGCCTTCCTGTGCATCTGTCGAGGCTTGGGGTTCAAAAACGCGCTAACATATCCGACAGAGATCTACCGTATTGTCTCAAGCAAAGCTCTCGACCAAGGCGAAGGCAGCCAAAACGTCCTCGGCGGCGAGCGCAAAGTGCTCGAAATCAGCAAATCGGCCGACGCCGAACAGAAGAAGGGATGCTGCTAGTCCATCAAACCTACAAACTATACTCACAAGTCTGCTGCACCTTTATTTTCCAGCGACTAGTTCTCGATTTGGGGAGTTGGTTGGTCCCTGTTTGTTGTTTGGAGCGAAACGAGGGACCCGATAATGCGCCATGCCCCACGTTCGAGAGACACGAGTCATGCGAAGGATATGTCGACGGCGTACTAGGAAAGTCGGATTTGGTTCTCTTACTTTCACTTGATCATCTGCTTCATGTCTCTGCTTTCTTCCTCCCGGCCTTGCGGTTGGGTTCTTGTTTGCTGTGCATGTAGCTGGTATCATTGTTTGTGGTTAGCTGGCGTGGCGGCGGTAATATGAAATGCTGCTATATGTTTTTGATAGAACAACAGCTTCTTTATGCATCATGATGTCCCACGTAGCCAACTGTCATCGTCATATGGTTTACAATTTAAATGCACGAAGCCTTGTTATGCGCAGCGGATTCAAGCTAGCGAATGATAAGTTTATTCAATAATGCTCTATGAAACGCCAATACTTCGTCTACCATTTATATCATGAGACCGCCAAGTCTCATCTTGCTTTGTCCCTGGCGGCAGATACCCAGAGCCATGTTCAGGCGTCCTCCGATATCCTGCGTCATCATCCCTCTTCTCGTCCCTCGCCTCTGATATACCCGCCATCGGATACGCTCCCGTACTTGTCATAGTCGCAGGGCTATTCGTAAACACCGGACGGGCTTTGAAGTCCGTTGCAAGGGGTAAGAGCGAGCCACTCGACTTGGCCTGCATTGCTTTGACGCGCTTATCCGCCTTCGCTGCATCCGATGTCCGGTCATACAAGTAGAGTCCGACGAAAGTGAGTACGAGACCGAAAGCTTGTATTCTAGTCAATGGTTTTCCAAACCAGACGACCGCAAAGACAATGACGAAGACACGCTTGATCAGACTGGCTACCGAGTAGGTGACGGGTGAAACCATGGACAGGAGAACAAAAGCAACAATGTTCTGACCAAAGTGAAAGGTTCCGTTGAACAAGAACTCGAGGATAAGACGGCCGTGGTCGAAAGCTTCAGGGTGATCTGACAGCTCGATGCTGGCGTCGTGGAGAAAGTCGAATATAAGCGTGAAACCTTCAGACCAGAACCAAAGTGGGAGTGTGAACAGGAATGCCAGACCAGAAGAATAACACAACAGGTTAAGTTTGTCGGGCTTCGTGAATTTGTTTGGTGGGAGACCGTCTCTCTCGGCAGCAGCAGCGTCGTTGAAGATCTGCTTGGAAACAATATTTTGTACAACGAAGAGGATTGCGCTTGCGAAAGCGGACATTAGACCAATGAGGTTTGCATTAAAGTCTGCAGAGCATGCCAGGATTACACCGACCGTGAGCGGGATCAGGGAGAGGTATGTCGGCGTGGAGTATTGTATCTTGAAAAAGATGCTGTAGGCCATGACGGTTAGGAGCGGAGATAAACCCTTGATAGTATGTACTAGCGACACAGGAATCCTAGACGTAGCATCTGCACTCAAGATATGGCCTCCAATCTGGAAACAAGTGAGCGGTAGTGTAGCCATGACGAGCTCCTTGGACGGTGAGCGAATTCCATATTTCAGGAACGGCATGGTTTGCTTGATGCGCGGGTACTTTCGAGCCAGGGTAGCAAGCACCAGACACCATCCAGATACGAAGGCGAATTGCACGGTAGTCAGAGTGATAGGTTTGGGAAGCGCAGTGAGAATCGCTTTCGATGACATGTTGGTGAAGATGGAGGTCATGTACCACATGCCGCAGAGCATCTGCGCCTGTTAGTACTCGCGTGTATGCAAGACAGAGGACGCCATACAATGAGCTTGGGAGACAGCGGCGCCTTGAGCGCATCAGCAATCTCGTGCGCATTCTGACTGACGCTGCCTTTGCGCGTCCGTATTGTCCTGAAGGCCTCGCTGAGGCTCTTCTGCCTGCCATGGCGGGTTGCCGAGGGTCCCATCGCTGCGCCGTGGGACGACCCAAGCCTGGAGTCTCGTCGAGGCTGCCATCTGTCTGCCGGTGCTGCGCTTCCATTGCTCTGTGCTGTGTGGCCAGGACTGGGGCTCCTGTCGCGCGACGAGCTGAGGCCATAGTGGTCCTCTTCGGGCATGGGAAGGAGGTCGGGCTGGAAGGCGGGGAACTTGAACGTCGCATTCGGACTTGCGTCCCGCGCCGATTGGGGCATAATGGCGATAGAGATGGCGATGGCGGTAGCAGAACTGCGAGGGGGTGGTAGCAACGTCTGTTAAGCCATTGGGACGGCCAGGTTGCGCGATGTCTGTCGTCTGTGGCTGGCGTGTGTATCGCGAAACTGCGTCAGACGCGCCCTGCACAGATGGAGGCAGCTGGAGTAGTACCACAACGGTGCTGCAGAGCGTAGAAGCAACAGGCGCAACGACTGTCGAATGAGAGATATGTGGTGTTGAGTTGGACGCTGGGCCTATGGTAGCTTCTACGGTCCGCAAATTAGCGGCGCATGATTTGGTGACATCGACACACGCGTTCTCCGGTAGCGGTTCGGGCGCAGTTATGGCCTAGTTTCGCGACAACCCTAGAGCCGTGGAGATCTGCAATTGCTATCATTACCCAAATCCCCTGCATCAGCCAAGGCGCGTAGATTGGACTTTACTGCACCCGCCGTACCTTGTACTCCTCTGGACAGTATCTGGCTGTTGGACGCACGCTGGCCTCATGACACCACCCATTATCGTGTACCTCTCTCACTTCAATGCTCTCGGATAGACCCGTGAGCTTTGCACAACATGTACACACGCGCGTGGCTGAACTGGGCCTTCTCGCCTCTGCTCTTGCAGCAATGTCATGCTTCATACTATGATCCCCTCATGGCCCCACTAGCCGGACGGCAACCCAGACCCTCACTGTTCTCCTTCAATTCCACATGGCAGGTGCTTGGTCCGTTCCAAATTGGAACACGAGGTACCGTCGCCAGCCTCAGTATCTTCAACACATGCTGACCCTTCTGTAGAAGCTACATGGGGGGCTGACCCACTCGAATATGTGGGTGGATTCAGAAACCTCTCATACGATCCAGACGCAACCTTCAGAAGCTCTCTGCCTACCAATGGCACTGCAAAATGGAATGTCACCAAAGCTGTGAAGACCGTGAATGAAGTCGAGTCAGCAAATGCAACTCTGAGCGTTACTTATTCAAACGTCGACTGGGACTTCGTGAAGATCGTCTACGGTTGGGCTGCAGTTCAGTATCAAGCCTGGGCGCGTGGGGAATTTTTTGTTAACGGAAACGAGACGCAGCATGTGATTGTTCATACCGATGCAATCCTCGAGTTCTGGATCGATGACACGCACTACTTTGGTGGAGATTTCTACACGTTTAGGAAATCCCCCCCTGTGTTGCATCTTGAGCATGGTCCTCACAAGATTGATCTTCGCCTCGTGAGGGATGTTAGAGCATTCGGAGGTATTCTAGCACCTACGATCGACGTTGTGGTGGACATTCAGAGCGTCTCCGGATCCCTAGAGCTTTCGAAACCCGGTATTCTCGTCTCTGATGTAGTCGATGGGACCTTGGCATCATCCATAGTGTCAGTATATCTTAGAAATAGTGGCAGTTCTGATATCGAGATCTTGGATATACAAGCAACGGATGTAAGTCTTCCTGATTCATACCTTCGAGGATGTCCATTCTCAATTGTCTTCTGTGAAGCACGCTGACAGCTTAACTTTTGCCAGGCTAATGACACCTCCTCCTCTGCATACGTCAGCTCTGGACTCGTCATCAGCGCAGGTCAAACACGTCCTGTAGCCTTCAATGTGTCCTTGCCTGGTCATAATAGCTCATATGTCAATTATACCATCGCTTACAAGACCGTGAATAGTACCAATCACTCTACGTTGCATGTCTCACAGCACTTGCAACACACTTCTATCTACAAGCCGCATAAGATTACCTTTCTCCACCCGAGCGGCATAGTCTCATATGCAATGCTTCGACCACCAGCCGAGAATGCGAATTGTCAACCGCACCGGGCAGTTGTGCCCATATTGCTTGTTTTGCATGGGGCTGGTCTGGAGGCAGATAATCCCATGGTCACTGGAAGCCTTGACCCCGTCTCTGAACTCTGCGCTTGGGTACTGTTCCCTACAGGTGTTACACCCTGGTCCGGTGACGATTGGCATAACTGGGGGTTCGCTGACGTTGAAGCTGCTATCGATGCCATTCCAGCGTGGATCACCAATGTCAATTGGGACGGCCCAGGTGTGGACATTGATCGGTGGATCGTGACAGGTCATTCAAACGGAGGCCAAGGGACCTGGTACGCCTTGTCACACAGACCAGACAAAGTGTTGGCTGCTGCTCCTATCTCGGGCTATGCTTCAATTCAGAAGTATGTGTCGTATGAGCTTTGGCAACCCACAGATCCAAGACGCACAACAGTTTTGAGTGCATCGCTCAACAGTTACCGCCATGAAATGTTAGTGGCGAATTTGAAAGGAATACCAATACAACAGCAGCACGGTGAGATTGATGATAATGTACCAGCGTACAATTCACGATTTCTTGCTCAACAGCTGTACTTGTCAGGAGTTGAACCGAGCTACAACGAGGTCAAAGGGAAGAAGTAAGTCGTAAACTTTGCGGACTATGATACTGCCCCAAAACTAACATAGCGATCAGCCACTGGTGGGACACTGTTATGACAACACCAGAGCTGGTAGACTTCTATATTAAACAAGTCGATAGCCAAGAGGTACTCCCTAGGAAGGTGGCACGCTTCAGCATCACCGTCGGCGATCCTGGGGATATGGGGAGCAAGAATGGAATCAAGGTCTTACATCTTGTCGATCCCGGGCAGTACGGGAGAGTCGAAGTAAAAGGCCGTGCTATACACACATCAAACATACAAAACCTCGAATTTGACCCGACATTATGGAGCGGCCCAATTATAATCGATGGGCAAGATGTTGAGCTTATCATTGAAGATACCGCTGTGTCCATACGGAAGCAGGTTCGTATCTCCAGAGTGAATAGGATTTGGAGTGTGATATCTTCTGTAGGAGTAGCTCGAAAACAGAGGAGTGGGCGACAGCTGGGTTCTATGACTGCTATACTCCGCAGCAATGGTCCCTTCATCATTCTTCATTCAGGTTCCACCAGTACAGCTCATGTTGCACTCCAAGTTTCGCGCAACCTCCATCAGTACTTCCAAGCTGATGCTGCAATCATCCCTCGAAGGTCGGCCGCTGTACTCGAAAATACTACTGGAAATGTAGTCTCTCTCGTTGTTGGACCAGATCTCGAGGATCAAGAGGGCTATGCAATCCGCGTAGACGGATCCGGAGTTACAATTCGAGATCACCAAGGCTACGATCAGCAATATGGGGAGGAGGCTCGAGGTGCAGCGTTCTTGCGGCCGTTGGAAGATGAGAGGCTTGAATTGGTCCTTTGGGGAGCTGATAACGAGGGCCTACGACATGCCGCTAGAATTGTACCGATGCTTACTGGTGTTGGCCAACCAGACTTTGTTGTGTTCGGCGAGAGCGCAAAATGGAAAGGTGTAGAAGGGATCGTGGCTATGGGGTTCCTGAACTCTGATTGGGAAATTACAGCGTCCAGTGTGGTTGAGACTGGGTAGCGATGCACCCGGGCAGTACGAAGGAGTACCGCTGTACGACATCTACTTATGTGTAGTCTTCACAGTGCATCAACACAGGCTGACCATAGCACGAAGACACAGCAGCATAATCTACAGTTTACTGAGAGTGCGTCATAAGTGTTGAGCAAACTCTTGTTCGACGTGTTGCAATATACTAGAAGTCGATGGTCCTGGGGTGCATGCATCAAAAAGTACGAGCTCCTTTGTGGAACCATCTTAGCCACGAAGCTGTGCTTAAGAAATCGAACCAGGTTCTTTCTCACCCATTAAGCTTGCGTCGACAGCAATTGTGCTGATCTTCCAAGGTGCAGAATGACAATGTCGAATGCCTCTGTAGAGGTGATGTGGACGGTTTTGATCGGGGCTCTGCTATTCGTTTGAGCCGTTTGCTCTTCGAAGGTGAAGGTCAATTTTGGCAGGCGCGCGTCAGACCGCGATTTCCTCACCTGTCGCGTGTCCATGCCATCGTGCCAGCAGTTTCGATTGTCGTCACCTCCGCTCCCTCCGATTCTTCTTACGCTCACCGTCCACTTCTTCCTACCTCCATCCCACTCAACGAGTCCACCATTGCGTCTCTGCTGCCGTCGCTCTTTCCAGCTGCCGCAGCTCGCCCGGGTGCTGCTGATTTATTTCCCATCTGAGTTGTTTCTTCCTTTCTGCATCTGACTTTGGCCATATACATCGCCAAACAAGCTTTTCACAGCTGCCGTGTCTTGCATATTATCTACGCATCTGCCCAGCCCAGTCACGCCAGACTCAATTCATCTCTCGGATCTTTCCCATTTACGCCCTGAACGAGCCACGATGAGCTTCAATATAACATCCGACGGTTCTCCTACCCCGCGCAAGGGTCCCAGCCGCTTCTCCAAGGCCGGAGATCTCACGATCGACACTTCACCAGAGGTACTAGGCCAGGTGACAGGCTCCACACACCAGAAACACTACCCATACTCCCTCTACCGTGTTTTTGGTCCATCATTGACCTCTGGTGTGCAGGGTATGAGGCGGCCTCTCGGTGCTTCTACTCAGGGCAATCAGTCAATACTACCGTTGCCGAGCTCCATCGATGGTTATAAGGTAAGTCGCATCCTCCCACCCCATATCTACTTTCTCCTGGTGGCACCCACGATGTGGTTCAACCGCAACACAATGAATCTACATCTGCTGTCTCCTGCACCCCAACATGCTGACTGGTGCAGAAGACGAAGATGGATGCGCATGAGGAGTCTGCCGTTATGGACTCCTTGTTGCAGCGTCTCAACGGCCGCTCCTCGCCTCCCGAGACGTACAACTCCTCCAGCGGCTCGGTCCCAATTACCCCAGCCACCGATGAGTTTGCGTTGACACCGTCGACTGAGTTGGATGCGTCACTCCTACTGGTGGAGGCTTCTGAGCTGCAGAAGCTGAAGCTCGAGCTACAAGATGCTCGCAACGAAGTCGACCGCATGAACCAGGAAATGCACAGTCAACATGTGGCAAGATCTACAATGGAACATCTCAGCCAATCGTCCGAGGCAGACTACAGCTTTCAAGGCGATGTCACCGAGCAGACTCTCACGCAGCTTCAGAACAAGTTCAATGCTTCGACCCGAATCAGTCACAGCTGGGGCAATGAGCCTCCACGACCAGCATATGCTAGCAGTAACAGCTTCATTCCCCCTTACCAGGTACCCGTACAATCACGGCCACCACCCATACAATCTGGCTTTCGCCGCAATGGCTTTCTGAACGAGCCTGCCCACTTTCCTCTTGACCAGAGCTTTCGCAGCAGTGGCTTGAATAACAGCCTTAACAGTAGTATGAGCAACAGCTTCAGCAGTGGTATGGGAAGTAGTATGAGCAATCCTCCTAGCCGACCCGGGTCTGCTTTTGACCCGCTCTATACTCAATACAACATGCCACAGATGTATCCTCTCGGCCACCCCGCCCCAGTCGGTACGATGAGTAGTGGACTATCCGCCGACGCCAATGAGTTCAATGTTGCTAGCAGCATGGGTCCATCTCCCTGGAATTCCCAGGTCAGTTGTCAAGTATGAAGTCGTAGTACATATTACTGACAAGCCACAGGCTCCCAGCGAGGTAGGCGCTTCACGGTACGTGCATCCAGTGGAGCCAATGAACTATCGTCGCCTGCTCGACCGCAACATGAGCTGCAACTGGAAATACATTGTCGATAAGATCATATGCAACAATGACCAGCAGGCTTCAATCTTCCTTCAACAGAAGCTCAAAGTCGGGACACCTGAGCAGAAGTACGAGATCGTCGAAGCCATTATATCCCAAGCTTATGCTCTCATGGTCAACCGCTTCGGTAACTTCCTTGTTCAGCGCTGCTTCGAGCATGGTACTCAGGAGCAGATCATCGCAATTGCTCAATCTATCCGCGGCAACACTTTAGCACTGAGCATGGACGCCTTCGGTTGTCACGTCATCCAGAAGGCATTTGACTGCGTCCCCGAGGAGTACAAGGCTACCATGGTTCACGAGTTGCTCCGTCGCATTCCAGAGACTGTCATACATCGATATGCCTGCCACGTGTGGCAGAAGCTTTTCGAGCTCCGTTGGAGTGACTCTCCACCTCAGATTATGCGTTACGTTAATGAAGCTCTTCGAGGCATGTGGCATGAGGTTGCACTGGGTGAGACTGGTAGTCTTGTGGTGCAGAACATCTTTGAGAACTGCCTCGAAGAAGACAAGGTAGGCTTCCAATGATGTTCGTAGCAAAAGCTTCGCTAACACTTCGTAGCGTCCTTGCATCAATGAAGTCCTCGCCAGTATCGATGTCATCGCACATGGTCAGTTTGGCAACTGGTGCATCCAGCACATCTGCGAGCATGGTGCTCCTGCCGATCGTGGTCGTGCTGTCGATCATATCCTCCGCTTTGCGACCGAATATAGCATGGACCAGTACGCTTCCAAGGTCATTGAGAAGTGTCTGAAGATTGGAGGTGGCGAGTTCCTCGATCGCTACTTAGAGCGAGTCTGCGAGGCCCGGCCCGATCGCCCACGCATGCCTCTCATTGACAGTAAGTCTTATGCCTTCCAGGTCTTGTTTCATAAAGTTGACTGGTTCTACAGTTGCTGGTGATCAGTTTGGCAATTACCTTATCCAGTATATCTTGACCAGCGCAAGCGCTCAGCACCGCGAGGCCGTTGGGAGCCACATTCGGAAGCATATGGTCTCACTTCGTGGGTCAAAATATGGCTCCCGTGTCGCGATGCTTTGCTGCAATCCGGCTCTTGCTACACGTCCTGGACCGCCAGCTGGTTTGATCCCCCGCTACAGCAACCCCACGCCTCGCACGAACTTTGGCGCCTTTCACTAGTGACCACCTGAGAGGCTTTCGATGTCGTCCACATACACACTGTTGGGTATAATCAGCCAGTGAACCACTCGCTTGAAATCTCGAACAAGGTAACATGGATTTACCCAAGATAAAAGTTCATGTCGACAAAAGAGTCAACCCTATTGGCTTAATTCAAAATGCATGCAGATGCTGCTGCTGATTGGAGCATCAACTACTCCGAAAATCTCCCTCCAACAGGTTCCCTTCTTGTGTATCATAACATAACCTTATCCTTCAATCTTTTAGCATGGCTCGCTTCGCCACCCGCTGGTAGCAATGGAGAGGCTGACGGGCGATCGAATCTGGTTTGAGGATGGCATAACTACGTTGACATGATCACATGGAACATATGGTTAAGGAAAGCAGCATTGTCGGGATGTTTGTATTTTTCCGATGAGTCTTAATACATCCTGAGACATAATGCCACTTTTGCTTTGGTACCACGCGTGATGTTGACATGCTCAGGCTTCTTCATGTTCGAGACGTATCCAATGAGTGAATTGTGGGAACGATATAAAGTGAGCTCTCATGGCTGCTACCGTTGTCGTATTTCATTCTGTGGTGTCTTTTGTATTGCGCAATGTCAGGGATACGTAAATCTCGGGGATGTGTGGAGATAGTGCGGTCCTCGGTATCAGCTCGGAGAACAACAGATAAGTTCGAAACATGTCTTCAGCAGTGGATTCTGCTTTTCAATCACGAAGATGACATGGAAAGTTTTGCATTGCGGCAGACCAGAGAACAGCCAAGCACAGCGTTTGCATAGTGATGGTCGCCGTGTTGCTCAAAAGTGTACGCCAGAGCGGCATGTCAAAGATGCCGCTTCGGCTTTCCCGAACAACGTGCGCTGCCGAAAGAGAGAAAGATCCGGAGAAGAGGTTTGTTCTGCGACTCAGTACAGCTTAGCGGTACCGTCGAAGGCACTTTGAAATGCAGGATGAAAGCAATTCGTCTCCTGGGGAGATGCGGCATTGCTCTGACTGTAGGCTTAGATCTAGTTGTATCGGTGCCAAACACCGTAGAGGGGCGCTTTCGCAACCCGATGTTCACAGATACTCACACATAGACCCACAACAAACAACTGGCGTTGCAAGACTTATTCCTCTCCCCAACTTCCCCCGACCAGTTGAAGAAAAAACGAGTCGCGTGATCGCTCGCGGGTGGAGTGATCTCAAAGGGAGGTCTGGCGAAGTCCGCCTAGCCAGGGCCTGCCGAAGCGTTGTCTTACCTCATCACCCGTTAATGCTAGGCTAGTGGCGCCGGAAGCTCGGCGACGTCACCATGGTGTAGTTTTGAAGGCCGCGTTATCTTTAATAAGACTGCCGTGTGCGCCTCCGAGGGACAACTCATTTCATACTGCGCCCTGCACCTTTTTGTGCATCACACTTTTCATTCAAACACGTGCAAGCCGACTTGCTCAAGACGACCCCTTCTAAACGTGCAGCGGTAATAACTCGGAATAAGCAGTCATGAAGGTTCTCACAAAGGAAGAGGAGGAGGCGCATTACTAGTGAGTCTGAACGATGCAAGTCGCTCCCAACTAGATTGTTGACAACAAGACAGTGCTACGATCAAAGGTGGCTCCATTGGTGGTCTCATCGGCACAGGCCTCGGTGCAGTGGGTGTCATAGCAGCGAGCAGACGATACCACTCGTTCCGCGCACTCACAGTCCCGTTCCGAGCTTTCCTGGTCGCTTCAACAGGGACTTTCGTCGGTACGTGCTTAGTAGATTCGCAATCCTCTGAACTATGGACGAAATGCTAATTTTCCATTCTCGACAGCGGTTATTGCTGCTGACCGCGCCTCTGCCGCCTACGACATCGAACACACCCCCGAAAAGAAGCGTCAAGTCGAGCGCGAACGCGAACGCGAAGCCCTCATCGATTCCAACAAGTCCGTCTTCCAGCGCTCAAAAGATTGGGCATCAGACAACCGTTACCCCCTCTTGTTCGGCTTCTGGGTGGCCTCAATGGCGGGGTCATGGCATTTCGTCAATCGCAACCCATACCTCAGTGGCAGTCAGAAGCTGGTGCAAGCACGTATGTACGCACAGGGAGGCACGCTGGCAGCGCTGTTGACAAGTTTTGCCATTGAGGGAAATGATGTTGCAAAGGGCAAGGGACGATGGGAGACCATTAGGGTTATTGACCCGAACGATCCTGAGCACAAGAATACGATTGAGAAGAAGATTCACCACGAGAGATATGCTGGCGAGGATCAGTGGAGAGGTATGGTGTGTAGTCGTATACCTTAGAATAGTGCACTAACTAGTGATACAGAAATGGTCGAAGCTGAAGAGCAACGCCAGGCCGAGCGCAAGGCTGCACAAAGCGCAAAGCAACACAAAGAAGAAGCCGAGAAGAAGGAACACGTTGATGAGAAGAAACAGAGCAAGGCGTGAAGTTGGCGATACCGTTCCAAGTGATTATCTTACGCTTTTCTGGTATGAGGCTGTTCAATGGGAGGCTGTTTAGGATGTTGGTCCTCATTTGACGGCGTTTGGCGGGGTACAATTTCACATGAGTCTTTTCACGTACCATTGAGCGGGTACGCGCGTACTTTCTGTTGGATGTAAAGTGGGCACATGTATACTACGCTAGAAATGACTACGCTAGGAGATGGTGTCTTTTACAAAAGCAACCCTTAGCTTTTTTTGACTTTGCGATAAACACTTTAGTTAGCCATCGTCTTCTGTTCCTGAAAGGCATATTCGTTGCCGCTGCGGTTGCTAGCCTATCAATCATATGATTGCTACATCCGACATCACACAAGGCATGATCTTGAGACTATGCATGTGGTGTGGTAGCTGACCAGGGTCCATCATGACGTCTGCATCTCATCGATAGTACAGGCACATGTCTATGACATTACAACCTTCGACAAATGGATGCAATCAAAAGCTATCCATGACCCAAGAACTTTGTTTGTTTGGTCAATATATTCTAAAAGAATCCTTCAAAAGAGTCTTCGTAGATCTTCTCTATTATCCTTTTCTTTGAGTCTTGAGCAAGACCACCATCTCAGCTGAAAGGCCACTGTCGACAGGGCCGACTGCGCGTCACGCACCTTGGAATTATGTTCAAGTACCACGGGCCAGAACAGCTGGATTCTATAGCTTTCACTCTGCTCCAAGGAACGAAATTGGTACACCCACCGAAGAAGTCACAATACTCCAACCTCGCCTCTATCATTGCCGACTTGCACGTTCATCCTACATTGGAAGCACTGCTCCACATCCTAAACCATGACCTACCTTCTGCACACTTCCTGGTCCGACATATGCAGGCTCCACCAGCGGTTGAAGGCATGTTACTGCATGGGATCTTGCATCGAGCAGAAGGAGACTTCCCCAACGCCCACGCGTGGATCAGCGATGTGAAGGATGCATGTGCAGGTTACCAACCAAAGAAGAGAGACGAGGGCAAGAAATTGGACGACGAGGTTGCTGAGAAGGTGGGTGGTGGGCAGGGTACGGACAAGTCGCTTGTCGTGTTTGTGTATGGGGAAGAGGAGCCGGGACAGTTGATTGACGACGTGGAAAGCTTTAGGAGGAAGACGAAGAGTCGTCGACTGGGAGGTCAAGAAGCAGAGCTGGAGAAGCGGATCAGAGAGGAAGGACAGAACATGCTGGAGTGGTGCAAGATGAAGTTTGGGTCGGCGGCGCTGGTAGATGCGAGTCAAGCGTGGGTGCAGAACAGCGCGGAGATCAACAAGATCAGCAGTGACATGGTGAGCGGTGGGAGAGGATACCGCCAATTCTAGTACAGCACAAAAGCATCCACATAACAATCCATATCCTCGAGTCCTCTACCGGTGTGGCTACTGATCTTTGCCATTCGCAGAGCGACTAGGTAGCTGTGCTCTGCATGTGACGTGTGAGCAGGTGCCAAGACGTGCAGGGCTGGCTCCATCCATGGGAGGTCGCGCGGCAAGACGCATGCATACCACCGGGCCCTTCGCGCTGGCCGCTGCAATCAGCTGCAATCCACCGTCCTCGCAGAAGCCAGAAAGAAAGACGCCAGAAACCTGCAAACAGAAGACCACCCCGTGATGCGGCCAGACCGATGTCATTTCCACGGCAGCAGCAACCATGCACCGACTAAGCGAGGGCCCCGGCAGCGAATGAGGGCCCGGCCGCCTCAACATGGGCTGCCCTGTGACGCAACGAACACCTTTCCCCCTACCACGCAACTATTCTTCCCGCACCATGGCAGACGACCACTTGAAGGTCAACGGGCACCGTCCCTCCACCGTCAAGCATCCCTCCAGCCCGGCCCTCATGATGAATGCCCATCTCCCACGCGTCGGCCAGGATGCCGACAACGAGGCCTACGGGCACGGCATCCAGGTCATTGACGAGGACAAGGTCTTCAAGTACGTCCCATATCGAGTCGTGGTCTGCATTGGAGGGGCTCCGTGTCTCGGGTAGTGGCCATGAACATCGGCTGACAATGCAGCCAAAACATCTCCAAGTATCTCGGCATCGAGAAGATTATCCCCGCCGGCTTCAACTACCACATCATATCCGTCTTTGGCTCGCAGTCCACGGGCAAGTCTACTCTGCTCAACTACCTCTTCGGCACTCAGTTTGGCGTCATGTCGGAGCAGGAGCGTCGGCAGACCACCAAGGGCATCTGGATGAGCAAGAACAAGCGCGAGGAAGGCGGCGCGGCCATGGCCGAGAACATACTGGTCATGGACGTCGAGGGTACCGACGGCAGAGAGCGTGGAGAGGACCAGGACTTTGAGCGCAAATCCGCCCTGTTTGCGCTGGCCACGAGCGAGGTGCTGATTGTCAACATCTGGGAACATCAAGTCGGATTGTACCAGGGTGCGAACATGGGCCTGCTCAAGACCGTCTTCGAAGTCAACCTACAGTTATTTGTCAAGGACAGCAAGTACGTTGTGTGGTGGCCCTATTGATGTTCTCGCATCGAGTATTTGCTGCCACTATGTATGCTGACGCCTTACCAGAACCATTCCCAAGTCACTCCTATTTTTCGTCATCCGCGACCACCTTGGAACCACACCCCTCCGCAACCTACAGAACACTCTCATACAAGACCTGTCCAAATTATGGTCGACCATATCGAAACCAAACGGACTCGAGAACTCGCGCATAGAAGACTACTTCGACTTTGCCTTCGTCGCACTACCGCACAAGATCCTCCAGCCGGAAAAATTCGAGGAGGCTGTCACAAAGCTGAGCCTGCGCTTCCGGGAAGGCTACAGTGACCCCCGCAAGAGCGGGCTCATTGACGAATCGAGCGCGCCCATCTTTCTTCCACAATATCACAGACGCATTCCCGCAGATGGTTTCCCCATATATGCCGAGGGAGTATGGGATCAGATTGTAAACAACAAAGACTTGGATCTGCCGACACAACAGGAGCTTCTTGCACAGTTCCGATGCGACGAGATCTCGCGAGAGGTTCTAGTGGCCTTTGACGAACAAATCACGCCATTGGAGGACCAGCAAGCTGAAGGTGCCCGTTCTGGCGTGCTATCGCTCATTGCAGATCTAGGTCTGACGATGAACGCTGCACGGTCCAAGGTCTTCAAAGACTTCGAAACTAATGCAAGTCGTTACCACAAAGGGGTCTACAAGCGGAAACAGGCAGAACTCGAGGGCAAGGTCGACGTACGATTGAAGGCACTGTTCCAGAAACAACTCACCGCCGCACACAAGTCCGGCGTCCAGACATTCACAGACGCTGTCAGCGCCGCCGTGAAAAGTGGCCAAAAGAAGGGCGCATCCTATGACTTTGCCCAAATCGTTGCCTCTGAGAAGACCAAGGCCCTTGAAAAGTTCGAGACGGATGCAAAGGCCATGACAATCGAAGGTGCAGACTGGAGTAGCCATCTGCATGAGCTCAAGATCTACAAGAAAGAGTTGGACGACGTTTCTGGCCGACTTCGCAAGGAAGAAATGAGGCGCCTTGCCACAAGAATAGAGCGATGGGTACGATCACGGCTGGACGAGTCTATCGGACTCGAGTTC
This sequence comes from Plenodomus tracheiphilus IPT5, assembly GCA_010093695.1. Taxonomy (NCBI): domain Eukaryota; kingdom Fungi; phylum Ascomycota; class Dothideomycetes; order Pleosporales; family Leptosphaeriaceae; genus Plenodomus; species Plenodomus tracheiphilus. The sequence continues at coordinate 207,240 of MU006291.1, read as the reverse complement.
AACAAGCTTGGATCCGGTCGTGGTGGGTCTGGAGCGCCTGAACACGGTGAACGGCCACCAGCGGAGAAAGATCTCTGGGATCGCGTATGGACCATCTTCACCGACACTGTTTCAAGCGCAGAGAAGCGCTTCACCGACCGCGCACAAAGCTTCGATGCTAGTCCCGACGAAGTCGACGTTGGCCTGTGGAGACTTCGCCGCAAGTCGTGGGCGGTGCTGCGCGCCAAGATCGACGAGGAGGTCATGGAGGGCAACATCCTGCTCAAGCTTAGGGAGAACTTCGAGGACAAGTTCCGATATGATGAACATGGTGTACCGCGCATATGGCGACCAACAGACGACATCGAGGGTATCTACACCAAGGCTCGCGAATCGACAATTACGGTGATACCGCTGCTTGCACGGTTCAAGCTCTCCAAGACTTCTGCGCCGCCACCACTCGATGCTTGGATTGGAGATGCGCCCGCGTCTGTCTCGCCCGCTGATGAAGATGACCTGACGCCCATTGGTGGTGTGGACGATGATGAAGGCAAGAGTTTGGAGGAGGAGATGACTGTACTGTCCGACGCCAAGCAGGCTGATTTACTCGTCCGCTTCAAGAAGACCGCAGATGGTGTGTATGTCGAGGCCAAGCGTAGCGCGATTGGTGGCATCACCCAAGTGCCGCTATACTTTTATGGTTTGTTGTTGGCATTGGGTTGGAACGAGATAGTAGCTGGTAAGTCTCTCTCCATCTAAATCTATGAAGGTTCACAACTAACGATACCCAGTTCTGCGCAACCCTGTATATTTCATCTTCCTAATCCTCCTCGGTATCGGCGCGTACGTTACCTTTACCCTCAACCTGTGGGGTCCTATGGCACGCATGGCAAATGCCGCGTCAGCACAAGGTCTTGAAGTTGGCAAGGAGAGACTTCGTGCTTTCCTTGAACACTCAGAAACGGGACGACAGGCTATGGCGATGAGTGGCGATGAACCCAGTCGTTACGAAAACGTGAAAATGGATCGTCTCAATGGCGATGGGAAGAGGAAGGTTGAGGAAGAAGACTTGGACGACATTTGAGATGTTGCTCTGGCTGTATTGGTATAGGGTTGTTTGGAGGCTTCTTGTTTACAGAAGATGGTTTGCCATCATCGATGATGGACTCTATCCATACGATTGTAGCACTGAAAAGCCTAGAGGTCTGGCAAAGAGCTTTGTCTGGAAATGAAAGCTATTGTGACTATCAACGTACTGGCTCCAAAAGTTCTTGATGAACCACCCTTTTCCACTCAGCCCTCTCTCTACACCCCGAACTTCCTCGGATCCAAACTCCCAATCTGCGCACTCTTCACCCCCCCTTCCCACACCAACTCCGCAAGCACCTTCCCCGTCGCAGGCCCATTCTGAATACCCCAACACGTATGCCCCGCCCCCATCAACAAACCCTTGACACTCGTCTCGCCTACCAACGGCCCCCCACCCCTCCCCTCTACATTGGGCAAATAACATGCCTGTCGCGCCGTCACCTCCCCGTCCCTCAATTCCTGGGATATACTAGATACTTGTTCGTAGATTTCTTGGCATCGGGAGTCGTCGCATTGTACGAGGTCTGTGGATGTGGGCAGGGGGATTAGCGTATCGCCTTCGCCGCAGGCGTAGACTTCGTTGTTTGGGCGGGCGTAGATTTCTGGGGTTACTGTTGTTGTCGTTGTTGTTGTTGTTGGTTTTGTGGTTGGCTTGTTGGGATTGGGTTGGGGGATGTCAATGGAAGTAAAGAGTGCGTAGGCGGAGACTGGGCGTGAGGGACGGATTGTGACGGAGTGGGCTCGGAGGGCGGAGATGGGGGCCGTGGGGTAGAGTGTGCGTGTCCAGGGGCCGGCGGTGAGGAGGATGGTGTCTGCGGGGAGGGTCTGGATGTCGCTATCGACGTTGCTATTATCTTTGGGCGTGTAGCTAACGGAGCGAACAGCGCCGTTGACTTGCTCGATGTGTGTAGCTGAGCCATAGATGATCTTTACACCTTTTTCCTGTGCGAGTTCCGCCATGCTGGTTGTGAATTGATAGGGGTGGACTTGGGCTGTTGTAAGCGGTGTACCCATTTCATCGTAGCTTTTCAAGGACTGTGGTGCGATCCAGTCGAGATCTTTGGGGACGCCTGCTGCTCGTAGTAACCCGATTGCTTTTTGTGTTCGTTTTTGTAGGCTAATGGAATCTTCTTTGCTTGCTGCTGCTTCGGTTTCTTTGTTGTTGCTGGTTGTTTTCGTAAGAAAACCAATAGCGTCTATTTGCCCGCAATGGACGGCTCGGTAACCCCATCGTTCAGCACCATGATGCTTTTCGGCGAGTTCTTGGTGGAGCTTGTAGCTTAGTGGGACGATGCAACTAGGATACGCCCAGAGACCGAGAAGACCACCTGCTTTTCCTGAAGCGCCGCCTGCAATCTTGGTGGCTTCGAGAAGAGTGATTGTGTCATTTTGGGGGTTGAAACTTGGGTGGTGAGATAGGAAATAGGCTGTTGTGGAGCCGATTATACCGCCACCTGGGTTCTTATCAGCCATGTTCTTGATTCAACATGTGTGAATTGGATGTAAAAGTACCGATGATGACAATGTTTCGTCCTTTTTGTTCGGTTGCCATGATGTTTCTCAGATGTGATGTGGCTTTGAGCATCAAGTCGTTGTGAAGTTACAGATGAAGTTCAGGTGTGGCGGACATGGTACCATAGTCAAGCTCTTCTCGGTAAGATTTAGCCCGACGTCATAGCACAGTGTCTTGCGACGTTCTATCTTCGTCTTTATAGTAACAGATTCAAGAATGCACTATTATTCCGTAACGAAAGGTGTATGACCACTGAACATCTATGTAGAGGAACAGCCGAAGATTGTGCGACTGAGTTCGCGCAGACTGCATTGAATTTTAGTCTCCTCCGCCGCCGTCAAAGTCACCCCCACCCATGTCATCTCCACCGCCATAGTCGCCTCCATCATCGCCGTAGTTGTTGTACGTGTCTCCGCCATCGCCTCCGTCGGCCATTGCGCTACCGAGAAGGGCACCTCCCAACAGACCACCCCCGGCACCTAGAGCCATAGCACCACCTGCGCCCATACCGCCACCACCTGGGCGACGACCTCCGCCCATCATACCACCACCCATCGGCATTCCCATCGGCCTCTGTTGATAGCCACCTCCGTAATATCCTCCAGGTGCACCACCATAACCCTGGGGCTGGCCATAGCCTTGCTGAGAATATCCATGCTGCTGCGGTGGGTACCCATGTGAACTCGATGAGCTCGAGCCTCCCGTTGCTTTCCCCAGCAGCTTGCCTAGAAGCCCTTTCTTCCCGCCTCTATCCTGCTGTGGACTCGTCTCCTGATACGAAGATTGACCGCCTTGCGCATACGGCGCCGGACTCTGCTGGCCATAACCCCCTGCCTGACCTGGCTGATTGTAATAATCATTCGCCTGGCCCCTCATGTCACCCGATCTTCTCCCCGCCCTCGCTTCCTCCTCTTCCTGCAACTTCCGCGCCAACTTCTCGTCCTCGCTCATATTCGCATAGGGATTGTTGCTGCCGAAGCCAGACTTCTCGCTCACGCCTGTGGGATGGCTGCTCACTGCGCCGGTGGATCCGTAGCCGGGCGGTGCACCGTGGGGTGGGGCTTCGCCAGGCGGATAGACGGGCTCAGTCGGCTTGTCCCATTGCGACTGCTTGGTGTAGATGTTGACGAAGAACCATTCGCTGTACTGCGGGTTCCATACGGCTTTCCAGCCCTCGGGGACTTTGGGAGGAGGTGGGCCCTGGTGGAGGTGATTAGCAGGCGTTCCGAGACTGGTTCCGAACGCGGGAACGTACGGGTGGAGGCGCGAAGTCTGCCATCTTGGGTGGTGGTGTGTGACTATTATTCACTTTGCTGGAATTACAAGATGCTTGGTAGAAGCGTCTTTGGTTGAAAGGGCAGGCGGGTCAGGACATCACAATGTAAGCCCGGGTTGCGGGGTGGTGGGCTATTAACCTTGAACGTGACGCGGAAACGGCTGTTGTATGGAGTGCGCGTCATTGTGGCGACATCCATGGAGAACAAGGGCGCCACGTGCCTGCTTAGCCACTCCTTGGGAACCATTTCGACCCTTGGAATTCAACGCCAGGGCTTGAGCGGCCGTACGCATCCTTACCCGGCGCAAGACAGAGAGAATGGGTGAAGATGTAAAGGTAAGGGATGTCATTGACTATACATACCATAGTTGGGCTGGCACACAACACACGTCCAGGATTCAGCTACTGCGATAGTCACACAGCATAATTATAGAGTCAGAAGGCAAAGCTTAACAGAGTACTATCCAGATTTATTTCTGCCTGAGCCTCATAGGAATGACTCTCTGTTTTCTCTGTGAAAACTGACCGGGTGACCCATATGCGATCTTCAGTCGTGCTGACAGACTTCAAGTTGGATGTCTGCCCCGGCAAACAGCTCTCCAAGCTCCTCGCGGACCTTTGCTTCTGCATCAGGCAGTGGTAAGCAGGCAGTGGCTCCTAGCACAGATACTGCAGGATCGTGTGTTGGAAAGCCATATGTGAAGGATGGCACCGTGTTATGGAATTGGAGTTGAACCAAGTCGAAGGCCGGAAGCGAGCCCTCGACCTTTAATTGCACCAACTGTTCTAGCATAATCTTTACCTGTGGCTCATACAACAAATGTACCAGTATCAAGGTCGTCAGTGCGATAGGCATTTGCTTACGCAACTCGCTCGCTCTGGCCCTGGGTCCACCTCCTCTGGAGTAACATTCAGCAATCCCGGGTGGCCCATTTGCATGGTCGTGAGATGTTCAAACTCATGCAACCTTGTTTGTCCTCTCGGAGGTTGGGTAGGATAAAGCAAAAGGGATCCCAAGGTTGGCTTCGAAGCATTGAATAGCTTTGCGATGTTCGAGATTGAGAGATCAGTTCCTGGAACGAAATTCATGTGACGATAAATCGGGGGATACAGAAGATACCGAATCAATTGTCCATTCAGTATTTTCCCAAGCAGCCGCAGTTCGAAGGCGCCGTTCAGGCAATAGAACCTTGACAAGTTTTTAAGTGGAGAAGGATTCGCTGGTAAAGCGGTATCCCTTGACAGCGATGTTCTCCAACCCGATAGTCTCAAGTTTGGGCATTACATTCAGGAACTGGAGTGTGGAGACACGAGCGGCTCTGTGATCGTCGTGTCAGACCCGTACATCTCTAGGAAGCGTACGGTACGAAGAGTGGTAGTCGAGCGCGAGAGGAAGTGATGCCAATCTAGCAAGGGGTACGGGCTGAGTCCATTGATGCGGAGCACCTGGAGCTTAGGCAAAAGTCCAATAAGCAGAAGAACCTATGCGTCCTCTACCCCGTGCCTAAGAAGACGAAGGAAATCACCATCATCCTTCGGTGTAGTGTACCACACTGCGCTTTTCTTCAGCAATGGCCAAAACTCTCTTTCGGCTTTGCGAGTAGGCCACTATTGATGGCCGCTGCAATGAAGATTTTGCTCCTCTGTGTGTGATTAGTGCGTACTGCCTTATCCTTTTTTGATTACGAAGGTCGCTTTCGATCCTGTTGGTTTAAAGTTTGCTCGCACAGGACTGTCGTGGCCCTCCATACTTTGCCGATGGCGACCTCAGGCTCAGCCCTCCAGCCACGAATGTCTACACGCCGCACCTTTGCCGCCAAATTGGGTCGCTCGCAGATGGTTCGTAGAAACAGGTGGATTGGCGCTATAGTAGGAGCCTCGAGGTTGACATAGGCTCAGTACAGTACAGCGTTCGCTGACACACTGCCACTCTTGCAGGCCAGGGAAAGCGCAAGGAGCGTTGGGTGGTCCCGGTAGGTCGCGATCTCGTCCAACAGCTCGAGTAGAATCCTCAGGAGGTCAGGTATGGGCGGTGGCGATACCATGGTCGAGATCATGTGCGGTGTTGTGGTGACGGCTTGCGGCTCATGGTGTATGGTGTATGGTTTGCAGTGGCCAGGAAGGCGAGACTCTCAGCCTGTACAGATGTGCGGCTCGAGTCAAAGAACTGTTTGGCCCGCAGCACGTCAACATCACAGTCAGAGCTATATCTAGGTTCAACGTACCCGCAGATGCCTGGTGTTTCGTGTGAAAAGGTCGGTCTCACCTGGAAAAACCTCGACAACAGGGCTGTGAGCCTCCTGGTCGTTGCGAACCATGACTCCGCAGGACTTCCCCTCTCGTCGATCCTCTGATAGTCTCAAACTTTGATGTTCCTGCTTGTTCTCCGCCGGTGTCGGCTTCGCATTCTCCCCCCAAAGGCCAAGGGTTGCGTAACACACGCTGGCACGTCCACCAAGTCGCTTTCACCTTGACTTCGCAGAAGGTTCCAGTCACACCCACTTGAACCCGAATTGCGCGTTCCTTCCAATTACAGGATCTCGTCTAATTCAGGCTCTCTATGACTCAGCCGCACCGCGCGTGTTTCCGTTGTATAAAACCTCGCGTTGCCCTGCCCTCTCACACCTTCTCACACACTCTCTCTTCAACCACCTCCGCCGCTACATCGCCACTATCGCCTCCACCGCGTTGCCCACCAGCCTGTAAGTTGCTCTAGGCAACGCACTGTTAACACCAATAGTGGGTTGGGTCCCCAAGACTCGAAAGGTTAAAAGGTGAGTACTCTTCTTACCCGTTGACACGCATCCAACTTGCTAACACTCAGCAGATGGACGGAAACAAAAGGAAAAACACTAGAAAGGTTAAAAGGTAAGTACCCTTTGTACCCGCTCACACGCATCCCACTTGCTAACACTCAGTAGATGGACGGAAACAAAGGAAAAATAAAGTCCCGTGCCGTCGGTAAAGATAGCTGAGGTGGGTTTTACCCCGTCCCCTCCAAGTCCAACAAGAAACCTTGTGATGAAGGTGGCGGCAAATGGGCTCTCCCAAAGCCTTCCATTGCTGGTATTGCTTGCCCACATTTAGCAGGTGTGGGAGCCTGACTTGGAGGCGGAAAGAGGCACACAGATATGAGATAACCTTTGCACCCATTGGTTTCTCGACTGACCAAATGGTCCTGTGCATACATACTCAACGAGTTCAACTGGCGGACGGGCACCTAGTACCCAGTATTACCTAGGTGGGTGGACCGGTAAGTCAACGTGTGCCCCAACTCCCAAGCACTTCCACTAACATGGAACAGCCTCCTATGGAAACATAGGGTCAGGAAAACCGCAGCATCTATAAGTCTTTGTCGTTGCGAAAAGAGTCCACGGGGTACTGAGATTATCAGCCTTGAGGATGTAGCCTTTTCGGGGGTTCTCTTCAGGTGTTGATGCCTCGCTGTATCCGACAAGGTGAAAGCCTTAATTCAGTGCCGTCATACGGACAACCATTTTTTTCATTGAGTCTTCATCTTTCAGTTGTTTCTTGAGGAAGGAAGCTGGAGTCGTTGTGTGGTGAGTCTGCGCACTCGACAGGAACAGCGTGGTAGTCAGTGCGGTAACGCTCACGCGCGAGGTGAAGCTGAGCAGATGGATTTATAAAATGTTCGATGTGTGTATTGCCTTGACTGCATGTGTTCGTGTATGTGTGATCGGAAAACGCAAGTTGAGCTTTGGTGTGCTGAGCAGTCCCGAGAATTGGTACACGCATCTTGTTCTCTGGCGTTGGCAGATCAGCAGATCAATAAACCAAGGGCCAACGTTGGGAGGATGAATCCCGACATACTGTCCCACTATAGGACTTGCCAGCGATGTATCCGTGGACTTATGTTCGGGCCCGAACATTCTTCATCGCTGATGACATTGTTGAGTAGATAGTACGTCCTCGATGGCGTTGGAATTGCAACAAAGCGTAAGTATGGGGTAAAGGAGCAACGACATCGACGTCACAGGAAGAAAAGAACTCCTGGGGTTTGAGCATCATGTTGAATTCCCAGATCTTGTATGACAAGCTTGGTGGTGGCCACATGAGCCTAAGGATGTGATCCAGATGGTGAAGCAGTCGAGCGTTCTTAGTCTCACCATCATGGTTCTTGGAATGAAGGCGTGGGTAGAAGAGCAAACTATGTCGGGGCCGAGAGTTTTTGCCTCAATTAAACTCAATCACAAAAGGCAAGAATATGTATGGACTTCTCGCTTGGCGTCCGTGGCTACCGCATCCGGAGTAAGAGAAGTGAGATACATGTCGCCCTCAGATGAAGAGTGACTTGATAGACACATGCGGTGGACGTTGTACTGGCACAGTATGTTGCTATCCTAGCGGGGCGAGTATTTTAAAGGAGAATCGATGCTGTACAACTGCTATCGAAAAATCCAAACCTGTGATACCCGTCTATCATTAACTCTCGAGTTTCAAAGTGATAGAATCGTTCCGCAATTGAACAACCATACGAGTCCTGCGTGGGGCCGCTATTGGCACTACTTGCTTACTTGAAGGAGCCAAAATCCGCAAGACTCACCATCCTTCTCCTGCAGGCTCTCCCATAGTTCTCCGTCCGGCAGCTCCGTGGGCACAAGGACCAACACGATTAACCCAAATATAGCAAAATCTCTCAAAAAGCCCATGCAATCGTCTCAGTTGCCGTCTCTTGATATATTACCGTCTCTTAATCTCATAGCAGTCTGTGAAACTTGGAACGATCTGGTGGGTCGTGGCACCCGGATTGTCGCGACGGCACCGGCGCTTGTACACACCTGTCCAAAAATGCCTCAGTCCGGCATGCGGTGTCGAGTTTATATATGGAATAGCGTTATTACTTAAGGAGGCTGTGCCTGGTGGTCCATCTGTGTCCAGAAGGATAATCAGGCACCCCGGTGCTCCACGTTGTTTAATGGCTTGCAATTAGAATTATACTGTGGATTGCCTTATTCGTCCTCCAGTGTTGGATTCTTCGTGTTTGGACTTGGACGTGTCGACAAACCTTCAGAGTGGAACTTTGTGCAAATTGTCATGTTTATAATGTTGGCCAAATGTGCTCATCTTGGAGACTCCAGCTGAGCATTGTATGGAGAGCGGGGTGCAAGATGTGCGTGTCCTTTAGGTGCCCATGGTGGACTTGTGCATCGGCCGGGAACATCGCAAAGGGCCCTGACACCGGTATACGACGCAGCGTGTGCAAAGCATCTTGTCAGTTCTGGGCAGGTAGGAACAAATTGGACAGCAGTAAGCCGGATTATGTGGAGATGGGCGATATAAGTGTGATAGTCCGAGGTAGGATGGCAACGCTGAGTCGCGTGATCACATCGCTTGCGACTTCCCCCACTTCGGCGTACTCCCATCAGCGGAGGCGTTATTTGCCGTCCAATCCCCAATGTTTGTAGATACATTCCACAACACCCATAGCAACGAGTTGGCGAGATAGTGGCATATCGCCAGCAATCGCTATACCTTGTGCCAGCCGCGTTCGGTCCGGCTCTTGTTCACGTTGACATTCGACCGGACTACCATACGGAGGATCAGGAACTAACAGACGATGTCTTTCCAAAGTACTGATGTGCCCGACCTCAGCCGACTGCTGATGTTGCCACGAGAACTGCGAGACGAGATATGGACGTATTTCTTCAACTCTACGAGACTGTCGTTCGGCCTGCGATACTCTCCCCGCCATGGTGAGCGGTTCATGAGGCCAGCACCTCATTCTTTGGCCCTCTTGCGTGTTTGTCACCAAATCCACGCCGAGACGCAAGACATCTGGCTCCAACGTGTTCTGTTCAACTTTGAAGATCCACAAACGATGCTCAACAAACTCTCGGAAATACCTGACTCTACAGTCTCTAAGATCCGCCATGTACGACTTGTTGGCTCCCCCATGATGCGCTACCTTAAAGGTTTCGACGACTTGATGTATCGACAAGACTCGGTGTTCCATCTTGTCCCTGCACTCCGACTTGATTGTTTAACCATCATTGCGGTTGCACCGGCTGCACCAGAGTACGATGCCGTCACGAACCTGATCAACCGTGGCAACGGCTGGAAAGAGCTTCGATACATCACCCGGAGTTCGCGCATGCTCGGTTTCAGCCCATCTCGCAGCCACGGTTCTCGTGAAACAGGAGACATTCGTCGCCAGCCTCAGCCCAAGTTCTGGAATAAGAAGCTTTCGAACCGGGACGGCGAAGGCTCAGGAGCTCTTATTGAAGTCTTTCGGACTCTCGAAGAAGATGATCCAGAGTCCGTACTTTGCCCGTGGCGACGCGAGTCGTTTGAGCAAAACCCCGCCGAAGATGGACTGAAGGACTTTGGACTGGTGGACGACGAGGAATTGACGAGAGGTGCTGGCGCCCGGAAAGCTCTTCTCGTCTCCGTGAAGCGCGGTGACGGCGTAGACTTCACACAGCGATCGCCTGGCTATGGTAAAGAGAGAGACATGAAAGCACGGTTCAACAAGAGGAGTTGGAGGACACGCAAGAAGGTCATCATCTGGACTCCTCTAGACAAGGAGAAGGACGACGACGATGTTGGGAATGGATGGGCGCGACCTCAGATTCGTCCGCCGATGCAAGCCTGCGACAATTATTACGATATCGATGAGATGTAAACAGGACATTGATCGATGACACTTCAGCGCCAAATTTCGTAGCTTTTCAACCAAATTAGCGACTCGCATAGTACCCCTCAGCCCAGTTGTTCTTATACCAAACACTGCCGCCTCAACTGTGATCAAAACACAATGCAACCGCTTGTACCGGAAGCGCAAGGGCTGCGACAATTCAACCCAACCGTGCGCAAAGCAACTCTGGGACACGGTGCCAGGCAGAGTGTCAGAACGGCCACGATGTAGTGCATGATTGCTCCCCAACAGATATCGCTTGAAATTGACGATGGATGCGCACACGTCGCGCGTGAGTGGACGCGTAGGAGAGACAAATCGCGTCCACCTACAACGAAACGATGACACGATTGGCGGCGGTCTGCGCTAGCGAATCCGCCCGCCATCCCTCCTGGGCAATTCGCGAAGTCGTTGTGACTCGTGACAAAGCGCGCATCTTGTGATTGCGACAGCCAAGCCCAGATTGATACGTATGTCGTGTAGAGTTGCGGGGTTGCACGGAACTGCATATTTGGGATACAATCTTGCGATCGACGTCGGAGGTTCGTGCAAATCTCCTCGTCAATGAACCTAAATCCATTGCCCAGTCGTTGATCATCCGGATCAACTAAACACATGGCCCGCGTTGATAATCTTGGTACGGTTCGCTGACCCCAGAACCATCCCCTTGTAGGCTGGATCGAGTTAGCCAAGTCTTGGGCGGCTTTGTACACAGTAGCTTCGTCAATTGTTCAGCCACATCGCATCGCCCATCATCAACATCGTCGAGTTAGGCGGTCTTGTGTATACAGGAACATAGTGCACAGTGACTCGTCAACGTTTTTGAGCATGGATCCTGGCATCTCATTGCTATAGCCCGGTCAGGTTGCCGTGCGCGGTCAATTTCCACAGCCTTGCTACCGGTACGGGTTGAGAACGATCTGGGCAGTCGTTTACCACACACGCTCGCCATCGCACTTGCATACTCGATGCTTTTTGCCCGCACATGCCTAAGGAACGATCAGTGGCATCTGCATTATCTTCCGAACACCTACGTTCCGCTACCACGCATCGACGCATGTGCATCTTAGCAATACACTGTTTCCCAAGTAACCTCTATGATTATGGCTGAGGTGAGTCCACGCCCAAGCTGCGACCATTTGGCTAGCTGTCTTTGTGTGTTACTCGAAGCATGCTAATCTATAAAACGTAGTATACTGGTGCAGCCTCGTCCACCCGTGTGGGCCGGGGTCTGACAAATGGACATGTATATGAGAATCATGGCTATAGTGAAAAAGATATGCCCGAGCACAGTGTCCAGGCAGGACAGCAAGAGGAGGAATTTGAGGAAGACGAAGATGAAGATATCGACAATCTTATCGAGGAACTAGAATCACAAGACGGCGATAATGCGGATTATGAAGAGGAAGAAGTCCAGCAACCTGGAGGTGCCCGCCTCATCCCGGAGGACCTTCTTCAGACCAACACTCGAATCGGCCTTACTTCAGGCGAAGTTTTCCTACGTCGCAAGCAATTTGGTTACAACCAGATGAAAGGTACCTGTAAACAGTATCCGTCTGGAATCACAAGCTGACCGTTGGCAGAGGAAAAGGAAAATCCTATCGTAAAGTTTCTAATGTTCTTCGTTGGCCCGATACAGTTTGTCATGTTATCTGCAGCGATACTCGCAGCAGGTCTCCAGGACTGGGTTGACTTTGGCGTCATATGCGCACTACTCGTACTGAACGCGTGCGTTGGTTTCATACAAGAGTATCAAGCTGGCTCTATAGTCGACGAACTCAAAAAGACACTGGCTCTAAAAGCGACCGTACTTCGCGATGGTGCTCTTGTCGAGATCGAGGCCCCAGAAATTGTGCCAGGGGATCTGCTGATGCTCGAAGAGGGAGTCATCGTGCCAGCAGATTCGAGGATCGTGACAGAGAACGCATTTCTCCAAGTCGACCAGTCCGCCATTACCGGAGAGTCGCTCGCAATTGACAAACATCGCGGCGATACTTGTTATGCTTCGTCTGCGGTGAAACGAGGCGAGGCGTTCGTGGTGGTTACAGCTACAGGAGATTCTACATTCGTCGGTCGTGCTGCGTCACTGGTCGCCTCGGCGTCTGGAGGAACCGGCCACTTCACCCAAGTCTTACACAATATCGGCCTAATTCTTTTGGTACTGGTCATCGTCACATTGCTTGTGGTCTGGATCAGCTCATACTATCGCTCGAACGACATTGTGCACATCCTCAAGTTTACCCTCGCGATAACCATTGTCGGTGTGCCTGTCGGACTTCCAGCTGTTGTAACGACTACCATGGCTGTCGGAGCCGCTTATCTAGCCAAGAAGAAAGCCATCGTACAGAAGCTTTCCGCCATCGAGTCTCTGGCCGGAGTAGAGATTCTCTGTTCCGACAAGACTGGCACGCTCACCAAGAACAAATTATCTATGGCAGATCCATATACCGTCAACGGTGTTGATCCGGAAGATCTCATGCTTACTGCATGCCTCGCAGCATCTCGAAAGAAGAAGGGCATCGACGCTATCGACAAAGCCTTCCTCAAGGCTTTGAGATACTACCCGCGCGCCAAAAACGTGCTTAGCAAGTACAAGGTCGTCGAGTTCCATCCGTTCGATCCAGTCTCCAAAAAAGTACAGGCTGTCGTCGAATCACCCCAAGGGGAGCGCATAATCTGTGTGAAGGGTGCTCCGTTATTCGTCCTTCGAACTGTGCAAGAGGGCCTAGCTCTCCAGGATCTCGAAGTTCCTCAACCCATCATCGACGCGTACAAGAACAAAGTTGCGGAATTTGCGATGCGTGGCTTCCGTTCACTCGGTATAGCGCGAAAGCGAGGCAACGAGTCCTGGGAAATCTTGGGCATCATGCCCTGCTCGGACCCACCCCGTCATGACACCTACCGCACTCTCAACGAGGCAAAGACGTTGGGGTTGAGCGTCAAGATACTCAGTGGCGATTCAGTCGGCATTGCTCGCGAGACTGCTCGTCAACTTGGACTTGGCACCAATTTCTTTGATGCTGAGAAGCTTGGCTTGGGCGGGGGTGGAGAGATGCCTGGCTCCGAGGTGTACGACTTTGTCGAAGCAGCGGATGGCTTTGCTGAAGTGTTTCCTCAACACAAGTACAACGTAGTTGAAATCCTACAGCAACGGGGCTATCTTGTTGCCATGACTGGCGATGGTGTAAACGATGCTCCGTCGCTCAAGAAGGCAGACACTGGAATTGCCGTACAAGGCGCATCGGACGCTGCTCGCTCAGCTGCAGATATCGTGTTCCTCGCTCCTGGTCTCTCCGCGATTATTGATGCACTCAAAACATCACGGCAGATTTTCCATCGCATGTACGCCTATGTCGTCTATCGCATCGCCCTTTCGCTTCATCTTGAGATCTTTCTCGGACTCTGGATTGCTATCCTCAATGAGTCTTTGAACCTCCAGCTCGTTGTCTTCATCGCCATCTTCGCTGACATTGCAACACTAGCTATTGCCTACGATAATGCACCGTATAGCAAGACACCCGTCAAATGGAACCTTCCGCGACTCTGGGGTATGTCAATCTTGCTGGGAGTAATTCTCGCGGCAGGCACGTGGATCACCTTGACCACAATGTTTCCGTACAAGACAAGCGAGCAACAGGGCATCGACGGGGGCGTTGTTCAGAACTTTGGACGCAGGGATCCGATATTATTTCTCGAAATCACGCTGACGGAGAATTGGCTCATCTTCATCACTCGTGCCAATGGCCCCTTTTGGTCATCCGTTCCGTCGTGGCAGCTCTCATGTGCTATTCTAATTGTTGATATTGTTGCGACACTCTTCACCATCTTTGGATGGTTCGTTGGTGGACGTACCAGTGTGGTTGCTGTTATACGAGTCTGGCTCTTCTCATTCGGTGTATTTTGTGTCATGGGTGGAGTGTACTATTTGCTCCAAGGAAGTCAAGGCTTTGACAACTTGATGCATGGCAAGTCTTTGAAGAAGAATCAGAAACAAAGGTCGCTCGAAGACTTTGGTGAGTCCAACCAATACAATGGGAAGCCTGGTATGACAATTACTGATTCATCTTAGTGGTCTCCTTACAACGAGTTTCAACACAACACGAGAAAACGACTTGAGATGAAAAGATGGCTGCTTTCGTAGGATAAGGTAATTGAACGTGTTGTCATAAGTACCCTTGTCATTAGAAACACACCAGCATCGCAGAGCTCATTGCATGATAATGATTTCTACCAGCTCGAAGGCTCCGCTTGTGTGTGTACATCACTTTCGATCGCATCTTCACTGAACCAGGCTGCGGCTCTAGGAAGACAGTATATAGCAACTATCGTTCAATGTTACTATGCATCCACCTGCGTCGATGCTGTTATGATCGTTGTGCAAATCTGGGCTAATCAGCGTGCTAGGAGCTAGGAACCAAGAGCCGAGCTGTTGCGAAGTGTGCAAAATGGCACGCGGTTCAAGAATCAGCCTTTTGAGAGACCATAATGACGTGTTCATCAGCGTGCATCAAAGCATACACCATGGCCTCCTCGAAATAAATACGAATAATGGTTGCTTTCATTTCGAGGTGGTCAGATGCAGCACAAAATGCTCCAGCAAGGCGGGTCGGGAATACGGCACTGATGGATTGACGTAACCGCGTTGCACCCCACCTTTGACCCACCAGGAAGTCGCAATGGCACGCGGGTCATACTTCTAGCTACGGCAATTCTTTGTTGCCACTTCCAGACTCGAATACAAGCCGATAGCTAACGTACGGACTAAACATCATCTGCAGAGCCACTTATACCTCCCTTTGCACCCAACCCTCCACACGACTATCCGCAGCAATGGCGGGCCTCGATCTGACCATCCCAAACTTGAAGCTCAATGATGGCAACAAGATGCCAATGCTGGGCTATGGTACAGGAACGGCCTGGTACAAGACCGGAGAGGAGAGCAAGATCGACCAGGCTGTCATAGAAGCTGTCAAGATTGCAACGAAGCTGGGCTACACACATCTAGATGGTGCCGAGAGTAGGACCCGCCAGAAGTCCTTGTAAACCATGGAAATTTCACTGAATCAAACGCCTAGTGTACAAGACAGAGTCGGAGCTTGGTACCGCCATCAAAGAGAGTGGAGCATCGCGCGAGAAACTGTTTATTACCACAAAGGTTGACAATGCAAACATCAACGATATCGCTGGAGCAATCAAGACCAGTCTCAAGAAGCTACAACTGGACTATGTCGACTTGTATGTTTCCTTGCCTGCGGTTCGACCATGTTTTAGCTCATCAAGCCAGGTATCTCATTCATCAGCCCTGGTTTGCCAGCTCAGAAGCAGAGCTCCAGAAGGCTTGGGCGGACATGGAGGCTGTTCAGCAAGCTGGTCTAGCCAAAAGCATTGGCGTATCCAACTACCTCCCTAGCCATCTTGCTGCAGTCCTTAAGACCGCAAAGGTCATCCCAGTCTGTAATCAGATCGAGTTCCATCCTTACCTGCAGCGGGTGGAGCTACTCAACTTCCACAAACAACACGGTATCGCTACTACAGCGTATGGACCTCTGACTGCAGGAACCAAGGCGAAACCAGGTCCACTCGACGACTATGTTGGCCGACTGTCGAAGAAGTACGCGGTCTCTGAGAACGAGATCTACCTCAGATGGTGCATTGACCAAGACATTGTGCCAATCACCACAAGCTCCAAGGAGCAGAGACTGAGCGACTATCTGAGGGCTGCTACCTTCAAGTTGACGCCTGTGGAGATTAAGGAGATCAATGAGCTGGGCCAGAAGAAGCATTTTAGAGGCTTCTGGCAAAATAAGTTTGATGACAAGGACCTGTCCTAGACGTTATGTACCATCAATAGGTCATCACCGAGAGAATGGGAGAACATATAGCAGGTTAACGAGGAATTTCTACTATGCAAATACGGGAGACGAAAGTGATGCAGTGGACTAAGGCATGCCCACCTGAGGTGAAGGTAGCGATGTCAGCACGTGATGGTGGTCGTCCAGCCGCCTTGGCAGCACGACCCCAAATCTTCGAGATTGCGCGCATCTATCTCCAGCTCCCCACGCCCACTCACTCCATACTACCACCCAACGCGTGTCCATTGATCCACAACGCGGTGCGCGCGCATTGAAGCTCTCGCCTATAACGAATCGACTCTGCAAACCTGCACCAAATACCTCAAGTCACTGCGGGACCCGAAAGCCGCGACGCTTCTGCGCGCCATCACCGCCATCATGTCGGCTGTAGCCACGAAAGGCAAGAAAGCGGCAAATAAGAATGCCTATCGCCGGGCAAAAAAGAAGCAACAGCGCACTGTAAGTAGCGCAGCTGTGGAATCAACAGTCAGCAAGGCACTAATACACAGACAGGAGACACCTTCCGAGGCTGGCGAGTCTGCGCGTGAGAGCGAATCCCCGGCCCCAGAAGACTCCAGCGATAACGATGCACAGGCGGTAAAGCCCGCGGATCTTCTTGTCGTCGATGACATATCCAATCAATATGACCTGGACGATCCCAATTTTGAGATGTACAAGAGCGTCTTCGAAAAGTTCCGGGAACCCACCGAAGAAGAGGCTGCGACTAAAGATGAGGAGAAGGCAGAGATTATCTATTCAGATGATGACATTCCCGACGAGGAGGATGATGGCAAGCCAAAGATATCAAAGAAGCAAAGGAAGCAAATGAACAAACTGTCGGTTGCGCAGTTGAAGTCGCTGGTCCAACGGCCCGAGCTTGTCGAGTGGACAGATGTATCGTCATCGAATCCACAGTTGCTCATCTCTCTCAAAGGCTCGAAAAACGTTATCCCGGTACCTACCCACTGGTCACTCAAGCGTGAGTATCTCTCCTCCAAGCGTGGGATAGAAAAGCCGCCTTTTGCACTGCCCAAGTTTATCCAAGAGACTGGTATCGCGGAGATGCGAGATGCTGTGCTGGAGAAGCAGGCTGAAATGACGATGAGGCAAAAGCAGCGTGAGCGCGTACAGGGAAAACTTGGCAAGCTCGACATTGACTACGCCAAACTATACGATGCTTTCTTCCGCCGGCAGACTAAGCCTGAGTTGACACGCTACGGTGAGGTCTACTATGAAGGCAAGGAGTTCGAGACCAACCTCGTGAATTTGAAGCCGGGCGAATTGAGCGAAGAGCTGAGGGAAGCACTGGGTATGGCACCGGGCCACCCACCACCCTGGCTCATCAACATGCAGCGTTTTGGCCCACCAACTTCCTACCCGAACATGCGGATACCTGGTGTTAATGCTCCGATTCCCGCGGGCGCTTCTTGGGGATTCCAGCCCGGCCAATGGGGAAAACCGCCGACAGACGATGCTGGGAAGCCATTGTTTGGTGGAGATCTGTATGGTACGAGCGTCCTCGAGGAGCAGCAACAGCCTACACACGTCGGTGAACCTGTCGAACGTGGAATCTGGGGCTCATTACGGGCAGAGGGTGAAAGTGAAGACGAAGAAAGTGACGAGGAGGAAGAGGAGGACGAAGATGACGAGGAAGGTGACGAGGAAGACGCCAGCGGCATTCAGACCTCCATGACTACCGCTTCGGCTATGCCGTCCGAGGCTGGTGGTATAGAGACCATTGGTGGCGAATTCACACTTCGAAAGCAACGGAAGGGTATCGAGACGGAGGAGCCAGGTGCGCCCCGAAGTGCCTTTACGGTACTGCCAGAGAAGAACATCTCGGCCACGGGCTTCTTCGGGGGTGAGCATGCTTACGACCTCGATGCAGCGAAGCGTGACACCCTCGGACAGGCCCATAAGAAGCGCAAGGCTGGCGACGTCGACATCTCCGTGGATGTAGATCAGTTGGCGGACAGCGACAGACTTGACAAGGACGCCTTGAAGAAAGAGTATGAGGCACGACAAAGGGCTGAAGCTCAAGGCCAATGGCAGAGCATTGATCAAGATGATCTTGCAGATATGATTGCAAACGAGAGCAGGAAGAACGAGGGTAGGAAGAGGCAGAAGAAGGAGGAAGAGCGCAAACCTAGGCGATGAGCAGCTGCGTGGAAGAAGAGTATTCAAAGATGAACGTAATCCATGTACAGAAGATTATCCGTCAAGGGCGGGCAGTAGCTCGACGATACGGTTCATCGGTGGTGGGCAGTTATACAGTGACAGGGTTCAGGCCGGTGGATGAATGCCGGAGCAGTGAGGTGAATTTGATGGCGAATAAGATTTCGTGGAAGGACGGGGTTTGTACAAAAGACGAAGGTGTCGATAGGTGCCCTTGGAAGAGCTCAGCGCATGGCGACTCGGCGTTATCACTACTGAAGGACATGGCATTGGGATACTCAGCATGGGGCCACGGCGTAACTTGCGGCAGCCAGCGATGGTGGCTAATTGAAAATAATCAAGATGATGAAACATGGACAAGATTTGACTATTGATTGCTACATCAAGATGGATATACTCCGAGGAACAAGTGTTGGGGGAAATGAGGACAAGATGCTACAGGAGAAGGCCATGTCTATTGGTCGATCGCCTCCAGCGTCCTAGGCACATTATTGGAACCCTCTTGGCCAGTGACAGTCTAGGACGCAGTAGACAGCTTGCAGACCGGGGCTCAGGACAGCGCCAGCTCATGGCACGTGACGATCATCGCGCGCTGGCCTTGGCTTGAATCTTCACTTTTCCCCAGAACCTCGCACACAACAAGACGATCCCGCCCACCCCTGCCAACAGCACGTCTGAACATCGGATAACAGAGTATATTGTAGCCTACTATCCCCAATCATCTTCACCTTTCGTTCGCTTGGACCGGTTGTGCTACTCGAACAATGGACCGAGATCGCGAAAGGGACAGGGACCGAGGTGATCGAAGGTAGGCCAGATGCGAAGACATTGCGCTGCATCCCGATGGAGGATTGCCTCTTGACTAGCGCACATTGTGAGCGCTTGCAGCTAACAGCGGCAACAGGGACGACAGATTCTCCAACACGTATCGTCCACGCTCCCCCGGACCTCGCGCTCGCTCTCCTCGCGGCGACAGCTACCGTGCTGGGCGCTCACCTCCACGCCGCGGTCTAGCTTCGGCTGACACGTACACGCCAGGCAGTCGTGCATCCCGCCCCCGAAGCAGATCGCCCGCGTTTAGAAGACGGTCTAGGAGCCCACGCCGCGACGACAACTGGAGGGCACGACCACGCTCGCCGCCGCGTCGCGCCTTCTCGCGAGGACGGGATGAGCCTAGGAGAGACGACTACAGAGGCGATCGAGCTAGGTCGCCAAGGCGAGACACGTACGACTCATACACGCGCTCCCCACGCCCGCGCGAAAGGTCACCGCCGCCTAGAGAGCGCGATGTTTCGCCAGCTCGAAGCCGCGGCGTGCGATCACCTGTACGGTCTGGTCGCTATGAAGAGCCGCGATCGCGAGTCAACAGGTACGACATATTGCTCATCTTGGCCACGTTCAGCTACTAACTGCATCGCAAAGCCCCCTACGCCGCTACTCACCTCCTCGAGACACTCGCGATTACCGGCGCCGCTCACCCTCTCCGAGACGCGATCGTGTAGAGCCTTATGCCGCGGATACCTGGAGAGCCCGCAGGTCACCTTCTCCAGGTCGCCCTCCTTATGCGTCTAATGAGGCCTCGGGTAGGGATTCTGCCGCAACCTCACGTCGCTCTTCTCCACCGCCCATTCATCCAAGCAGAGCGGCTCTCGTAGTCGAAGAAAGGCCTGCCAGGGAACCTGCCTCAGCACCTAGGTCACCATATCGAGAGCGAGACAATGATCGAGTTCGAGATCCAGTGCGTGAACGGGAACGATCACCTCCTCGCCGCAGAGACAGCCCGCCAACTGGACCGCGTGGAGATAGAGACTTTGCGCCACCGACAGGGCCCTCCTCCCATCGCAATGGAGACGGCGGTTACTCTAGACCCCCTCCCACGGGTCCTTCAAGCCGAACCTACGCCTCGCCAGCACTATCTCCCCCTGCAGGACCATCGAACCCTACCACGCAAGCCCCACCGACGTTTCCGCGAGGCAATAACCCTGTCTTAGCGGCGCCCACCCGCCCACGTGGTGGCGGACGGGGTTTTGGCTCTTATGATGCCCCTCGCGACTTCTCCGGTGCTCCGCCGCGTCGCGGATCTTGGGGTGTAGGGCCTCGTGGCGGTGGCTATTACGGAGGAGCTCCTTCGGGCCCTCGTGCCTCCGGGAGTGGACCCGCCCCGTTTGCGCCTACCTTCCGTGGTTCAAGCAACTCTACTGCGACGACCTATCCGCGTACGATGCGGTTCCGCGACCATCTTGCAGATCTGCCCAAGGAGGTTCCTGGCGGTCTGAAGGCTCCAGAGCTGTACGATAAGAGCAAAATCTTGAAGCTGGAAGAAGAGGCCAGGAAGTTGAGGGAGGTGATCGAACGAAAGGAGGATGCTAAGAGGCAGAAGCTCAGGGAGTGGGATAGTCTCGAACGAGATGCGGAGACGGCCCAGTTGAGGGTCGATCTTGCCGAGTCTTCACTGCGAAGCCTGAATGGAGAGGGCGATGTCAGCGGTGCCTTTTAGGAGAGGTCTCACAGCTGGTAGTCATCGACCAAATTGGCTTGAGATTGACTTGATGAGAGGAGGCTTTTGCAGTGTAACGGTCACAGGGGTTTGAATTGCAATGTTTTCGTTTGTTCTGGCAGAATTCCTGGCAGACTCCGGATAATCTAGATTTGCATACGAGTACGAAATGTTGCTCGCTTCATGGCATAGCAGGCGTTGACTACTTCAATGGGAGGAATGCACAAGTCGACTTCAATCAGTACGCAGTAGGCCATGTAACTGGGTGAATCTTAGACTTGAATCTGTGCACACAATTCTTGAGACATGCAGCGTCCAGCCGCGGTCACTCACCTGGAGGCGGTTGACGAGTCTGCTGCGGATTACCGATTGGCTAGTGAGGTCTCTCCACCCCGGGCCTGCAGTTCTGACTCGCCAACGCCAATTTGTTCTAGCTGCCCTCCAAGTTACTGATTACGCATTGTACCCTCGCGCATCTGCTTAAACGGCGCAAATATGGTGGGCAAGAAGGTGAGATGCTCTGCAGTGCTTCGCATTCCCCTACGGCTAACTCTAGGCTCAGGAAGCTCCCAAACCCAAGCCGAAAGCTGCCCCGCGCGGGGCGGCGAAAGCGAAGGCTGCGCCCGCAGAGGCACTAAACGTGGACAGTGAGGATGTCATGGAAACAGAGGCTGGGGACGCAACTCGCCAGACGTCGACAGGCGAAGGCAAGGAAGACGGTAACCCAGGTGCCTCGACGTCGCCCGAGCAGACGCGGAAGCGACGAGCGCCGCTTACCCACGCCAAAGACGAGTTCGCCGCCCTGCTCGAGCCCTTCTACTACGGAAAGAGTCTGACTGACCCGATCAACACGGCGCGCGACAAATGGAACTTGCTGCCGGCATTCCTGAAGACCAAGGGTCTGGTGAAGCAGCATGTCGACTCGTACAATCACTTTGTGGACGTGGAGCTCAAGAAGATCATCAAGGCCAACCGATTCGTGCGCAGCGACTTTGACCCCAAGTTCCTCCTCGAGTATACCGATATTCGCGTGCTATCGCCCAACCGTCAAGAGGAAGACGACCTGGAACACCACCGCAGTACCATCACTCCGAACGAGTGTCGGTTGCGCGACATGACGTACGCGGCGCCCATCGTAGTTGACATTGTATACACAAGGGGCAATGCGAAGGTCAAGCGCACTGGAATCAAGATTGGAAGGATGCCTATCATGTTGAAGAGCAACAAGTGCGTGCTTGCAGCCAAGAACGATCGCGAGATGGCCGTTATGGAGGAGTGTCCGCTAGACCCAGGAGGCTACTTCATCACCAGAGGACAAGAGAAGGTTATCCTCGTCCAGGAGCAGCTGAACAAGAACCGAGTCATTGTGGAGAGCGCCAAAGGTATTATGCAAGCTAGTGTCACGAGTTCGACCCACGAGAGGAGGACGAAGACGTATGTCATACAGAAGAAAGGACTCATGTTCCTCCGACACAACACACTCTCCGAAGAGGTCCCGATCGTCTTTGCGTTAAAGGCGCTGGGAGTGCATTCCGACAAGGAAATACTTCTCATGGTGGCTGGCGACGATAGCGCATACCAGGATAACTTCGCCATCAACTTTGAGGCATGTGCAAGGGAAGGAATACACACCCAAGAAAAGGCATTAGAGTACATCGGCCACCGCGTACGATTAGTCAAGAAACCTCTTGGAGCTTCACGCATGCGCAACTATCATCTCGAGGCAATCGAATGTTTATCAAACGTTGTCCTTCCGCACGTTCCGGTCGAAGGCACAAATTACCGACCAAAGGCGCTGTATGTCGCACTTATGGCGCGCAGAGTGCTCATGGCTATGCAGGATCCCAAACTTGTCGACGATCGTGACTACGTCGGGAACAAGCGTTTGGAGTTGTCTGGGCAGATGCTGTCGCTGCTATTTGAAGATCACTTCAAACGTTTCAACCATGATTTCAAGCTGAGCATCGACAAAGTGCTGAAGAAACAGAATCGAGCGCAAGAGTTTGATGCATTCTCTCACTTCAGCGTTCACAAGAACCACATCACGATGGGCATCGAACGGGCGATCGCTACGGGCAACTGGAGTCTGAAGCGGTTCAAGATGGACAGGGCTGGTGTTACGCACGTTCTGAGTCGACTCAGTTATATTGCAGCGCTGGGTATGATGACGAGAATCAGTTCTCAATTTGAGAAGACACGAAAGGTTTCGGGACCTCGTGCGCTGCAGCCGTCGCAATTTGGCATGCTCTGTACTTCAGATACACCCGAAGGTGAGGCATGTGGTTTGGTAAAGAATCTGGCTCTGATGACGCACATTACTACCGAAGATGACGAGGACCCAGTTCGCAAGATCATCTTCTTGTTAGGCGCGGAAGACATATGCTCACAAACTGGAGAGGAGATACACTCAGAAGGTGTATATAGTGTTTGTCTCAACGGCACACCCATCGCTGTCACAGATACTCCAAAACGATTTCTCAACAGCTTCCGAAAACTCAGACGAATGGGACGCATCTCGGAATTTACAAGCATTCACATCAACCATGACTTCTGCGAAGTACACGTCGCTACAGATGAAGGCCGAATTTGCCGACCATTGATAGTGGTGGAGAACCAGCGCTCAAAGGTCACTTCGCGATACCTCAAAGCTCTACGCAAGGGTTCCATGGAATTTGAGGATTTCCTGACCAGAGGTCTCGTTGAGTACCTCGATACTAACGAAGAGAATGACACAAACATTGCTCTCAAGGAGGAAGACATCAATCAACACACAACACATCTCGAGATTGAACCATTCACCATCCTTGGCGCCGTTGCTGGTCTCATCCCCTACCCTCACCACAACCAATCTCCACGTAACACTTACCAATGTGCTATGGGTAAGCAAGCAATTGGCGCCATTGCCTACAACCAGTTCAACCGAATCGATACCCTGCTCTACCTTATGGTCTACCCACAAGAACCTATGGTCAAGACGCGTACCATCGAGCTCACAAAGTACGACAAGCTCCCCGCCGGTCAGAATGCAACCGTCGCTGTCATGTCCTACTCAGGCTATGATATTGAAGACGCCCTCATTCTCAACAAAGCCTCCTGCGATCGGGGCTTTGGTCGCTGTCAAGTCCTCAAAAAGCACGTTACGCCTTTAAAAACCTACGCTAACGGCACATCTGACCGCATCAACGCCGGCGCTCTTGACGTTGAGAACCCGAGCCATCAAGCCATTGGCCTCGACGGCATCGCGCAAGTCGGCGCCCGCGTCGATGCCGGCGATGCCTTTTTGCTCAAATCTATTCCCCAGGACACCGCTGGCCCCGCGTCAAACGTTTACAAGGACAAGCCCGACAAATACAAGGCGCCAGATCACAGCTATGTCGACAAAGCCTGTATCACAGAAAACGAGGCGGGAACTACGCTCATCAAGCTCCTCATGCGCCAGACCCGCCGCCCAGAGCTTGGTGACAAGTTCTCGTCGCGCCACGGACAAAAAGGTACCACAGGCCTGATTGTCCAACAAGAAGACATGCCCTTCAATGACCAAGGCATCAACCCAGACATCATCATGAACCCCCATGGTTTCCCCTCCCGCATGACGGTAGGCAAAATGATGGAACTCCTCTCCGGTAAAGCCGGCGTCCTCCGCGGCACCCTCGAATACGGCACAGCATTCGGCGGATCCCGCGTAGAAGACATGTCTCAAATTCTCGTGGAAAAAGGCTTCTCCTACACGGGCAAAGACTACCTCACCTCTGGCATCACGGGCGAAGCCCACCAATTCTACACGTTCTTCGGCCCGATTTACTATCAGAAGTTGAAACACATGGTGCAGGATAAAATGCATAGTCGGGCCCGGGGACCAAGGGCGATTTTGACGCGCCAGCCGACAGAGGGAAGGGCGAGGGATGGTGGATTGAGATTGGGAGAGATGGAGCGAGATTGTTTGATTGCGTATGGGGCTAGTCAGTTGCTGCTCGAGCGATTGATGATTAGTAGTGATAAGCATGATGTGGATGTTTGTGAGAAGTGTAAGTTCAAACCCCTTGTCCCTTTCTCGACTCTGCATTTATCTTTTTACCCTACTATTACTACTACCTCCCTCTCTCTCTCCCTTCCTCCCTCTTCTCCATCGGACATCAGACACTCTTACTAACGTATATCCCGACAAAATAGGCGGCCAAATGGGTTACAGCGGGTACTGCAAACTCTGCGAGAGCGAAAAGGCAGTGCGGAGAATTACCATGCCGTATGCGGCGAAACTGCTGATTCAGGAGTTGGGCAGCATGAACGTAAAGGTCACAATTGGGTTGGAGGACGAGTTTCCCAGGGATGAGGAGTAGGCCCGGGACTCAGCCTGAGGGGGAGGACTGGGGATGAGGCATATGATGGGGCATATTTGGCGTTGGGATTTACCGCATAGCGTGGCGTTGATCAAAGAGATGTCTATCTGCATGCAAAGGGTGGTTAGTCTGCTTTTAGTTTTCCATGCATATGAATAAAATGACATTGATTATTACAAGATGTCGAAAAGTAACTTGCAAATAATTGCTGTGTCTTGGGTCTGACTGCATGGTAATTCTGGCCTGCCCGAGCCCTTCGGTACAGGCCATGTGATGTAGCGTATGAATGGCGAATCATTCCACCCCGACCAGCTGCCCTCAGTGCAGTGGGTTCCATCCTCATCTCTTCCATGTTTCCATGTGTGTTGCCATCACCTCCTCCTCGATCTTCGACTCCAAACGCGCAGCCTATCCACCGTCTCCCTACTCGGCGGATTATTAAACGTGTAGAATCGACTCCCCACGGCAAATACCAACGCAAACGTATCCGATGGCTCCAAGTAATGCACAATCTGTAGCCACAACTCGACTGGCATTCGCGATGCAGCTTGTGGTGTGGTCGTCACAACGCCGGCTCGCTGCCACTCACTGGTTATGCATACCAGTGTCTCAGCCGTGAGATTTGGGACTAGGCCGTGGCGCTGTAAGGTAGGGTAGATGGCTAGTGCAAGATTCATGAAGTTGCTCAAGCCAATGTGGTGATATATCATGAGCAAGAGCTCGGCGGGGAGGTCATCGAAAGATGAGACATGGGGTGGTGGTGGTGGAGGAGGAGGCGGCGCCCCAGTTGCGGCGGACATGATGTTTGAATGCCTGGAGACTCGCTTGATATATGGAGTGGAGTGGAGTGGGAGTGAGAGGGCTCAATCTGTGTGCGGTTTGCTCGGTGTCTCCGAGGCGACCGAGAGCAACCAGCGGTATATGTAGCCTGATAGAAACCACGCTCCGACAGCGACCGCGGTGATGTAGATGGCGACAGGACCGAGTGATCGAGGGAAGATGTTGAGTAGGAATGGGTCAAGGACTGTGGGAGTCAGCTCATGGGTTCATAACGTGTTTGTAAGGGCGCATACTGAGGTCTACGTCAACTGAAGGAGGAAAGGCCATCAATGTACGGTTTGTCGAATAGTATGACGCTGCAGCCTGGACGCGCAGGAAGAGGATTGATTGCGGTGCCGTTTCCAGAGGCTGTTTGCTATCTTGAATGTCCCGAGGCCTCCAGTTTTGCAGGCGTTCACTGTATAGCGCCAGAGACTCTATGAGTGGTGGGGTATCGAACACCTGGGCCAGGGTATAGGTATCGAGCCAAAAGTCCGTGGGTTGCTGGAGACGGTCAGCACACGCCTGGGACGACGCCGGTCCTGGGTACACAAGAGCAGTCGGAAGGAAAGAGCGACTCACGGTGGCCGGCCAGCAAGCGCGCACTTCGTACCGCGTGCCGGCGTCGAGGCCGCGTAGGAGGTACCAGCTTTCGAGGCCGCGGGGCAGCGAGGCAGAGGGAAACTGCACGGGCAGCTGGGTGGGCAGGATGGGGTCCAGTGGCGAGAGGACGTGGAGAGGCAGGTCGTCTACGCTGGGGTGGACATTGGGAAGCGTCACAGGGCTGGGGCCGAGGAAGATGGTCTTTTCGACGTTGGCCGCGACGGTGCCGGCGAGGGAGACAAGGCAGGGCAGCAGGGTGGCCAGGACGCGCATGTTTGGCGGCCAGACGCAGAGGCAGTGGGCGTGGGCGTGGGCGTGGGAGTGGGAGTGGCAGAGGCAGAAGAGGCAGAAGAGGCAGAGGCAGTGAATGGTCTTGGGATCGGCCTTGGGGATGGCAGTGGGAGTGGGACTGGCGAGGAATGGGGCAGAGGGGTGCAGTGCAGGGCCTCACGGTCTGGCGTCACGGTCTTGCCTCACGGGGGCCAGCGCAGTCCCTCTGGGCAGTCTTGTCTGGGGCCATTGTGTGCGTGCGTGCGTGCGTGCGTGTCCGAGAGACTTGGTCGACGAGGCCCTCGTGTATTCCTGATATGTCAACGTCCATGTCCGTGGCGGTGGATGCGAGTGGTGCGACCTGGCGGGCTGCACGCGGATTGGCCCCCCCCCAGCAGCGGCCGTGCTAGCGTCAGGGCCAGCACCAGACTACTTTTCCCTCTGTTCCGCTGTCAACAAAGTCCCCACCCACCGCCTGCTTCTCTCTCCCCCCAACCGCACCTCTCCCACCGCCTCTGCGCCTGCAATCCGGACGCCCGCCCACTCCGCCAGCTTCCAATCCATACGCCCGCCAGCTTCACCACCATGAGAGAAGTCATCAGTCTCAACGGTACGCCGCTGCACCCCCACACGCGCACGCGCCCTGACCGCCTCGAGCGGGTCCTGCCGCCTGTATTTGTTGATGCTGACTTTGTACGCGTCTAGTCGGCCAGGCCGGTTGCCAGATTGCCAACTCGTGCTGGGAGGTGAGTTGCCCGTCCTTGCCGCGTGCTGCCTGCCTCTGAATCGCCGCGGCTGCGAAAAGGAGGGGGGCAACAACGGCTGCCTTGACCGCCAGCGCGCCATGATACTGACGTTCCGCCACAGCTCTACTGCCTCGAGCACGGCATCCAGCCCGACGGCTACTTGACCGAGGAACGCAAGGCAAAGAACGACGACCACGGTTTCAGCACCTTCTTCTCCGAGACTGGTTAGTACCTCGAGTCCCCCCAGACCCCGTACTTGACCCTAACACGCTGCACAGGTCAGGGCAAATATGTTCCCCGTACCATCTACGCCGATCTGGAGCCCAATGTCGTCGACGAGGTCCGCACCGGTCCTTACCGCTCGCTGTTCCACCCGGAGCAGATGATCACCGGCAAGGAGGATGCCTCGAACAACTACGCCCGTGGCCACTACACCGTCGGAAAGGAGCTCATTGACCAGGTCCTCGACAAGGTCCGCCGCGTCGCTGATAACTGCTCTGGTCTCCAGGGTTTCCTCGTTTTCCACTCCTTCGGTGGAGGAACTGGTTCCGGATTCGGTGCTCTGTTGATGGAGCGTCTGTCCGTCGACTACGGCAAGAAGTGCAAGCTCGAGTTCTGCGTTTACCCAGCGCCCCAGGTTGCCACCTCCGTTGTGGAGCCATACAATTCGATTCTTACCACTCACACCACCCTCGAGCACTCTGACTGCTCCTTCATGGTCGACAACGAGGCCATCTACGACATCTGCCGCAGGAACTTGGGTATCGAGCGTCCCAACTACGAGAACTTGAACCGCCTGATTGCTCAGGGTATGTATTGCATGTGCAATAGGAATAGGCTCTGAAAATCTGCTGACGAATCAATAGTCGTTTCATCCATCACCGCCTCGCTCCGATTCGACGGATCCCTCAACGTCGACTTGAACGAGTTCCAGACCAACTTGGTCCCCTACCCCCGTATTCACTTCCCTCTTGTTGCCTACGCTCCCGTCATCTCCGCCGCCAAGGCCGCCCACGAGGCCAACTCGGTCATGGAGATCACCAATGCCTGCTTCGAGCCCAACAACCAGATGGTCAAGTGTGACCCCCGCAACGGCAAGTACATGGCTACCTGCCTGCTGTACCGTGGTGATGTTGTCCCCAAGGACACCCACGCCGCCATTGCCCACCTCAAGACCAAGCGCACCGTCCAGTTCGTCGACTGGTGCCCAACTGGTTTCAAGATTGGTATCTGCTACCAGCCACCTCAGATGGTTCCCAATGGCGATTTGGCCGCTGTGAACCGCGCTGTTTGCATGTTGTCCAACACCACTGCCATCAGCGAGGCCTGGTCCGCTCTGTCACACAAGTTCGATCTCATGTACAGCAAGCGTGCTTTCGTCCACTGGTATGTTGGTGAGGGCATGGAGGAGGGTGAATTCTCCGAAGCTCGCGAGGATCTCGCTGCTCTTGAGCGCGATTACGAGGAGGTTGCAGCCGACAGCCTCGGTGATGACGAGGGTGTTGAGGCCGAGTACTAGAGATGCCTTCTAGTGCTGTGCACTGAGGCCGTGTGTGAAAAGTAGTCAGGCTCTGTATCGTGGATTGGCAAATGCTCTTGTTGTTCGAAGCCACGCTTGTGAGGGAAATACTACATTGGCCGTTTGGCGAAGAAGAGCTACGGAGTTTCGAGGGACTGCTAGTGTACTTACCCCATACATGAAGCGATTTGGGATGGTTTTGTCCTCTTTCTATGTTACTACTCTTTTAGTAATGCCGATAAATTGTGTTACGGCTTGATTTTCAAATCCACGTCAGCCTTTGGAACGCGATTGTGCAGGGTTGTGTCGTAAGTGTGTAGATGCATAAAAGAGTTACACAGAGGGGTACGCAAAGTCATTCTTCAAATCTCTATACTCATAAGCGCAGTTCAAACATCCTATACCATTACATTGAATACTCCTCTTCCTCCTCCTCCCTCCCCAACGCCTTCCTCTCCGCCAACTCCCTGATCTTCTCCCCCAACACCTCCCTCCCATAGCGACTCGCCACCTTCCCAGCAAGCTCCAACATCTTTCCATTCGCATCTCGCATCAACCCCACAATCTCCAATGCCTTCATCCCATGATCTTCGCCCGCCAGACACTCGAGGCCTAGTAGCTGCAATAACGCGCGATCGACTGCAACTTCTAGTGCCGCGAGAGCTTGTTTCTGGGAATTCGTGGGCCGCGTGTGGGAGAGCGTCGACGAGAGTTGGGAGTGTAGGGTTGAAGCGAGGATGTAGGTTTGTTCGTGGGGTTGTTGTTTGTTAGCATGGTTGGTGGGTTTATCTTGTTCATCGTCGTTATCGTCGCTCATGTCCTCCGTTTCTCTGGCCTTGTTACTCTTCTTCCTATCGCTTGCACTAACAAGCGGAATCTCGAAGCCGAATTCAGTCAAGTGCGGTACAGGGGCTGACGGGTACTGTTCCTTGCCCTTTATGATCATGCAGTGGAATTTCACGCCGTCGTTGTCGTCGTTGGATCCTGTTCCTGAGACGCCGACGGGCCAGTATGTTTCTTCTTTTCCGCCGCTGGCGAGGCGCGCGAGACATTTTGTATCGAGCATGGGAACCCAGCGTGCTTGCCCTTTTTCGCGCCATCCGAGGAGCGCGAGTAGGACGCCAGAGGAGTCATAGATGTATGGGTCGCCCTCTGCGCTGAAGAATACACTTGTGAGCGTGGTACTTGGGGGCATGGGCAGGATGTCAGCGTCTTGGTATACGATGTCATGCTTGATGTTTTCAATCGTGTAGAGCAGTTGCGTGCTTAAATCAGAGGTTACGGGGCCATTGCCAATGGTGAGGACGTAGTCGCGGTACGCGGCGCATGTTACCGCTGGACTACTCTTCTGTCTGTATACGCGCACAGGGAGGCCGAAGAGCGAATAGATCCTCACGTAGTTCGCCGATGTAGTAACGCAAATGTATGAATCTGACAATGCGACTGCTGTGATGCTCTCTCCCAAGGGCAGATTCGTCCGCCACTCTGTTCGCGTAGTCCATGTTTCGTGAGGACGGTAGTATATCATCGCGGGGTTGAAGTCTCCAGTAGAGTTGGGCTGGCAGGCAAAGAGTGTACCATTCTCATTGAGTGAGGCTTTGTCGTAGAGGAATATGTCGGTGAAGTGGAAGTTGCGGAATGTATGTTCATCGTAGAATTTCACGCTGACGGTGTGGTGGCGTCCTTCTTGCTCTACCGTTTCAACGTATCCTGTCAAGGAACAGCAGAGTAAGCGCCGTTGGCCGCGCCAGGGTGTGCTACCTGGTTGAAAGGGTGAATGGACTCTGGGAGTGAAGACTGGGTAGTTGCTGTAGGCGCGGCGTTTGGAAGAGGGTTCATTGGTTGCGCCGAGATGGCCATTGGGACGCTTCCTTTGCGCGGCATTGGGGAGGGTGTACCCTGCGCCGTCGTCGTCGACGACAAAATCTTGCATATCGGCGTCCCCATCGTCGCCGGCTTCTGTGTCTGAGAATTCAGGACCCAGAAGGTCGTCCAGGGAATCGGGTGTTCCGTCTCTTGGCCTCGGTCGTCCGGGCAAGACATGTTTTGTGCCATTTGCCAACTGTTGTGCGGGAGGAATGCCCGCTCGTCCTTCTGCAGGATCGTGGAAGAAGGGTGCCGAGACTGTTGATTTTGCGAGTAAGGCGGCATGCTCCTCAGGTACAAAGTCCGTGTGGATGAACAATTCGCCTTCGTTATTGGTATAGGAGAGTATGTTCTCGGTAGGATGCCACACCATAGCCAAAACCGTCGCTTTGACATCATGCCACTTTGTGAGTTGCTGTTGTGTCTTCGTATCCCACAGACAAAGAGTCAGATCACTACTCGTCGTTGCCAGAAGCGCACCATTTGGCGACCAGGCCGCAGCCGTAATGTCCGCCGAATGACCAGTCTTGAACACACGTTGGCGCTCCCAGTCATTCGTCGACATGACTTGTATCTGTCGTAGTGGCGTCGGCGTCGCAAAAGCACGACCATCAGGATGCCACAAGACCTTCGAGCTGGACTCTGCGTCCGCTTCCAAACTCTTGATCATGCCACCATCCACTTTCTTAATCATCTCTGGTTGGTCCTCAGACAAATTGTATATGTAGATGTTCCCATCGGTGCAGGATACCGCCAATTGATTGCCAGTCTTGTCGAAGGAAACGTGTTTCACAGCGCGAGGCTGGTCGCGAAGGGTCCGTATCTGTGTCATGTCTTTGGTGTTTACTACATTTACCACGAGTTCACTGTCTCCAAATCAGCCTGCCTGCTACAAACAGGGCTCGGATAGTGACGCCAACATACTCGCTCGCGACCGCGATCCAATTGCCATTGGGACTAATAGCCACGTCCCGTACAGGCAAAGTAGTTCGGACGAGTATCTCTTCGAACTTTCCATCTTGCAGTGAATACTTGCTCACTGTGCCGTCCTCTGAGCCTGTAATGAAGAAGCCATTCTGTAGCACATGTCAGCCCTCCAACCAGCCGGTCCTTGTGTGAAGGTGGTACGCACACCAGCGACCACAGCGGTGTTGTTTTCCTGGCAGTCATCCACGGTAACCGGCTCATCGTCGGATCCAGTACTAAACACTCGGCAGTAGTTGTCGACTCCTGCTGTGACGAGTTTCTTGCCGTTGGGTGTGTAGGCGAGATAAGTTGCTCCAGGGGCATCTGAGCACGTATGAGATTGTTGTTTTGATAGTAGGATAGTAGGATTCGCAGTACTTACGAGCCTGTCGGGCACGCAATCTTTGGTGGGAGGACATAGTGGTGTAATGCTGTCGTCAGGCTCACGGTGGGAAACTTGTCGCGCGTGTTCGAGTTGAACGCGTCGACGCGTTAAGTGGGGTCAAAGCGCTGCGGGACCATCTCAGCCTTCAATCCTCCGAACCAGCCAACCAATGATGCCACTCCAGACTCCATTTCTGGCTTTCGCTTTTACTGCCACGTTCAATTGATATTCGACACATGAAGAGTGCTTTGGCTGCTTTGGCTGCTTTGGCGAGCCAAGGGCAAAGGTCCACCTGCCATGCCGTGAATCAACTGGTACACTATGTGTGCAATCCAAAGCGTGCTGCTATCTTTGCACGCAGCATCTGCATGTCTTCATGAGGCTACACACGCTCATTCAACTTTCACACTTGCATGCGTCAATCGTAGTCATACTGGCCCTAGTCTACTTGGCCCTCCTACCATGTCAAATTTAACAGTAGCGACTACATGAAGAGGTCGGCCCAGTTATTCTGGGGACTCCGCAGTTTCCAGTGCGGAATGTGGGGAACCTGACCCGCTCCGGCTTGTATACCTCCTCTGCTATGGTTCCACGCGGGGGCTACTGCACTTATAAGCACAGGACGTCGGGCCCGGGTGATCACTTCTGGATCCGCGGCCCCTGTTGTTCCTCAGAGTTTGGAGGGACGACCCGCGTTGTGGCTACTTCAGCTCCGCTTCGACTGGCAGCCGCATTCGGACCGAACCCATATTCGCCGTATCAGCGTGTCCGTAATGACGTCCCAATCCAGTCAATCTTGAAATTGAGGAGAGCAAGATGAGGGGGACGGAGCACACGGAATGCGAAGAAATCACATGTTCAACAAGAGAAAGAGGAGGATGGGAACGAGCGAGGATATAATGTCTGGTGGACTCGACCTAATTCGTAACAAGTACAAACCGACTGTTTCTGGAGACTCTTGTGTCAACTCGTTCTGCTTGGGGAAACTGCAAATATGGCCTTGCTGGACGTCTCGCCATGGACGTTCGTAGGACTCATTGCGTTCAGCTTGATCCTCTACCGGCTGCAGCTATGGGTACAAGATAGGAACAAGCTACCTCTACCTCCACAGCCCCCAGGCCTACCGATACTTGGCAACATGGTTGACATCATCGGCGCAACAAACAAAGCTCAGCAGCATTTACTCTTCGAGCAATGGGCACGCGAGTATGGCGAAGTCGTACGTGTGGAAGCCGGTCCCTTTACCGAATACTTTCTCAACAGTGACGCCTCGGTGAAGGAGATCTTCGACAAGCAGTCGTCGGCAACATCGGAACGTCCGCGGTGGATTGTCAGTAACGAGCAGATCTGCGATAAGAAGAACGTGTTGCTACTATCGGCCAGCGAGCCGCGATGGAAGCACCAGAGGAAGGTTATTCTACAAGGAATGACAAGTGTTGCCAGGGCCGATGCTGGGATCCCGTACCTACACTACGAAACTGCAAAGTTTGTGCACGAGGTGGCCAACGACCCAGCCCTGGCATCTTCGAGTGTGGGCCTTTTCAATTCCATTGGACGATACACCTACAGTACCTTCGCTTCCCAGACTTTCGGCATGGACGTACCTAACGCCGACGACCCTGTCATCGACTATATCTTCAAGAGCGGTCTGAAGCAGATTCTGGGAACCCTTCCAGGAATGCACATCGTCGATATCCTACCCTTTCTCGAAAACTTACCCGACTTCTTAAAGCCATGGAAACGAAATGCTCGCGCCCTCTTCCACAACAACCTCCACTGGAGTCTCACGCGCATGCACCGCATCGAAGCCAACATGCACTCTGGCGAAATCAGCGACTCGTTTCTCTCCCGTGTTCTTCAAGACGATAAGCACATGGGCTTCAGCGATAAATCCGAAGGCGCCTACCTTGCCCTCATGCTCATCATGGGCGCAGCAGATACGTCCAAAATGTCCACTTGGTCCTTCCTCGAAGCCATGATGCGCTTCCCTGACGTCCAAGCCACAGCCCTTGCACACATCGAAGCTGTAGTCGGCGTCTCCGACCGGCTCCCCCGCTATGAGGACCTAGAGAAGACACCCTACGTACGCTGCCTCATGAAAGAGGTCTGGCGTTGGCGCCCCCCAGTTTCCCTGGGCCATCCACATACCACAACAAAAGAACTTGTTTACGGAGGCTACCGAATCCCCGCTGGTGCACGTCTGCATCTCAACTCCTGGGCCATCGGCCACGATCCCCTGCGGCACCAACATCCCGAGCGTTTCTGGCCCGAACGTTACGAGGGCGATTTAACAAACAGCGAAGAAAGCAAAAATAGTGCAGATGTCAAGAATCGTGATCATTTTGCTTTTGGCTCTGGGCGTCGTATTTGTCCTGGTTATCATGTCGCGGACCGCTCCCTTGCGATTGCCATTATGCGGTTGGTATGGGCCTTTGAGATTGTTCCTGCAAAGAGGGCGAAATTGCCGTTGGATCCCAGGGACTGGCCGGGTGAGATGCCAGGGAATCCGGGGGAGCATATGCCAGTCATGTTAAGGGTAAGAAGTGAGGCAAAAAGGAAGTGCATTGATGAAGAGAGAACAAGGGCGGAAGCGGAGAGACCAGCCGTAGTGGGAGAATTGAGTGCGAGGACATAGCTTGCACGGTCGACTTTGTCATATGCAAAGACCATGTAGAAATCTGGGGTGTCGTACGGAGCCGCGTGCCATCGCCAATTGTTGAGAGCTATAGAAATCGAGCACTAACACCCTTCGCCCTTTCGCCCTCGTCTTGCCAACGGGAGTAGATGCCGGTCTTCGTCTAAGATGGGCATCCGCAATTATGGACTTGCAACAGAACCCACAATCTCAAGCCCAAACCCTCTGTATCCTCACCTGCTGACAAGCCGGATCTTGTGCTGTTGGAGTATCCCCATCCACCCAAACCAACAGATTCATAGGATATCCACTTGTAGTCCCACACAGGTACCACTTACTATCAACCCAATTCCTGCTCATATTCCCCGACTCGTCAAACTGCACGTGAGAGCTTCCATCTCCCTCACCCGGCGCGAACGTCATATCCTGCGTATTAGTATCGCTGCGGGCGCTGAACCGCATTGCAGATGGGACACTCTGGCCACCACCGATCTCGAGAATGAAAATGAGACTGCCGCCTATGTTATCAGCGTTGTAGGAGCCAGTGCTGTGGTAGTAGGTATAGAGCAGCTCGGGGTCGGAGTCGAACCGGGCCTTGCTCTGACAGAGACTCTCTATAGCGGCGCCTCGGTGACAGGCTGATAGAGCGTGACTGCCGGAGATTAGTAGGGCGTTATTGGGGGGTTTGGGAAGGGGGAGGTCACCCGTCGATGCCGGGGTCATCGGATTGGATGATCAGGTGGAAGCCATCAGATGGGAGGTCGTAGGCGGGTGCGGGGCTTGAGGGTAGCGCAACAGTAGCAGCCGTGAAGACAGTGAGA
The DNA here is from genome assembly GCA_010093695.1 of Plenodomus tracheiphilus IPT5. Taxonomy (NCBI): domain Eukaryota; kingdom Fungi; phylum Ascomycota; class Dothideomycetes; order Pleosporales; family Leptosphaeriaceae; genus Plenodomus; species Plenodomus tracheiphilus. The sequence goes on along the minus strand of MU006291.1, from coordinate 171,237 downwards.
GCCAGGGCGAGGAAATGCATCATGCGAGTTGTTTTGATGCTTGCTGGGTCGATTCGATGGGTGTATGTGGTAGCGAACGAGGATGAGCGCGCAGAGAATAAGAAGCAGAGGCGGTCGACCACCATTTATGCTATAAGCCAGTAGCACAAGTAGCCGGGGAAGGTGCCATGGGTGTGAGGGAGGAGGGGGGCCAGTCAACAAGGCAGTGACGAACCACCTTACTTCGGGCACAAAGGGAGTCGCGACCGTTACTAGTCGTTACTGGACAATCCATAACCTGAACCGACACGCGACTATGACAGTGTGTCCAGTCCGCCCGTTTCACATACGACTGTGACGGGCCTGGAAGAAGAGATACAGACAGATCAATCACTGTGCGCAAGGTGTTTGGCAAGTGATTGTAGCTTCCTCGTTCACACCCAAGGCGAAGTGGAACACACCAACCTCCTGGGTAGTATCTCGGGCATCTGGTAGTATCGAGCTATTATGCGAGCTCAAGCATCAAGCATCGATTGAGCATCTAGCGATCCGTCTCACCGTACGTGAACAACACGAAGGTTGATTGAAAAGTGGCGTAAACGTAGGTATGTACCTCCGCCCTGCCGCACCTAAGGCTGGGCCATCCTTGCACAACAGCTGGTAGAACCTTGTACCTCGTGGCAGTGTGTAACTTCCGGCAAGAAGACTCATATCCGGCCACATCAGCCCAAACACACTCATCGATGGGCATGTATCCCAAAGTCTATTTTGCACATTCCATGGGCAGAAGCGACAATTCATGACTCAATCTAGATCGGCTATCCTCTAGGGATCCCTCGTAAAGTCTGAAGATTGTCGCCAGCCATGCCCGTATCGCAATATCAAGACTGGAACAATGGCAAGTGACAAGCTCAGAGCACCCAGACAAGAAAATCCCCACCCGTAGCCCAAAAGCTCGACCAAGGGCGCAGTAGTCAACGGGAAGAATGTGCCTGCCAAACAACGGGTCACAATCACACCTGTCATGGCAGATGCAGAGTAGATGCCACAAGCATCGACGACGTACGCCGAGAGTGGCACCATTGTAAGTAGTAGCGAGAACCCCATCAGGGAAACGGACGCGAGAAGTAGGGGTACGGGGAGTTTGTACTGCGCCGTCCAACCATAGCCTGTGACAGCGATGGGAAGAAGGAATGCACCAAGGATGCCGAGCGGAAGCCGATATTCAGGCTTTGCTTCTGCGTTTGATCGCTGGCGAAGCCATATGTAGATACGGTCGAGACTAAAGTTGCAGACTATGACGCTGATGAAAGACCCGACGCCTGTTCATTGATCAGTATTATTTTTGCGAAGGTTGACGGCACTTGCACAATTCCAAGAGTGTCAAGAGTAACACTTACTGAATGACACGAATGCTGATCCAGTCTGTGTAGATGTAAATCCATAGATGTCAACCAAGATACCTGGCAGCGATACGGATATGACGTAAAAATAGCTGAATGAAACAGACGCAAACATGGAAAGAAGCAGAAGGACCTTCGACCCAAAGAGCACGGCAAAGGGCCGGGTGATCGAATGCCAGAGCTTCAATACGTTCTTGTGTTTTGTGTCCTTGTCGAGTGAGTCTTCTGAACCATAGCCATCCCTGTCGGACCTTGCAATACGTCTCCGAAGGATGGCCATCTTGTACGTTTCCCGGAAGCATACCAGGAACAGGATCTCGCACAGCACTGCCAGTCCAGTGGCGATGATGAGGATCTGTCTCCAGCCCATGGCCTGCGCAATGGCCCCTGATATGGCTGGACCTATGGCGCCGCCAATCAGCGGCGCAAGCATGATCAAACTCATGGCTGACCCACGCTGGTCCGACTCAAACATGTCCCCAATAATGGCAGGGTTAAGAACGTTTGAAGCGACAGCGAGTCCAGTAAGCATCCTCGCGGCAATGAAGACCTTGCTACTCTGGCTACCAATAGCAAGGATAGTCGCAGCAATGAAGCCAATGTTGCACACATTCATCACAGGATAACGCCCGAAGACCTCACTAAGTGGAGCAATGAGGAGAGGTCCAGCGGCTTCCCCCAGTTCCCAGATGGTGACGAGGAGTGCGCTGGTCGAGGGACTAGCATGTCGTCCATCGAGATCTTCGACAATCTGGCTAGCGACTGGGACCACACCGATACATGTGAATGTACTACAGTCAGTTAGCAATCGTGCGGCAGGAACGGATGTCATGTGAGGTGACCTTACACAGCGAACGCCATTAGCGCTAATAGCAACACGATACTCCATTTGAAAGCCGGCCGCCAATTCCGGGGATCCTCAGGGTCCAAAGGCTCAAAATCCAGAGTAGCTTCATCATTGATTTGGTGATTGGAACTTTGGTCGTGGGATATTATCCGCAGCAGAGGCTGCTCTTCATCTGTGTACACCATTGTCGTAATCTCGAACTCAGTAAAACCCCCAACCCTTCTCAAGCGAAGATTAAGAGAATAAGTAAAGTCCGAACAATGTATAAAAGAAAGTATAGGAAGTTTTCACGTTGTTGGGAGGTGTGGGGCGGGAACTTTGGACTAAGTCTAACCTTGGACCAATGCGCCCTAACATGTACTTTCGGCATAGGTGCGTAATTAGCCTTGCTATTTGGGAGCAGCGCCGGTAGATCGTATGGCGTTATACCTGATAATTCCATGCATCTTGATCTGAATTCTTCAATAATATATTTGTTCTTGGTGTTTTAAGTACGAGAGTATTAGTTCTTTGAACGAGTCTTCCTGTCAAAGGAATGCTCAGTACGGTCTGAACACGCATTTTCGATCGCGCTGCTTCCCGGCAAAAAGTTGCTTGAAAGATTCTTTATTGATCTTGCTATCGTGTTTCCATGGTCTTGATACGACCCCATGAGCTTGTGCTCTTGCACACACTGTTCTGGCAACTCTAGCCAGCTCTTCAAGATTCTGTTCACTAAGTATGGGAGAGTCCATCGTTGTTCTCAAATTGATAAATTTCATAGCTCATGGGCGTACACCGAGTCTGTCAGAGTTCCTCGAAAGGCTAATTGCCGAAGTCTTGCTCTGAACTAGATCCGAAAGTCGCCTTGAACACTTTGACCGAGTTTGACAAGATCGAGAAGTCCCTGCCCTCCTTGCTCAAGAGCAAAGCGGGTGACTAACCAGCGTATAAAGCCGCGCCATAGAATTCGTTGAGCCCAGGGGGTTGCAAACTTTGAGCAGAGCCGAAAAAGAGCAACGAGATTGCCTCTAGCAATATCTATGAGTCATCAAAGTCCCCCAGAAACCATAGATCAGTGAACCAGGCAAGGAAGAATAGGTATTCTAGCCTCGCTGTTAGTGAAGCCAAATCATGGCTAAAATTTACACGCTCTAGTGACCCACCCACCAACCAACCTATGCATCTGCTGATTCCTGCTCTTTCCACAATAACAACGCCTCCAGCGCCACGCAAATATGCAATCATGGTTTGCCTTCACCTGCTGATATTTCTATCCCCACCAGCCTTTTCAGTCTACCACGTTCAGACCAGATACATATCCTCAGCCCAGCCACACCCACCAAAACAGTAGAATGACCGCCGCAAAGAATCCAACCCAAACCTTCCACCCAACCCCCGTCTTTTGTGCCATCCTCAACATGCGATTCATAGTTCCCTTTATCTTGTTTCTCGAGTTCTCGAATTGATCGTTCATTTTCTCCGCGAGGGTCGTGGAGTCGCGAATTTCGTCGCCAATAAGATGTGTCAACTAAATCATCGTCAGCTCGCACCATTCCTGTAGAACTACGCGAGGAGTTTATGCGAAGACAGGAGAAGCGAAAACAAACTTACATCCTTCAACATCTTCACCTTGCTCGTTAAAACACCCACTTGCTCATCGTTCTGACTCTCGAGCTCATCCAACACCGCTGAACTATACTGTCCCCTTGAATTCGGCGTCGCACTTCGAAACCTCTCTTCTACACCATCACCGCCACTCCTTCCAATTCCACTCCCATTACCGCCATATGTACTCCCACCTCCAACACCATAACCCCCTCCACCACTGTTACCCCCAGGATACAACCCCCCACCCCCATTCGAACTCGTAGAGGCCCCAGAATACGCCCCAAACGATGCACGATCCGCACCAGGCGACGTGTACCCATACCCTGCACCAGCACTATACGGTGACCGCGCGGTCTTTGATTTGGTTTTCGAAGGCGACGCGCTGCGGTTATATGTGCTGAAGAGGTCGTCGCGGGCGTCTGTGCGGCCGAATCTGGTGAAGAGAGAGACCTTGTTAGTTATCTGTTCTTTTCTGCTTGGGTGCATGTATCTGGGATGCTGGGTTGTGAGGGGTTTGTGTACCGGCTGGACATTTTGGAGGGTTGATATGTAGCGCTGTTGCGCTACCGTGTCGTGGACGTGTTAGGTGGGTTCTTTTGAGCGCTGCTGTGCGGTAGGATGCGAAATGGTGTAATCTGGATGCGGCACGGGGTATTTTGGAGTACGATTTGCGTCGAGGCTGGCAACCCCCTTTGTTGCGATGTTGGGGTTACTTTTTTATTCGTCGAGTGATGATGGTTAGAGGGTCGGAGGTAGGGTTGCGCTAACGCCGCGACTGGCTCACGTTGTTACCACGTTGTTGCAACGGTAACCTACTAGTCGAGAGACATATTAGGGGGACGTGTAAGATTCAGGCAGCGGCGTGTTTGTATGTAAGACAAACTCTGGATGAGACATAAGTAGAGTGGATTTATCGAATCATAACCATGATATGACCTGTTCAAGCTGAAGGTCACAGTCGAGACGGGGTAAAGGCTTCACAGGCAGTCCATGAAGCTCTCTCCACGCCACCAGTCTGGTCAAGATACTTCAAGACTAGACTTGCAAAAAGTGCAATTGAACATAGAGGTAAAAAGGCTGCAAGCGCTCCTCGCCAACCACTCTCGCCCGACCCTAATGCATCTGTACAAGTACAAAATTGGGAATCCTCCATTCATTACATGTGTGCATTCCCATTCCTTTCCATACCAAAAGCAAGTAGCATGTAAAGGTCGACACTTTTTGGCGCAAGCTCCAGAACATGACCCATTGACCAAGGTTCATAGAAAAGCACCCGAATTTGTTGTTCCTAGCGCATTTCCCTCATGCTTCCCATTTATACCATGTCCAGCTCTTCCGAAACTAGATCTTGTTAGAGAAACCGCAGTAGCCTAGTTCTTGAGCCCAATCTTGTTCAACAGGCTCCCCGACCGTCCTGCAACCTTGGCCTTGTCATCGAAGATCTTCAATAAGCTCTTCCACACCTGTCCTGGATCTTGACTCGCATCAATGGGTTTCCAGATACCCGTCTTCTGATAATACGCAACGACGGGCGCTGTCTGGGCGTGGTAGGTTGACAGACGCTTCTTGAGGGTGTCCTCGTTGTCATCTGAGCGTTGGATCAGGGGCTCGCCGGTTACATCATCGGTCATGGGGGCCTTGGGTGGGTTGAAGATCTTGTGGTAGGAGCGGCCCGAGGCGGGGTGGACGAGACGACCGGTGATACGCGAGACGAGAAGGCCGTCGTCGATTTGCAGTTCGACGGCGTGCTGGAGGGGCTTCTTGGTGGCTTCAAGCATGCCGTCGAGTTTCTCGGCTTGGGTGACTGTGCGGGGGAAGCCGTCCAGGATGAAGCTGAAAATCGCCTGTCAGTATCCTTGTTGATTCTCTACAAGACGCGATGTAGAAAGTGTGATACTCACCCGTTCTTGCACTCCTCGTTGTTCTCGAGCTCAGTCTTGATCATGTTGACCATGATCTCGTCGCTGACCAGACCACCCGCATCCATAATCTTCTTCGCTTCCCGGCCGAGCGTCGTCTTGGCTGCGACTTGCGCGCGCAGCATGTCGCCGGTGGCCTGATGCAGTCAGCATTGCGTGTCCACAGGAAAGTGCATACGCCTCAATAGTAGAACCTGGGGGTGAAGAATCGTACCAAATGGCAGGCGCAGAACTTGTCCTTGATTCGCGGTGCCTGTGTGCCCTTGCCTGTACTCTCATGTAAGCCACACAGTGCCCTGGATAATGCCACTACGCGCAAGGCCACGCACCAGCACCCGGAGGCCCCATCAGAATCATCCTCACACTCTCCGACGCCGTGGGCACACTGCCTCCATGCCCGCTCAGCCTGTTCTCCAATTCGACAATGCGCTGTTCAAGCCGCGAGACGGTGCTCTTCAGGTCGTCGACGACCGTGTCTGTAATGGGAGCCATTTGCGCGGCAAGTCGGGGCCTCGGCAGCGAGAATCAGCGGGGACAAGAGGGCGAAGAAAAGGATACAATGGGCGCAGAGGAACAGGTGGGTGGTGGTGCGCAATGGCAAAGTCGCAAAAGTAAAAAGCGGCGATGGGATGGAGCTTTGGGGTCCAGTTGCGTTGCCGTTGTTGGCAGGCGGCCAAAGCTTCGGTTGGACGGATTCAATCTACCACACGCCCGCCCGACCTCGGTGGTGGGAACTCGTGTTGGGCGCGCCCCTGCCGCCGGTGATGTCAGGCCCGCGCCTTGGTTCCTGGGCTTGTGACGCTGGGTGCATGTGCATGTCTTGCCTGGGAGGGATGAACGCCGAGTCTCAGGACATGCTGGAGTATGCTTGTTGTTAATACTCCTCTACCGGTACATGGCATCACGGTCATTTGAGTACAATGCCCGAAGACCAATCAGAAGAGGGGAACTCACCCCACGCCGAACAGGTGGGGGCGGATGGCGGATGGTAAGGAACAAGTTGTCCATGTGCTGCGAAGATAGTACAGGCCATACCCGATGAAATGCACTACCCTTTGATCCTTGATACATGTCTGATTGAAAGGAGTCGGTATCACTATACATGTTTACGCCAAATCATTACACGCCTATCCAAGTAGCCACCTCCATCAGTCAGGAATGCCTAGTATTCGTCCCCGAGCACCTTCTTAAGCCCCTTCATCTCCAGCTCGTACTTCTCCACTTTGTTCTGACTCGTCATCATCTTCGTCAAGAGATAATTGACTCGTCCCGTTGTCTGCGCAGGCTGCGTCTTTAGCTTGCTCAGCAGCAACAACTCATTCTCGCACTTGTCAATCGTCGCATTCTCAATCTTCGACAGGTTCGTCAAGATGGCAAGATCCAGACGACTCCTCAGCACCTTGTCTTCTGTCAACCTCCTGAAAGCAGACAGGTAAACGGGCTTGCCCGGCTTGATCGTCGATGGCCTTCCGTTAGGACCCGATTCAATCGAGATGAGTTCAGCTTGCTCAAGAGCGCGAAGCACAGACTCGCCTCCAGTCTTTAGTATGTCATCAAGTAGAACCTCATTGTAGCGCAGACTCTCCTTCTGTGCAAGTGTCTTGATAAGTAACCACGCTTGCTCGGCGTTCCACTGGCGGTTACTGCCCTCATCTTCCGCCCCGAAGATGTACATCTTAAGTATCTCCGAGGCAGACTGATCGATTATCTCGCGAACAGCCTTGGTAGGTGTTTCACCTGTCTTGATCCTCCTTGCCAGGAACTCCAGATCTGTGAGACGTCCGCCGAGCAAATCGATACAAGTGTCGAGTTCGTTGAGGTCCGTCCGGTGCTCAGAGGGAAGCTTCTTAGGTGAGCCGTCCTTTGGCATCGGGTCATCCTCTACGTCTGCATCCAAGTGTGTCACGACAAAGCGTTTCGCCACCTCGGGACTGCAATCTGAGAGTGAGATCTGCCGGAATACACGGTCGGGCATGGCCTTGGAAAGTGATTTGCTAAACGCGACATCGTTCGTAAGGAAGATGACATGCGCAACGTTTGTTGTCGTAAGACGTGCAGCCCATTCTGCAATCTTGTCGTAGACGATACCTCCCTCTTGGCTCTTGTGTAGGAAGTTGTCAATAACCACGACAGGTCTGCGCTCAGGGTGTGCCTCCAGCCACTCATCATCGCCAAGATGAGCGTCCTTGTCGTTCTTATGCCGAGTGTCCAGTGCAATTTGCCTCAGAGCTGATGTAGTTGTGTTCCAAATCTTGCTGAGTTGCGAGTCGAGCGTCTCAGAGAACCCTGTCTTCACACCAGTGGCACCTTGCGCAGCCATGTCGATCATTCCACTGATGCTGTTCATCCATGAGAAAACAGGTCTATAGCCAACGGAAAGTGCAGCAGCATTAATAGTAGCACTGTCGCCTCGCGCTTCCTGAATGGGCTTGCAGTCGAGCACAAGCTTGAGCTTCGTGTCCTGTAGAGCTTGGTCGACAACGAGTTCACGTTTACCGGAGCCACGGGGGCCCTGAACGATGATGAATGTGTCGGCAGTCTCCATGAGCCATGTCTGAATCTGCTCGATGTTGCCTTTGCGATCATCCCAAATGACGCTGCTACCATCGTCGTCATCGTGTTTGCCGCCGTGAATGATATTTGTGGCGTATCCTTTGATCCATTGGTACCATTTGTTGTCTTCGATGTGGAAGTTTCTTGTAATGTGAGCTTTGACGAAGAACGTGCGGATACTGTAGGTACATCAGCACATACACCGTAAGGTTACGCAGGCAACTTACGGGTCGAAGACGACAGCGACCGTACCAGCTATGAGCGCAGCCACAACCGGGATGATGATCCTAGGGTGGCCAAAGATCCAGTCCCTGATGTACTTTGGCTTGATCTTTTGCTCATACTTGAGCCGCAAAATCGTGCCCTTCTTGCCGCCTCCTTCAGCTTCCGAAACTAGATAGCCATGCATACAGTTTTTCGCCATGATCGCTTTGCCAATACTGGAGTAATCTAGGTAGGCGAACTTTGGCAAGACCTTTGAATCTGGGGGTTGCATAACGATGTCGCCAAGCTTACCGTATGGTCTGAAGAACTGGAAGAGCTCTTCTTGACTGAGCTCGACAGCCTCAGTAGGTGGTGCACCAGGTTCTCCGGAGATGAACTCAACTCGTAGTCGTGTGGCTGGTAGACGCATGAGATCCTCCACCCACGGCCGTCCCTTGACCACCTTTGCGCGCATACGACGCCACGGGCTCCACCATGGCTTGACAGGCTCATCTCTCAAGTACTGCTGTAACACCTTTTCTATCTCAGTCGAAGATGTGCTTCCATCGTAAGTGAACTTGACAAATGCGCCACCTTCTCTCATGCGTGGAAGAACCTCGGTAGCGGTGATCTGGACGTCGCGTTTGGCATTGAGCTTCTGGATGACGGTGTTCGGGTCGGTCCCTGACATGGATGGGCTTATCAACCTGTCCAGAATCTTGGGTATGGGAAGGCCCATGATCTTGCGGATCTGGATAGGAAAGACATTGTTGAAGAAGAGGATGCCTTCATTGGGGCCTGCACTGATGTGCCCGGTTTTGTCTTCGCCAGCTTGCAAAGAACTGTACCGTGCTGGCACAGTCCATGGTCTTGAGTAGCCAGCCGCTGAGCCTCTATAGAGTGCATTTGATCTTGTACTAGGCACTCTGGGGTTGTGTCAGTGTATATGCTCTGCAAGCGGTGACCAGTTCTCACGAAGAACCTACCTTGTTTGGACCCGCAGTGGGCGTGCACCAGCATGGTGCCAACCTACACGTGGATACATATCTACGTATTTTTTACTATCGACGCATCCCTAAATTTCGCTGAACACTGCGGATCTTCACGATGCATGCGTGGCGGGTGTGCACGATGTCGTGGGATGCAGGCGCGTGACGTCACTTTTGTTAGCTTTTCCACGCCCTGAATTTTGGCGAGCCACAGCCAACTACTCCTGGGGAGCCTCTCGTACACTCGAGATACCCGGATATCAGTCAGCGATGTCCACGCAACCCAGAGTCTGCTTAAGATACGCTGTGTTTAATACAGACTGTTAACTAAGCTGCAAAGCTAGCTTATAGTAGGTTAAAAACTCTACAAGTACAGTAGTGCTTAACAGTGTTCTAGCGAATCAAGGAGGCATTGATGCGGCCTAAGATTTCTGAATTCCACGAGTGTACGAGAGGGAATTCTCGATCAACTAAAATGGCCAGACGTCCGCCAGCTAGGCATTGGCGCAACTCAGGGCTAACATAAATATCCTAGGTTTGATACAGACCACACTCGAGTTGGTGTAGATTGATCAGAGTATACTATATGCCTACAAGCATTTTGTCGTCGACCTCGACAGCATCAAAGCTTATCTAAAAGTGTCACTGCTGTTACATCTTCGGCTACTTCAGTCAACCGAGAGGGGATGGTCGATACACAGGTAGATCGCTTGGTCTGACAAAGATCAATCGTATGCCTCTAGGCTTGATGCTTGTAGAAGCAGTCACCCTGTTGTCTTGATTTTGAATGGATCATGAGATGTATCATGAAATTCATCGAAATGGTATAAAGTACAATATATCATTCGCATATATACACAAATTGGGTGCGAAGAAAAGCATGCTAAAAACACCGTACACTGCAAATGCCTCCCAGACGACTCCGCATACTGAAAAAGGTATCTTGCAGATAAACGAGAGAACACCTATGCAGCAAGAAAATCAAACGCCTGTAAAGTCCCTTCTCTTGACCAAACTCTGTGAAACCACAATACTCTTATCATGAGCGTTTAACGCGAGTCAAATCTTGTAACCGTAAACTCATCGACCCATCGTGACAAGCGCATCTATGCAGCGACCGCAATCTTAGGTGCGGGCGCCCCGACGGGGGCGTTCAAGGCGTCGTATTGGGGACGCTTGACAATACCACCGGTGACCGGGAGAGAAGTGCCGTATCCAGTCAGGAAAGAGTCGACATCACGGGCGCACTGGCGACCCTCGTTGATGCCCCAGACGATTAGGGACTGACCGCGACGGCAATCACCGGCAGCGAAGACACCAGAAAGGTTGGTATTGTAGTGGCCTGGTGGAGTCTTGATGTTCTTGCGACCGTCGAGTTCTACGATATCGCTCATGACACGCTGCTCAGGACCGAGAAAGCCCATGGAGAGGAGGACAAGATCAGCTGGGAAGAACTGCTCACTACCCTCGATGTGCTTCATATCCCAGCCGCCACTAGCGGACTTGGTCCATTCGACACGAACGGTGTTGATGCCCTTGACCTTGCCGCTTCCGTCGTCGACGAAATCCTTCGACATGACACAGTACTCACGAGGATCCTTGCCCATGTGAGTCTTGACCTCGTTGTGACCGTAGTCGGTACGGAAGATACGAGGCCACTGTGGCCATGGGTTGTCGCGAGCACGCTCTGCTGGTGGCTGAGGCAACAACTCGAAGTTCACGACAGATTTTGCACCGTGACGAACGGAGGTGCCGATACAATCGTTACCAGTATCACCCCCACCGATGACAACAACGTGCTTGTCCTTGGCCGAGATGTAAGCATCATCAGCCAGCTCGGAGTCGAGGAGCGACTTGGTGTTCTTGTGCAAGAACTGCATGGCGTAGTGGATGCCGTCCAAGTTGCGGTTGGGAATTGGCAAATCACGGGCAACAGTAGCACCAGTGGCAAAGACCACCGCATCGTACTCGCCGCGCAGCTTGTCGAGGTTGGTTTGACCTTCCTCGCCCACAGTGACACCAGTCTTGAACTGGACGCCCTCAGCAGCCATGAAGTCCACGCGACGCTGGACGACCTTCTTGTCGAGCTTCATGTTGGGAATACCATACATGAGGAGGCCACCGCATCGGTCAGCACGCTCAAAGACAGTGACCGTGTGGCCTGCCTTATTGAGCTGATCAGCGCAAGCAAGACCAGCAGGGCCGGATCCGATGATGGCAACAGTTTTGCCAGAGCGGTTCTGAGGTGGCGTTGGAACCATCCAGCCCTTCTCGAAACCACGATCAATGATGGCGCACTCGATAGACTTAATACCGACCGGGTCTTCGTTGATGCCCAAAACACAGGCACCCTCGCAGGGAGCAGGACACACCCGACCAGTGAACTCGGGGAAATTGTTGGTCATCAAGAGGCGATTCAAAGCATCGCGCCATTGGCCTTGGAAGACCAATTCGTTCCACTTCGGGATTATGTTGCTGATTGGGCAACCAGTGTCAGACTGGCAGAAGGGAACACCACAGTCCATGCAACGAGCAGACTGGTACTTGAGCTCGTCCTCGTTCAGGCGTTGCGAAAGTTCAGCCCAGTCACGAGTACGTGTCTTAGGGTTGCGGTACTTCTCAGCGCGGCGCTGGTACTTCATGAAACCGCGGGTCTTGTCGAGGACAAGTGCTTTCTTCTTCTCGGCCTTCGCATCAGTGACACTCTCTTCGATGTCGAGCAAGTCGCTCTTCTTCTTGTCTTTGACCTCAGCGTCAGCCTCTGACTTGCGGCTGTGCTCGTGTGCTGTTCGGACGGGGTTGCCAGCGAGGAGCGGGAGAGGGTACTCCGACTTCTTCTTCTCAGCAGCCTTTGCCTTCTCCTCCATGAGGACGCGCTTGTAGTCGACGGGCATGACCTTGACAAAGCGGGGCAGAGCACGTGTGAAGTCGAGCAAAATGCGGGCGGCAAGCTCAGAGCCAGTGTAGTGGTGGTGATCCTCAATGAGACCACGTACATAGGCGATCTCCTCTGGCTCTTCGATACCAGAAAGCTCGACCATTTCCTGGTTAACCTTCTGCTCAAAGTCCTGGTGGATGTCGAGAACATAAGCGATACCACCAGACATACCAGCAGCGAAGTTACGGCCGGTGGAGCCGAGAACAAGCACACGACCCCCGGTCATGTACTCGCAGCCGTGATCACCGACACCCTCGACAACTGCTGTAGCACCGGAGTTGCGAACGCAGAAGCGCTCGGCAGCGATACCACGGAAGAAGCAGGTACCACGAGTGGCACCATACAAGCAAACGTTACCAATCAGAATGTTCTCCTCGGCACGGTAGACTGCGTTACGGGGAGGGTAGACGATCAGGCGACCTCCAGATAGACCTTTACCAACGTAGTCGTTAGCGTCACCCTCGAGCTCAAGAGTGACACCAGGTGCTAGGTAGGCACCGAAAGACTGGCCAGCGGAACCACGGATGTTGACATGGATGGTGTCTTGCGGCAGACCAGCCTCGCCGTAGCGCTTGCTGATGTGGTAAGAGAGAGTGGCGCCAAGCGCACGATCAGTGTTGACAACATCGCACTCGATACGGGCCGGAAGACCCTTCTCAAGAGCAAGCTCAGACTCTGCGATGAGCTTGTTGTCCAGGCGAACATGGAGACGGTGATCTTGCTTGCGAACGTTGAACGTAGCAACACCGGGGCGAAGGGTGTGCGCGGGTGTGAGGATCAAAGAAAGGTCAATGTTTTCGGTCTTGCGTGTGCGAAGATCATCACGGATGCGCAGGTTCTCGCAGTGACCGACCATGTCGTTGATGGTCCTGTATCCCAGCTTAGCCATGATGGCACGGAGTTCGTTGGCAATGTAGTAGAAGAAGTTGATGACGTGCTCGGGTGTGCCGTTGAACTTCTTCCTGAGCTCTGGGTCTTGCGTAGCGATACCGACGGGGCAGGTGTTGAGATCTGTTGTTTGTCAATACACAATCCCAATCTAGATGGCACGATAGAACTCACGGCACTTCCTCATCATAATGCAGCCCATGGCGATCAAGGGGGTGGTAGCGAAACCCCACTCTTCGGCTCCAAGCAGACAGGCTATGGCGACATCACGTCCAGTACGGAGTTGACCGTCAGTCTGAACAATGACACGACCACGAAGGTCGTTGAGCACCAACGTCTGATGAGTCTCCGCAAGACCCAGTTCCCAGGGAAGGCCAGCATACTTGATTCCAGTCCATCGAGAGGCACCAGTACCACCATCGTGACCGGAGATGAGGATGTGGTCAGCCTTGGCCTTAGCAACACCAGAAGCGACAATACCCACACCAGTCTCGGAGACCAGCTTGACGGAGACACGAGCACGTGGGTTGGAGCACTTGAGATCATAGATCAACTGCTTGAGATCTTCGATGGAGTAGATGTCATGATGGGGAGGAGGACTGATGAGACCAACACCGGGGGTGGAGTGACGAGTCTTCGCAATAGAGCCAGAGACCTTGTGGCCAGGAAGCTCACCACCTTCACCAGGCTTGGCGCCCTGAGCCATCTTAATTTGAAGCTCATCGGCATCGGCAAGGTAGTTGGAAGTGACACCGAAACGTCCAGATGCAATCTGCTTAATGGCAGAGCGCATGGTGTCGCCGTTCTCCATGCGCAAGCTGCGCTCAGGATCCTCACCACCCTCACCAGTGTTGGACTTACCGCCGAGACGGTTCATGGCAACAGCAAGCGTGGAGTGCGACTCCATGGAGATGGAGCCGTAAGACATGGCACCTGTGACGAAGCGGCGCACAATGTCTGTCCATGGCTCGACCTGGTCGATAGGAATGGGTGTACGGTCGTCGAAGTTGAAGTCGAGCAGACCACGGAGGGTGCAGTCTTTGATACGTTCATACTCTGCAATAGAGTATGCCTCGTAGGACTTATCGTTCTTGGTGCGTACAGCGTCCTGGATGTTGGCCATCGCGGTAGGGTCGTTGACGTGAGGCTCACCTCCGTCACGCCAGTGGTACTCACCAGTCTCGACAAGACCAGGAATCTCGACAATGGGACGGGATGGGTAGCCCTTCTCGTGCAGAGCAAAGGCGTCTTCGGCGATAAGCTCGAAGGTCATACCCTTGATACGTGATGCAGTTCCAGTGAAGCAGCGGTCGACAACAGTGTCATCGAGACCGAGAGCCTCGAAGATCTGAGCACCCTTGTAGGACTGGATAGTGGAGATACCCATCTTACTCATGACCTTCAAAATACCACCATCGCATGAATGCTTGTAGTTGTCGATGAGCTGCTCAGGGGTGAGCTTCTTGCGGATGAGGCCTTCACGGTGCATCTTGAGGATACACTCGATAGCCAAGTATGGGCAGACAGCGTCAGCACCGTAACCGACGAGGACACACATGTGGTGAACCTCACGGGCCTCTCCAGTCTCGATGACAAGAGCAGCATTGGATCGCCACTTGTTGCGGACAAGGTGGTGGTGGACCATACCGGTGGCCAAGCAAGCGGATACAGCAACGCGGCTAGCAGATGCAGCACGATCACTGAGTACGATGATGTTGTCGCCAGCCTTGATGCCCTCCGAGGCTTCTTCACAAATGCGGTCAAGCGCAGCCATATAGCCTTCGATGCCCTCACTCTTGGAGAAAGTGATATCGATGCTCTTAACGGTCCACTGCGAGTACAGGGTTTGTGTGTTGGTCAGACCCTTGAACTCCTCAATGGAGAGGACTGGTGAGGGCAAAAGCATACGGCCACACTGAGATTCATCCATCTCCAAAAGGTTACCCTGGGGACCAACGTAGGCCTCCAATGACATGACGATAGCCTCGCGGATAGGGTCGATGGGAGGATTGGTGACCTGAGCGAAAAGCTGACGGAAATACTCATATGGCAGGCGAGGCTGAGTGGCCAAGCATGCAAGAGGAGCATCGTTACCCATGGAACCCAGTGCTTCCTTGGAGTCAGCGGCCATGGGACCCAGGAGCAGACTGACTTGTTCCAGAGAGTACCCGAAAGCTCGCAGCCGGGGGTCTTCGTGCAACTTGGTCTCGTCCAATGTGAGTGATAGATCGATCCCCTTGGCGGCGACCTGCTCTACGATCTTGGGAAGAGTAAGAAGGTTCTTCTCGATCCAAGATCGGAAGTCGTTGCGCTGAGCCACAGTCTGCTTCAACTCGGCATCATCGACAATTCGTCCAGCGACAGTGTCGACAAGCAACATCTTACCGGGCTGGAGACGACCCTTCTGAACAACTCGCTCGGGTTCGATCGAGATAGTACCGACTTCGGAAGCACAAACTATACGGTCGTCGTCGGTGATGTAGTAACGGCAAGGACGGAGACCATTTCGGTCAAGATTGGCGCCGCAGTAACGTCCATCAGAGAATGTGAAGAGTGCTGGGCCATCCCATGGCTCCATCATGCAAGCTGCCCACTCGTAAAAGGCCTGCTTGGCGGGGTCCATAGTGTGGTTTCCTTGCCATGCCTCTGGGACCATGAGCATGACCGCCTCAGGAAGGGAGAGAACACCGTTGATGGTAAGCAGCTCCAAAACGTTGTCGAACGCTGCAGAGTCGGATCCACCGTCCTCTACGATAGGGTACATCATGTCCAGGTCTTCGCCGAAGAGGCTAGACTTCATGACACCCTCGCGTGCCCGCATCCAGTTCTTGTTTCCGCGCAATGTGTTGATCTCACCATTGTGAGCTGCCCACCGCAATGGCTGAGCACGATCCCAACTGGGAAATGTGTTGGTCGAGAATCGAGAGTGTACAAGTGCAAAGTGACCCTCGTAGTCGACGTTTACCAAATCATGGTAGTATTCGTAAACCTGGACTGGAGACAGTTGTCCCTTGTAGACGATGTTCTTGTTGCTCAAGGAGCAGATATAGAACCAGTTGTGAAGTCCGATAACATGTGTAGCACGCTTTCGCATGACGTACAACTGTCGCTCGAAGTACCCGTTGTCGTACTTCTCCTGAAAATCGGGCTTTGGTTCTCGGCCCTCGCCATAAGCTGTCTTGAGAACAACGAAGGGCTGCAGAATAATCGGCTCTCGTGAAAGCGCCGCTGGTCCAAGAAGGGTCGAGTCACGGGGAACTACTCGCCATCCGAGTACCCTCAGATCCAACTGGTCTGCCACGTCCTCAAACATGGCCTTGGTCTCATCCAGGATTGTGGCGTCCGGCTTGAAAAACAAATTACCAGTGGCATACTGGCCAAGTGTGGGCAGCTTGTAGCCCTGCTCGCGCTCGAACTCCTTGAGGAAGAATCGGTGAGGAATGGAGGTCATTACACCTGCACCATCACCATCGCGTGCATCTGAGCCGACGGCACCTCGGTGGGTCATGTTGCATAGCAAAGATCGCGCTATCAGTCTGTTAGCAGCTTTTCTCGCAAGCAAAATTGGCAATTGCTCGTACCATCGGAAACGATCTTGTGGCTGGCTTTACCCTTGATGTGGCTATCCATGTGTTAGCCCTCGCAATGGCGTGCAGTCCAGTTGCCGGGTCACTTACGCAGCAAAACCGACACCGCAAGCATCCTTCTCGAGCTCAGGGTCGTACAGACCCTGCTTCAAGGGGAGCGCGCCCGCCCAGGACTTGTTCTCCGGGCCATCTTGATAAGCAAACACCGAGGATGTATGCTCTTCTTCAATCTGCGTATCCTGTGGCAATTTTGTATCCTCGGTGAAAGAGACCCGACCCATTATATCGGCAAAAGGCCGAAATTCTGGGATCGTAGGTGTCGCGAAGGTGGGGGTTGGGCTATCGATATGGGTGCAGCGGGGTCGCTCGACGCTTCGATCTGTGAGCAGTTGCTCTGACTGTATTGAAGTCTAAGGGAGAGGCAAATTAGTTCTGAGGCCCGAGAAGCGTACAATTGTGGTGGTGGTGAGGTTGACTTCAAAAGTGAAGGTACAGGTGCCAGCACGCCGAGCGCCCTAACTCGAAGCAAAAGAATGCATGCGGGAAGCCATTGCCGCGAGCGGGACTGGCCTTGACAAGCGGGAAGCACCCCCAGAAAAAGCAGCAGGATGATCCAGCTTCGTCAGCCCAGCGGCGACATGCGGCGCGCCAAAACGCAAGTCGTCGATCTCTGTGGTGTTGTCCCGGGCTCTGCAGCAAGTGATAGCTGCTCAATGGGCTCGGTATGCTGATAAGAAACCGGGCAAATGGGGGTGGCGCGGGGTTAGGCTTATTGCTTCGAGTGAGGCGCTCGCTAATGCTGTCGTACAGGGCCCAGCAAGCATATAAGAGTACATGGTCTGCTCAGGGTGGTGTGGAATGTGTGCATCGGAGACAAACATGGGGGGAGGCGAGGCTGCACTTACTTGAGGTAGAGGCGGGTGGAACAGGCCTTGCGGTAGACTCGCGGGGTTCCAAGAGCAACTTCTGTGTGTGGAGTGGATGAGGAGTAGCGAGGGAAGAAAAGGGTCGCGGGAAGTGTAGAGGGCTTGCTTATGAATAAGAGCGCGGAGGGCTGCTGGTGGGGTGGATATTCTCTGAGTACGCTAAGACCTTCACTTTGACTGTATCCAATTACCGGGCCAGAAGGGCGTCGACGGAGGCGTCCGCGTTGTCTCCGAGGGCCTTCTCCGCTCGCCAGCCTGTTTGCGCTGGGATCTGGCGGCCTTGGGGTTGGCCTGGGTACTACTCTACGTGTAATTGTGTAGATGTGCCAGCTGCGGTGCCCAGGTGGTGGGTGCAGCTCCAAACGGCACTTTGCTGGCTGGCCGCTGGCTGGCCGCTGGCTGCGTCTACGAGCGCCAGCAGTCGACGAAACCAACGAAATCAACGAAATCACAGTGTGTTCAGCAGAGTCAAGCATCGACGCGTCCCAATTGAGCGCTGGCTGTGTGCGCCGCTGGGCTTAGCAACGCTGAACGACTGCACCATGCAGCATGTTGCGCATGCGAATACCCCACGGTTTTTTCTGCCGGGCTCTTACCATAAGCAGGCGGGCATTGGCTGGGGGCGCGGGCGGTGAGCCAGCATCCAAGGTCCGGTTTCGCTTCTGACAGCCGGGGTGGCTGGCTGCGTGCATGTGCTTCCGCCCCCCAGGCTCCCCCGGCCAGATTGCCGTGGCAGCCCACGCCGCAGCATTGGAAAAGGCGGCCCACCAATTGGCCCGGCGGCGCCCCCTCGGCGGGACGTGGCTGCGTTGTCGTAATTCTCGAGGGTCATGTCGACGCTTATCGCTCGCAGGCGCACCCAAGGGCGGAGGACCGCGCTAAGCAAAGGGACCGAGCATGCTCGTTGGACGGGAGATCAGACGACGGCTGCTCGTCGCAGCGGAGCATCCACCACAGTGTACATACAGTACTGCTGCTACTGTGTACCTATGTAGGTGTGCCCATGGTGTCCCGGCCATGCGCACTCGTCGACATCATCGTCCACGGTCACATGAGCCAGACATTGGCCCGCCCTGACCGCAGCACATGTTTGCCTCTGTGAGGAGCCGTCGACAGAGTGAGACGGCCCCGTCTCCATCGGAGCAGACCGGGACAGCAGACAGCAGCGCTCGACGGAACACCATTTCCATGAGTCACGAGAACAGACGATTTCATTTCTCCGCCTGGCCATGCCATCTCGTCCCATGCTTGTTAGCGAGGCCGATGTCGCGCCTCTGCACCAGTCGACCCAGCCAACGGCCGCGCACTAGCGCTCCTGTGTCGACTCGCAGCCAGCTGGCCGTCATGCAGCCTCCAGACACTGTACAATTGCGCGCGTAGTACCTAATGCATTCCGCTTCGAGGCACGCAGAGGAAAAATGGGGGTAACAGAAACCACCTCGACAGCAAAATCTGTCGTCAGCAGAGCAGCAGTCGACAGTCTCGGCCTCCATGCTCGTCCGTTCCCCTGGGAGCAATGTGCGGAGAAGGGTCAAGAAGTCCTTTTCTTTTGGTGGACGGGGCTCGTTTCCTGGTCATTGTGCACCTCCCGACTCCACCAGGCGTTGAATGCTTCCAGTCTTTCGACCGTCAACCCCATGATTTTGCGTTGATCCTATCTTGTTTGACTTGTAGTCGTCGGACTAGCAGTCCGCATGCGCTGACAACCCCCTCGTGATGGCCTCGATCGTCTCGACTACGTGGCCCTGCCGTCATCGACGGACGACAAGAGTTGTACTCTTCGCAGAACATCGCCGGCTGAGACCACGTATGTCTAATGAGATACCGCGCAAACTAAGCACACGATCCTTCAGAATCATAATTCACTCTGCGGAGATCCAAAGGCAACTGGAAGAGCATCTACGCTATCGGTAATCACAGTTCAAAGTATTTGGACACAGTGGTACTTGGCCAGTCCATTGCATGAGGAGAACTGAAAGTGACGTTCCTATTACCTGCCTTCTGCAGTGCAGAATCCAGCACCATACGTGGCTAATCCTCATGCATTGCCCATGTCTGAAGCAACGTGACACTAAACTCAGGAGGCAACAACGAGTATCCTCCTTTACGCTACTTTCCAAATCCTCAAGATAGCCACACTATCGTTATATCATTCACCACAACTTACCGTGTTCCTGAAGCAGCTCCGAAGTTTGCAAAATTCAAATTCAAATCCACACGTCTGCACAATGCACATACTAACCCAGGCCACAGCTACCGTGCCAACCCACTAAAAGGGGCCTGCCTTGGGTAAGATCAGATCTCATCAACCTGAGACTTATTCACCATGAATTGAAAAGTATGGGGAAGGCGAAGCCACGCCACCTGCAGGCGAGTCAATGCACCCATGGATGTTCACAAGCCGCTACAGATCCTAGTTCCATTGGACCCTGGACCCTCACCTTCTCTCGCCAACAGGAAACCGTGGACGAGTGGCAAATCATCCAGTGCATAGACCAAGCATCCGTAGCAGGCACGGCGGAGCACCATGTTCAACACCAAGAGTCATATTTCGCATTCATCATATACGCTGGTGATATTCCATACGTCCGAGATATGAAAAATCTGAGAATTCCGTGTCGCTCAGAGAATAGAGCGCGCCACGCAACAGACTATCCTACCGCAGAGCCATACTTCTCGTCCAGCAACGACACGCCGTGACTCCAATTCCCTGTTATGTGCCATACCGCTACCCAATGCTCATGAAGTTTTTGATTTGTGCATCCTCTCAACTCGAATGTACGAATGGCCCGGTTGGCATGAAAGCGTCGACCACAGTCCTAGGCTTGCGGTCAGCAATCGCGATGCCGTGGGATCAGTGGAAGCAGCATATGCCATACCAGAAGTTGTAGAAAGCTCCTTTTGCGCAATCTAGTCCTTCATCTCGTCATCAGGGTCGACAAAATCCTCATCGTCGTCCTCTTCGTCATCGTCGCCGAGCTCCTGGTTGGCCTTGGCGAAGTCGATGTTCTTACCGCGTGTGCGGCTTCCAAGGATGTTGCCGGTCTCAATCTCCTCCATGTTGTCCTCATCTGGCTCCTCGACTTTGCAAATGTTAGTTGGGGGCGTTCGCGTACTCATAGGAAATAATATGTACCTTCGCCAGCCTGGAGCGGTGTGTTAGCGTTTTGCGCCAGAGTGAAGAAGTGTAGCAGTGTGAGGGCTTACCTGGTCTTCAACGCCAGACTCGTCGCTAGAGTCGTCGTCATTGGACTCCTCCATGGCATCGCCCTCCTGTGCCCTGCCCTTGCCCTTGCTCTCGGTAGCGGGGTCCTGAACACCCTCCATCTGGTGGTTCTCTGGCTGAGCAGACATTTTTGCGATGGCAGTTGCGATATTGTAAAAGCTGAAAGTTGTGGTATCTGGAGCAGGAAGATTGGGTAGCGATTGGGGTGTGAGACAGTTGTTTGCTGTTGCGATAGCACACAAGCGCAAATGAAGATGAAGTGCTATGCGATTCTCTGACAGGAACCAGCTTCACACTAGTACCGGATAGGTATAGCGGCCGATCCCTACGGCAACCAATGTGTGCAGTGAGCCCAGACGCTCACGAAAATGACCTCTCATGTCCAGTACGGAATCTAAGCGCCTTCGTTCATTGTTAGCAAAGCCGTCCTGAGCGAATAGACGTATTATGCTTGGGTTTCACGCTCATGGGCGCGACCGAACATGAACACGACGCAAGTCATTCAGAGCTCATCAGCTCGGTCAATTGTTGCGAATTGGTCACGGCAACGCTAAGCACAGAATCTAGGTTGAATGTAATGTTGAAATATCTATTCACTTTGACTTGAGAGGCAACACCTTCAAATACCCGTGGTCTGCCACCAGAAGGTAACATGTTGATCGTTTCGCATGAGTCTCGTGACTAATCTGCAGCTTCAAAGTCAAGCTCCAAACGCAATGCCATTTTTTAATGGTGGAACAACCTGATGTGCTGCTCAACAAACGTGATGCCGCACTTCTCGCTGGTCTCGAACACCGCGCCATCGTTCTGGCTGCCTGTAGGTGCAGCAATGTACTTGGCTCCGCTCCTCTGGGCCCGGAAAACGTTGTCAATGAAGGGGAAGAAAGCGTCCGAGCTGACTGCAACACCTTGCAGCTTCGACAACCACTCCTTGCGCTCTTCTGCAGAGAACGGCTGCGGTACCTGACCCTCCTCGAAGTGAGCTTCAAAGTCGTCACGCTCAATACCTGACTCGGGGACAAGACCTGAGCAGAGCAAATCGATGGCATTGGATTTGGAGGGGCGCTTGGTACCCTTCTTGAACTTGAGGCCAAGAGTCCTTGAGTGGAAGCGCATCCACCAGTTGTCGGCCTTGTCACCCGCCAGGCGTGTGCAGTGAATGCGAGCTGAATATCGTTAATGATCTTTCAACTTCCACGTGATGATCATACTTACACTGCTGACCGGCACCAAGACCAATGATCTGGCCGTTGAGCGCATAGCATACACTGTTCGACTGGGTGTACTTGAGGGCGATAGTCGCAACAGTTAGATCACGTTGAGCCGACTCCGGCAAGGGCCCCGAGTTCTTGGGCACGATTACGCTGTTGAAGGTGTCGGCAGGAACAATTTTGGCGTCGTTGCGGTGCTGCTTCAATGTGATACCGAACACAGTACGGGCCTCCTCGGTCGATGGGATGTATTCGGGGTCCATCTGAAGTACCAAGAACTTGCCGGCTTTCTTCTTCCTGAGGATATCCAGAGCTTCAGAAGTGTACCCAGGAGCAATGACACCGTCCGAAACTTCGCGGCTAATGATTTTGGCGGTAGGAACCTACACGTGGTTAGTAAGCTTCAATGCATCTGTTACAGACTCGGATCACTCACATCAACCTCGTGTGACAAGGCAATCATGTCACCGAAACTCGACATGCGGTCGGCCCCGCGAGCCCTAGCATAAGCCTGTGCAAGCCCCGAATTCTCAATGCCCTCAATATCGTCCACCATATACACCTTTCTCTCCTCCTCACTGAGCGGGACACCGATAGCGGCACCAGCAGGCGAGACGTGCTTGAAACTGGCTGCAGCTGGATAGTCGAGTGCCTTGCTCAGTTCCTGCACCAGTGGCCAAGCGTTGAGCGCATCCAGCAAGTTGATGTAGCCGGGCGCACCGCAAAGCACTTTGAAAGGCAATGGCTTATCCTGCATAGAAACAGTTGCTGGCTTCTGGTGAGGGTTTGCGCCATATCGAAGAGTTAGATACTGATCGCCGTCTCCTGCGTACTTCTTGCGGAAGAAATCTGAAATGGCACTGTCGTATGAGGAAGTCTGCTCGAAGGCTTTGAGCGCATAGCGCTGTCTGCTCTTCTCAGACACCTCGCCGTCTTTCTTGAGCTCAGTGAGGAGGTCATGGTAATCATTTGGGTCGCTAATGATTGTGACGCGCGCGTGGTTCTTTGCTGCAGCCCTGAGCAGCGTCACACCACCGATGTCGATCTCCTCTACCGCCTCTGGGATTGTAACGTTGATCCGCGCAACCGTCTCGGAAAAAGGGTATAGGTTGCAGACGACAAAGTCAATCTTGTCAATGCTGTTCGCTGAAAGGTCCGAGTCGTCCGAATCGAGGTTGCGCGCCAGAATACCGCCGTGTACCGCAGGATGCAAGGTCTTGACGCGTCCACCGAGCATCTCAGGGGCCTTTGTGATAGCAGAGACGTCTTCAACGGGGAAGTTGGCTTGTCGGATCATCTTGGCTGTACCGCCAGATGCGAGAAGTCGGACACCACATTCGTGGAGACCTTTGGCCAGGTCAAGAAGGCCGGTCTTGTCGTACACGGAGAGGATGGCTGTCGCAGTTAGTCTTGCAATTGGTATGCTGATGGAGAGTAATTCTTACCTGTCTTTTGGCCTGTCATGGTGGCTGATGTAGAGGACATGCAACTCTCGTGGAAAAGGTAAAAGAAGTAGAAGGGGTGTCTAGGTATCACATCAGTCGTGCGCAACTTTGCAAACGGCCTCTTTTTTTCTCCAGCGCGCAGCCCCGCCTAGTGTCTACCTCATACGCTGCCCCTCCTTCCTAATCGTCGGGGACCAGCCATCATTGGTCAAAGCTCCCAGTGGCCGCCCAGGGAACTGCTTTCCCCCGCCAACATCATTAGATGGTTTTGTTCTGTCTCTATTGAAGACTAAGAGACGTCGAATCTTTTACATATGCGACCTTGTTTGGCATACGAGTCCTATGTTTTGTCACGTCGATTGCGGCCATGTCGCAATCCTTATCGCATACACTGCCAGCCGATTGCACAGTTATATCGAAGATCACACCTTGGCTCTTCCTCGACCATCTCGCACGGATCTTGCAAAACGCCCAATGAACCGAGCAACACTACCTCGAATCCACGTATCCTGCCATCGATATTAAGAGGACCTAAACTTCTTCTGCCTGTTGCAGTCGATATTCGACGTATCGAGGACTGTGACCACCGAGGTCCGACCTGAGTCCAAGCTTGCTGGCGGCCGTCGGTTGCAACACACCAGCAGTATCTCGTGGAAACATTGGGCCGCATCTCACACCATCTCAAACCATGGCTAGCACCGATGAGATTGTTGCCCATCTCAAGAATGTCCTCCTAGAGCTTAATGCACATCCCTACCCGGACGTTGCGTGTCCGCCAAACCTGCCCAAACGCGCTTCCGTTGCGCTCATCCTGCGCATACAACCTAGCTATGCGTACTGGCCAGAGTCACCAGGCCAGCCTCTCCTAGCCCGATCATCCACCCGTCAACGACGCCGGTCCTCTGCAGCTTCAGGGTCTGGTCCCAATTTCGAGACGAACCTAAATGCCTTCTTCGACCAAGACTGGGTGAAGCATGGAGACCCAGAGATACTCTTCATTAAGAGAGCAGCGAGAGTAGGCGACAAATGGAATGGGCATGTAGCGCTGCCAGGTGGGAAGCGGGATCCCGAAGATGAGAACGACGAAGTGACAGCTGCAAGAGAGGCACTGGAAGAAGTGGGAATCGATCTCAGCTTCGAGCATGCGATCGCTGTGGGCAATCTGCCCCAACGGATTGTCACTACTAGTTGGGGAAAAGTGCCGTACGTTGGAGTGCTATACGTAAACTTTGCGTTTGTGCTGACTTTGGATTGCTAGACTAATGGTACTTTGTCCATACATATACCTCCTTACGTCTCCGACATATCCCGCCCAACGTCTTCAACCAACCGAAGTTGCGTCATCGCATTGGGTCCCTGTCCGCGCCCTTCTGTCCCCACATCTTCGCACGTACGAATACGCAGACGTCAGCGCCCGTCTCGCAAAGTCTGAACTAGGCATCAAGCGATGGTTCTTGCAAGCCATGCTTTCGAAAATGATGTTTGCCGCCATTCGGCTTGTGCCCGCGAACTCTACGCATTGCGCTACTATACCTGACTTCATACCAGATGGCGATGCCCTAGCTGAAGGCATTGTTGAGACTATCAAGGAGGCATTAGGGGGTCCAGAGGCCAGGTACAAGGATAGGAAGCCACCTCTTCTGTTGTGGGGGCTCACCCTTGGTGTTGTGAGTGATTTCTTGGAACATCTGCCGCCACACAATGCGTTGGAATTGTGGACCTATCCCACATTTACGAATTGGGATGTGAGATTTGTGATGTGGGCGATATCGTACCGTTTCCGGAAACAGAGAGCACTGGAGATGTCGACGAGTACATCAAGTGTGTCTTCAAGCGCTACTAGCGAAGGCGTCCAGGATTTCCCTGGCATAGGCAGCGAGGCAGTAGGGGCATTGTACGAGGAGAAACCTGGCGAGGTCGGCATTGCTGGGTTGGGAGTTGGAAGAGGTTGGGGACAGACGGGACGTGCAAAGATGGTTGCTCGAGGTGCCGCGGTGAATTCACTCCTGGAGGGCTACTATCCACTTGTGAGAAAGGCTGTTGCGGCGGCACTAGTCGGAAGACTGGGGGTTGCTGCTCTTCTCGCCGCTTTGGCCTGGCGAACATTTCAACTGACAAAACGACCCTGAAGATGTACCCCAGAGTTGCTGCTTGCCGGGACCTGGTCACAACCCCCACAAACTGCACGGCTACTCTATTTTAGCTCAGTCACGATGCCTGGCAGGACCCGTTGTCAGATGTTAGGGGCGATCGCTCGGGCTTGAGATCCACTGTGATCGTGATGGTTCGACATGTGAAAGTCTGGAGAAGGGAGTCAAAGCTTCCACCTTGGATGCATACTGTAGACTACCGTTGTGGCTTGATGTCAGTGGCGAAGGTAGACACATATATCACGCTGCTTATGGAGAGTCTAGAGCGTATTCTCCATAATCATGTAGCCCCAAGTCTATACGGAGTACTTGTGCCCGTGATGTGCCAGCGATGTGTCCTTTGCACAATACGGCAGGGACAGTGCATACGGAGTGACCCAGCCACGAGTCAAGGGCTGCCCATGCTGACGACAACTCAACACAGCTGGCTGACGGTAGAGTATGCTGTACCGGTATGTACATAGGTACTATGGACCCAAATCTCCGAATGGCAAAGTAGTCCGCCAGGCTTGGACTCTCTGAGGCAGGACGGCCGTTTCATCCCGTCTCAAAGCCATTCGGGGATTGTCGGGCAGCCAACCAGGAGCTAACAGAGGGTTCTTCAACGATGCACGTTGCCTGGTAGGGTACTCTAGAGTAGGGCGGGCGGGCGCATGGCCGTCATGGACTGCCCTCACTTCACATGCCGAGTACAGAGTTCTACTCCATGCACCGTCGGCTCATCTGGTGGCGCGCAATGACGAGCGCGAGCCCGTCGCCGTCTCATGGAGTCGCTTCCCAGGTTGTGCCAGCGGCGGCGTCCACGTGTGGAACGTCGAAAGCCAGTGTGATTGCAGATCGTTCAACAGATGGGCCTCGGCGGCGCAGCGGCGAATCAGCGCGGCGGAAGGGATCCTGGAAGCCTAACCGAGACCCTGCAGCAACTGGTCCTGATTTTCTTGCGACGAGAAGCAGCCGCCTTTGTGGACAGCCATTGCGGACAGCCATTGCGCACCCCGCCCACGCCCAGTGGCCGCGAGCTGATAAGCAGGCCACCGTCGACGGTGTCGCGGCGGCGTCTCCAGCGGCGGGCGGTGCGCGCAGTCTCGGCGGGCTCTCGCGCCCACACCGCGGGTCGGCAGCGTCGTGGTGCTCGCGGGTGCCGTGCCCTAGGCGAGGCCACAGCCCATGGGCCATGGCCCCTGGCCGTGGAGAGGCCAACGGCGCGCTATGACGGGTGCAAACTGGCGGTCTGCTTGCCCTAGCGATGCGCCAAGGCAGCGGAGGAAGGGATCTGCTGAAAAATTCAGAGCCCCAGGCCAAGAGGGTGCGGGAGCTCGACAGCGGCTCGCTTTCTGCGCTGTGCTGTGGACCCTCTGCGCAGCGGGCGTGGTTTCACGCCTCGTGGGCGGTGCGCATCGCATTCACCGTGTGGTGGCAAGGCACAATGGGCCAACGGGAAGATTATCCGGGTGGAGCAGAGGCCGTGAAGAAGTGCTAGTGTTGCGAGCTGGCCAGCTCCAAACAGTCGAGGCGAGTTGCCCCTGGCTCCCAGAGTCCATCCCAGGGTCCACGGACACCGCCTTGGGACCAGCTGTTTAAAATCTGCTCTGTCCCGCACACAACCCGCCTCAATTGCTCACCTAATTCCCTCGCTTCCTTTGAGGTCCTCCACCTGCATCGTGCTGCCATTGTGCCTCCATCGTGCACCAGCCTGCCTTCGTTTGCACGCCCAGTCACTGGCTGCCCGTCATCCCAACAGTTCGCAGCGTCTTTGTGCTCCAGCTACCCGCCTACGTTGCTCTCACCCTCCCGACCACTCTCGTCCCCACACATCTCCTCATCCAACATGGCTACCACAACCGCCCGCCCTCAGCAGCCCAAGCTGAGGCGGAACATGACCACCGAGTCGGCACCGTCTACGGTCGCCAACTCGCCGTTCGACTCTCCTGCGAACTCGGCCTCCAACACCTCCCTCTCCTCCATGGACGAGGCGCCTGAGCCCGCAAAGAACTCCCGTGGTGTCCTGTTGGACACCTACGGCAACGAGTTTGAGATCCCTGACTACACGATCAAGCAGATCCGCGACGCCATCCCCAAGCACTGCTTCGAGCGCTCCGCCATCCGTGGTCTCGGCTACGTTGCTCGCGATCTCGCCTCGCTGGCCACCACCTTCTACGTCTTCCACAAGTTCGTCACCCCCGAGACTGTGCCCTCCATGACCGCTCGCGTTGTCCTCTGGACTCTGTACACGGTCCTCCAGGGCTTCTTCGGTACCGGTCTGTGGATCCTTGCCCACGAGTGCGGCCACCAGGCTTTCTCGCCCTCCAAGACCCTTAACGACACCGTCGGCTGGGTCTGCCACTCCATCCTCCTCGTCCCATACTTCTCCTGGAAAATTTCCCACGGCAAGCACCACAAGGCCACTGGCCACATGGAGCGCGACATGGTCTTCATTCCTAAGACGAGGGAGGTCTACGCCACTCGCGTTAGCCGTGCCATCCACGAGCTGCACGAGCTGACCGAGGAGACTCCCATCGCTACCTTTATCCACACCTTCGGCCAGCAGATCGGTGGATGGCCCATGTACCTCATGGCCAACGTCACCGGACACAACAACCACGACCGCCAGCCCGAGGGTAAAGGCAAGGGTAAGAAGAATGGCATGTTCGGCGGTGTGAACCACTTCAACCCCTCCAGCCCTCTCTACGAGAAGAAGGACGAGCACCTGATCTTGCTCAGTGATCTTGGTCTTGCTATCATCATTGCTGGTCTTACCTGGGTATACAAGAACTACGGCTTCAACAACCTCCTTGTCTGGTACATCATCCCTTACCTCTGGGTCAACCACTGGCTCGTTGCCATTACCTTCCTGCAGCACACCGACCCCTCTCTCCCTCACTACGATGCCGAGACCTGGACCTACACTCGTGGCGCCGCTGCTACTATTGATCGCGAGTTTGGCTTCATCGGACGCCAACTCCTCCACGGCATTGTTGAGACGCACGTCCTCCACCATTACATCTCGACCATTCCTTTCTACCACGCTGATGAGGCTACCGAGGCCATCAAGGGCGTCATGGGCAAGCACTACCGCTCTGACGTGAAGGACGGGTCCATTGGTTTCTTGAAGTCCATCTGGAAGGCCGCTCGTTGGTGCCAGTGGGTTGAGCCCAGCGCCGGTGCTGAGGGTGAGGGCAAGGGTGTCCTATTCTTCCGCAACAGCAACGGACTCGGTGTTCCCCCTGCCAAGATTGATCCTGTTACCACGACCAAGTCTGCGCCTGGAAAGGCCGCTAAGATGCAGCTTGGTGCTGACAGCGACAACGAATAAACGACGAACAAGCGATGAGTATTATTTCATGATCTAGAGCAGACATTGTCACGTCCTCAGTGAACGGCGTTTTGGAGTCGTCCTGCGGGACTTTGCTCTTTCTTTCTTGGTGTCCAGCGTTAGACCTTAGACGTGCGGGATTCTACAGTGCATAGTAAGCGATATCCCGCTCTGAGCTGGAGGCGAGGTTTGTAGATCGACTGTAGTGTAGTAGAGATAAAAGCAATCGAGCCATCAATCACCGGTATGATTTCAAGCAAGACGTGTGAGAGCGTTCTGGTGCCAAATGCAATGTGTGAAGAAGCTTCCCCGCACGAACAGGCCGCACACTCCCCGTGACCAAACGGCATGGCGTGTCTTATGTATGTTTGGATGCACGTGGTCAGCTGCTTACCTAGGTACATGTATTGTCCATGGGTGAGCACATATGCCTACCATAGTAGTACAGTAGGTGCCAGGTACTGTGTAGCCTCTTGTTTTGAAGGCTGCTGCACTGCGATACACCGCCACATGGGTTACTAGAATGTGGACAGCACGGCAAGGCAACATGAACGTGTGCATGGAATCACGCAACGATGACAATCTCGTGGGCGTCTCCCCGAAATGTAGCAGCCTGTCTGGGAAGCTGTTACCAATTCACCCACATAGCTTCAAAGGATTTTCAGCGGCTAGTCACGAAAGTTCAGGAATGTAGCGACGTTGGTAAGGAACGAGATATCATCAGGGTGTAATCCTCATCTGCTCCAGCTACCTCGCTCGGTGAGTCGTGCTCTGGGGCACGTAATAGGGGACAGTCTGGTGGAAGGCCAGACTTTCCTACAATAAATTGTGCCCGTAATGAGTGAAGAAGAAGAGACGGATGGGCGGGCGGCGAGAATTTTGGCTGGCACGGCGGCGCGCTCAGACCAACTGACCAATCAAGGAGCGGATTATTAGACGGCGCCGGGGTGCCAAGAAGGGACGGCACCCATCGAGGACGTCAAGCACTGAGGTTGACCTCCGCAGCAACACGCCCATCGCCCACTGTCCCGCGCCTCACCATGCTGCGGCAACAATTGATCCGGTCGCTGAGGAGGCCTGCCTTGCGCGCAGCCCTCAATGGCAGCCGGGCTTTTACTGCCTCGGCGCCCCGGCCTGCAGAGGTCGAGCTCACCATAGGTTTGTGCCACTGTTGTATCGCGGACAGCGACGGGTGCTGACAAGACGCGCAGATGGACAAAAGGTCTCGATTGAAGGTACGCCCGTACAGGATGTCCCCTGACTTGCAAGCACGATCCTAACCCCCCGTGCAGCCGGCGCCGCCCTCATCCAGGCCTGCGAAAAGGCCGGTGCGACCGTCCCCCGATACTGCTACCACGAGAAGTTGATGATTGCCGGAAGTTGTCGTATGTGTCTGGTCGAGGTGGAGCGGGCGCCCAAGCCCGTGGCGTCGTGCGCCTGGCCTGTACAGCCGGGCATGGTTGTCAAGACCAACTCGCCGCTGGTTCACAAGGCGCGCGAGGGTGTCATGGAGTTCCTGCTCGCCAACCACCCCCTCGACTGCCCCATTTGCGACCAGGGAGGTGAGTGTGATCTGCAAGACCAGTCGATGCGCTACGGAGCCGACCGAGGACGCTTCCATGAGATTGGCGGCAAGCGTGCTGTGGAAGACAAGAATATTGGGCCTTTGATCAAGGTACGACGGCACGCGGCTTCTGGGTCGGATTCTACTGACACCTCGCAGACCTCCATGAACAGGTGTATCCACTGCACACGGTGCGTCCGCTTCTCCAACGACATTGCCGGTGCCCCCGAAATGGGCTCATTCGGCCGTGGCAACGATCTAGAGATTGGCACCTACCTCGAAACCGCCCTTGACACCGAACTCTCTGGAAACGTCATCGACCTCTGCCCTGTCGGTGCTCTCGTTTCGAAGCCCTACGCCTTCAAGGCCCGACCATGGGAATTGTACAAGACTGAAACCATCGATGTACTTGATGCTCTTGGTTCAAACATCCGCGTCGACTCCCGAGGCATTCAGGTCATGCGAGTCATTCCCCGACTCAACGATGACATCAATGAGGAATGGATCAACGATAAGACTCGCTTCGCGTGCGATGCTCTCAGCACACAGCGCCTCGTCAACCCCCTCATTCGCGTAAACGATCAGTTCCAACCGGCTAGCTGGGAGCAGGCTCTCGTAGAGATTGGTAATGCATATAAGAAGCTTGCACCAAAGGGTAACGAATTCAAGGTCGTCGCTGGTCATCTCGTTGAGACTGAGACTCTGGTCGCCATGAAAGATCTTGCCAACAAGCTCGGCTCGGATAATTTGGGCCTTGATCAGCCTGGTGGCAGCGAGCCCATAGCACACGGAATCGACGTCCGATCTAACTACGCCTTTAACTCTAGAATCTATGGTGTAGAGGACGCTGATGCCATTCTCCTCGTTGGTACAAACCCTCGCCACGAGGCTGCAGTGCTCAATGCCCGCATCCGAAAGCAATGGCTGCGATCAGACTTGGAGATTGGTCTTGTTGGTGAAGATTTTGAGAGCACATTCGAGTACCAAAAACTCGGAGGTAGCGCTGCTGATCTCAAGAGCGCGCTTTCCGGCGAGTTCGCAAAGAAACTGGCCTCGGCGAAGAAGCCAATGATTATCGTTGGTAGTGCCGTTGCCGAGCATGCTGATGCTAAGTCGTTCTACGAGCAGATTGGCGCTTTCGTCGAGAAGAACAAGGCCAACTTCCTCACTGAAGAGTGGAACGGCTTCAATATCCTTCAGCGAGCAGCTTCCCGTACTGGTGCTTACGAGGTTGGCTTTACTGTTCCCTCACCCGAGGTTGCACAGACAAAGCCAAAGTTTGTCTGGCTGCTCGGAGCTGACGAAATCAACGAGGCAGAGCTGCCCAAGGATGCCTTTGTGGTTTACCAGGGTCACCATGGCGACCGAGGCGCTCAGCTTGCCGATGTCGTCCTCCCCGGCGCTGCGTATACTGAGAAGTCTGTCACTTACATCAACACTGAAGGCCGCGTACAGATGACTCGTGCGGCCGTTGGCCTCCCGGGTGCGTCAAGAGAGGACTGGAAAATCGTCCGGGCAGCATCCGAGTACTTCGGTGCGGAACTACCATACGATGATGTCGAGCAACTACGCGACCGTATGGTGGAGATATCACCCGCTCTGCGCAGATACGACCTCATTGAAGACACGTCGTTGGCGGGCTTGAGCAAGGTACAGCTTGTCGACCAGAACAAGGGCGCACAGGCGTCGGGTACACCTCTCAAGAAGCCCATTGAGGACTTCTACTTCACAGATTCTATTTCGAGGAAGTAAGTTATAGCACACGCCTAAACATCAAACAATGTGCTAATCAATACGCAGCTCACCGACAATGGCTCGTTGTTCAGCAGCAAAGGCACAGAAGAACCCCAAGACCAACTTCATGGCTCCTGGATATCCAGATCCACAAGTTGGGTACGGCCCGCAGAAAGCGATTGCGGCGAATGTATGAAGCTGCAACTTTTGGTTGCTGCTTAGATTTAGCATGGCAACTATGCAGCGTGATTGTACATAGAGTCGGGGAAGGTCTATTGAATTATGCTTGCGAGTTCCAAGATGTAGGGTGCATGAGAATATCAACGCAATTGTTCAAGTTCTTTGGCTACAGGGGCGTGATGTACTACCGACGGCAACATCAGGTAGACGAGTCGTTAGCCAAGA
Organism: Plenodomus tracheiphilus IPT5; assembly: GCA_010093695.1. Taxonomy (NCBI): domain Eukaryota; kingdom Fungi; phylum Ascomycota; class Dothideomycetes; order Pleosporales; family Leptosphaeriaceae; genus Plenodomus; species Plenodomus tracheiphilus. The sequence continues at coordinate 138,366 of MU006291.1, read as the reverse complement.
CGCTACGTTAGACCCGCTTGCTGCATTGTCCATGTCATCGCTCCCCACAACCTTCTTGCTGTTTACTTTGTCCCAGCCAGCCATTCATTACCAAACATTCTGGTTACAGATGTGATACTGTTGTTTTAAGTCGTCGTCCACATTGAAGCTACGCTGATCTATAATCTCTCTTATCGCTGTTTCGGAGCGCGATCCCGACCCTGCATAGGCTTACTTCGAAGTTACTCGAAGTTTGCAGTCTCTGAGAGGTTCAAGCTTTGCCTAGCACGAGCTAAGCTAGGTAATACCATCAACGGTTATGCCTACCTTGGCAGTCACCAACTTCAATATTGTCTGCGCGACTTTGGGAGGGTTCATCACTATTTTTGGACTGGTGTCGTACTTGCTGAAAGAAAAGTTTTACCTTTCGGAGGCGCGTAAGTTCATCTTCTGCTGATCAGTTTATAAGCACTTTCATTCTGACCATTTCCCAGTCATCTCCCTAGTTGCAGGCGTCGTTTTCAGTCCCCACGCTACTAACTTGCTCAGGCCAGAAGAGTATGCCCTCCAAGATCCCGAGATTGTGGAGACAATCACCCTCTACTTTACCCGTCTCGTCCTTGGTGTGCAACTTGTACTCGCAGGCGTGCAACTCCCTTCCAAGTACTTAAAGACAGAATGGAGGAGCCTTGCTCTTCTTCTCGGCCCGGGCATGACTGTCATGTGGCTTATTACCAGTCTCCTTGTCTTTGCATTCGTTCCACATATCAGTTTTCTGCACGCTCTCGCCGTCGGTGCATGTGTTACGCCCACGGACCCCGTCCTCTCCAACTCTATTGTGAAGGGCAAGTTTGCGGATAAGAATATCCCAAAGGAATTGCAGAGGATTATTGTTGCAGAGTCGGGAGCAAATGATGGCCTCGGGTATCCATTTTTGTTCCTGCCGTTGTATTTGATACAACATGTTGGATCTGGTGGGGCAGGTCAGGACGATAGTGCGAGGAATGCAATAGGATTGTGGTTTGGAGAGACGTGGGGATATACGATAATACTGAGTGTTGTCTACGGTGCGACTGTGGGGTGGATTGCGAAGGAGCTTTTGCATTGGGCCGAGGAGAGGAGCTACGTGGATCGGGAGAGCTTCTTGGTGTTTGCTATTACGCTAGCAGTGAGTACATTTTCTACATGGTGTTCTGGGGCGCTAACTAGTTGCAGCTCTTCATCGTTGGTACAGTTGGTATGGTCGGCAGCGACGATGTACTAGCATGCTTCATTGCTGGCAATACCTTCACATGGGAGTACGAACAAGTCTCACCGCATATACGAGGATCCACTAGCTAACGTACATGCAGTGACTGGTTCCGCGTAGAAACAATGGACGACTCCTTTCAACCCACGATCGACATGCTTCTTAACGTTTCCATCTTTATCTGGTTTGGCGCCGTCTGTCCTTGGCCTGAGTTCTACCACAACAGCGTGATACCAATCTACCGGCTCATCTTCCTGGGCATTCTAGTCCTCTTACTCCGTCGCCCACCTATCATCTACGCAATGCATACTTGGATACCTCAGATCGAACAAAAGCGGCAAGCGTTCTATGTCGGCTTTTTTGGGCCTATTGGCGTCAGCGCGATCTTCTACCTATACGTCAGCCTAGAGTTCCTGCGCAAGATCACAGTGGACGGGGAAATTAGGGAAGACGCAAAGTATCTCATGGAAGTCATGAACGTGGTGATATGGTTCCTGACCATTTGCTCCATTGTATGATTCTCATATCCCTTACATGATCAACATCAAATTGACTCGCACACCAGGTCATACACGGTCTTAGCATCCCCATGGCTAAGCTCGGCTTCTTCATCCCACGCACGCTCTCTCGAGCGCTATCTTCACAACGCCAGGAAGACCCAGAACCGTTCCACATTCAAGACAACGCTGAAGATGCAACGACCGCTATTGAGCAAAGACTACGTCGACGCCGCAATGGAGGTGATACACTGCCCCAGCGCGTTGTCCGCATTGGCAGGTCAATCATTAGTTCAGGTACAAGTTCGACTAGTCAATCGAGAGCGCCATCGAGGGCAATGTCTGCGGCGCCGTCAGTGGCGAGAGGAGATCAGGATCATGTGGCCATGCCATCGGGGGTCGCGGCACATCCTACGTTAGCGATGCAGAGGACGATTCGATTCCCAGACGATGAGTCAAATGCAGCACGTGGGAAGTGAAGCCATCGTTTCAAGCTCCAGATTATGCGGCCACTATCGGTGACCTTCTGCGCTCCGACTGTGTGCCAGACATGATATATTGGGATGAAGGCAGCCCTGGAATAGCATGTTGCATTTACAAATTGAAGATATTCGAGCGAAACTTATGTAGTGGGCAATCTACAGATTTCTCTCCGTCAGCGTCAGTTTCAGTACAAATATCATGCAAGAGTTGATCTTCAACAAAGTGACAACATACGGTTGACCTCTGGCTTCAAAGACCATGTTAGCTCAGGCTAGCAATGTCTCTTTTGCAGCGGCATTCATATCAACTTAAAGTTACTCGCAATCATCATCCTCGCACACATGCAGTTCAAGATGCTTAACCAGCGTAATCGCAGAGAATCTTGAGCAATGTTCCGCATCACTGTCTTGATGGTTCTTGTATGTCTGCTGGAATCGGCTGTACAGCTTATAGTTGATGGACATAGACGGATTGTATGAGGGGCCAGTGTATATAAGTAGTGCAAAGTTTGGGAGGAAAAAAAAGGGGGGGTTGTGGGGAGATAGGAGGGAGTCGATAGTGTCAAATGTGGAAATTGCGAAGAGAGGTAGAAGGGCGGAAGAAGAATAAGTTTGTAGATGTGTAAGTATAGACAGAGCGGATTAATGTAGTGTAGAGATATATGTATCACGACTATGTACGCTTTTCGTGAGGGTCTTACATCTATGTAATGACCGTCCATCATATGCATCTAGCATCAAGTCTACCTCTTCTTCGCCTGCCCAGCAGGTGCAGGGCTCGGCACGCGCGCAGCTCCGCTTCCCGAGTCCGTCTTGCCAGCCATCCACGACGCGAGGTCAAAATTTTGTAGTTGTTGCGCGGTGTTGGTCGATCCTGAGCCCAGAACTCCGTTCTTTTGCATTTCTTCGAACTCCTCCTTCATCTCCGGGTCCACTATATAACAATTAGCATTGCAATCTCATTGGGGGCGTTTAGACGACTTACTATTCTCCATCAACTTGGGCATTCCAAAGATCAAACCCATAGACACAACCGCCATAAGAATCATAGGGTTCTTCAAGAATGACAGCGGTGAGACTAATCACGTCAGCAATACATCCCAAATCATGTTAACGTTTCTGCAACTTACAACCCTGCCTCTCCTGATAAAAGTACTTCTCGGCCAACGGCCTCGCCTCAATCACCAAACCGTTCCCGCCCTCTCCTCTACTCTCTCCCTTGTTATCCCACTCATTGCCCAGAAACGTCTGCCACGCCCTAATCACCTCCTTCTTTTCCCCGCTGCCCTGTACCGCCTCCTCAACGCTCACGTCGATTCGCAGCGGCTCAAACGCGTAGTCACGGCAATGCACGGTAGCGAGATAGCTTCCGGCGCTCACATTGTTGAAGTTGAAGGTGTTGGATCGTGTGAGGTAGGCATCTAGTGGGGGACCAGAAGATTGCAGTGTTGCGTGTGTGGTGGATGGGAGGGTGGAGGGGTTTACGAGGTGTGTGTTTGGTATTTGTAGGAGGAGGCGGGCGGCGGACGAGAAGGAGACCAGTGAGGTCAGAGTGGATAGTGACGTCTTCATTTGAGGGTTGGAGGTTCCTGTCTGGCTTGGTACATTGACGTGTGACTGATGGCGAGCTCTTGTTGGAGTTCCCTCATTGCGTATCCTCGGACGTCCGGAACAATGATCCGCCGACGGGTGGGAGGCTTCAACATCATAACCAATAACATGCATCTACAGTTGGCTTCACACCATGTGTCCATTCGAACCCCTCGTTTTTAGGTACTAGACTCCAGTAGAGGCTAATTATGTGGTAGGGGCAGCCCATGAGCACACCCGCCTGTGATTTCTCATCAGTCAGGTGAATGGCCCCCATGTATAACTTCGTGAGGGTTATTAGTCATGCGACAACGAGTAACTTGCGCGCTCTGCCACGAGAATTAGGGAATCCGACTACTCAGGCATCATGTGGGCAGTTTTAAAATATAGAGCCTGCGTTGCGCAAGGCGTCTCGCGTGAACTTTGGTATGATGTAGCTTTCAGCTTGACAACAATCACCAGGCTAATTTTGTGAAGTCATTGAGCCCCGGGCGATCCATCAGCTTCGCATATTCACTTCCACTGGTTGACAATCGGCAACGTATCATAGCTTGATGCTGTGGATCCTTCAGGACGAGATCATGCAGCGAAATACTCTCAGGCTTATATTTGGCATCCAGACACGGAGGGTCCTCGAAGGGATTCTGGCTTGTCAGCTTATAGCCAAGCGTTGAAGCTGTTCTGAGTGTTAACATGCATTCGAATCAACCAGATGTAAAAGAGCGTTACATGAAGCTGCCCATTGTGAAGACGATGCTGCACGACACTTGCTCGATTATCATAAAGAGGTACGTATGAGGCCTTGCTTAGATCCTCCTCAGCCTTTCCATATGGCACAAGATCTGACCACCGCCGCGGCTATTACCAGTCTCTCTGCGACGCGATATTATTTTGAAGCCAATGCACCAGCATCTCCACGGGGTGCCGATGTTCGAGACGATCAGATATGGCAATATTCCCTTCATCACAATGATGAAGGCATATACCACAGAAATAGATAAGGGGGTTGCTGCGAAGATGAACCGCTACTCTTCGGAAATTTACTGCATGAACGGATATTCGTTTGAGGAAAGCAAGTCGCGGCCCTCCGACGCCTACTTCGCAATTGGGTTCCCATAAGACTTTCATGTTCCTGGCTGGACAGTGCTCTTTAGACCTCTTCTGATCCAGGATGGGAGAGGAAACATATGAGAGGTAGACTGAGACGGATGATGGACACAAAGTAGGTGTTGAAAGAGAGTGGTGGGCCAAGAGTACATCACAACCTACTTAGTAATCACAAAGTTTTGGAGATTTCTAGATCCTACAGCACGATGAACGAATGCCTAAGCCTTGGGGTTCCACTCACCACGCCTTCGCTGTAAAACGTGCGTTCTTGATGAAGCTCCAGGCTCTGGTGATGAACAAGGTGGCAGAATACTAGGCCCCACGTCCGATTAGCTCCCGTTTCCACGTGCGGCCCTTGCTCACCCACCACATAGTACCGGTAGTGTCCGCTGGCAAGTTCACCGGAACCGAGCACACATCATCCATGGACACTACACAGCCACAAAGACCCTGCCATCTGACCTATTTGAGTTACAACACCGTTATTTCGAAGCACATCCAAAGCTGATGACTGGATGGCAACATAGACGTGCCTGGCCCGTCGGCTGACGCCGGGTCTACGGCACTTGTCAGCTACGAGCTTGATTCTTACCTTTGCGCGGATGCGCAGTGGGGTCGGGTACTTATTATGGCGGTTCAGGCAACCATTGATGATTTACGATGCACCTTTCTAATACCACCCGTTCTTCTTCTAGCTGCGAGCTTCGCTGTTGATTGATCTGCGAAGTCTGGCAATCGCATCTCTCGTATTCTTACTATCCTGCGCAATGGAATCCATGGCTGTGAGCCAACAACATACACATGCCAACCTGCCAAGACTGAGCACCTCGAGAGTGATATGTAGACGAGACTCGCTATCTTCGTCAAGGACTCGAGATTCAGGATACAACAGCGACCTCGAAGCTCTCTCTCCACTTGATATACCAGTGCTGGGACAAGGTAGAAGCTGATGTGTCATCTTGGTGGTTTTGTTGCTGACGAATTCGAAGAAGTTTATTTTGGTTTAATTCCATCAGTACCAAACGCCGTGATCAATTCTCTGTCGCCCACGCGGAAGAACTCTATCAAAATTAAGACCTCGAAGAAAATCCATGTTTCTTCCATCACAAGCAATCCTGCCTCAGAACGCATCACCACTGGCCGAAGGCGACCTTCTGTTGTCCTTCCTGATCTCTATGAAACCGAGAGCGTCCATCCCTGCGCGCCTGGGTTGCAGAACGATATACTAGTCCACGACGAAGGTATCGAGAAGTGGATCACAGAGAATTTGCCTTCACGGGACCGACCAAAGGAGCGAGTTTCCTCAATCATATCACTTTCGTCCACCAGCAGCAGCGAAATGTACACAAGCACAGATATCAGTGACGATGAACACGAACACAGTTTTATGCCTATGCAACTTTCAAAAAGTCGGTCTACCTTGAAGGTCATTGAAATCATCATCCGGAAAGTTGAGATCAACCTACGTCAAGCTGCTTATAGACAATGTACGAACAAAAGCACGTCAACTCATCAAGATGCAACCCGATTCAGTTCTCAGCAGAGCAGCCGCAAGGCATCACAAAACTCCGGGCACAAGCGCAAGTCCCACCTTGAAGGCAGTCCACCACCGGACGACGACGAAGATGGACCGCATAAGCGCCGCCGTGGATCTGCTATAACGATGGGGGATGATTCTGAGTTGGGCGCTCGATTTGCATGCCCCTTCTACAAACATGATCCAGATCAGTATCGTAACCGACGTACATGCCCTGGACCAGGATGGCCGACTGTTCATAGGATGAAAGAGCACCTGTATCGTTCACATGCACAACCAATCTTCTGCCCGATATGTTATGCAACCTTCAAGTCAGACAAGGAGCAGTCAAATCACGTACGTTTGCAACAGTGCCAAAGATCTGCGCCGCAACAGATCGATGGAATTGACAGAGAGACTGTATGGACGCTAAGGAAGCGCACAACAGCTCTTCGGTTGGAAGAGGATAAATGGCGTGATGTGTATCATGTCCTGTTCCCGGATGTACCTGATGGTGATATCCCATCACCTTGTAGGTACCTCTTGACAGGATGCGTGTTTTCGGCAGTATACTAACACACGGTAGTCTACGATTGTGACTCACCGAGCGAGTCATCCCGGCGTTTTCGCCGTGAATTACTTCGACGGGTGCAAGCAGAGCTCTTTGCGACAGCTGAGCAGGTGCCAGGCCCAATGGAGCAGCAACTCCTACAACGGGTAGCACAGATCGTTCGCGACTGCGAAGAAGATCTCCTGCGGACTAACACTGCAGTTGTGAACATACCACCACCAGACCGGCGAGGCAGTACTACTTCAACGTTAAGCATGCTATCGACAGCATCATCCTCAGGGCATGCCACTCCAGCCAGCGTCCAGCCAGTACGCCAGCCAACACCAAAGTGTCCGCCTCCACAACTACCGTGCGCTCCAGCGCCGGTCCATTCAGATCCGACATTCGAATTCCCGCCGGTCATCTGGGATGACTGGATAAATGGCACGTTCAGTCTGGGCATTGATTGGGACGACACCTTTCCGCCAGGGTCGGGGGCACAGAATTCCGAGGATGCTGGGTCATTTGCTGGGTTTTCAGCGCCGATGTATACCTAGCACGTAAAGTGTCATGTAGTTGAATTACAGGGAGTAGACATGTCAAGTTTTGCTCCGAGTCTCTCTATGGGCTCTTTGTCTCCATGTTTAATGCAAGATGAATGTCTTGTTTCTGGAGTACAACAGCCCAAGATTTCGAGATTCGACAACAAAAAGCTAGAGTGGACAATAGTCGGAATCATACATACATCAGTATATTCATGGTTCAGTGCTTTAGTCTGGACGAAAGGAATATTATGGCCTTTAGCTCCTCGAATCCTGTGGTTCAGCCTAGAGGTCGGATAGTTGCAAAATTGGCGGTCCAGAACGTTCGAGTGTCACGGATAGTACCTGTAGTTGGTTGGTTGGTTCCTACACTGTATTCCTAGCGGCCAAGAGGTATATCCATATGACAGATGTAGCATCGCAGCAAAGGTAGTTGTCTCCTGAAAAGCAATTTCAACAACCACTGTCCGTCGCCAGATTCCAAACTCCACACTCCCATCCCACGAGCCCTATCTCCGATCAAGTAGAAGCCCCCAACAGTAGACGCGTCTCCTACATTACGGAAAGATACCATGATCCGAGATGACGTCTTCTCAGCGCCTCATCCACGAACACGCGCGGTGCGATAAGCTCAACCCTGATACGGCAATTCGTGACCCAATCACATGCAGCCCCAAGGACCGTTGAAAAGCGTGAAACCCGCAAAGGATCCCAGCAATCGCTTATCTACGCGCTTTGGGATATGTTTGATGATGTCGGAGGCTGACGGGCAAGTGATACTGATACACCGCGGACGCAGAAACGGGGAATCTGTGCTGCACTCATTGCGAGCGCGTGACAGGTACTCTACGGGTTTGTGGTCGGTGGGTCGGCTAATGTACCCAGATAGAGGAGTAAGCGCAGTAGGTACTGTAGATGGTACATGGAGTGTGCATGATGCGAGGTTGGGGAAACGGCTAGGGGCGAGGGGCTGATCGTCAGAACGACGTCTTGATCGTGCGTTTTGCTGCAAGTCGTGTTACAGCACAGTATATCCTATACGCAGTATGTAGTCTTGCTGTGTATGACCTCACGCATGGTGAGCCATGTGCAAGTCGCACCGCATCTTCAGGTTGTGATCACTTGATCCACTGGCAGATAGATTCGTAGAGTACAGCGACAAATCACACCATACCATGTTCAAGCAATCAGCAACACCTCCCAAGAGAGTCCCAGTCAAACCGTAGTCACCAATCCAAATCCACAGCCTACGGTGGTCTTCTTGGCCGCCATGTCGGCAAAGGACACGCCAAATCATCATAGTCCCCAGCCAATGCTCTGCTCCCGCGCAATCATACCTCCTGCCCAGCCATTGCCAATGTTTCCTTCTGCCCAGACCCCGTATCCCATGCCTCTCATACGTCTATCAAATTTGCCCGTGCCAGAGTTTCCCCTGCTTTCGAGTTCGTGACACGTTTAGATGTCAATGTACAGACGGGCTGGCTACGCAGTCTGAGCACGCTTGCGGCGTTCTGGCTTGAGGTGACGGCGGTGTTGTGCAGTGGGACTAATGAGCATCGCGCATCAACCCCACGGGTGCTAGTTGAGAATGCGCTACTTGTGTATGGATACGTACCGACACGACCAACAAGTTGATTACCGCACGCATGCACACCCGATGCGCCCATGGCTGAGAGAGCACCTACTTGACAAGTAATCAGAATTATCAGATCCGAAGCAGAACATGGCCCTCAACATGTTACATGACACACATAGAATAACACCCATCGCTACTTTACCCAGCCCAGGACCCGTCTCTGCAACCCAAGAGACCCCAAGAGCACACTACTACGACATCAATTGCTTCATCCTGCATCTCGCTTATGCAACCCGCAACGCATCCCTGGTCTAGTCCACGTCCAGTCCGTCGAATCTGCCCGCCTGCATGCTTGCACGCAAGATGACATGCCCACGATTGGCTCACCCCCAATTCCAGCCGTTGCAACTGGCTATGGGAATTAGCAGTTTGCGCCAGGCCTACCCCGCCCCAAAGGGTAGCTCCATCTCGACGGCCATGGCCTGCTTGGACATGCTCCCGCGTTCGCAGCAAAGTGCCATGTATGTAGCCAGCCATCAGCTTAGTTGCATATCACGTCTTGCCAATCAAGACGGCGATCTGGAGGGGAGATTGTCAGCGGCAGAGATCTGCGAAACATGCATGCGACACGAGAGGACGCACCGCGAATCTGGCCGAAAGCGCGACTGACAAACGACGTGACCTCGGGAGCACGCTAACACGTTAGCGGCGATAGATTGCGGCTCGGGGGGTTTGGCCGTGAATGGTGTCGCTCCGTACCGCGAATAATCATGCACGAAAAAAAAGTGAGCAGACGAGTGCAAGCGACGAGATGCTCAGCAGCAGACGCGAGCGAGCAAGCAATCAGGTAGAGGTGGTATCAATTAATGCAATGAAATTTAATGCTTCTGGTATACATGAAGACTAGCAAAGACAGCGATGGAAAATTAACCTTGCGTACAAGGTGGGTTCATCAGACCCTACGGATATCCAACAACTACACATTCGCTTCTCATCTCATGCATGCAACACATTTACTCATCATCCTCCTCCTCAACCGCGCGGGGTGCGAGGACATAGCGGGTGGTTCCGTGCTTGTCCTTTCCGTGCTCAAGAGACAGCTTGCTGAGGGCAGCAATCATGTTCTCAATGGCAGGGTTCTTGCGGCTGCGGTCCTTGCGGCCGAGGGTATCCAACCATGCGATGCGGTTGAGCAGGTAGTAAACAATGGCAATGATGATGGTGACACCAATCGAGTAAGCCCAGATGACAACAACGGTGACAATGTCGACCCATCCGTCATCACGGAACTTGGAGTTGTTCGTGGGTGGGTTGGTCTGGTATGGCTCGCCGGACATCCATCCGAAGACGGTGAAGATGGTGGCAAGAGCGTCGACTCCGAGAATGGCAATGATGAGCTGGAACGATGGGAATGTCTTTCCACCACGGGTGACAAAGATGAGCCAGTTCTCAGTGAGGGCGACCTCGAGGAAAAGAATGGGCTGGATGGCACCAAAGTTCTGGATAATACCACCGTTGGGTAGGAACAGAGTGCCACGAATGACCCAGGTGCCGAGAGCAAGGAGGAGACCAAGAACAACGGAGATCAACCAGATCTTGGGCAATTGCCACTCGACAGGGCGGGGATCAGAGTGAGCATTGTCGTAGGCGACGGCGACGGTAGCCAAATCGGCGAAGAGGGCAAGGAAGACGATGAGTTCGGCACGGATGGTCTCATTAAGGATGATCATCGATGTGACGAGGTAAACTTCCAAGTGCAAGCAGAGCGCGATACGGTACTGGATGTAAGCCTTCATACGCTGGAAAATCTGGCGAGCAGTCTTGATGGCCAAGACGATCGTCGACAGACCAGGGGCAAGGAAGACAATATCGGCGGCAGCCTGAGCGGCTTCGGTTGAACCTTCGACAGCGATACCGCAGTCAGACTTCTTCAGAGAGGGAGCGTCGTTGACACCGTCACCAGTCATGGCAGTCAAGTGACCACGCTGTTGCAACATCTCGACAACCTGGTACTTGTGTTCGGGGAAGACTTCGGCGAAACCGTCGGCGCGCTCTACGAGATCGTGTTGGGTGGTACCGGTGAGACCGCCGTGAATGAGCTTGGAGGAGTTGTAGACTTTGGTACCAAGAGCAAGCATCTTGCAGGTTTCCTTTGCGATAGCGATAGCGTCACCACTGTGCGTTTGTTAGTATTGAAAGGCGAAAGCAGAAAGAAGTGGTACTTACGTCAACATCTTGACGGGGACACCAAGCTGTTGAGCCTCAACAATGGTCTGAGCGGTGTCCTCACGGGGAGGGTCGAACATGGACAAGAGACCGAGAAGGATCCAGTCGCCGTCGTTCTTCTGGTAGGCGACACCGAGCGAACGGAAACCACGGCGAGCGAACTCAGCAGCCTTCTCCTTGTAAAGAGTGGCGGTGATCTCGTCGCAGTTGGCGAGGTTAACAATGGCCTTAGGGGCACCCTTGGCGCAGACGTACTTGTCACCACCCATGTGGCAGACGGCGGTAATACGCTTAGAGACGGGGTCGAAGGGTGTGAACTTCTCAGTCTTCCAGCCCATGTTGAGGATCTCACGAGCCTTGGGGTAACGACGGATAGTAAGGATGGTGACCTTGTCAATGGGGTCGAGCGACTTGAGGTTGTGAGAAGAAGCGAGAGCAGCAACAGCCATCATCCAGTTGACGTCCTGGCCCTCAGCGACGTAGGGCTCACGGAGAGACAGCTGGTTAGCGGTAAGGGTACCGGTCTTGTCAGAGCACAGAACGTCGACACCAGCAAGGGACTCGATGGCAGTGAGCTTCTGAACGATAGCCTTCTGCTCGGCGAGGTAGGCGGCACCGACAGCGAGGGTGGTGGTGGTGACAACGGGCAGACCGACGGGAACACCGACGATGAACATGATAAGAGCGTAGTGGAGAAGGGTGACAGACTTGTCGGTTCCCTCACGGGCCTTGGAGATGGGGATGTTGCGGAAGAAACCACCGATCCAGGCAAGCAGGATGAAGAACATGACCAAGACGAGGAGCGCCGTACCGATGGAGTTCATGATAGCCTTGAAGTGACCCTGATCCTGGGCACCCTGCACAAGAGAGGCAGTGCGTCCAACGAAGGAGTGCTTAGCGGTGGTGATGACGATACCATAGGCCTTGCCGCGCTTGCAGCCAGTGGTGTAGTATGCAACTTCTCCCATGTACTTGTCGACAGCGAGGGACTCTCCAGTGATGGACGATTGATCGCAAGCAACGAGAGGGTGGCCCTGGGTAATGGGGTTCTCCTCGTCGAACTTCTCCTCATCGACTTCGTCGTCCTTTTCGTCCTCTGGGTCGCCGTCGTGGAACTTGTCCTCAGCCTTGAGCTTCATGTACAAGTCGAAGTCTTCGGGGTGGTCGTAACCGCAGATGAGACGGACATCACCGGGAACGGTAAGACCCTCCTCAACGACGACGATGTCACCGGGGACGAGCTCTCGAGCGAGAATGGTCTGTTGCTGGTTGTCACGAACGACAGTCGCCTTCATGGCGATGTCACCCTTGAGCGAGGCAACGACATCAGCAGCCTGCTTCTCCTGGTACCAACCGACAATGGCGTTGAGCAACAGAATTCCGCAAATGACACCGAAGTCGACCCAATCCTGGAGACCGGCAGCGAGAAGAGCAGCGAGCTCCATGACTGCATTGCGTTAGTTTTTGCGCGCGCTAGGCAAATTGGGCAGGGATGCGTACCGTATAGAATGGGACCAGTGAAGTAACCGAGAAACTGCTTCAGGAGGTTCGTCTTCTCAGACGAAATCTCGTTGAAGCCATAACGCTTGCGACGGGTTTCGACATCGGCCGCGTTAAGACCGGTGCGGAGCTCAGTGTTGAGGTCTGGTCAGATGGTCAGCTGTGTTGCTCGCGATGGCGTTGGGGTGCAGATCTCGCATGCTGCACTGCGGGTAGTTTGGTGGAGCTGGCAGCGCCTCTGCATGATTGGCTCCACCGCGACAGCCGCTTGCAAGCTGAGAGCTTGAGCGCGGACCACCCGTCGAGCAGCGACCAAAACAAGCCCGGGAATCTGCCCAACAAAGAGCAGCGGGCGGCGCAGTGAGTCGGTCGCAAGGGTGGCATCGCGGTCGCAAGCAGATGCGAGCATGGAGATGAGACGCGACGACGGAATTGGAGCACTTACACTCGTCGGGGACGGCGCCAGGGTCGGCAATGGCAACGGCAGCGGTCGCAGAGCCAGACTTCCAGAACTGCCACCAGGCCTTCTTCTTGGGGGCCGACTCGGCGTGCGGGTTGGTCCTCGCGTCGCGGTAGAAGAGGATGTACTTTTGCAGGGCAGTGTACTCGTCCATGCCCTCGAACTCGGTCATGCTGACAATGGACTTTTGCCGCTCAGCGGCAGAGCTGGCACGCGGCCGCTCGACATCGTCGGTGGGCGCCATCGCGATTAAAGAATGCTGGGGAGGAGGCGGGTCGTATTATTATGGCCAGTAAGTCATGCACAGAGAAGGTTCCCAGGGTCCGGGGGAGGGAGAGGTGGCAGCGTTGGGGTCAGCGAGCTCACAAGAGTAACTGCGAGCAAGACCTTCTCTGTGAAAAAGGGCTTGGGGGAGGCGCGACGGGCTGGTTATAAGTAGCGTCGAGGCTGGCGCGCGCGCTTGACCAGGGAAAAATCTGAAAATCGCGCAAAGCAGCCAAAAGCTCAGACGCGCAGCGATTGCAGCAGTAAACCTTGGGAGCCGAGCGCTCCCGGACCACCACAACAAGAGCTGCCGCGGCCCGTGCGCCCGCCTGCCTGGCGCTGCATCATCGGCCGCCCAGAGCCAGCAAAGATTGGCGGCCTCGACGCTTGCCCAATTCACCGGCCGGGGGTTGGGGGGATCATCTCCATGGACGAGACGAGATGAGGGCAGAGTAGGAGTAGTATGGCTCGGCGCGGTCAGATGTGTGTGTCGCGCTGTTGCTGCGACGATGATGGGATGGGCTTGGTTTCATTGTCCGTTGTATGGAGAGTCGAAGCGTGTGGATAGTCGGTAGGTACGGTGCTCTACTGTGCGAGTAGAATTGCTTCTTTTCGGTTCCGTCTTGTACTGCACTCTACTCTACTCTACTCTGCTCTACTCTACTCTGCTCTACTCTACTCTACTCTACTCTGCTCTACTCTACTCTACTCTACTCTGCAGAAGATTGGTGTATAATGTTCATTTGACCCTAGCAGCATCCACGATCTCTCTGCTCAGGACGGTACCGGTACGGGCCCAGGATCAATTGAAACACAATCACCACAAACAAGCGCCGCAGCAATTGCATCTTGGCCGCCACGCTTGACGATGCATCATCCACCATTGCTTGCTTGCTGACTACTTGCACTTTCCATGTACAAAGTACATACGGTGGCTTTTTTTTTCTTTTGCAGTCCCCATTGTACACGGCCCACGCCCAGCGGCAGAGCAAATAAGCTGTGGGATAGCGCCATGCCTCTGCTGCACCGCTCCCTGCACCGCTCCCTGCACCGCTCCCTGCACCGCTCCCTGCACCGCTCCCTGCACCGCTCCCTGCACCGCTCCCTGCACCAGTGGACGCCCCGACAGGGATGCCACCCACTCGATGACGTGCCGGCGAGGAGCTCCTCTCCGCGCAGCACCTTGCAGAACCGTAGTACGGGCTCGCTCTGGCCACGCTCAAGCTTCTGCTCACTCCATGATAAAAGCTTCGCCCCTTGGCCTCGCCGCGCTCGCTGTGCGGATGAGGCATTTCTCCCTCGCACGAGAGACGAGCCCCATGCCCGCCCGACCCCACGCGCCTCTGTGAGCGGCCTGCGCAATTTTTCTAGCGGGCTTCGGGACCCACGAAACATTGCCCTGCTCATGTCGAACCGCCATTCGCATCGCCCTCGTGGACCGAGCAGCGAGCCTCCCCTCGCTCCCTGCCCGCCCATGTCGCTGCAGCCGATCCGCCGTGGCTGGCCAGCTAGCTGGCGCTGCGCTGCGAGCGCCTCGCTGCGCAGGCCTGTCCCTCCAGCCCCCCGCGTGCGCCAGGGTGCGACGGTCCTGCAGAAGGTCCGACAGCATGCCGCACGCCATGGTGAAGCCATCGTCCACTAGGGGGGTTCTTCGGGGCATGCCTCGAATCCGTCTGGCCGATGCTTAGCCCGCCGCATCGGCCCAATCACCGCCCACCTTGCCGCGTCTCCTGGGCAACACCACCATCGCACTCCCAATGACATCGCACATCAGTGTCATACAAACTGCGTCTCCACCGCGCCCAAGCTGCGCCGTTGCGTGCGACAGACTGCCCTCGCACGCAGGGTCCGCAACGTCGACTGCACCTTGGTACGCTTGGCCGCAGGCAACGCGCCCGTCCTCCAGACCGTCGCAGCACCTCCCAACCACCTTGCGCGAACCTGCAACCTGGGAAGCCAGGCGCGCCCACGTGACCCAGCTGCTGGCCGGCTGATCTGGCCTTGCGCCCGCCGCGACTGCCGATGCTTCGCCGGCACTGTACCCTCCCTCACCGCATCAGCCTGCGGAGATAATCGTCGCGCCCACTTTGGCACACACCGTTGGCCGTCTTTGCCGTGACGAAGCCTCCCCATGGCTGTCCCTCGTCATGAATCGCACCCTCTTACCGGTGTCGGACCGCTTGCCTCATTGCAGCCCCAGCATCCGACGACGTTTCCGAACAATCTGCCTGTGGAGCTCTTGCACATGGTCATCGACTCGTTGGACGACCTCCCCTTCGCCTGGTTCGTCTTGCGACATGTTTCGCCTCTCCTGAGAGCTGTTGCCGAAGATTTCTTCAGGCGCTTTCTTTTGCGCACGTGTAGTCTGACCTTTACAGGCCAGACTATACGGGAGCTGAGGTACAATCGTGCTTCGCCGTCCCCTTGCCCCCAAACGTCGCTCACAACTGATAGTGCTGTCGGCACACGGCCTGCCAATATCAATACCCTTCCAGACCTTCAAGTGCTTTCGGGTTGTCTCTGTTCTCTACGTTATGCACCCAGCGCTGATTCCTATGCTCTGAAACCAACGTTTCGTTTCCGGCCATCTGAATTTACTCCCCCATCCTCCAAATCCTGGGTAGTTTTCAAGCTTCATGACTTGCCAGACGAGTACAATCCTGTTTTCCCGCCCGCGAACCAAGCCATGCAAGCCTCACCAAACCACCATGTTTCTCGGGTTTTCTTCAAACCGGGACCTCGTGCAGAAATTCTACGACGTCGTCTGTCCCGGGAGCTGCACTTCGTCCATTTTTCTAACGAACTAAGAAACATCCGGTTACCGACTCTGATGATCGACGTGGCTGCGCGCGAAGTACTGCTTGATTGGCAACAGCTTGTCTATAGCTTCTATCTCGATAAATTCAAACGTCGCTCGCACAACTGGCATACCTAGTCTTTCCGCGTCGTTCTTGCGACGAACACAACGATAGTAACGCCGCAATCTGCCGTCTTGGCAATCTTGCGTTGCACCGCTGAGACGAAGTTTATCTCCGCCAAGGTCAGAGAGCTGCCTCAGATTGCGGAGCTGCGCGTAGATCAACTTGGCGTAAAACTTCTTTCTCCCTCTCCTCCACCCCCTCCGCGTTTGAGTGCGAAGCGATCATGTTCATCAAGGGCCGCACATACCCTTTCTCCGCCTGGGCAGCTTCCTACCTGCGACTGCACAATGTTACCCCGGATTATTGTCGTCTACCTTCCTTACATAGAGCGCGCCCAGCGTTCCAAGACCGGTGAAAATCACGCGGAATGACCCAGGTTGGCAGAAAACGTGGATCGTCCGCGGCTCTATCCGACCCTTTCGTCTTGAGCAGATCTCTGATATTGCTTGTGTACTGTCTACGTGGCAGGGCTGACTCCTGGGAGCACGATTGTCTGAACTTGCGTGGCACGAGACATCAAAGTCCGTCTACCAAGACCACCAAGTGTCGTACGAAGTCTATAAACATTCGACTTGTCAATGCCACCTCACATCAGCCAAATAGCCAAGATCCATTGGCGTCAGAATCACTGTCACAGGAAGTAGTTGTATAGCGATATTCATTGCCAAGACTTCGCAGGCCCGCAACCAAGATGCAAGGAATGCACAACACCACGCAGGTGGCTCTACAATGATCACCAGGACATCCTGACCGACACATTATGACTGCGATGTTTTACCCGCAAATCATCACAGTCGACTTGATTGTTGTTCTGAATCTGCACAACAGCTGCATCGGACCCTCCGACTAAGAGCCTCACTTTAGACCCCGGACGTCCGCACTAAAGTCCGCATCTCCAAATGCAACATCTTACCGTCTTACGTGATATAAGATATCCGGGCAACTTTCCCCAGGACCTCACGTGGGGCATCCCACTCTCAGGACCCACTTGGCACGGCTTTCATAAATCTCTTTGCTCCAGCTCAATCTCCATTGCTCCATTACTTCGACATGCTTAAGCCAGCTAAGCACACCAGGATACGTGTCAATCATGTGCGCGCGCGCCTAACTTCCAGATACTTGCTGGCGATGGATGGTTGGGGCTCCGAAAACCGTGCGCCAATACATATCCACTATTAGCAAATTGGTCATCTCCGAGGTACTTACTCAACGAGGCATCGCTCTACAAAATTGCCTATCTGACAAGCGCCCCTTTCTCCTTCATGTCGCGAACCCTCGATGATATCTGTCGGGCCTATTATTATCTCTTTTGGCAAAGGTCAGCCTCGTGGCGCGGTTGCGCATAATTGTTGACAAGCGTGCTCGTGCGATACGGGGCGGACGGTGGATGTATCTCCGCAACGAGTGGTGACCCATATTCCTAGATCCACATCGTGAACGCCCATCGCGATGTCGAATGTATGGGACTCCATTGCCCCTTTCCCTTAGTGGTGTCGATGGAGACATCTCCTAATATCTTGACTATAGCAACATGCTCGAAATGGATGACAGTCGCCTTGGTATCGAGACCGCTGGATTGTTATCGACGTCGCTTATGATTGGAGTTAGTCGCTTGCAACTATGCTCCTTTTAATTGCTCTCATATAACTCTGATCGCGACAACGCACATATATTACATCCACATTAAAATGCATCATCAGTTAGCAACGCATGATTCCTTACAATAAGCGAAAAAGTCCAATCATCATTTCCCCTTTTTAATGTCTCTCACTTCCAGTATCACGCACTACAGTCTCATCTTTCATCGCTACAGTATCTCACCACAATCTTCAGCTTCGCGATATTTTACCCAAGAAGAGCAACAACCTGTCAAAATGGTCAAGTCCAATATACCCCTTTTTCCCTCACTAGATATGTGAATGCGAGAAAAGGCCAAAGCTGCTAGTATCGTTTGACACACCGTGTAATGCAATTACAATTCTCGGTGTACAGTGCTTTAGTACTATCTCAAGTAATAGAAAAAATGGCGTTGATTGCGTAGTACTGCTCAAACAAGCTGGCATTCGAACGGTTGCATCACGAGCGACAAGATCAAGCTCAGCTAACGTAGCTGGGTGAATTATAGCATTTGAAATACCTACAACCCAGTCGCTCATTCACATCTCTCTTGAACTCCCCATTCGCCATGAGTCCATAGCCGCGTCAAATATCCCGTCAATGATAGCCTTAACCGCATCACACTTACGCTCAGGTACTTACTGTCCACCACATCCTCCACGAAACGCAAGAGGTGCTCCGCATAACTTGCCTGAGATATTTATATTATTTACGCCGATTTGAAAGCAATCCAAAGTTTCAATTGCTTCGTCTTGTCGCATCCCTCCAAATATCGTAAATGGTTATGCTCCATGTTGAAGCTATATGCATGTGCTTCTTAGAGAAAGGCATAGTTGACGTCCACAGCGCTCTGGAGGAGGAACAACATCGTGGGGATGTTACCAGAGTAGATTGCAGAAAATATCACATGCGATTGACTCGAGAGGAATCCCTAGACCCTACAGGGCGTTGATGACCTTGCGAAACGGCTCTCAAGATCTGCCTGATCAGGCTTGTGCGCTAGGCAGAACAGAAAGTACTTGTCATGTTTGCCCATGGCTTTGAAGATTTCCATAGTTCGCGTTCAGTGCTGCACAACAGGTCTCGAAGCATCCCGTCTTGACCGCGGTTTTCAACCATAGATCTACCCATGAAAAGTTGAGGTCGCAGCAGGATTCTTCCTTGATAGAACCATGTTTGTGTTATTCTGCGAATGCGGTAAGCGTGACTAGAATTTCGACTTGCTTTGACCGAAGGACCCGAGGGCCTTGCTGGTTGCATTGTGCAGTAAACAAGTGTAAGAGGCTGTTGGTGTGCCATATATATTGGATAATCGTGACAATGTATTGAACCATACTTAACTCTCCTGCTAAGTAGGGATTCGAGCTTCAGAGTGCAACATTGCTTTCTGATGGTCGGTGAGTGCTCTTGTACACATGTAACTCACGTCTTTTGCACTTCTGCGCGTAGGGCTTTCAAGAATGGATCGGACAAAATGGTGTAGGGTATGCTTCCCACGCGCGTCGTCCCAGCCGTATTGATTGTAAGCTGCTCGTTTCAAGAGCTCACATGTGTCGGCACGCTGAATGAGCTAGTACGTCGTCGCATCACAAAAAGAGTCTCACGTTGTGAACGATGATTGGGTGAAGGTAAGAGGCTTGGCGTATGGGACAAGTAGAAGCTTGCAGAGGCAACGGCGCTTTTCAGTACTCTTTATGAATGGTACTGTTGCGATATCACTGCCTAGGCGTCTTCAATACCTCAACTGCACACAAAGCTGAGGAATGAGAACTTTGATGCTGTTAGAGAGATTGCAAAAGGTGACAAAGAGTGACATGAAAGACCGTCCATGGACTGAGCTAATAATGAAACAGGATAAGGCTCATCAGTGGATCCTGACATAGAAGTCGGACGCCATACCAAGCCGTCAGACCGTTAGATGCCGGATAAGCATAGTTGCATAAAAGATGTAATATTTCAAAAGCGATCTCGAGGACCTGGAGTCAATTTAGACACGCCGAAGGAAAACCACCTGCGTGGGATCTTAAGTTACGAATCCTCTCAAGCACATCCTCCCACTCAGCTTTCCAATGTCCGTATTTCCTACAACGCCAAGAGGGCATGCTTCAAACTCTCACTGCAATCGCGTCACAACACACACACACACACACACACACACACACACACACAAAGCGACCGCGACGTATCAATCCGTCTGCCCACGCCAGCAAAAAGGGAGTAGAGGAGAGAATAACAAAGAAATGTCGTTGTCTTGCAGTCGTCCGTAGAGCGCACTGCAAACTCCAAAAACTCCAATACTCAGTCATAACACAGCCGTGCTGTTCCCCCAAACCCTATACCCTAATTTCCAAAGTCGTGTAAATCTTCGATCAAAATGAGAAGAGTCGAAGTAATATCATCTGAAATGACCCGAAAAAGCCCCGACTCAAGTTTTCATACGAGTCCCACCATGCGGAACTACTTGAAGGTTCTCACCAGGTATGTCATAAACATGGCGCTTACACGAACCTAGAGGATCCTAAGTACTCCATCCCCTTGAGACTCAGCATCGCACGTAACTAAAGGAAGGGGTGGAGCCTACCTGTTGCCTCTCCTGCCTGGCAGTGGAGGCGGAACCAGCGGGTTGCCATACGCATCCGTGTTGAGTGCAGCACGGCAGTCAGGACAATACCATTTTGCGCGGCGAGAGGGTATGTCTGCTTCAGTCATATTCATACAAGGGAGATGGAACCACTCTTTATCGCACTACAATTCATCAGTATCGAGTATATCTCCAGGCACGCTGTTGGGTCACGACTCACATTATTGTCGCATGATATCATGGCACCATAGCTTACATCATCACAGATGCAGTACTTGGGCTCGTCGGGATCGATATCATCGACCTGCTCGGTTTCCTCCTCGGTTTTCTTTTTCTTCTTGTTCTTGCTACCTTGCGCGCGCTTCACGTTTGTCACAGTCTTCTGGCCATTCTCCGCAGCAGTAACCTCGCCCTTTGGAGGCGGCTTCCTACGTGAGCTCGTGCGGGTGCCTTGTGGATTTTCAGCAATGGCCGATTGGCTGAATATGCTGTGACGACGCGTCTCACGCGTGACTCGACTAAGTTCCATCGGCTTTGGCTCCTCGCTTTGCGCTTTCGGGGTTGGAACGTGGCCACGGGCAGAACGAGGACGCAGAGCTGGAGCTGGAACCTCAGGGACTGTCTCTGGTGCAGGAGTAGAGGCCTTGGAGGTTTTGATGGGTGGTGCTGAGGCTTCTGGTGGACTTGTGACTTTGGGGGCAACGGACTCGCGTCGTGGCCTAGATGATGCTGCTGTGGCAACATGTGGTGGAGCATTGGTTGCAGTCGGTGCTGGGGCGATTGAAGGGCTATCAGATGCTGACGGATCTTCTGCAACAGGGGTAGGCTGTCTACTTGGCTGTTTCGGAGCGGTTCTGTGGATCTTTGGAGTGCTGGGCCCGGCTGGCGCAAGTGGCACCTGAACACTGGTAGGTGCAGAAGCCTGTATTGAGTCTGGTAGGGAAGGGGCATGGCTCACGGGTGAGGGTGCAACCGACGTACGACTCCCCCTTGGAGTTGAGACAGCGGAGGGGGTTGGCGCAGGTGATGCGACTGAATCGGGGGCAGGAGTATCTGGCTGAAATTTGGCACGCTTAGGTTCTGGGGGCCGCGTTGTACTGTCCTGCGTCGTCACCGAGGCCTCTCTTGTGAGCTCCGCGTCCTCGTCAGCGGCTGGTGGAGATGTGTCGCGTTTTCGTTTGGTGCTAGGCCGGGGAGCTGGGCGCTTCTTTTGGCTGGATGGTGTAGCTACAGCATGAGAGCCAAAGGTCAGCTCTTTCAGGCCATTTGCAGCTTCTTTGATTTTCTCTGTTGCGTCGACAAGCTCTTGCGCATCACGCAGTGCTTGCTGACGCTGCGAAAGACGATCTAGCTTCCTACCTTCTTTGGCTTCGACTGGCTTGAGCCGGATGCTGACAATACCAGTCTCCTCCCTCTGCTCATCCTCTCGAGGCTCACTAGGCGCTGGAGGGTTCTCTGCTGCGGTGCCGTGCGGTGCCAGTTGGCCTAGGCCAGAGGCGGTCATGATTTGCTGCAGTGTCTCGGGCTCTTCGTCGAGTATTTCTTCTCCTGCAGCGTCGCAGCGAGCCTTCTCGTTGTCGTAGTCTGTCTGCGTGCGGTGTTTCTTCTCGAGTTCGCGGGTTACCATGGTCATGCTGGGCGTCCACACGGCATTCTTCTTCATCTGCTTTCTCAGCACCGCCATTTCATACTCGGTCAGCTTGCCCCACGGTGCCCACTTGGAGCCAGGGCGGGCATCCGGCGGCGGCGGAGCAAGCTGGGCAAGTGCATTGCTAGTGGAAATGCCCGCGATGGAGCTGTGTACATTGGTGCCTAGCACACCAGGAGGCCGGGGCCGACTCGACTTGTGCTGGCGGTCCCTGTTCCTGTTCCTGTCCCTGTCCCTGCGCTTCTTGGGCGAAGGCACGACGTGTATGTTGTCTGAGTCGGAGCCTGAAGATGCGCTGTGTCTCCTGAAGCGGGCACGCGGCACAGGCACGGCCGTCTTCTTATGGCGGTCGCGCGGGCGCGAGGAGTTGGAGCCATGGCGGGCAGCGTCGAAGGTCAGGCGCAGGTGCGGGGGCCGTTCGTAATTGCGGTTTAGCTGGCGGTGGGCGGTGGGCGAGACGGGCGGGGGCGTGGGATCGCGCGACGGGGGCTCTGGCTGGGCCTGGAGCTTCTTCCTGATGACCGTGGAGCGCTGGCAGTGGCGCAGCGTGACCTCGTACAGGCGCGCGGCTTCAGTGTAGGCATACTCGCGCTGGTCTACGGCTTTCTTCAGGTGCTGGGCGATCTGGCGGCGCAGGGCTACCGGGTCGGGGCGGTGCTGCTCGGGGAGGGCGGGCAGCTTGCCGTACAGGGCCGTCAGGTCGTGGACATGCAGCACGGCGTCGCGGGCGGAGGCGTCGAGGTCGGTGATGAGGGTCAGGGAGCGCTGCAGGTCCGAGGGGAAGAATTCGGTGTAGTCGAGGAAGTCGTTGACCGTCGCCTGGGCGTCTGGGTTGGGCGCAGCAACGGCCGTGTCGGGCGCGTCGTCGGCTTCAGACATGGCGCATCGCGAGCAGGCCGAGTGGTGAGAGGCGGCGGATGCGCGCGTCAGACTCTCCAGCCACGCGTCGATGGAGTGGGAGGGGAGAATCAGGGCGACTGCGAGGGCGCAAAGGGCGATCTGGCGCCGGCTGCGATGGAGGGAGGGGGAGGTGGAGGTGGAGGTGGAAGTGGTGGAAGTGGTGGAAGTGGTGGAAGTGGTGCAAGTGGTCGAGGACGAGGACGAGGACGAGGGGGGGGGGGAGGGGGTCGTCTTGCAAGGTTGCGACGGCCAGGTGCCCTACACGGGAGTCGTACAGTCGTCCTATGCAGTCTGCATGTACGCTCGTAGGCAGCAGTACATAGCCTCCATACGCCGACCTACTCTTAGGGCGGGCTGGGGGCAGCTTGAGATGAGACGCGTATCGAGCACCGTCGTCCCAGGCTGGCCACGCAAGAGGGCGCTAGGCTGCTTTTGGGCCCCTCCAACTCCGCCCGACACTGCCTACCTAGGTACATACACAGGTACCGGTCCATGTAGGCTTGCAACCTGGGAGCCTGCCTTGGCATGCAATCATCTCATCACGTGCGTTGCTTTCACTCCCAGCGTCCACCTCCAGGCTGGACCTGTTCCTGGCGGTTTGACACTGACCGTGCATGTCCACCTCCAGGCTTGTCACCACTGCTTTCTGTCGTGTGTAATCTGTCGGGCCAAGGTCGTCTGGACATATCCATCACCCATGAATGGTATCAACTGCTCCTCGACGGTCGATACTGCACGTCTCTGAGGTACGTCTCGTCCATGTGTTGAAACAAGTCATCGTCATCCACTACCCAGATACGACGTCTCAGACATCTCACACACACAACCGTCCCCCTCTCCATCCAATACTTAGGTAGACCCTCTCTCAGTACACGACCAGACAACATGGCTGCTCTCACCTGCTGCTCTCGTCGTTTGCAACTGCCCACTTTGTTTGCTTCTGCTGCTGCTGCTGCTACTGTCAGACCAAAAACTGTATCAGCCTCTCTGCACCTTCCTCCCTCCTCTCCTGCCCCAATTTGCCCTTCTCCATCACCACGTCACATGGCTTCATCAACGCCCGCGCGTCTTGAACGCTTGCGTAAGCTCGCGCAGGAAGACATCGATGCCTTGCCCGACAGACCTGCCCCAGTCGCTCCAGCACCTGCCAGCCATGACGAGAGCCATGGCGGCGTGGCGCTGGAACCAGAGCAAACACAGGTCCCACCGTTTCCGACCCGCCACAAGCCGATTGTCACGCATGAGGCTGACCGCTCTATCAAACCAGCCGCCGCCAAAGCCACCACCCCCCCTAATGCGAACAACACTGACCGCCGCTTCGTCTGGGTAAAAGACGCCGAGAGCTCCTACAACCCCAAGACGACGTCTATGCCACCAGCCGCACTTCCCCAGACTACCAAGCTCCCAGTCACCGACCTTCAGCGAGGCCATCTAGCTTCTCCTCGAGACCACTTCACGCCTATCCAGGCATTGGCGAAATACCCTTATAAATTCTGCAATCAAGAGCACTCACAGGAAATTGCGTCTGCATTTTTCGACCAAGGCAAGTTTTGGACACGTGAATGGGAACTGTGAGCTCAAGCAATCTCATAACGCCTTGTTCTGTTGCTCACCTTCACCGCAGCTACTACATTTGGGGCATCGAACCTGACGCCAAGCCCGTCCTCCTCGTCCGCGAGAGCCAGGTACAGGCCTTGCTCGGCGAAATCAACGTGCACCTCAAACTCGGCCTTAGAGTCACCGACCAGCAACGTGAGGAGGGGCTCGTTGTCCACTTCCCAGACCACCCACGTTGTCTTCCTCGATATCTCGGACGCTCACATTCGCGCGAAGAGTACGCCACCATGGTGGACAAGATGCCCAGCCACACTCACCGCGGTGCAGGCGAAGCCCCGCACCCGCAGCTCGAACCATCCACCCTCGAGCTCTTCAGGCAGCTCATGGATAACCTGTATGACGTACAAAAAACCAAGAACAAGGCTTCCAAGGCAAAGAAACTGCAAGACCGTCTTGGTAAACAAAAGACCATGGCAGACCATTTCAAGCGAGCCCAGCGCTATCTAGGTCTTCGAGCGAGCCTTGAGGCTGAGAGTGATGCCGTCACCAGTCTGTTAGTTGTTGAGCCAGCTGTGTCGGTTCCCTTTACGTTCGATCGGTCTGTTGTGTTTGTTTGCGTCGACGTTGAGTCGTTTGAACATGCTCATCACAAGATTACAGAAGTTGGTATCGCCACACTCGACACTCGCGACTTGATCGGGCTTGCACCCGGCGTTGATGGTAGGGGGTGGAGCGAGAAGATACGTGCTCGCCACTTTCGTATCAATGAGAACCGTCACCTGATCAACAAATCCTTTGTCGACGGATGCCCAGACAAGTTCAAGTTTGGCGAGTCCACATTTGTTCCTCTGAAAGATGCCGCGCAGTACGTTGCTGATTGCTTCGCTGCACCATTCGGCGCACATCCCTCCAACGGTGCTGGAAGTGCATACACCTTGGCACCTGCCCAAGTCGACGTCAGCGAAAGGAGAAACCTCATTTTCCTCGGTCACGACACTCCTGGTGACATTCAATACCTGCAGAAGTTAGGTTACGATGCCACCAAAGTAGACAACATCATTGAGGCGCTCGACACAGCCGTCATGTACCAAGTGTGGCGTCGTGAATCACAACCGACCAGCTTGACCAAGATCCTGCACTCTTTCGATCTCGACGGGTTCTACGCTCACAACGCCGGTAATGATGCTGTCTTCACTGTCCAAGCCATGCTTGCCATCTGCGTTCGCGAGGCGACTCTTCGAGGCTCCTCCACGCTCGACGAGCACCGGAACGAAGAGGCCGCAGCCAAATTAGCGGCCGCCGTAGAAGAGGCGCATGAGCGGATCAGGAGTGAGGAAGAAAACTGGAGCCAGCTGGAAGGCGATGGTGACGGCGGAGGCCCTGTCCCATTGGCAGCGAGTAGCGCCCCAAGACCAGGCCCAGACCACAATACCTCGCAAACTGGACCCCACGGGGGTGAAGGTCGCGGCCGAGGTCGTGGCAACTCCTTAAGCGGACGCGGTGCCGTGACCTCACAGCGCAACGGCGGTCATCACGGAGGTGTGCGCGGATCTCGTGTAGATGTAGCTCGCGACCATACAGATGGTGGTGGTGGTCGCCGTGGACGCGCTCGCGAACGAGGAAGTGATCGCAGTCGCGGTCGCGGCTATGACTATGGCATCCGTGGCCGTGGAGCACGAGACCCGAATGCTCCTGTTCAACCGTTGAACGCTCATTTGGATCCTAATGTAGGTTATCCCGGCCTCCTCTAGCGTCTAAATAAGTTTGAGTCTATAGCACGGTCAGGTACTGACTTGGGTGGTAAGGCGCACTACTACTGGTGATATAAACGGGTTAATCGCGAGTCTGCGACGGGCAAGTGACAAAGATGACCAAGCAGGCGGAAGTGATCGGACAAAAAGCCCAATCTGGGTAACCACTCGATCGGGAACTCGGACTGGCAAGTAAGATGACTAGTTTCTGGTGGCTCAGATAGCTCACGAGAACATTGCAAGACATCTAATGAACACAATGTCTTGCTCAGGCCTTGTCTGAACGTATCCCAATATCTTTGTTACTCATTGACCGCACCTCCATCGCTAATCCGTGATATCGCGGCCTAGGCTGAGCACAGGAGTCATCCGACTCTTCTAACACCAAATACATACATATTCTGTTGACTATCTCATATCTGCTTCATGCATCCATGTCAATTGTTACAAGGCAACGGATATGAGATCGGGCATAAGAGGTCCTGGCAAAATGAACCAACCCACGATCTGTATCCGCTGTCCTGCGATTTCGCTTTGCACTGCTTCAGGATGATGGGAGAACACAAGCCGGAGCGGTTTCCCGGGGTTTCGTAATCCACCGCCTCATGTTCCTTCCGTTCGAGTGTATGTTCGCCTTTTTGAAAGATGTATGCTACGGCTGGTTGTGAACGTGAACTGTAGTGGATATAGAAAAGGAACTTTACACATGGCTTTCTCGATCATTCTCGCATCACACTTGCGTAAGCTTCGAGTATGCTCGACATTTCCGTGCCTAAAGGGCAGGCATCTGAAACGGGGAGCACGAATGTTAAGATTGAGTGCGCTGGCTGGAGCTAGACATCGGCAACGTCGTAGTTAGAGCTCATGGTGGTCGGGTCAGTTGGGGACAGACTTGTAGTCGTGGAATGACATAGAGGGCTTGCGATGTGGCAATCATGTGCACGAATCTTGCCGTTTCGGAACTTGATTTCGGCATGCAGCAATCACAAGAACAAGGCCATTTGGTCCAATAGTGCAAACATACTCACGGGTTCGACGTGTGTTGGCGACTGTCGTATGTTTTGTAAATCTTGAGGGTACCTACGGTACGAAGATGGACTTGAATGTCGTATCCAGATGGCCGTGAGCTACTCCCGAAAAATCTTATCTTCATCTGTGCCGGTGTTGGTCCTCACGCCACTGGCTCTACTCCCAGTGCCCTCCACAGTCGCTCCATTGCTTCGGTCCAGACCCCCCAAACTTGACCTTTCTCCCCTTTCCGCCTCATCACTGTCCCCTAACACTTCAGTGCCCTCCTCGGACGTGACCTCCCCGTGATTGCCTCCAACACTTTCCATCGTAAACGGACTCGCAGTCGGCGCATCCAACAGCCCCAACTCCTCCTTTGTCATAAATCTCGGCATCAAAAATGTGCGCATGGGGATGTATAAGAAGATAAACACTGGGAACCCAATCGCGGCGATAGTCTGCGTAATCGCAAAAGTGGCGCCAAACCCAACTAACTCGAGGCCAACGAATGCCCACACGACCCAACGCCGCTGAACGCGGGACAGTGGGTCAGACGGCGATGTGAGGTTTTTGTCTCGAAGAAGGAAGAGGAGCTTGAGCGTTATGCCATTGCCTTCAAGGGCCTGAATGCCCATGACGAAGAAGAGACCTGCGAGAACGGCCTGTGGAATGAGATGCAGGACGATGAGCAGGGGCCCAGACATTGTCCCAAGGGTAAGCAGACCTTGTGCGAGGTTCGATACGCGTTGTTCGACTACATGGTCGACGACGCGACGGGTGTGGCGTTTGTTGCCTCCATCGTCGTTGTCGGAGACCGTGCGAGTGACACAGAGGGAGGTGGTATGGAACGGAGCCTGTGGGATGAGACCGTTAGGGAAGGGGATCCCGAGAAGACCAGCTACTCCCGTAGTAAGGCCCAGTAGGAAAATGTCCCAATGGAAGCCCGCGGGTTTGCGAAGGGGAAATTCGGTGCCTTGCGCGATCAGACTGGAGACGTTATGGTCGAACCAGAAAAGGAT
The DNA here is from genome assembly GCA_010093695.1 of Plenodomus tracheiphilus IPT5. Taxonomy (NCBI): domain Eukaryota; kingdom Fungi; phylum Ascomycota; class Dothideomycetes; order Pleosporales; family Leptosphaeriaceae; genus Plenodomus; species Plenodomus tracheiphilus. The sequence continues at coordinate 109,826 of MU006291.1, read as the reverse complement.
TGTAAGGAGAATTGCAAAAGGGATAGCAAGGAAGACGTCGCCAACACTAATGTCCCAGAAGTGAATGAACCAGCCCCTATCCGTTGTTGGGAAGAAAGCCTTGGATGTGGGAAGTTTGAGAAGCTCGATGCCTGCCATCTTACCGATGTGTACGAAGCCCGTGAAGAAGACAACGGTGAGGGGTGTACCATAGTCCTCGACAAACTTCCTAACGTGCCGCTGAAGTAGTGAAGATTGCCCTACAATACCACAAATGTAGGCCACAGCCGTGACTAGCAGCGAGATCATAATCGAGAGGTATGCTGAGGCGTCATTGACGTCCCACTGCCGCGTAAGAACCTGGATTCCTTTCTGTAGGTAGATGAATGCAACGTAGAACCCAAAGATGTCGCAGGAGAATCGCGTAACATAGCGCAACCCATTGCACGAATTCGTAATCGCGAGGATCCAATGGAAGATCAACGACCAGATTCCGATCCATGCCATGAACGCAAAGTAATTCGTACCCCGTGGTGTTATGATGTCGTAAACCGTGTAATTGAACACGGTAATCGGTCCCGTTACCCCCACAATGACCAATGGTTGTGCCGCCGCAAGAGCAAATACCACCGACCCCAGCACTGAAGCCAGCAACACCTCATTCACGCCGAAACTCTGGTCTGTTTTGGCAAACATGTCCAATGAAAAGGCGAGAGCGGGTAGGATGTTGGCAAAGTACATGTAGACTGTCGCCGGCACAACTCTGTAGTCCCACGCATCTTTCCAGTCACTCAAGTAGAGTGGTGCGCGTCGCCGGATGTCGTTGATCATTCCACTGAAAAGACGCGTCTTCCACCATGCATTCTTCTTTGCGGTGCGTGTTGAGCGCCTCGAGGCATGGATGTGTTTGTGCGAGAAGCCATCGTTGGGTGTGGATTTGTGTTTCGAGGAAAGAATCCGCGATTTCAACGATAGATTTAACGGTGCATTGTGGCCCGTCGCGAGACCAGCATGGTCCTCCGACTGTGAGGAAATATTGTTATTGGGAGTAGGGGTGTCTGGTGGCGGCATGTCGAAGATGTCGTCATGCGTATTGGCCTGCAGTAGCCGTGGTGTCGCAACGCTGCTTCCAGAACGCTCCTCAATCGAAGATGGGTAATGCGCGCAAAATCCTCGAGATGATGGGAATCGGAGATGCAAAATATAGTTTTGCCATATTGCGCAGGCGAGTGGACTTTCGTATTTAGGTGCTGGTGTGGTTTGTCGATCTTTCGGTCGTTCTCGATTCGCGCCGGTAGTACCGGTAAGATGCCTGGGCAGAAGGCGGTGAAAACTGCCATCAAATTTCTCCACACTGGGAAATCAAAACACAACCGCACTCAACCAATTGGACGTCAACCATGACACGATATGCATATGGTAGCTAGGACCTATCTTCCAACCAGTCGTTCCTGACAGAGTATGCGAACATCCTTCCTGGCTGCCATCGGAATATGTGGTACTTCACAGGCTTCCAACGAACGTACACGTAACACAAGCGATTTGTACTACCAAAGAGTATGACCCGATAGTCAAGGTGCAGTGGCAATGTCCAATCTAGGCACAAGTTGGACTGCATGCATTCTACATACACCAGAACAGAGTGATTTCAGGCTGCGGAAATACAATCGAATCTCATCCGATCATCACTGTCCGAAAGAGATTTTGGAACTCCCGGCGATCGAAACCACTGCTTCACCCAACGCTGAATATGCGAGACTAATCTTTCTCTCTCAATTCAATTTCTACCTCCGCTTGCTCTTATGCCCTAGCCTCATGCATAGCCCCATGACCAAGTTCGTCCGTGAACGAGTGATCATCTGGTTGACCTCGTATGTTGAATTCGGCTACCTCACAGGTAGTCATCTCATAACCCGTGATACGCTCAAAAGCGTATTGAAAAATCGTCGTCAGCTTCGACACCAGTCCAGACACATCATCTTATGTTCTCTTTGGTTTCGATGGCTGCATCTGTCTGAATTCTCATTCGTAGACTTTCTGCGTCCTCGAGAGTGATGACGAGCAATGAAGACTGGAAATTCGGTTTATGCACGCGTACCAGCGCTTGTGGAAAGGCTCAAACACAGTTTAGCTTTTCACGAGTGTGTAAACAGTATATATTTAGTGATATAATGCTCCTTCATGGTGAATATTCATGTTGACTCTGATGAATCGCATCCTGGCGGGGCAGTCTGACATGACCTGTTGACCATGGAATTTTAGATCAACTCTCTCAGGAACACATGGATGCTTCCGAGGCATCTTTCAGCCCCATAGTTCTCATAATTTGGACAGTATCGATTTCTGGCTTGTCGCCATGAAGGATGTGGGCTGAAGAGTACAAGCTGCGCCTTATGTGGGGCTTCATGCCCGCCCCCAACAACCAGGTGATGTTATAGAAACACTGTCTTGACCCGAAGCGAAAGACAAGATAGTGTCTTCCGAGGCACATGCCGCGGAGCGATCGCACACTTGGAGGTAAGAGAGGCAGCATTCATGATGGCAATGTCGTATTCATGTGCGCATAAGCCAAAAAGACATGGCAAACCGTACCTTCCATCAATGGGACTTCTGCTCAAGCATGTGTGTATATGCCGGCAGTTTTACAAGAACTTACTCATCACGTACAACCGCGTCCCACATGTTAAAGGACCAAGCAAGGCGAGCAGACGCACTGATGGCAATTCTCGCCTCCAATTAGAAACCATGTCATTATGCGGGCAAGCAAGCGAGCCAGGAGCCATATAAGTGTCATCAACTATCTTCAGACCAAAACACAGCAGGATCTTATTCGAAAGCGGTTTCCAATCCGGCTCTAAAAACACATGAAGGTTACGACTGTCTTGTTTCAAGGAACGGAACTGTGGAGATGCATAAGAGAAATATGGTCGCAAGGAAGGTTCAGTAATGTCAATCCTATGCATCAACAAACCATCCAATTAGAATCTATCTGATGAGGAATACTGTGCCCTGCCATCCAGCATAATAAGAATACTGAGATGTGGGCCACTTGCACAAGGATCGAGGATAGCTAGGCCATGTTTTGGGTACCGTCTACCTCAAGGGATACGGATATATTTCCAGGTGCCGATTAAAACTCCGAAGTAATGTGCGCAATCGCAAGTCCGCACCAGCTCCGCGAGAAAGCGTAAGAACTAGTGCGATCCTTGTCAGTGAATCTCAGCCCATCACTCGCCTCAAATCGCGTGCAATACAACATAACAGGAACTTCGCCAAAAGGCATTTTCATTCCAACAGAACCTGTTCGCTCAGCGTACGTATATACAAGAAAAGCCGCTCGAAGAAAGTCAGTACTATTCCTCAAAGCCAAAAATCCCAACCCAATTAAATTCTTCTCAAATTCCTGAAACCCCTGATCAATCACGTCGATCACTCAAAATTTAAGCGTAACACCAGCGGAGCCGACGACCGCAGCTTTGACAGCCGAAGCCTCAAGCAACTTGGCGCTGTATGGAGCTTTAGTGAGTGTACCCTTGGGCGCAGTATTCGAGCTGCTACCAAAGTCGTTACCGTTGGCAACAGCGAAGCCACCATCAGTGCTGTACAGCGCCTTCTTTGCGCCGGAGAAGACGTTGTTCTCAACGAGAAGCTGGGCGCCCTGGCGGGTGTTGATACCGTCAGAGACATCCTCGTAGTAGTTGTTGAAGAGGTGACCGGTACCGAAGCGGAAGGAGGGACCGCGTGAGTTGATGTTCTTCCAGTAGTTTTGGACATAGGTGACGGTCAAGTGACCCTTGTCTTCGGAGCCGTTAGAGTCGGAGTGTCCGACTAGAGAGCACTTGTAGTGGTCATGGAGGAAGGAGTTGGAGACGGTCACAAAGTCGGCGGCGTGGGTGACGTCGAGGAGACCGTCGTAATAGTCCTTGCCATGGTCCTGGTCAGAGGAAAGATCGACATGGTCGACCCAGACGTTAGAGGCCTTTTGGATACCAATGGCATCGCCGCCGACGACCTTGTTGATGGCAAGGTTACGGATGATGACGTTCTTGACGTCCTTTACTCGAAGTTGGACGTTGGTGAGAACGACTGACGAGTCCTTGCCAATGATTGACTTGTTGGAGCCGATGCGAATTTGCTCAGCGTTGCCCTTGATAGGGCCTGTGATAAGGACGATGGCAGCATCATCACCCTTTACAGCTGCGGTCAATTCACTGAGCGACGCAACTTCGACGGTCTTTCCACCCTTTCCACCACTGGTACCGCCACCCTGGGTCGCAAATCCAACAGTGGCAACCTCTTCTAGAGACGCAGCAGCACGCTTAGCGAGACCGGCACGCTTAGGGCTGATCTGAGAGGGCATAGGAGCAGCCAGTGCGGAGACAGCCATCAGGCCGAGAGACATGATTGAGAACTTCATTGTGATGTATCTGTTTGGAAGCGTCGAGCTTGTGTGATATAGAACGAGTGGAAATCGAAACGAAGGACTGGAGCGCTGCTGGGTAAAAAAAGAATGGGAGAGCTGGGCTACCGAACATTCCATACGAAGATACTCACCGTCTTATATATGATGCGACCCACCCGAATTCGCCTTGTCATGGTGTTCCCACTACACAATTTAGCATGACAGCACAACATAGTTCGGCGAGCACGGTGTTTCACACGCGATCGCACCACAACATCCTGCCCGAGAGTGGACATAATCACGGTACCGTCATCCCGTTTCTCGGGGCTTTCCACTCGGACTACAGCGGACGAGGTTGTCTGTTGTTCGATTTTGATGCGGAAGGAATCTGTTTGAAACAACTAATCCCCATTTGTGGTCCAACCCCACTTGTCGCGCGGGTGAACATCAGGGGACTTGCTTTGAAACATTGCAGTAGCCTCTAAAAGCGACATGGAAATTGAGGGAGGTGTGCTTCATCTTGGCGGGTGAGATTCACAGGAGCACTCCTTGCAGCGTTACCATCAAAACATGCCAGGTCCGTATTCGGAGTGCTTTCGCCCGAGTCTTCATGATTCAAGACATGGGCTTGCCAACAGCATCTCCTAAAATGACTCTCCCAATGTCGAGATCGTCGTTGCTGAAGAGTGCGTGTAAACGCTGGGCTGGACCAGCACACTGCATGCCGAGCCCCGTTTCCACTCGTGGGTCCTGAGCTCCGTGGATCAAGCATCCACACACTCGCACTCGCTTCGGTCATCCAGTGGCGGCATGCAATATGAGAAAGTGTGGCGTTATCTTTGGGCGGAAAAATAAACATGTGGATGTGCCAGAAGCGCTGAAGCGGAAGTATGTGCGCTTGGAGCCGAGAGACAAGGAGATCATCGGGTGTGTGGTTCGAACGATTGACTTCAGGACTGGCCGTCTGTTCAGCTGTTTATAGGCTTTGCTTGTGTTTCTGGGCATAATTTGACTGCGCCGAACAACCGTTCGTTGGACCATGCTTTAGCCAAGGTGATGGGCTGCAGGAAGGGGAGCTGCAGTGGTTTCATGTTGAGCAAGCTGCACATGATCAGTGACGGTTGTATGCAGGTGGAAGCGAAGTGACTTCAGCACGCCCTAGTGTTGTTTGCCCATTTTGTTGTGTATAATTCCACGTCTTTGTCGCGGATGGGCGAAGATTTAACGGCGGCCTCTAACTCTTACGGACTACTTTGCAAATGTTCGTGTCGAGTTCCAGGGCAATCTGTGGGTAGGGTGACAGCGCGATAGTACTGATAAGAAAAATACCTTCGCATTATCGGGCGTATGGACGCAGACGTCGTCGTTGTCATGGAGTTGCAATACCTAGGTATTGGCAAATAGAGTTTCATGTGCAGGCATTACATCATCGCCGGAAGCGGTAGCGTTGATCGTCTTGACCGTGAGGGACCTCGGAAGAGGACAACGCGACGCGCTACGAAGCAAGGCACCAGCAAGTCTACAACGCATGTGTCATATCAGCTGCCACTCGCTTCTACAGTCCGCAATTGTCCACACCTCAATCCACTCCCATACCCGCGCAACTACAGCTGGAAATTTCGAATACTGGCGTCCTAGCACGAGTGCCAACCCAACGTGCACTTTCCGTCACACCACATCCGCCCCCCCTTTCTCTGTACACCATCACAACCCCCAAAATGGCACCGATACCCATTCACAAAAACGCCCCCATAACCGCCGCCAAACCTGACGGCATCACCCCTACAACCGCTTCGCCCTCGAAACCCCCTCCCCCCCAGCCAGGCGCCCGTCCCGCCGCCCCAACCGGGCCAGTAAACACCGGCGTCTACACCCCCACCCCGCCAGCACCACAGCCCGGCCCAACAGCAACAGTAGTGACAACAGAGACAAGGCAGACCAGTGGACCGCCACTGCAATTCACACACCCTCCTCCCAAGGACTCCGCCCTCGCAGGTCGTTCAACGACCACGGCTACAGGCACCGCGCTGCCGAAGCCCGGTCCCACATTTTTGAACTATGGATCCGCTGCTTCGCCATTTCAGAGCGTAGATGCGGGGGGAAGCGCCCAGGAGTCAAGTGTTGGGAGAAGAAGTCTTGAGCATCCGCCAGGTTATGTGCAGGCGCCTGATAATGCGCCGTATACGGCGGGGGGAGGCATTGGGGGACAGGATGGTGGAGGGTCGAGTGTGCAGGAGCATGGGGTGGGAGCAACGGCATGGGGTATGTTGAGCAAAGCGGGGGAGGCGTTGAAGAGTGGGGAAGAGGCCGTCTGGAGGGCTGTCAAGGGCAAATAAACGTGGGTAGCGGGCTGTGGTACAGAGGAACATGGAGTACTGTACCTAGGACGTGGTCATGTAGGATTAAGCAAAGTTGACGTTTACAATCACAATCACACGACGCACGGAATGTGATTACAGAGAAACCCAAGACTTTCTATTGACCGCTATTTTCCCCATGGCACCAAGCGATGAAAAGAGGGATACAGCCATGAAAGAGGTAAACTGACAAAGCAATGCAAGCCGGATGACTTTCGTAATACAGTGTGCTGTGAGGAAAACGAGTTGCCGGCAATGTAAAGTACAGGGTGTGTTACCACCAGGTCGTGCTCCTCGCAGACGAGACAATCTCGGCCACCACACGCACATCATTCCTCTCATATCGCCATTAGGCTGCTTCCACCACATGACTCTAGTTGGGGTATCAACGTGGAAGGAAGGCGCTTAACCAGATCCACCCTTGAACTTCTTGCCGAAGATGATGAGCTGGGCCTGGTCGTAGATGGACAAGACACCGGCACCAGCAACACCGCGGAGAATGTTGGCACCAGCACCCTTGAAGAGAGACTTGACACCCTCAGCGGCGACGATCTGGCGGGCAGCGTCCATGGTTCCCTTGTACTTGACGGCCTCACCGGAGGTCATCATCATGCGACGACGGATGGTGTCGAGAGGGTAAGAGGCGATACCGGCACCAGTGGTGACGGCCCAACCGAGAGCGAAAGAGGCCAAGAAGTTACCCTCGAGGGCACCAGTGAGGATGACAGGCTTGATCGAGTCGTACATACCGAAGTACAGACCACGGTAGACAATGATACCACCAACGGACGGCATGAAACCACGGTAGAGACCAGCAATACCGTCGGAAGCGAGGGTCTTCTTGTAGACGTCGATGAGACCGTTGAACTGGCGCTCACCACCCTTCTTGGCGGACTTGGCGTCGTTGGCCAGGCGGGTACGGGCGTAGTCGAGGGAGTAGACGAAGAGGAGGGAAGTGGCACCGGCGGCCTGTAATTGTCAGTTGAGAGCAGGGGGCCGTCACGCGCGAGTAAACTTACACCTCCGGAAGCCAAGTTACCGGCCATCCACTTGGCGTAACCATCACGCTCCTTCTTGAAGGCGAACATGGACTTGTAGGTGTCGCGGAACGCAAAGTTGAGCGCCTGGGTGGGGAAGTAACGGATGACGTTGGCGGTGTTTCCACGCCACAGGGAGAGGACACCCTCGTTCTTGGCTGTGCGGCTGAAGCACTCGCCAATGCCGTCGTACTTGCGGTCGAGACGACCGGACTTGAGCATCTCATCCTACAAAGGGCGTCAGCGATGGTTGCGATGATGGAAGGTGATGGGGATGGCGCATACCTGGTTCTGGATCAGGAGCTTGACACGCTCAATGGGAGCGGCAGCGGTCTTGGAGACGGCGGCGGAAACACCACCCACTGCAGATGACCGTCAGTAGCTGCAACGAAAGGGAGGGCATCGCCGGCTAGGCTCGCAGTGCCGCCCACTGCCAATGGCAGCTTGCAGCGTGCAGGCAGGCAGCACAGGGCGAGCTTATCGGATGTCATGGGACGTACTCAGGAAGTCCACCAGGAAGGGTGGCATCCCCAAAACGGAATCTCTGGTCTCGGCCATTTTGAACGGGTGCGAGGGGCTGTGAGAGTGAATTGAAGAGTGGAGATTGATGGCACAGCGTGGGTGCGATGGATGAGCGGAGGGTTGGAAAAGCGCGCAGGTTTTAAGTCGGCCGGTGCGAGCGAGTAGAGATTTTGCACACGGGGCAACGCCTAGCTTACTAACTAGCGCCCTTTCGGAAGCCACGCCTCATCAAACTTTTCATCCTCGGGAATTCTCGCGTTGCAGACGGGACTAGAAGCTCCGCCAGATCTTGGTCCTGTCGGCATATCAACGTCTTCATCTTCATCTTCGTCTTTGTCTTCATCTTCAGGCCTTAAAAGTGCAGCCCATTAGTACCCATTCCTAGTATTATCAAAGTGCCTCTAGTGTCTACATAACAAAAATCTATTGAGCTCTTGTCTTGTAAGCTACCCTTGATAGACTACAGAGAGTATACCGCTGTAGTCCCTTGTTACCACATCTATTTCAAGCTTGGTCTGCTTTAGTGTGCTCTCAAGACTATATTTGAGTACCATAGGTATGTTATTGTGCAGCAGTGTAGAAAAAAATATAGCTCCTTCGTAGGATAGAGAGACGTTTCCGAAAACATGACTGGTCCAACTAGACGCGCCCTAGACACGCTTCCGAGGAGGTTTACCTCCAGATGGACTTGCACGTGATGCCATCTACATGCCAAGGTCACCTGCCTACTTAGGTACGAGGTCAACCCCCTTGCCCATCTTTCAGTTACACTCCGATCCAGCTAAACAAATTGAACCCGACAACAACAACACCGCAATAAATCTCCCCTGGGTGCGATCCGAGGAAGGCCCATAGGCACTGGGCCAAAGACCCGTAAGGCTTCTTTCACATATGCTTGGATAAAGCTGGCAAGATGTTAGTCTTAGAATGAGCAGTGTACCAGACCTCTTGCGGTAACTGCTGAGAGTTGGTATAGGAGACTACTCGATCCTTGCAAATACCATTCCTCATCATCTCTTCAATCTCTGCTTGTGTGCACGTTTCCATGCATTCGGATGCCGGATCATATGGTAGACGAAAGATTGAATGCCCGCAGCGACTGTGTCGGAGCCCGCACCAACCGCAGCAAGAGCTTGTGTACCAATGTCTCGAACGGAGATCTTGTCAGGGTGCTGCTCATGCTGTTTAAACCAATATCGGTCCGAGTTGAACGCGCGTTCACGTTCTTCTCGCGATCCGCCATTACAGCTTTGACCGTGTCGAAGAGATGCCCCATTGACATGATCGAGAGCCAAGTTAACAGGGGGTTAGCCAATAAGGCGATATTGATCCATCGAAAATATCCAGCAATAGCGATATAGTCGTTCAGAGCCAGCGAGTTCCCTATTGCATTACCCACGTCCCTGGCCTGTTCGAGGAATCCGAATTGCTTGGAAAACACAATTTCTCCGATGAGATCAAACGTCGCATACGAGATGAACTCGTTCAAGTTCATTGGTGTGCCGACGTCTACATATCGATCCAGCCAGCCAAGGAATAGTTCAAAAGTCCGGTCAATGTGCTCTTCTGATCGCAAGACACTGGAGATGGTCTAGGCGCCCGCAATGTGCTTTGACTTTTCGACTTTTCTCTTGGGGTCTGTAGTGCTCATGGGGGATTGAAAGCGGTAGTCCGGGAGAGCGTGAATTCTGTACCAGTTGGCCTCCGACTAGGTATGGACACAGGTCGGCAGCATTGAGTCAATTGAAAAGCGCAAACCTTATATAGGGGAGCTTGAAGTATCTTCTTGACAGCATCTGGGTTGCTGACAATAAGTTCGTCATAGGGTACGCGAACGAAGTGACCTACATCTTGTGTAAGCAAATGTCTCCAGTGTGATTCGTAAACAATACCATGATTCTCATGCAACCGGATAGCTCAAGATTTTGATCGCCCTTCAAGATATTGTGCATGTGCCACAGACGCGTGATGGACGCTGCCCGGGGACCCGGGCAATCAGTGATCGCAAAGAAGTAGCGGCGCCATATGAGGAGGGTGAAGAGCGTAGCAATGCCGAAAATTGTCAATATTGCCCAACTCAGATGAACCTCGATGCTAGGAAGAGTCATTCTAGTGACAAGTTGAACAACAGTGGGATGGCTTCAGCAAGCACAGCTGCAGCCGCACAGTACACGTGTATCTAGGTCGTAGATAATATGTACGCCTCCAAGCTGCACACTAGCAAGGGGGCCTTGTACACGGAACATTCGTGGGCCTGATCCGAACGGTTTGCCAATACTCAGAATGAGGAAATGCTGCAAGACCGCTTGATGTCTTATATCGACGCAAAGCTAGCTTGATCAGCTCCCAGACCTCGTTCGCAGATGCAGTCACCAAATGCTAACGGATAACAAGCACATAGATCCGCAGGCTGAAGCTACAAGCATGGCAGCTACAAGCGCCGTTGAACAAGCGCTCGGTTGTGCCGACCTAGGTAGCGAGTACTGCCACTCGATTAGAAGCGTAGGAGGGAAGTGTTAAATCGACGGCAAACCCACTATTTTCGGAGCTTAGCAACGTGCTATCGGGAAAGTTCAGTCGATGAATGGTATAATGCTGTCTACCTATGGTAGTGTTGTCCACCAGAGTTTTCGAGTGTACATATACCACAACAGCGCTAGATCATTCAACGGATAGCTGGTGAATAGACCCCACAAAGCCATCAGTTGAATCCTACCATAGATGCGAGCTTTCAGCACCCTGCATCGTGATATACTAACGATCGATGAAGCCTTCTGACGCGACACGGGAAACGATGAGCGGGCGGTACCATGAATCATCAACCAGGTTCCAACTCCAAATATTAGCTTCCGCTGCCCAGGTGGTGGGCAGTGTGATAGTGGAATTGGGTGCTTTCGCACGCTTTCCAAATCTCCGAGTCTTCCAATCGTTTGATTAAGGCCTGTGATCAACATTGACATGCACGACCGCACATACAAGCGCGTGAGTGCGCTTTCGAGAACCAAATCAATCATCTGAACCAGAACAGTGGTTTCCATGTATTACAGGACATGTCAATACTCGTGGTGATGACGGAGGAGGCCTGAAAACGTGGAGGGAGGTGGCTTTTACACTGTTCCTGCGCTAACTATGTTCGCGAGGGTTCATGTGAGTGTGCATGCAAGCGCTGCACCTGGAGCTGCACTTGTCTTGAACGGAGAGTCGTTAGGTGCAGAGTACGGTGATTGGCTAGAGAATTGAGGGCATGGGGCCATAAATATTGAAGATAAGCGGTGTGCGAAAGGGGTGGTGATACACCTGGCATATCGAAGAGTCCAGCATATGCGGGGAAGTTGAAGAAGACATCTTCATGGTACCTAGTGTTGGCGACCTCATCTAACTGAACTTTGCAAATCTCTCGGAACAAACATTACAATTGGGTGTGCTTCTTCAATCGCAGTGAGCAATAGCGCTACAATCCCAGTATCTTACACAGCCATCTCTTCCCTGAACAGAACCTGTGACCTCGACCTCCCACTCGGTGGGAGTAGGAACGCCATCCAAACCACACCGCTTGACGAAGTGCGACTTCAATCAGCTCCGCTGATAGCGCCCATCAACCTCATCCTTGACTCAACACCCCTTTCAATAGATACCTGGGATAATTCTCCAAGGCACCAACTCAACATATCGATCCCAATCTTTACCATACTTCCTCCTGCACTTCTCTTCATCCCTACGCTCGCGATGGATGAGCAAGACGGCAAAATATACCATGAAGAAATACGTGAAGATCATGCCCCAGCCTTTTGCCTCGCCGGGAACAACGTACTTGCCATAGCTTTCCTTGAAGAAGTATGCGTCATTTTGCGTTGCGGTAATAGGAGCCTGTGCGACGTTTTTGATGACGTAACCAGACATGGCCGTGGGCAGGACATAGCTCCAGCTCATGAACCAGTCACCAAGGTAATTAATGTGGCGCGCAGTGCCCCACCAGCCGGAGATGAGGAGCTTGGATCCAGCGGCTGTTTCGATGTACTTGAGATGCTTAACGCGCTCATCGTTGGGATTGGTGCGGAAGCGGTTCTTCTCGTTATTGACGGCACGGAAGATGTAGTATCCGATGCCCTGGACAGCGAGGACGGCGGCGACGCCCTTGAAGCCGAGATCGACGGGATAGACACTGAGGTAGCGGGTCTGTATACTGTATGTAAAGGGGACCCAGACGAGGTCGCCGAACGATAACATCATGCCGAAACCGTCGGCAATGATATCGATGGTGGTGAGAATGGCAGGTTCCATGTATAGCGCATCGAAAGTGTAAACTGTTTGTGCAATGGTGATGAGGATGATGGAGTCTGTGACGCGCCCAAAATTCCGGTATTGCTGCATGATGAAGGCGAGATCCATGATGATCCAGCCCAACATTCCGGGACGCAGCTCACACCACGCTTTGATGTCGACTTCGCCAAAGATGGGGAGATTTATGCGGGGGTTCAGCTCGCGACCAATGAACCAGTCGTAGAGCATATTGCCGCTGTGGCCACCTGCGGCAAGTTCACGCATGGATGGATCCTTGGGATGTTTGACACTGAAAGAAGCGACGTAGCAGTAAGTCGCCAAGAAATAAGAGATGAGGATGTTGGAGGTGAGAATGCCAACGTAGTTGTTGGAGATGAAGGTCCACACGGGGAAGTCGGCACCATGGGAGATTGTGCCAGCGCCAAGGAGGGTCATGATGAAGAGGGCGGAATTCCAGGCTACCAACGTCAGTCGTCAACGAAGGATAGGAATAGAACAAAACCACATACCATTGAAGCGGTATTTGAGTCTTCCTCCGGATCTCAACTCGGTACCATGAGCTTCCTCGGCAGGAAGGAATCGATAGAGCGCAAGACTGAGGAGGTAGTAGCTCAAGGTGCCAAGGAAAGCGTCAAGATTGATCAGGCCTGAGAAGCCAGTCCACCCCACCTCCTTCTTCAGCTGGTCAAAGTCCAAGCTGTAGGGGTGTAGGAGAGATGGCGCAGGACAGCCTGAAATGTCGTTGCAGAGAAAAGTGAAGACATAGACCAGGAGTGGCAGACCAAATGAGATGGCGAAGGCGCCAGGGCTAGGACGGTCAGCGGGATGCCTTTATGATGTCGCATGGTGAACGTACGGTCCGAGGAACTCATATCCATGGGGCTCCTCGGCGATGGCCTTTGCGGGCTTGCCTGCCTTGCTCCTGTTCGCCATGGCTCGGTCCTTGCTCTCTGCGAACTGCAGAAGCTGCCAACGAACCAGACTCGACCGATAGGGGGTCTTGCAATGCGAGTCGTTCGTCCACGCGGCGACACAACGCCCTTGTATAGTCGAGTTCCTCGAGCGGCGACGCGAACGGCGAGATGGTTCGACTGAAACCTGGCCCGGATCGCGACAGTCGGTCGGCGGCTGCGAAATGGGACGACAGTGGACAGCTCCGGAAGTCGCGAGTCCGCGATGACGCGGTGAGGCTGCCAAGGCCGCTCTAACCGCGTTGGGGTAACCCTGGGCATGCAGGTCGCCCCCGGTGGACATGGGCTTCCAAGGTTGGCGCCGCGGGTCTGGGATCCGCCTGGAGCCCAGGGCCCAAGCAAGGCGACATCGTCTCGTGCGTGTTGTCTCGTGTCGACCGAGCACTGCAACCAGTACCAGACAGATATCAACGGGCCCGACCTGTTGCTGCCCATGCTCCCCTCCCACGCTCGTTACCGGTATCCCACAACCGTCGGCGCATACAGCCGTCGTATCATCCACCACCACCGTCACCACCATCACCATGCTGTCTTGCAGCGTGCTGTCGACAACCCTCCTCCTCGTCCTCCTCTCACATCATGCAACCGCCGCCTCCGACAAACCGCTCAAGCCATGCACCGTCATCTCGCCGACCTCTGAGCGCTTCTTCGACCTGAACCCCCTGCGGCGTCTGCCCCCGTCCGAGAGCGACAAGAAGAGCAAGAAGGAGGGGGATGAGGGCAGTTGGCATGCCCGCGGCTACGACTATGGCGCCAACTTTACCATCAACTTCTGTGGGCCCGTGGTCGAGGAGTTGGATGCAGTGCAACATCTAGACAAACGGCTGTGGGCGAATGTGAGCGCCTTCTACGAGAGGGGCAATAAGCAGTATGCGATTGGGTGAGTACGTGGCAACTCACTGTTACGCCCGTGATAGCTAATCCCGCCGTGTATAGCCTCGAGAACTCGACCCCAATATTCCGCGGCCGCAAACTAATTCTAAACTACACCGGCGGCTCACTCTGCCCCTCCACCCCCTCCAAGTCCCGCCGCGCTACGCCCATCCATTTCTCCTCGCTCTCCGCACGCAAAATTCTCGACGACGACGACGACGACGACGACGAGAGCCCCCACAAAAAGAAACCCACCAAAGACAAATCGCCCGAACGGCGCAAAACCACCGTCCTCTCTCTACTCTGCGATTCCGATCCCCTAGCCAAAACATCCATTTCCTTTGTGGCAGCCGTAGACTCCTGCACATACTTTTTTGAAGGCCGGTCCCCCCACGCCTGCGGCGGCGTTCACCAGGAAACACAAACACTGGGTCCAGGCGGTGTATTCAGCGTCATCGCGCTTATTGCCGTGCTCGTGTACTTTGTAGGTGGTTGTGTATACCAGCGCACAGTCATGCACCAGAGGGGGTGGAGACAGTTGCCCAATTACAGTATGTGGGCCGGCATATGGAGTTTCTTTGCGGTATGTATGCGTTTCCTTGTACCGAGGGGTGTGAGACGGAGAATGGGTGGTGGGAGTGGGGTGTTGGGCCGACAAGGTGTAGGATTTGGGTCGTAACAATCGTTGGGTGAGAAATGGCGAGAATCTTCTCTTGGGGCTGCGGACCGAGTGAATGGTGCTGATGCTGAACAGGATCTTTTTGTTATACTTACGTCGTCGTTTGCGAGACTTATGCCATCGAGAAGGGGGTACAGTCGTGTTAGTCTGGGACAGGATGGTGGGCGGGGTGGGAGGGGGAGGAGGAATGAAGATGAGAATCGCTTGATTGATAATCTGGATGAGGAATGGGATGATTAGACGGTGATGTATCTGGGTCAGTCACGCTTGGCGTAGCATAGGGAGTATTGGCGTTCACACATGGAATCCTACACTGTTGGCTTACTAGGGTAGCCAGGCCAGGCATACCACGATACATGGCAGCAATACAAAGGCTTTTGTTAAACGTGCTTGACAGAACAGCAGGCGTCCCTCGGAAAGACAAAATGCAAGAAACTGCTTGATGATACTTTATTGCCCCTCACCATGAGTAGAGTGGGATAGAATCGAAAATGCCTTCGAACCCAAATGGTCGGGGGGTGCCGGCGAGTCGAAATCCGTCGTTCTGGGTCGCAGAAATCATCTCCTAAATCGTCTTTGTAATTCGATGCTTGATAGTCTTGATGCTCATTGTATCATCGGCGATGGCCATGATGCTGTCCTCATTGTCATCCTAGTCGCTCACAGATGCCCGCCCATCGTCGAACATACAACTGCCATCATCCTCTGTCTGCTCTTTCTGCTCAGCCATGTCTTCTGCAGAATGGCCGTTGAGGTTACTCTTCGCAATGCCCGTAAACTTTTCAGCGACATCACTAATCCACCCCTTGATTCCTTTCCTCACTTCTCTCTCTTCCTTCCCTTTCAACGTTACTGGGCCTTTGATCTCCCGACCAGCAAGCGATTGCATGTAATCCCTTCTCTTCATCTGAATAAATTTTTCGTCAGCTTTGGCCTCCATCGACTTCTGCAGCGCTTTGCAAAACTGATCAAGATGTTGCTTAATAGTCCTCGTAGCATCGTGAAACATATGATGACGCCCTTGTTCAACATGGTTCATCGTTATATACCTTCATGCAATTGTAGCTACCAACGCCGCGCTCAACAATACACGCACCGTAGACGGCATGCATGATGTTCGCAGTTGTCGGAGTAAAGTCGCGGTTGGCTTCACGTTGAAGCTCAGTCATTTGGATCACGAGAAGTGTGCCGAGATCAGCATAGAGCCGCTCGTAGGTGTAAATCTAAGTTTTGAGCATCGCGAGGCTGGCGAGACCTGTTCCAATCTTGCGTGGGCGGTCTTCAACACCTACGTGACAAATTCTAGCAAAGTCTTGCGCGCTTTTCACGCTGCTGTTGAAGGCTTTCGGAAGACGGCTTTGTAAGGCCCGCTCCCATCCTGTGGCTAACTTCTTGATGATAGGGTCGACGTTGGCTCACGTTAGCTTCGCGCTACAGTGATCATGTCCAACATAATCTACAGGTCAGCGTTCAGTCTCGGAGGCCTGCACTGGAACCTTGGAAGACTGATAAACTCCCTCGCGCCTCACCCAACAACTTTGTATGTCGCCCATGCCAAACCGCCCATGTCCTTTTGACCCCAAGCTAAAGCCGTATTAGGTGCAGCGTCAATAGCATCATTGATCAATTCAGGGCGTTGTCTTGTATTTAGTTCTTTAGTTCTGCTCGCATCTCGTCGAAACAAGCATGCACTGCTTGTTCTAGACCGGTCTCTAGCTGCCCCAGCCGCCGCTTAAGATAGCTGATCTGTTTTGTCTTGTCCTCATCTCTCATCTTCAGACCTGTCCTATCGTCGCAAGCTCAGAGATGGAAGGTATGGTGGTCAAGGGTTGACAGAAATCGAGAAGAAACGTTCTCGCAGTCTGAATGTGCCCGCCCTCTGTCAGCTTTCTACAGTGAGCCTGCAACTCTGGGGTTTCAGTTTCTTCTAATGTGACAAAACCTGGCACACCGTCGTCTTTTGTTAAGCGACCCTGCATCTTGTGGCATGGTAAGGTACGAGAGGTATGCTCGGCTACTGGCGCAAAAGACGGGCAGACCATGACGGGACTTTGCGACCTGATAATAGTCCCGAGCCTCTTGATCAGGGTTAAAATTGTTTCCGTTCTCTGCGGCGTTTGCTTGATCGATCTCCTTGATGCCAGCAGCAAAATCGGTCTGGATCGCGGACTTGGAGTACTTATCGCGTCCACCGATACAGACACGGCTTATTTTGGCTTTTATATCGTCAATCTTGGCGTTCAGATCCTGTATCTGCGGCTTTTAGCGCATCCATTTCGCTTCTCTGCTCGAGAGCCGCCTATCGAGCATCCTTCTTGATACCCCTCAATCCCTTGAGCTTCTATTTGAGGATTGTTTCCTATGAAGGCGTTCGCTCGGAGTCATCGACGTTTTCTTCCTCATCCTCAGTTACGTCATCTTCGGAATCGAGCAAATCTTCATCCGAGTTATCGTCCTCACGTACAGACTTTTTTCATGATTGTTTACCAGAGCTACTCCTCTCATGCTTTAAAGACGCGGTCAATTGGAACGTAGACTGTGTTTCCATCTTCTAGTGAGTCCTGAAGGTTCTTCCATTGCTCAATTTCCTCAGACGCGTTGTTTAAAGCAGCCTTGTAGTCGTTTTGCTCTTCTCTGAAGTCAGCAATATCTCTCCCAACCTGCTTAATCTTCACAGTGTATTGAGCTTGTTCGTTCTCAAATCTCGCTATTTCTTCCTCAAGCTCTAAGCCGCCGATAGCTTCAGTAATAAGAATGCCGTAAGTCTTTGAGCGGATGACTGTAATGCTTGAGAAACGTCGTCGTACTTGAGCTGACGCTTGAAAGAGTCTCTCAACGATATCTTAGCAGCTTTATCGTCAAATACTCAATTCAACGGCGCAGCGATCCACAAGACGGTGAATTGCTTCATGTAACCCTGCGCAACAGCTGCTCGAGCTGCGTTGGAATCGTGGACACCTGAAACATCGACAATATAGGCTTCTGTTGATAGCGCAGGGCTCTTCGTGGAGACATTGACAACCTTGCTCAATGACCAATATTCCATCTGGGACCCAGTCTTCTTCTCCTTGGCTTTGTCTTTGCTCTTCTTAGTGATCTTCTCTTTGCTGTTTACATAGCTCTCTGATTCAACGTAGAAGCGGCCCAGCATGGCAAACGCAATCTGGGTAGCACCAAGAATTAGCAATGGCAGGCTTTCCCCTCAAGCTGGGTATAGTACACACCCAAACAGTCCCAAGCAATGTCAAAAAGACAGAGTGAAACTTGGCCCAAGCAACACCCGCATCGGAGTTGGGATCAGACACATCCCGGGACAGAGTACTGATTTCACGCAACTCTTTCTCCCAACACTCGTGGGTAATGAACTCAATTAGCATTCCACGAAAATTCGGTCACAACGGCAGTGCAGGCTCGCATACAGGTGGTAGGAACGAGTCGTTCCTCGTCGAACAGGGCGTTAATAACACTGCTTCTGTCAGCACTAGTGTTGCCAACTACTCCGACCACCGTGCGCTTCCGCTCGGCCTGCGGTGATAGCTTTTCAATTTCTTGTACCCAGGATGCAGACTACACATTGTTGGCTGCGTGTTGCGCAAATCTTGCTCTCAATGTGTTCAATATCACGATGGCCTTGTTCAAACCTGCCTCCAGAAGCTGAGGGTCTTGTTGGTCAATGATGGCTCTAATATGTTGTTGGGACAATTCAGTCACTTCTTTCTGACTGTCTGGCGACGGTTGGCGGCGGAAGATCTCATCAGGATCGAAAGCTGTCATCGAAAAATTTTGAGCACTTCAATGGGGGGAAGAACTTGTGGGTGACAACGGCCATGCTCGTTCGTTTTGGATGGCTGTATGATCGTACGCAGTGCCATTGCCGCGGATTGAAATCTCCTCATGGGACCTGCATGTAGCAGTCCATGGAGGTGCTCGAGCTGGGAGTTTTTGGTGCGAATGTCGAGGAATGAACTATGGCTAGAAGTTTCCCACGGAATCGCAGCTGGAGCACCGGGATGGTGTGAAAGATCCGCTTTTTTTCGGATGGAGTAGATAGAATATGAGTAGATGGAGGGATCTTTGCATATACATGAGAGAAGATCGCGGCTGTAGGCCCTGTCTTTCCATTGATGAAGCTACCTAGTCTCATGTGTCTATAGTTGTAACCCATTCCACCCGGACTAGATTTCCAGCGATGGGGCTTTTGTAGCGGTATGCTCGGCATTTAGGTAATGCAGTCATTTTACTCTCGCTCTCGCTCGACTCTGATCTCTCCATGTACCTTTAAGTTGTCTTCCTCACCTGATTGAGCTCCTAGAGTATGGATTACGCGTGAAGGACTTGTTCGGCCGATGCGGATAGATCTGTGTACGTCAATGCTACCATACAGGGGCGGTATGCTCCTTCTACGTGCGGCAAGCCGAGTGGTCAGACTATTTTGTAACTGGCGAGAGAAATCAGAGTGCAAAGCGAGGTCTCCGCAGAGCAAACGTGGACTTACATGTTCTGGATGGTGGGGTCGTCCAGTTTCTCTCGGGTCGACTACCATAGGTAGCTAGAAACAACAAGAGATTGTCGCCGGATGTCTGAAATGAGTTGAGAAGATCGCTTGGGTCGACTATGGCGCCTTTGTGCTTGAGCTGAAGACCTTCAACATTAAAGCGTTTCTGATAAGCCTCATGAATCTGTTCCTGTTGTACTGTATTGTGATTTTCTTCCAGCGATCAGCAGATGCAAAGTATATAGGTATGGCGCCATCAACATCAACGACTCACACTATGACCAATTTTCCACCCGAAGTCAATTTCAGTCAGCCGCTCTGTACCATAGGACGCTAGGGGGGAAGGTCTTGATCTTCGGACTCTATAGTGATAACTGAATGTTGCTTTTGGACATGCCCTTAGTAAGGAGTCTTTAATACTTACCCCTTAATGTTAGCAGCATTTTCGACCTAAAATCATGTAAGAAGCATGTTAGAAGCATGTTAGAAGCATATTACAAGCATGTCAGCTGCTACTTACCTATAAATCAGGATATATAGGGTAGGCATAAAGGTGCTCCTACTATGAGCAAGGAATATTAATATATACACTCCTACTTATACTACCTTACTGGAATAGATGTGGGAAGATAGTAGAGAGGTAGCTCGAAGGTATTATCAATGCGCTGCACGCTCTAATAGATAGTGTAGGGGCGAAGGGTGGATCTTTGCCCAACTAGGCTATATGGTATCTAAGCTTTGCTAAGCCTTTTATATTAATCAATTAGAGATAGTCTCTTGAAAGTAACATACTTTTAGCGTTAACGTTGGCATAGGCGCGTTCCTAAAACGCGTGCTTGTCATCCCGATTCATGAGCCCTGGATATCCTCGGCTCTTCACAGTCACTTTATTCACGGACAACCTGGAAACCTGTCAATCTCGAGACGCGAAGCCGGTTTCAAGGGATGCGCAGCATGAAGACCACCACTGACGCTCAAATGGAAAGCAATAGGTATAGGAGCTATATTCTTGCAATATCGGAAGCTGGCGGGGCCAGGACGGAGGCGTGGCTTCGACATGGCGTTCGTGTGTACATGACAGTGAGACTATTCGTTGTATCGTTCCTCGCATGGCATGTGTCTGACCCTTACGTGTAGATGTGATGGTTCGACCTCTGGAATTTCAATGACACGCTGTCACGTGAGGTGCTGAGGCATCCTATGGATGGATTTTGTGAACATTTGATGAAGGTCACCTCCTAGCAAACTTCAACAGGCCCGCAAAGGTTCTTGTACTACCCGTGTTTGGACCACGGCAAGATGCGGTTCTCAGATCGGTCTTGCACAATGTGCCGGAATATTCTTGTTGGATTGCCAAAATCTTCACGACCGTGAAGGAGTTGTAAAAACAATGTGCTGTCTCGCCTTTGTTTGACATGTCATCTGGACCTCCAGCCACCAAAGAACAGTGATCCCTCTGTCAGTCCGGGATCTGTCTCGTTGCTTTGTCTCATTGTCTTCAACAGAACGTCTACAATGGTGTTGTCGACGATATGTAGACCTACGGTCTTCATCTCGAGTATGATCCAACGGATCCGAGCCCTACCTTATTTCGAATAGATGGCATCACCAAATTTACCACAAATATCTCAGTCGCCCTCATACTCCGAACTTGCTCCAGCGCAGAGGACTGAGCTCAGGTATGGCGGTATCAACGCTCTTATTACAGCCTGCAACAGCAATGACCGCTTCAAGCTTCTCGAAGATAATGACGTACCCCGGAGTAATCTAGATAATCCCATACATCCGGCATTCGGTGCCCTTTCCCTTGATGGAAGCGGCAATTACACACAAGCGATGCGACTTGCTTCGCATCTTCTCACCCACAATTCTCTTCTGAAATTTTTCGTACCTTTGTTGTACGGACGGCAGTTGACTACCCATGTTGACGGGTTAGAGAGAAAATATCTATCTGATCCTCTTGCCAATGTGTCTGACGAGCGACAGCAAGAGTATTTGGACGGAGTGCGCAAGGCCCTACACTGCCTTGGCCACAGCACGCGCATCGACTTTGTATCGCCCGTGCACAGAGTCTATGCTCGTACGATGCGAAGCGGCGTGCAGCCGACTCACATATCCACTTGCTGTTCCCGCTTCCAGAAACAATGGACGCCTCGCATTGAAATCGCAGACTACTTCAAAACTTACTACGAGACTGAGTATGGAAACGCCACACGCTGTGCGCAATTTCGGCATGATTTTCTCTTCGCGACCACTCTTGTTCATGAGATCATCCATGCTTTCGGTGTGTTACGGAGAGGTAACTTGAACGAACCATACATCCGTGCAGACGACCCCAATACCGAGTGGGGGTGGGCATGGGAGAACTTCATGTTTGGTTGCATTATCAATCCTCAGCAGAGATCGAAACCTGGTACACATTTACTTATGCGCAAGATATGGGCTGACGACCAAGCAGCTGAGGCGGCTGGAGGAAAGGAGTACTACGATGTGTCGATGTCGTGGATTGCGCAATGGTTCCGTGAAGAAACGTGGAACATTGTCGCGGAACGAGGACCGGCGGCCATTCCACCGCCCACTGCACACTTCAAGATTCAGTCCTCGACTAGGCTGGGTTCTTGGATTATAAGCAGTGACTTGGACGACGTCAAAAACGATCTACTTGCTCTTCACAACCAGTGGAAGGCTCGCGATACTACCCCCCTAAGCGACTTGATGAACACGACACGAGAATCATCACCGATGGTATCGCCACCTCCATCTGCTGTCAACTCACGCGTGCCCCGCTTGATATGGCGTTTCCAAACAACAGAGCGACTGCAACGGTCGAATGTGAAGATACCTCTACGAGAACCACCGAGGCTAACGACCTGCACGGGCTGTGGGCAATTTCTATCCAACATGAGGCAGAAAGCAAACTCAACAACCCAGCAGCGCACGCAAGATCCTGAAGAGATCGTTACTACTGAAGAGGCTATGGCTGAATGCTCATGGGTATGTTTATGTAGACTTCCCTGCCACACTGCCACTCGATCAAGAGCCAGCACTCTCTCACCATCTAACACTTCGTCAAAACGATTGCGTGATTCAGAAAATGAGACAAATCGTTCTTCCAAGCGTACGAGAAATTCAAAAACTTCAGATAGAATCGATCCCACTCGCTCTGCTGATTAGAATGATCCTTCTGCTCCGGAGATTGATTTGGTTGAATTTATAGCATCGATTGCGCCAGCACAGTGAAAGCTGCTCGTTGTGCATGCGTTCATTAGATACGGTGCTCCACGTAGTAGACGCATTTTCGTATACCAAGCACTGTTTTTTTTCCTTGACACCATCCCGGAGTGACAAGGATCAGCTCGATCATATTGAACAAACCTGTGACATGTATGGTGATCAGCATGATGTAAACGTGCTTGTCTTGCCTGGTTTTACTCGCTTCTCATCTTGCAATGTGTGGAATCTCTTGACTGTAAAGCACACACCTTGTGCCAACCGCGCGTTCACGATACGTTGCCATACATGAGTATGATTCAAGTCTGAGTTCAGTATGTCAACAGTCAGTATTCATCTCAATATCCTTAATACGCAGGTTAGCATCATCATGGAGACTTCATATGAGCAAGAGAAGAGTGAAGTGAAAAGGTATCCTCGATAAACGTGTTTCGATACTCATCATCATTTGTTCATCACTACGAACCAAAGTCGTTTCCACTTGATGTAAGATGCTCATTCGATGTAAGGTTTGATCGTCAAGGATCGCCTACTTCTCAGTATTATGAGTGAGAGGCCGGCCGTCGTGGAAGGTCGTACCTGTAATTGCTCTGGGGACCAGACGGCGGGCTATAGGTTGTTGCCAGGGCCGGAATTATAACCGTAGCACATGTAGGAAAATAACAGGAGGCCAGAGAGCTAGAGGTGTTCCGTCTGTTGAGAGCAAAATAATTGCTCGAAGCGCAAAGTGAATAGAGATGAGGAGGTTGTCACACTTGTTGAAGTGGAAGCGGGGCATTATATGGCTTTGCTGAGTGGAACGAATGATCAACAGGTTCTACCGTAGTCCACGCGAATTGGGAATTGAGGGATACATAGTGACCAACAAATGACCATGAAAGCCTCAACTATAAGATGAAGTCCAAGCCAAAGGCACCTTCAAGAATAGCATGACTCCGCGTGGTGCCGAGGTGGAGTCAGACACAGACGTCACTGAGAGCGTGTGAGCAGGATCAGTGACATATGTGCAACATTAAAGCAAATTCTTATGGCAAGATATAGTGTGAATGCCCATGTCAATGTTGTAGGTTTGAAAGTATGATTTTGAAAAGCGAAGTAGACTGTAAAAGTGATGCCGTCCATCAGAGTCCTGGCGGGCGACTATGGAGCCACGGGCGAGTCCTGCGATGTCGACTGTTGACCTGTTACGGGTAAGTTTCGTAGTGAGATCGAGAGGGTAATGAGAAAGCAACGGCGGATTCATCATGGCGCAGTTACGAAGCCACCCGGGTCTCTCCTCGGTCTTGTCGTAGTGTCGGGTCACCCAACTGAAACTGCACTTGTATCCTCCATAACACATGTGATCTTTCACTCCGTCCCAAATTGAAATTTGCGGCCTTGGAACAACAACCAAGATTCGGTGAAGATCCGCAGTGCAGATTGGATCACATGACGACTGGATGGTGGTTGGCCGTAGCGCGTGCCCGGGCGTACTGCAGGAAGTCGAGTCCTGAGTACACCACGCCCACACACCATCAGCGATGGTGCTCTTCACTCCGCGCAACAATTTGATACAATCATGGAGTTCCCCTGAGATCACACCGACAACCTCATTATTTGAGTCGATTCTAGATCATCCAATCTTGTGGTCAGGGTCATTTGGGCCACCCGAGCAGTGTCTACCATATTCATCGACTTCTCCGCAAAGTGCTCCACGGCGGCCGCGACAGGAGCTTTCGCTTTAGGTTTCAGAATTAGCCTTGGCACTTATTGAGACAATAGGACCGGTTCACTGTCATCTTAGCCACCGACTGCTAGACAATACGAGCCCACTTTCGCCCTCGCGATCAACCTGACTTTTCCAGCGCCTGCCACCCTGACTTCAATGCCAACTTCACACAACATCATGGCTCCCGCTACCAGTACCCCTTACAATCCCTCAGAGAGCAATGCGCCCTCCTCTACGCTGCCAGAGCATATGCATGGCCTCGTTGATTTGGCGACTCTTGCCGACATGAACCGGTTCCTTAGTGAAAGTGCCATACCAGATGACCTCGCGCTAGCTGCCTGGATCAATGGGAACTTTCTCTACCAACCTTTGGATCAGGCCAGTAGGCCTATCCGCACACCAGAAGGCTTCACCAAACTCGACCATGCCTATCGGCGGGTACGGTCACTCACTAACAAAACCCAAGACCAGTGGCCATTCTTCGACCAAAATTTCAAGACTATGTCATCGATCACTGTGCGAAACAACTCTCGTGGCGAGATCTCACCAGGCGTTATGTTCCAGCAAATGGGCAACGCACCTACAACCAGTGGCGTCACTAATTCGAACGGTAAGCAGACCTCCATGCGTTCGATGTTCCAACATGACTAATGTCACGACGAAACAGATTTGCCTGCGCCTGAGCTACAAGTACCTTTTGACGCAAAACAGGTCGGTCGGCAGCGTTTACAGAGGCCAAACTCTGTTCGACCGTCTGCACAGGCGCTTACCCCACTTCTTTCCAAACTTTTGACTCCGCCACAGTTGTCGCCAGAGAACGATAGCCAGATTGCTTCGATGAAGTTAGACCAATCTGGCGAGCCAACTCCGGCCGAATCCACCAACTCTGAAGGCTTGCCCCAGTATACAGGTACGTTGAAGCAATGAAACAACTCGCTCTCTCACCTGATAGCGAGGCGAATGCAGTCATTAAAACCATCATGGCCTTGTTATTTCATTACTGACTAACCAACGAGCTTCAGATATCTGTTTTGAACCCAACGTACCAGTCACTCACCCAGAGCTAGCACGAGACAGCGACGATCCGGTTGCGCACGAAATGCCCCAAGAAATTGCCTTTGAGCACCGTGACTCGATCCTAGAGCGCGATTCGGAGCATGTGCGCGCGGCCAGCACTGACTCAGGATTGGACTCATTGCGTGATGCTGGTGCTGGCAAGAGCCGCGGTGTGAACGGTCGTTTCCAACCCAAAGACTTGGCATCGCACGCATCAGAGAGGACTATACAAATGTGTACCACTAATACCAAGCCCGCTAAGACCTCCCGAAAGTGTAAGTACCAAAGCGCATCTGAAAATCACTCCTGGCAGCCGCAAAATATATATTGACCTTAGGTGTCCAGCAAAACCGACCGTGGCAGAGGAGGTTGCATTGCCGATGACACAACCTGCTCACATTGCACCTATCAACAATGAGAACATGGAGTCTCCTGTGCAACCACCATTACGAAAACCTGAAGGAAAGTATCTCGAGACCCAAGCAGGGTTTCGCGCATCGGATTTGAGCGTTGTTGGTACCGGTGAGGAGACAGCTGTCTTCACTACTGAAGCCTCGAAGCTGCGGGTTCATCTCAATGATCTGACTTCGAAGGGTAAGTTCATGTTATAACCAGCACCTCGTTGATCTCGTTACTCATCGAACCAAGGATCTACTCCAACTTCTACACTTGCCGTCGATTCAAATGCCGTGATATCAAATCTGGATAGGCTGCCACCGTATTCACTTTTGCGGACATCCAAGCGCAGGAGCCCACCTAGTTTTCAAACCAGCTCCCGCAAGCGGGGCCGTCCATCAAAATCGGAAGCAGCTCCTGTAGCGCATGATGCAGTACATTCAAGTGGAACCAACATTGTGCAAACGGCGATGCCAAATGATTCGAAGACGAAGACAACTCCTGAGAAGATCGGTGTCACGACTCGCCGTAGCACACGTCGCTCAGCTGCTGCAGGGTCAGAGGTAACAACTGTTCCGGAGCCAGAGTGGATACATGATGCACCTCCCAAAGAATCGAAAGCGTCCGAGTTCGAGAACGAAGATACCACTATGGTCGGTGCTATTGCAGAGGGTAATTCTACACTCCAAGAGCAGTCGGCACCGACACCCGTGCTTAAAGCAAAGTTCCTTCAATCAAAGGTTGTGCCCAGGGCCCCATCACCCCGAGCAACCCGGTCTCGAACTTCGCTTCTTGATCAGACTTCGTTGCATGATAGTACCTCCGGCTCGGCGAATGGTCATCTGCTTGACATCGCGATGACTCAGATGAGTAAGGGTGACCCCAAACTAATAGAAGGCGATCCAGCACACCATATGGATGCTCCCGGACAGGATAACAAGTCACTATCCAATAATTCCACCATGACGTCGGCCTCAGAAAGCTCAAACGGAGGAGCGCCATTGCCCAGAGAAACAAGTAAGCTTTATCACACCGTGAACATGCGCAATTTGTCACTAAAATCATTCAGCTCTCCCATTAGCCGTCTCAGATGTTCCGCGGCAACCATTTCGCGAGCTTACCAAGGGCAAAATCGAGTACTTCGCCCGTGTCTACACGGCTACAGGACCCATCGATGTTCCTATGGCAGCCGCGCAGATCAAGCATGAAGAGGAGCATTTGCTCAAAAAGTACGCTGCGTTTGTGTCCAAGAAGGGTATAGCGGCCATCGGTCTTGACATGTTCCGCGAGATCTACGTCTCTGTCAAGGAGTAAAGTTTCAATAGAGGATTATACATGATATTGCATTGGATACCTTTCATAGTCGAGGGGGACTCAGCACATAGCCTGATTAGACTGAGAAAGTGTGCGAGACAAGTTTTGGCTGTGAGTGCATGGAGGGTTAGCCTAGGTCGTGCAGTGGCTCTGTCATTGATTGAAAGTATTAGCTGTATATCAGATTCTCGACCACATGGTTCGAACACTCCGTTCTGGTTACTACTTCAGCATCAAATACCATCACCCAAAATTGCTGGTCCAAATCATCTGACTATCTATCTCTTCATTTTCATTTCTCTACTAGACTCACGAACCCCTCCTCCGTCTCCCAATCCTGTCTGCCCGACTGGAAGTACAAACCGCCCATGTCTTCCGCTCTCCGTATACCCCCCAATTCCCTGCACCCCTAGGTATTTCAAATGCCCTCTTGATATTCAAATCTGGCCGTCGCTGGCGGTACCCGGTGGATCAGTCTATCTGCGGGTGGGGAAATCTTGGCCGCCGATCAGGTTGTGTTGGAGGGAAAGGCCTGGTTTGTAGGGTGAGTTGGGAGGGTTATTGGGGCCGTAGAGGAGGCAGCCTGAGCCGGGGTATTGATTCCAGGACATGTTTAAAAGTGGGATGGAGCTGCCGGTAAAATGAGGCTTTTTGAATTAGCTTTCCTTGTGGGAATGATTTGTCGGCTTGTGGTGCGCGGGTGTGTTGATAATGTAGACGTTCGCGTGTGTCGGAAATCAAGACACGCTAGATCCTCGCAATTCATGTACTTTGATTTTCACATGAATGCACCCATTCCATCATTGAACAACTATATCTGCTGTTACGAAACCCGTCAAATTGTGGGGACTCAGCAGTGGAAGACAACTGTTCTATGGACATGGAAGCTTTCGAAAACCTGGCATGCAATTATGCGATTTAGAAGGTCATGCACATTGTGTCGGAAGTTCAAAAAGGCAAAATCTTGTGGAATGGAAATAAATAGACTTAAAGCGATCAGCCGGATGGGGAAGGTCTCGTGTTTTACCGACGACAGTGATTCCGTGTCCACCACGCCTTCATGAATACTAGTACAAAGCCCAACATTTAGGGCAACAGGAAACCTGCAACCCCTCTTTCATCGACAAATCGAATCCATCCCATTCAAAACCCACACTATGCCATCCTCTGTGCCAACACTAAAGCATTATTGAAAACAATGAGCCCTATATATCCTGGACCAGATAAGAATGTTCCACCGCGGACTTCATTTTCACGCAGCTACTATTCCTAACAATGACCTCCTCACACAGCACCAAGGGTCAAATTTAGAAGCATAACGAGAAGTGACGCGTCACACAGTGCCGGGTCTCAAACCTCAGAATTCAAACGTAAACAAATAGGTGCTAAGACGCAAGGTGCACAGGTATCACTGAAATATATGTGAGGTACGACTAGCTCTATCGGTCTTTCGGGCTGTCTATTTCGGGGTAGGACAAAAGTGTTTTGTATAGAAAGATCAACCAAAGAGTGCTTACGGTAGCAAACTCATAGCTTGAAAAGGGTGATGCAGCGCAAGTAAGATATAAACATAACATTCGAATCATGACAGACTACACGCAGTTAGTGTAGTGAATTGTAATAGTCATAGCTCTGACTTATGACTGTAGTGATGATATGCATTCAAGAATGGACTATCCACAATGTGTACATGAACCCACTCTACTAATGCAGCAGTTGCTTCCAATACCCATCATTACTCCAGCCCTCTACCCGATCCCCGCAGACCCTTCTCCTAAGCCCCTTCCGACCTCCTCATCCCCTGCCCCAGTTCCCACCCTCAATATGGCGCTCTCCCCAGATGTCTGCCTCCGCCCCCATCAATACTCAAATCTCCATCTCCATCCTCCTCCCCACTCTCAACCCCAATACTATCCAAGAAGTCCTTTAAATCCGTCTTGCCTGACCCCACCATGCCCATCGCACTCGCACTCGCACTCACCTTCCTCTCCCCACTACGCCCCCTGCTAACCCCACTTTTAACACTACGACTTTTCTTCACCGTCGAATTCGCGATGCCATTCCCATTTGCATGGGGCGCCGTCTTGGGTCTTGCCGCGAAATCCCTTGCATCCGAATTGCGTATGGAGTTCGGACTATCCTGTGCGATACCCAGAGCCAGTGCCTGAGCTGTGGGACTAACACTAACCATGGAGTCGCGAAGAGCGTCTGGGATAGGGGGAACAGGAGGAACAGCATTTTCCCCCGCGACTCCAGCACCAACATTCCCGGCGTCTCCGTCGCCTTGTTGAGCAAGCGAATTCGCGGTCCCCGGTCTGGGTGTAGCAGTAGCAGCAGGTGTCTCCAGACCCTTGCTTACTACACTAGTCCTCTGCTCACCTGCTACGCTCCGATCCGCAGTCAGAAAACTTGCATCAGAGAGACTGTGCACGCTGACCATGCTGTCACTCTCACTCTCGTCACTTCTCTCTGCCATTCTGCGCTGGCTGGCTGTGTGCTGGGAATGACTGGTTCGCGGGGCGCCGCCAT
The DNA here is from genome assembly GCA_010093695.1 of Plenodomus tracheiphilus IPT5. Taxonomy (NCBI): domain Eukaryota; kingdom Fungi; phylum Ascomycota; class Dothideomycetes; order Pleosporales; family Leptosphaeriaceae; genus Plenodomus; species Plenodomus tracheiphilus. The sequence goes on along the minus strand of MU006291.1, from coordinate 79,996 downwards.
GGCTGGTGGAAAGTGCGCGGCGGAGGTCGTCGACGCGCACGGTGGAACGCACGGAACTTGAACTTCCCAAGTCGCCGGCGGAACTGCGACTCCGACCTGGACTACCCACGAGACCGTATGCTGCAGCACTCGGAGGACGACTGTGCGCACGTCTGGGACTGGGACTGGGCAGGGGCGAATTCGAACCGCTATCTAGTCCGCCATTTGGAATGTTGACGCCGAGGTAATTGTTCTTTTGTGTAGCGGTGTAGTGCGTTCCGCTTCTTGATCCAGATATCGATGCAGATGACGAATCTTTGGCGTTTGCAGCTAGACAAATATCGCGGGACCATTCTGCGAAGAGGTCTTCGCGGACTTTGTAGGGGAGGCTAGGTGCGTCTTTGTGTTTGGTTGGTTGGTGTGCTGGTTGGTGGATCGAGGGGATGATGGTGCTGGAGTTCGACATCGATCTACTAGGAGATCCAGGGGGCGATGAAGGTGGAGAATACAGCGAGGAAGCGTAACCGTCTGATATCTTCTCGACCAACGCTTCGCGGTTGTCGAACGGTTTTAGAGCTTCATTGTGGACAGCTTCGCTGGGGAGGCTGAAGCTGGAGGGATACGGAGTGGAGATCAAGTCGATGGGCATGGGTGGGACGCTGATGCTCTTCATCCAAAGACCTTTGTTGTTGCGGCGCATGATTTCATTGTGTATAGCGCGACCGACGGAAGTGGTTTCGAACTCAAGGGCTATGCTGAGAGCCCAGAGGTAGCCGTGGACTAAGCTACCTAGTCGAACTTTGGCGCCCGGGTCGTTGATGGTGGCGATGTCTTCTTGCATGCGCATGATCATGGGTAGGCCGGTCCTGGCGGCGTTAACACCGAGTCTATTAACCAGCGTTGTGAGAAGAAGATGCAGAAGAAGGTAATCTGCCTCCGAGTCGACGTAGTATAGCGCATTCTCGTATACGGCCAAATGGAGGAGCGATAGAAAAGTATCCTTGGTCTTATGTGGGACTCTCTCTCGCTGCGATGCATTCGAGACTGCACGTCTGGCCAAAGCTCCTTTCTCATCCTCTTTCTCTTTTCTCCTGTAGTTGTCAACGATTTTCAAGTCTTGCTTCTTCTTCTCTGAGTTGAGCCAGGTCACCAAAGCGTCAACGTAGGCTTTTCGTACTCTCCCACTAGGATCGCGCAGAAGCCACTGCGTGCCTTCCCAAACACTGACACCGACTTTACTTCTTGCAACAGATGCAGAGGAGCCGTCTGGTCGCCTGGCGTTCGCAGTGTTGATGATGGCTTTGACTGACTCAAGGGCGGTGATGCGCGCTGTTTCGAATGAGAAGAAGCGGTCGACATATGTCTTTTCTTGCATGCTGATGGAATCGGCGACCGCATCTATCGCTCCTTCAGGATTCTGAATCGCATCTGCAGTCGAGGAAACGCTCGACAGGCGTGATGGTTTGAGTCGACTCAGAATTGCTTCCACCATGTCTGACACTTGACCCGTGTAGTAGACGTGCGTTGCCAAGTCTGCCATGCTCTTCTGTACAAGCTCAAGCAGTTGCACCCTGGCGTCTGAGGGCTTCTTGACGACCTCCATAACTACATCAGATACATTGCTGGAGGAAACCTGGACACTGGAGTCTTTCTCTGAGTTGAACACTGATGCCCTCTGTTGATGGTGTGGAAGAATACTAGACCCTGGCCCGCCGAGCTGCAGTAACAAAAGAGTGTGCGAAATAAGACCAACGAGAACATCCATGACACTGAGGCCAATGAAATTGATGGCAGAGGCAAGCAGATGGTCGATGACGGCGGCCAAGACGAGCTGACGCTCCAAGTCCTCTTCGACGATGGGACTGCGTACAAGTGCTTCGACGATGCCCACCAAGATAGTGTATCGATCCTGTACTGGGGCCCACCCGCAGATTGTAGCCATGAGCGTGGTTGCCCAGCTCGTGCTACCTCCCCGAGCATGCTGCGGCGCCTTGACCTTTGTCGCAATGAACTCGAGCACTGCAGACGTCGCAAAGCGCAAAAGACCACGATTGCCTCCTTGGAAGATGTTGCGCAGCGCCTGGAGCGCGAGCACACCAACCTCCTCTTCCGCAAGCTTGTCCGCGTCCTCAGTAGTCCCGGACGCTGCGATGGCATCGCCGCCGTCTTCTTCATCCGTCCGTGCAGTAGACACGCTCTGCCTCCGTCGTAACGCCAACTCCTTTTCATGCTGCCCCTGCTCTGCTTCCCTGGCCTGCAGCGTCTTCAAATACACGCCATCCTCGGCATAAACATTGAGCAATATCACCGGTACGATGGCCTGCAACTGCCGACCCGTCTCGCTCCCTAGACTCTCCGAGCTACCCACGGCCTTCAGTGCCATGAGTCCCGCCTTGCGATACCTAATAGCGACCGGCCAGCTGGCCGGCGTCTTCCCGCTCTTGACCGTCTCCTTGGCAGCAAACCGCGCATACGCCTGCACAATCTCCTCGTATAGTTTGACATATTCGCCATCTGCCGCCAAAGCCGCCGGTTCCTGGTGTTCACACAGTGCCTCAAATGTCGGCACACTCTCTTCTACCATGTCCACGACCCCGCTTCCCAGAATCGTGCGTAGGATGCGCAGCACCGCATCGCCATAAAGCGGCAGATCTCTCGGGCACTTCTCAATCAACGCCTTGATAATTTGCAACGTGACCGTCACGCTGCCCGTACTGTTCTTCCACACATCCTTGGTCGCGCGCTTGTCAAGGAAGGCGCAGACTTTTTGGAGTTTGGAGCGTCGTGTGCTGGCGTAGTAGAGGAGATAGCTGAGTTCAGATGAGTTGGCGCGCGCGGGGGCTGAAGATTTTATGAACTTGGGATAGCATTTGAGGACGAGGACTTGGTGTTTTGGGCGGCAGGCTTGCCGTGCTGCGTTCATTGGGGGCGCGTAGGTGGGTGGTGCTGGGCAGTGTTAGGCGGTGGCACGAAGGATTGATTACCAGGGTTGAGGAGTCGAGGAGTCGAGGAGGTCTATGCGTAGGTATGTATACGTAAGCACGCGCGTGGCTAAGGATAGTGCAGACGGCCGCCGTGTGATTCACCCCGGGTCAGCACTGGAGCGGGCGGTCGTGGTGGTTGTCCGTGGATGACAACGACAAACGGGGTAGTTAGGGGAGGCCGAGGATGACGGAATGTCCAAGGTGCGTGCAAGGTCACCTAGGGTCGCTGCATCGCCTGGGCAAGGACGGCGTATGGCATGCTCTATGTAGGGTAATGTAGCGTATCGCGGACACTTTGCGGCACTGACGGAGAGCGACAACGGTGATGGAGCACGTCTGGGGTGGGTTTGGCGTGGTCCGGCCGGGTCACCCGCGAGGTCACTGCACTGCAGGTGGACTGCCCAGCCAATCCTAACATCAGCCTTGGGTTCAGCCCTAGCACTGACATCAGAGCAGAGCGGAGAGTAACCTTCTTGTCCCCTCCAGCAGACCAAGGTTCCTTTTAGCTCTTGCTCTGTCGCATCTTGTCATTTGACCAGAACATTATACCTAGTGCTTATCCTTACAATGAAAGCACAAGCGCCAAGCATTATTGACTGCCTGGCCAAATCATTGCATTGCATTTCATTACAATTCGTGTCCGTCGACAAACAAGTCATGGACTCTTGTTCAGAAGTTGAGACTGCATCTGGCCTATACAATTACATAATCACCTTCGGCTGCCCCGAACATGCCAATCCACCTTTTCCTGGCGGCTATTGCTGTGCGACCGCTGCTGGGGACGTTCGTACAAAGCCGAAGCTGTTTGACCGTCATGCTCACCTGGCTGCTTATCAGCTTTATATGGCGAACCATCTTGTCGCGTCCGAGTCCACTGCGTGGCAAGCCCGTCATTAGGAACATAGATTGCATTCCTTCGCCTGATCTCAGCGCGCCACCGTTCGTGTGCCTCTTCCGTTGCCACGAGAGCTGCGTCTGCGTCTCTGAACTCGGGGGATGCATCGGATTTCCTCATCTGTCTATCTCCTAGATCCAAGTACTTGAAACCCATTGTGCCTGTGGGTGATGTGGATTGTGCAACTTCCCTCTCCGGAAAGCCCCACTTAGCCACGCTCTTGTCTTTGGTATACCCTGCCAGAGCCTGGCTCTTAGGCAAGCCAGAGTTTACAGAATAGTCCGTTGATCCTTGTTCGACTAGCTGTTGCCGCATCATTTTGGGAAGCTGGGTTTGTACGCCTGACTTCACGGAATGTGTTACGCCCTTCTTGACTTTCCAAAGTCGGGCGTTTAAATTTCCGGAGGGCATCTTCTCCATCTTCAAGGATATGACAAATTGCACAATATAGCCGTCGCTGACGGGATCAATGAGGAAGTGAGAACCCTCGGGCATAGACTTGAGGATGAAATCCGGCCGTAGGTGCGGCCAATGGTCGTGCATCCACTGCCATTTGTCAATTGGCCCAGCTTGTATCTTTTCTATCTTGGCGGTGGATCCTCGAAGGCGAGTGCGGAACTCGACCGGCGAGCCAGACTGGACGAATTGGTAGGCGCGGTCCATGCAGTGTCGGAAGTACGCATTGGGGCTGCTCAATCTGATCATGATGCACTTCAATTGGCCAAGTTGTTTTCCTTTTTGGTCACGAAGCGTGATATCTTTCGACCCCTTCTTGACCGCGTCGTGTGGCTTCATGAGGCTATAGTTTCGAAACTCGTCAGCTGTTTTATTGGTCTGTATCTTGTCGACATTCTCAGCCACAGCTTTCGGTATGTTGTGCAAGAGGTGTAGCATCTGTCCGGGCTTCACATAATCGTCGTAGAGCTCCTGCAGCGATATGTCCTCGGCTATCATTATCGGGGCCTTGCTGGAGTCTACGAGATTGACTTTGTGTTGCGATTGACTGGGTGGAGCGACCTTGTATGGAGTGAAAGTCATCAACTTGTGCTGGCCCAGCAGTGTCTTAGCCTTGGCACTCTTGTACAGGTGTAGAGAGCGAAGTTGGGCGAGGCATTGTGCAGCGTGGGGAGTAGCGTGAGGAGCTTGGTGGGCGCATCGCGGGCGCGCAACGGATCGGAAAGCGCGTAGAGAGACTCGTATAGGTGGGAGCAGGAGCGATCGGAATTCGACTGTGGGCATGCGTACGTTGAGCGACATGGCCTTGTATTGAAGATGGAGAGTCGATGACGGCCGATTGGAAAATCCTACACGCCAGTAGGTAATGCTTGACTCGCTCTGCGCCAAGGCATCGCGTCATCATGACTCGACGCGTCTCCGAACTTCCACCCACCCCACCAGGGGCACCCGAAGAAGCATGCTACCAATCCACGACCCAACACTTCCTACTGTACTGCTATTCTGACAGCCGCCGCTGACAGCCTAACCAAGAAGTCTCTCTGGACTACACTGTACCCGGACAGGACATAGCCACACGGTTCCTTGCATCGCCATGTGCACGCCCAACTCCGAAGCCTCGGAGACTTCGACCACAATAGGTTGAAATAGTTCAACTTCTCCACTGGCATCTAGCGGCTTCAGTCAGCAACTAGTGACCACAAGAACCAACAGTCTCATCCCGAGGTCCTTAGTGAGCCATGTCATGACTACGGGGACTACGAACAAGTTACCCCTTGTGTATTCATCAAGTGACTCAGGGCGAGAGTTGGCCGTATTCCTCTATATCTGGTACAGGAGGTTGATGTATCAAATCAAGCAGAATGTCCTGCGATTGGTGAGGTCAAGGGAGCCCTACATTCTGACTCCAAACACTTGTCCACCTTTTTTGAATTGCTGTTATACTTCGTTGCAATCGCGCCCTCTTGACGGCTCATTTAAGACATGGACCTGCATGCTGACAAGGCCGTCGAATGAGTGAACAAGCGCATGCAGGCATTGGAAGCCTTGTAAGCTCGATCATACATCTTTACTATTAACTGCTCTCGTACCCGGTCCGTGGTGACTGTCACTGCATGAACAACGGCTTACCTGGTGACGTGCTTCCGTGCCATGGTCGAACCTGGGGTGGACCCTGCGATTTTAGTGACCGATGTTACGATTTTGGGGCAGGAAACCAACCTAAGTCCATTGGCACAGATCCTGGGCGATACTCTCTGTACTGGAACCACTACGCCTGCAAAGATAAAACGACCGACATCCTTGTAGAAGGCAAACGGAAAACATAGGTCTCAGCATATAAGGTCTTAATCTGAATCAGGGCCTTGGGGCTTAAGCACTGATACACTACAGGAATCTAGAATGCCCAGGTAGTGCGAAAGTCGGTGGCGTATGGATGGGGAGTATGAGGTGTTACAAGAATTAGGTTTGAGGTGGTGGTAGGGCTCATGGCTTTGGAATAAAATTCTGATGGTGCATATTCCTAGGTTCGTTGCAAGTACAGCGTAGCCGCAAAAGGCAAAATGAGAGCTGAGAAGCACAGGGCGTAGCAATAAAGCTCGACAATCACGTCATCAAAGTACAGGAACAACAAGGGACAATTCTTATTGGCGCATATCATGGTACATGTCTTTGGCCCAATACGTGTGTGTTGTATTGCCAACGTGACTAGAACCCCCGTTTGTCTCACCATATGCTTTTTAGAATTGCAACTGCGCTTGATTTCATGGGCTGCTTCAGTGGCTCGACTCAACGTTCTATTGTGCGAGCTTACTCTGCTGATCTTACCCAACGTGCGAAAACGTCTGACGACTTGTACGATTCGACCACCCTTGCCAATGCCTATCACATTCGCGGTCGCGCAAAGGTTCTAGGAGAAAAGTATCTTATGTGTACCTTCGGCAAAGGTTCCAAGTAGCTGTCAATGCCTTTCCAAAGCTCTCCAAAGCCAAGCGCTACATTCTCGGGAAAGCGCACACGATTTCCCGATTGCGTCTGTACCTACCACTCCGCTTTCGACATCTCCCATGGGCCTCGTAGTACGAGATCCGACGATGATTTGACCTCCGAATATCTGGCGACTGACTTGTTCTTGATGCGCCGTGGCATGATGAAGAAGATCGCACACGGCAAGAGTCTAAAACCGTTAAGGCCGAGCATCAACTTCCCAGAGGTTAAGAACAACGCCACTGGATCGAACGTTTCGTGAAGCTGAGATGGGCTAGGTGATGATATCAAAAGTAACAAAAGTATATGGGTGGGTCCCAGGGTAAGTTAGTCGGGTCCTTCAAGGCTAGTGAAGTCGATGATACAGTGACGTGAAGGGTACGAGGATAATACAGATTTTCTTAAAAATGACGAACAAGCAACGTAGGCACTGGTTTTTTCTGAGAAAGACTTAGTGAGGGTCCAATGAAGATGTAACAGCGGAGTTTGACGATACTTCCCACGGGTGTAGACCGCGCGTGCGTGCTGTTACAGAAGCTACTTACCATGTCTTGTCTGACTTTGTCTTCGGCCGCAATCTTTAGGCTTACCCACGCGCAAGAATTCTGAGGTATAGTTGCGGGGCCTCCTTCCGGAAGCATTTGATGTTGAGAGGCCTGCCCAGTCCAGTGCTGCGCTAAACCCCACCTATGGCGTCTCCACGGTGCGATTTGGTACCTAGGTGCTTTAATTAGTTGTTATATCAGGCACGGTTGATCCAGTGATGTACAGGCCTCATAATGCGCTTTCACTCGGCGCCTAGGATTTAGACTCTGAGACTCTGCATAGTGCTGGACTTGGTGCGTTGGTGGTGGCTAAGGAAGGCCCAGGTACTCCCGTGACAGCTGTGCAGCGAGACATTAGAAGGCGTGGCAAGTGTAAGGATGTAGGGTGTGGACAGAGGTAGGATAGGCACTTAGAGTAGTTAGAGGGTAGGAAGGTGCATTGCTTGTTACAGAGACGAATCACTGTCTTGTCTACAGTGATTCTGCCCTAGTTTATATAATCCTGCTACGCACTAGGTTACTTAGCTACTGTCTATGCTTTTAAACGTTAAGTCCTAACATTATCCCCCTTCTTAGACCTGATTATCCCTAAGCAGGGTAGCTTATCTTCTAGTATTGCACTATAGAAGGCAGTAGCTTTACCTAGGCTACTCTAGGCTAGACTAGCCTAAGGTAGCTTATTATACTATTTGCTATAGGTAGTTATATCCCTTTATCTTGTTAGGGCAAAGCTACCTTTACTTTAGATTTTAAGGGTAAGCAAGGTACCTTTACCTCTACTCTTACCTTTACTATAAGGATCTAAGTAGCTACAATATAAAGCAGTACGTATTAGAACACAAGGTTAGTTCTTAAGTATAAATGTTAAAGGAATGTAGATAGAAGGTACTTAGTACTAAGATAGTAAGAGTGCGCTTCTAAAAAGAGTATTAAGAAGGTTAGATAGTAAGAATAATTTAACAAGTACATCTTGCATCATTATCCCTATAGTATAGGAAAGGAAGGATTTAAGGCCTATTCCTAATAGACTCCTATTAGGCCCTATTTAGAGCCTATTAAGGATTACCTCTTAGGTTAACTTTAATATTATAAGACTACGTAGTAATATTATTACAAACCTGATGAAAGGGGCATAGCAAGTCTAAGTAGCAAAGTGATTATAGGGATTACCTTAAGACAGTCAGCAAGAAGGTTAGCATATTAGGACCAATAGATAACGCTACCCTGCAGGGCACGTGATCCTACACGCTTAGCAGAAGATTAGCGTAGGACAGTATTACGTGTGTCCTATAGTATCCTACACAATCCTACAGAGTACTACGCTTAGGATAACATAGGACTCTATAAGATAATAAGACATTAGGATTGTTATATATATAATCTTAGGTAATAAGCTCCTATAGCTTATTATATTTAACCTAAATAATAGGAAGTAATACATTATTCTTACTATCTAACCTTCTTAATACTCTTTACAGAAGCGCACTCTTACTATCTTAGTACTAAGTACCCCTTGTCTACGTTCCTCTAACATTTATACTTAAGAACTAACCCTTATGTTCTAACACTAGCTACTTTATATTATAGCTACTTAGATCCTTACACTTTAAACACCTTAAATATAAGTGACATAAACATAGACACTCCTAAGTCCTCCTAGGCTAAAGGCAGCAGCATTTAAGGCGCCTAACCTAACCTCTACTATAGGGACAGAGCTAAGCTTAAATCCTAGCTACTCTAATAGGACTAATACTTCTATATTAATAACCACGTTAAAAAAGTTAACTAAGTTATGCTAGCATCTACCTATATAAGAGGGGATGCTAAGAAGTAGATTGCCCCCTTTATTAAGAGATATATAGATAAGAATATTAATAACAACACTAATAATAAATTAATAGAGAGCTAGGACTTGTTTAAACCTAAGATTAGATAAGTTTTCTTACCTATTAAGGAGTTAGTTATTACAGAACAAAAGATATAGAACCTCTAATAAACTTATTCTGCTGTAGACTACACAACTTAATTCTAGCAGTACAAGGAACATCTTAAATAGGATAATTAGGCACTAATGCGTATATACTATCAAGGGCTTAAGCTAGCTATATAAGCTAAGCTTATAAGAACTAGTTACTATGTTAACTCCCTTAATAGCTTAATTAAAGAGACTATTTATCTTAATAATAAACTCTATAAGCTTACACTTGCAGAGTAAAGCTACTCTAGGACACCTATATAGAACACTAACCTAAGACGTTATCAAAGGACTTAACCTAACTAAGGGCAATAATAATAACTATATAAACCCTAACCTTAGGGCGTTTACTAAACTTATAGCTACAAGCTAATGCACATTAATAATGTAGTTAAAGGCAAGCCTAAGAAAAATTATAGGAAGAAGTAGTTTAATAATAAGAAAATAATTACCTGCTATACTTGTAGTAAAGAAGGCCACATAATTAAGGACTATAGATCTAAGAATAAAGTTATTTACTAAATTAATATAGTAAGCTGCAGTACTTAACAGGAGACTATAGATGATGAGTAGACTGTGCTTGACTTACTTACTAATCTAGACGTAATAGATAGGACAACGCCTATTCCTAAAGTCTTAACTAACCCCTTAGAAATGCCTAAACAATATAACTAGAAGGAAGCTCTAATTAAGCTATCTAAATCTAAACTTAAGGACCCTAAAGAAGAAATAATGCTTAATGTATTAAAATAGGCCTAAGAAAGGATAGATTAAGTTAACTAATACGCACAATTAAAGAAATACCTATCTAATGTATAGGAACTAGTAGAAGAACTAGAGTATTAACTTATTAAGATAAAGATATTAAAATAACAAATTATTAACGTTAAATAAAACCTCTATTAGACTAGAAAAGTAGCCTACTACAAAAAATATAATTAAATAAACCTAAAAGTATAAATAGACATGTTAGAAGAATCTCTTTAGGAAAACATTAACGCCCTTAGAAAAGAGAACAATTGTGACGTATTAATACAGGTACTTAACTAGGAAGAAGAATTAATACAAGCTAAGAAAGGCCTACTCTAGTAGAAAACCTTAGACACTAATAAGTATGATTCTGCTACAGAATACCTTACTAAGGATAAGAAGGCAGAAAGGTTTAAGTCTAGGCACTAGAAAGCCTTACCTTTCGCGCATAACACACGATAGAAGAAGCACTATAATACTATTTAGTAAATATTCTAGGAAACACAGGAAATCTAGACCTATCTTATTAAAAACTAGAAGGAACTCTAAGAGCAAGCTAGAGGTGCTGCCTAGAGTGTCCTGTAGGCAACACAAGAGTTAAGAAAGTTAGGAAACCCTAAATAAATAGCTAGCGCTAAAGCTGCCTTAGCTAAGATTTAAGAAGAACTTAAGGAACAACTCACCTATAAAGAATACTAATAGCTACTACCCTAAGAAGAATAGGAGGAGCACTAGATAGATAAAGCTATAGAATAATACTAGTAGTAATAGGCTAAGGTAACTATGCAAGCAGAACTATAATAGTATAAAGAAAAAGTACAGTCTGTATAAAGGGAGAAACGCTAGAGCGCATAACGCGGCTAGAGTAATACTCTACTAAGTTATCTAGATAACTAGCAGAACCTATAATATAGAATAATGTCCTAGAGTTTATATACGCATAACTAGTGTGTAGTACATTATTTAGATAAAATTAGAGTAAGCTATTTCCTACACAGGTTTACCTAGTACACTAACTAAGCTTATAACTATATAGATAAAACTTACCCTAAGCACCTTTAGGATAAATAAACTAGCAGCTACTTTCTAAATCTTAATAACCCTAACGCAGTAATATAGATGCAGTTAGTAGTTAATAGAAGTTACTATAACTAAGACTAGTATACGTATCTTAACCCTAAATATATAAAGCACGCTAACATAAAAGCACTTTATAGATATAGAGATTAGACTTTTTTAGGGAAATATCTAGCCCTAGGATTAAAGGATAATCTATTTGTTTAGTTAACCCTGTAGGACTTATTAAGCTCCTAGTAGAGCTAAATAGACTCTGCCTAAAGGCAATAATTAACTCTAGATATTAAGGAAACTTTGTATCTACGCGCATAGCAACCTTAGCTAGACTAAAGTTACTAAGGAAATAAAGCCCTTACCCTATAAATGTCATTAATAGTAAGAATATGCTAGGCTAACCTATAATTAACTAGGAGGTTAAAGGGTTAAAGCTAAAAGTCTAGAATTACTAGGAAACCATAGACCTAGACGTGTTAGATAACATGTTGCATAACTTAGTGCTAGGTTTACCTTAGCTAATAGAGCATAACCTACAAATTAACTAGAAGTTAAAGAAACTCTAATTTAAGTGCTATAGGAATAACGCAACTATAAGCCTACCTACGTATTAGTAGCAATTAATAGTAGATAAGAAGATAATTAGTTATATTACTTTGCATAAGAACAGCCTTTAAAGCTATAAAGGGTTCTACTTTGCAGATACTATTAAGCGTCTACTAGATTAATAAGCAAAAGTGTTAGAGAAATGCGTAACTCTAGAAATCCCCACTAAGTATAAAGAATTCAAGTTACTCTTTTAGGAAGAGATAAGTGCAGCTGCATTGCCTAAGCATAAGCCCTAGGATCATAAGATTACACTACAGGAAGGAAAGCAACTAACTTTTAGACTAATCTATAGACTATTAGAAAAAGAACTTAAAGAAATATAAGATTATATTAGTATAAATCTTAAGAAAGGATTTATTAGACCCTTAGAATCCTTAGCAGGCTACCTAATTCTCTTTATACTAAAGAAGAATAGCAAGCTGTAATTATGTGTTAACTACTAGAAACTTAACAACATAATAATTAAGAATTAATACCTATTACCTAATATCTTAGAGTTAAGGGATTAATTAGCCTATGTAAAGATCTTTATAGTATTAGATCTAAGAGGCGCGTACAACCTTATACGCATAAAGGCTAGTAAAGAATAGAAGATAGTGTTTAGAACACGCTATAGACACTACAAATACATAGTAATGCTATTTAGTCTTACTAATGCCCTAGTAACATATTAAGCACTTATTAATAATGTATTAAGAGAGTACTTAGATATCTTTGTTATTGCATACCTTAATAACATCCTTATATATTTAAGTAACCCTTAGGAGCACGTTAAGCACGTAAGAAAAGTTCTAACTACTCTTAGTAAGTATAGCTTATATCTTAAACCTAATAAATGCAAATTTTACAAAGAAGAAGTAGAGTTCCTAGGATGCATGGTTAGCATCTATGGAGTTAAGATAAGTGAAGATAAGATTAAGGTAGTTAAGGAATAGCCTACACTAAAGACTGTTAAAGACATCTAGTTATTTTTAGGATTTATTAACTTTAATTAACAATTTATCTAGGACTTTTCTAAGAAAGCACTCCTGCTAATAAAGCTTATAAGAAAAGAATAAGCTTAGGAATAGAAGAAGGAATAAGAAGAGGCATTTAATAACTTAAAAGAAGCATGTATAGCACTACTAGTGTTAGTACCCTTCTAAAGTAGAGAACTATTATGCTTTAAGATAGACGCTTTAGACCTTACAATAGGTGCAGCTGTAAAACAGCTACAAGATAGTAAATAGTACCCTATCGCGTACTATTCTAGGAAATTTATAGCACCTAAAGAAAATTACAACATACATAATAAAGAATTAATAGCTATAGTAGATGCATTTTAGTATTAGAGGATCTATACAGAAAGCTACTTAGACCTTAAAGTCTATACTAACTACAAGAACTTAGTAAACTTTATAATAACTAAAACCCTTAATTAAAGATAAGTATAATAGGCAGAGCTTTTAGGTTAATATAAGTTTAAGATTATCTACACACTTGGAAAAGATAATAGTAGAGTAGACGCGCTTAGTTAATAAACTAACATTGCTAGAACAAAGAACATTATTAATGATGTGATCCTTAAAGTTAATCTAGACAGATTATTAGGACCTACTAGATTAGTTAGCGTAGTACTTACTATTGCACCTAAAGTACTAGAAGAACTTTAGGAGGTAGTTATTTAAAGCTATTACAATGTCCCTGTACACAGTTACCTAGGTATTTAAAGAACAATAGAACTTATCTTAAGGAACTACTAGTTTAGTAACATGAAAGAAAAGGTTGCTAAGTTTATTAGAAAATGCGCAGACTGTTAGAAGAATAAGCACAGTACCTACGCACCTTATAGCAAGATATAAGCCCTTAAGCTACCTATAGCACCTTAGGAAGACATCTCTATAGACTTTGTAACAGGGCTCCTGCTGTTAAAAGATCTAGTAATAGGATTTATCTACAACTTAATTATAGTAGTAGTTAATTAATTTACGAAAGCAGCAGAGTACATACTATTTAGAAAAGACTTTATGGTAGTATAGCTAGCTTACATCTTCTATAATTAAATTGTTAGATACTATAGAATCCTAAAATTAATTATTAGTAACAGAGATAAGCTCTTTGTATCTAATTTTTAGACTACGCTCCTTGCTATTATCAGAACATACAGGAAGCTATCTACTGCATAGCATCTAGAAACTAATAGATAAATAGAAAGAATAAACTATACTATGAAAGCCTACCTACAGATGTATATAAACTAACAACAAGATAATTAGGTTTTACTATTGCCTACCGCGTAATTAGCCTATAATAACAAAGTATTAGAATCTATAGGAAAATTACTATACTTTGCTAATTATAGAAAATACCTAAACCTATTTATAAGGACACTACTATTACTAAAAATAGAAGTAGCTATGCTTATAGCTAAAGAACTAAAGAAAGTTTATAAACAAATAAGCTAAGCGCTTAAGACTGCTTAATGCAACAGCATTTTACATGTTAATAAAAAGAGAAAAATAGCACCTTAGCTAAAAGAGGGGGATAAAGTGTATCTTCTTACAAAGAATCTACGCATAACATAACTAAACAAGGGTTTAGATTATGTTAAAGTTAGACTATTTTTAATTAAGAACTAGAAGGGACTAGTTACGTACACACTTAACCTTCTACCTAATGCTAGAATACATCCTAGATTCTATATCAAGATATTAGAATATGCTAACCCTTTAACTCTATTATAAATAACATTCTATTATAAACCCTAGGAAGAAAATAAGTTTAAAGTTAAAAAAATAATAACACACTAAGGAATCTAAGGCAATAAGGAATACCTAGTTAAGTAATTAGGATACCCTAACTTAGAAAATACATAGGAACTAGAAATAAACCTTATAAATTATTAATAGTTATTAGCACAGTATTGTGCAGATTAACTAATAAATTATTAAAACCTAGATCGCCTTCTAAAAGGGACAGCATGAACGCACTCTAGTTAAGCGCTAAGGTCCTAGGCATTATACTATCCTCTAGAAGAGTTACTTCGCAGTTAATCTCTTCCCTAGCCTCTAACGCTTCAATTTCCTCTACATACTTCCCTAACTTATTAATCTATTACTACTTACAACGCTTTAGCAATTTCTTTTATTTGCAAAGATAATCTTTCTTTCCCTGCGCTGCTAGCAATGCGTTAAGCGCTGCCGCCTCTACTGCGTTAGCCTCTAATTCTTGTTGTTCTAAGCGAGCAAGCTCCTTGTCTAGCTTTAAGAAATCTAGAAGAGGAACTTCTACTAGCACGCACGCCTTCACACCATTTCTATAACAATTTCTACATTCTTTCTTTAATAATAACATTTAACACACCAGACCCTTCTTTATATAATATTAATAAGCAACTATCGCGAGTTAACTAATACTGTTTATGCAATTACTAACAGAATAACAATAAGCAGTACTATAGGAAACTATTTAGTTAGTTTATAAGGACATAAAGACAGGAAGAGGGGGATAGTGTTATGAACCTAATAAAAGGGGTATAGTAAGTCTAAGTAGCAAAGTAATTATAGGGATTACCTTAAGATAGTTAGTAAGAAGGTTAGTATATTAGGACTAATAGATGACGCTACCCTGCAGGGCACGTGATCCTACACGCTTGGCAGAAGATTAGTATAGGACAGTATTACGTGTGTCCTATAGTGTCCTACATAATCCTATAGAGTACTACGCTTAGGATAATATAGGATTCTATAAGATAGTAGGATATTAGGATTATTATATATATAATCTTAGGTAATAAGCTCCTATAGCTTATTATGTTTAACCTAAATAATAGGAAGTAATACATTATTCTTACTATCTAACCTTCTTGATACTCTTTATAGAAGCGCACTCTTACTATCTTAGTACTAAGTACCCCTTGTCTACGTTCCTCTAATATTTATACTTAAGAACTAACCCTTACGTTCTAACACTAGCTGCTTTATATTGTAGCTACTTAGATCCTTATAAATATCTAAGGAAGAGGTTAGATAGGATCTTTAATAGCCTCTAAAAGGCCTTTAAACTAGTGTATATAGAGTCTCTATATCTCCCTCTACTTAGAGGATACGTTTTTCTTATCCTTTTATACTAGACCTATAGGAATAAGACTATTCTATTACTTAACCCTATATATACTCCTATATACCTTTTAGTAGAGTTAAGCTCCTTCTAGATACCTTAATACCTAAGTTATTATATTATAAAAAAAACATTATCCTTACTAGTAATAGCTTTAGAATAATATTATAAAAAGTTTAAAAGGATTATATAATAATACCCTAACTATATTAGACCTTATTTAGTCTTACTCTATACTACTAGATCTATTAACCTAAATAGACTAGATCCTAGGAGATCTCTAGTTAACTAAAGCCTTTAGGTTTAGATCTTCCTATAACTATATATTAAGAATTAACTTTAGAAAAAGTTATATTAGATTATACTAAGGTAAAGACTAGGTAACTACTAATAACCTAGTAGAATTAGAGGTAATACTAATATCTACTACTATACTTATAACTTAAAGCTTAAGTAAGCTTTATAATATAGTAAAAGGTAAGGAGCCTATTATTCTTATAAAAGAGGCTAGGCCTTCTTCTAAACTAACTTATTAATAAGTAGAGGAATAGAGTAATAATAGATTATTCTTAGATAGTTAAGAAATAAAGGAGGAGATAGCTAGGCTATATACTAAACTAACCTTCCTTAGATTATAGACTTGTATAATAACTGCCTAGCCTAATTAACCTTTACTTATAATAGAAACCCCTTAAGCTCTACTACCTATCTAATAGCCTTTAGCTATTTAATTTACCTTAGAGACCCCTTTAATTTTCTAACTAGTATAATTTTAGTTATTAGAGTATACTCTACAGATTAAAGATCTTAGTAATAGTAGTAATCTTACTTTTAAGTAATAGTAAGCCTCTATATAGGATTAATTAGAAATTAATATAAACTACTACTATAATAAGAGGGCTTATAAAGCTTTAGTATAGAGATTGTAAGGATCTAAGTAGCTATAATATAAAGTAGCTAGTGTTAGAATATAAGGGTTAGTTCTTAAGTATAAATGTTAGAGGAACGTAGACAGGGTGTACTTAGTACTAAGATAGTAAGAGTGCGCTTCTATAAAGAGTATCAAGAAGGTTAAGTAGTAAGAATAATGTATTGCTTCCTATTATTTAAGTTAAATATAATAAGCTATAGGAGCTTATTGCCTAATACTATATACTTATTATGATAGTTCTAGTAGTTATAAGCATCGCGAGCGATAGTCGTCACGTGAACTATTAGTAGTCATGATAGTTGCGCGCAGAGCTATCAGTCACATGACTACTATTAGAGGTAGTTGCTACTTGGGCTAGCGCTTCTAGGGTTGTTCCTATAGGCTGTTTTTAGGGCTAATACAGGGATTGTAACACTATCCTCCTCCTTCTAGGAGTTTGTCCTTAAATCATGTGATACTGTTAGTACTTCTTAATTAGTGTAGCTGCCCTATATCTCTTAAGCTAGTGTCTGCGCTATGTTATCTAATTCCTGTAAACGCTAAATCTGCCTTTACTCTAAAATCCTTGCCTGCAACACTATTACTAAAGTTCCTTATAATTATTATTTCCTTAGAGGGCATAATTGCTACATTATACTAAATTTAAAGTTAAAGTGTACTAAATGTACTTGTCTAGGTAAGGCATATGTAAACATGTCTTAGGAGTTATTAGACAAGACTTAAGAGGAATATTAAAAGAAGGTTAATAAGGATAAATAGTTACTTATAACTGTTATTTCTTAGTTATTATAGAATAAGAAAATTCTAGAATAGGTAAAAGAGCGTTTGCAGCAGAAGGCTTTGTGCCTTGCGTTAGAGTTAGAGGCTAAAGGAGAAGATGTAAACTTAGAGATGTTAGACTATCCTGCAGCTTCTATTAGTAGGGCCTTTTTACTAACTATATAGGTAACGTTAGGTCTGTTAGACTAGTCTGTAGCAGAGTATAGACATGCTACGCCTTCCTTTAATACTGTGCTAGCAGCTAGTAGTAGTTTATAAGGTTTGTCTTAGGTTCCTATGTGTTTTCTAAGTTAGGGTATCCTAACTACTTAACTAGATATTCCTTATTGCCTTGGATTCCTTGGTGTGTTATTATTTTTTTAACTTTAAACTTATTTTCTTCCTAGGGTTTATAATAGAATGTTATTTGTAATAGAGTTAAAGGGTTAGCATATTCTAACATCTTGATGTAGAATCTAGGATGTATTCTAGCGTTAGGTAGAAGGTTAAGTGTGTACGTAACTGGTTCCTTCTAGTTCTTAATTAAAAATAGTCTAACTTTAACATAATCTAAACCCTTGTTTAGTTATGTTATTCGTAGATTCTTTGTAAGAAGATACACTTTATCCCCCTCTTTTAGCTAAGGTGCTATTTTTCTCTTTTTATTAACATGTAAAATGCTGTTGCATTA